>CM040177.1:24551372-25751372 GCA_022606695.1 Vaccinium macrocarpon
TATTTTTCCATCTTTATATTTTATTTTTGAAAAGATGGTCTTGTAACTTCCATATGGTTATCTTTTGACTCTTTGATTAATGTAATAACTCTTAAATTCCATGTTCATACTTTGGGACTCGGTTATATTTGGTTGGACTTATGGGCTATTTTTGTGAGGATGTAATATTTGACTTTGACTTCTCTAATGGAAATGATGAGACTTTGACTTCTCCACGTGGATTTAATTTACATTTGGTTTGTTAAATTTGAGGGCGCGACATAGAGTGACTAATGGACCTCAAGGGAGTGTCAAACAACCATCAATTGCAATAAACACAAGCTCAATTCATAGATCACAAAATTATGGTCAAACAAACCAACCATGGGAGCAAAGCTTGAATTTAAAGGAATTTAGAAACAAGAGCAAGTTATATGCCTCATATCACATAAATACAACTAGAGGGAGTAGAATTTGTCTTTCTACCTCAAGGTTTGAGCTTGAAACAAGTGGGTAAATGAAAACCCTAGCTTCCAATGTACTCCAACCCGAAATGGGGTCTCTTGGTGCAAAATGAGTGCAACCCAAGCTTCAAAATGCGTAGAGGAGGTGATTTTAGGTGGGGTTTATGAAGGAGACTTGAGGATTTTGTGGATTGTTGAGCTTGGAGCAAGAAAAATGGAGGAGAGGAGTGAGAGAGAGGGCTGTCGGGCAGAGAGAGGGAGAGAGGGGGCTGATTTTTGAAAAAAAAATGCAAGTATAATGTCTAATATACTTTCACCCTATTACACTTTCACCCCAAAACTTCCAAATGTACTTTAAAAAGACCCAAATGCATTTAAATGTTCTCTCTTCGACCCCTAAAGTCAAAATTTAATTCCTCACATTTACCCAACGTTATTCCGGAAAAATTATGTAAAATACGGGTCCTTACAGCAAGTGTCGCTAAAAGATGTTTGCTCTTTAATGTAAGCAGAAGACCAACAATGAAAGAGGTTTTAATTAAGTCGAATGGGATCAGAATGTCAAATGGCGAATCTGCCGCTTGTAAACAAAGTTGTCAAGACGTTGAGTATGCGACAGATGATGAGCTTACTGGAGCTTGGAAGGCTTCTTCTACTTCAACATTTTCATTGTATTCTACTAGTGTATATCCAACCTCTGTTGTTTGAAGTAACCTCTTGCATGGGAACAATATTGAAGCTACATGAAAGTAGACATCAGATTCAATCTGCATCTTATTTTTTGAGACAAATATGCTTTCTGCGGTATGGCATTTTCACTTATATGCACAAATGATAAAAATTTTGGGCAATGACTCAAAAGATGTGTTGGGTCATGGTTGTGTCCAAACCATTTCATGCATATGTTAAAAAAACTGTATTTTTTATGCACGAAGTTGTTTGGAATTAAAACCCTTGTTTTTAGGGGTGTATATGGTTCGGATTGGACCAGGTTTTAGAAATCCAAGAACCAAACCATATCTAACGGTTTCCGAAGAATTGATAACCCTAACCAGACCGTTACACATATGGAAGTAAATCAAAACCAAACCATTAGACTAGTCCAGTTTCCGGTTCTAAACCATGTTAGCTTCCAAAAATTGCAAAAAAAGTGATAATGTATCACTAGTTCTTGATGATGGAGTGGAAGAATTTTGTGTGAAACAAAGGGTTTAGCGGGTAGTAGTGTTTACTCTTTATTGATACAAGTGCAATGTATTTTTTGCAAACTTAGGGTTTGCCAAAAACTGTCTGGTTTGGTTCAATCCATGGTTCCTGATTATGGAACCATAAACCAAACCAAAATATCTAGTTTTCATATTTGTAGAACTAGAAACAATTCACTAAACTACATAGCCAATCCAAATAGACCGGTTCAGCCTGGTCAGTCTAGTATACCAGTTTTTTCAGTTTTCTTTTCTTGGGCACCCTTAGATGTTTTCTTTTCTTCTACGCCCTTTAGGGTTAATTTCATAATTTGATTGCTCCAATGCTTTGTCTTATTTATAAACAATCGTACCATTAGAAATCACTCCAGCGCACACAATATTTGGATATACGAGCTCATTGAGTGAACACATAGGAAAAAAGTTGAATATGGGAAATGGGAATGATTTGTATCGTGGTTAATTGACTAGAAAAATTAGAGTAAAATGATAGATATTGGTTGAATCAATAATATTATAGGTTACTACCAAGTGGAACATAAATGAGTGTTTTCATTTGCATTTTCTCTCTTTGTTTATACCCAAATTTAGCGTTGTTAATTCAGCAAATTCCAAGCCAGTCATCTTTTTAGTGTTTTGTCCCATCCAAGCACTTTAATGTATTTCACTTCCATAAAAACCCTCACACACACGGGTCAGCAGCCTTCCCGCTTTCTCTCTTCTCTCTCCATTCGTTAGCAGCCTTCCCCCTCTCTTTCTTTGTCTCTCTCTCTCTCTCTTAAAACTTTAAATGTTTATAATTTTTATTTTACACATCTATTTCTAATAAAACTTATTTTTTTAGAAACTACGCAATGACATCTGCCAAACAAGACCTATATTGAATATGAAATTATGTGCATAAAAAAAGATTTTTTTTGGGTGTAGTCCATGTAGACTCTTGGAGGATGTGAATTCTTTCATTTTGGAGGGTGTGTATACTGTATTTAAGGGGTGCGAATTCTTTCATTTCGGAGAGTGAGTTTGTGTAGATGATGTGTGAAATATGCATTTGATGTGTGTGAATTCTTTCATTTTTTGCGGGTGTGAATTGTTCAGAAATGCAGTGAATTCTTTCTTTTTGGAGGGTGTGAATTCTCCATTTGACAAGTGTGAATTTTTTATTTTTGGAGGGTGTGAATTCTACATTTAAGGGTGTAAATTGTGTATTTTTTTAGGGTGTGGGTTGTGTAGCGGATGTGTGAATTCTGCATTTAATGTGGGAGATCTTTTTTTTATATATAAATTTTGAAGGGTGTGAATTCTGTATTTTGAGATGTGTGAATTCTTTTATTTTGGGGTGTGAATTGTGTATTTGTGTAAATTAGTCCTTTGAATTCTCCGTTATGGAGGGTGTGAATTGTGTGATAAGGGGTGTGAATTGTCTGGAGGGGGTGTGAATTTTGCCTAGTAACAATTAACTGTCAAAAAAAAGTTAGAGGGTGTAAATAACTTTTTTATTGTGTAGATATTTTCATATTCAATGTGAATCTTGTTTTAACAATCTCATCGAGTAAGTTTCAAATATATAATTTTTATAAAAAAAAATGAATGTGTATGTAAAACCTTGGGTTTGGAGGTAGATGGTGTTTAGTCTCACATTGAGTTATCTTGGGTATATAACAAACCATGTGGACTACTACTAGTACCTTGGGCTTAAGTATTTAGGGTCATGTGGTGTGGCCTGTGGATCAAATTAAGGTATTGGGCTAGTGATCTACATGGGGTGTTACAGTGTATAACAAAAATTATTTTATTTTGAAATCTAAAATATGAGAGAGAGAGAGAGAGAGAGGGAGAGATCTATGGTTGGTTGTACAGGAGAGAGAAAACGTTATGTGGGTGCACGAAGGAGAGAGCGAGAATAGAAAAAGGGAAAAGCGTAGCTATGGTACGCCTTGTGATGTGCACATGAAAAGAACCTGAATGGAAGAATGTGACGTTGGGCCTAGATGGAAACACCCTCCCAAAAGAGGGCAGGCCTGGAACTACCCCTTAATCTTGGGGAATTTGGAGCTGCCCCTACTTTTTGTGGGGGCTTCCATCGAAACCCCATTTTGACTTTCACTCTTTCCTAGGCTTTGTCCGTGCCTGAGATGTTGATGACATCAATTGCCCAGTCTCTCTCCCTCTCTCTCTAATTCATTACTCCCCATCCTCTCTTTCTCTCTCTCTCTGTCTCTCTCTGTAATAATCACCTCCCTCCTCTCTCTACTACCAAAATATTCTCTCTCCTCTCTCTCTCTTTCCATTCTTTATCCTTTTTATTTTTTGAAACATTAAATATTTATAACGTTTAATTTATATAGCCGATTTTGAAAAAAAATAATTGTTAGAACCTGCGCGAAAAGAAAAACTATTTTTTTGGAGAGTGTGAATTCTTCTGTCTGGAGGGTGTGAATTATGCATTTAAGGTGTGTGAATTGTGTATTTTGAAGAGTGAGTTGTGATGTGTGAATTTTGCATTTAAGGGCTGTGAATTCTTCTATTTGGAGGGTGTGAATTTTACATTTGAGGGGTGTGAATTTTTTCTTTTGGGCTGTGAATTGCGTATTTTGTATTTTGGAAAGTGAGTTGTGCTATGTGAATTCTTTTATTTTGGAAGGTGTGAATTGTTCAGAATGGTTGTGAATTCTTAATTAATGGGTATAAAATACTTTTTATTACATGTACAAAATTTCATATTCAAAATGGATCTTGTTTCAAAGATCTCATCGATTAGATTTCAAATATATAATTCTATAAGAAAATGAATGTCTATAACAAAAGTTATTTTATTTTAAAATCTAAAATAAAAAATGGTTTCAAGTACTCACAATTGACATTTCTGACATACAATAACCAGGAGAGAGAGAGAGAGAGAGAGAGAGAGAGAGAGAGAGAGAGAGAGAGAGAGAGTAATTATGACACGCGCCAGTAGAGGGAGAAATACTTTGGATGCGCGGGTGGAAAGGACTTTAATGAACAAATGTTGACATGCGGTGGGGTTGGATGGGAGAAGACCCTCAAAAGTGGACCGGCCAGTCAGATCTTGGTTAATTTTAGACCTGGAACTGGACCTCCTTATTATATTTTTTGGTCCAATTGTTGGGCCCATAAAAGATGTGGCAGTTCTAGAACAGATTTTTACCTCTAAGTCTAGGAAAGAGGCATCTAATTACTACTAAGATAAGTCACTCTTTTTTAGGGTTTTAGAAGTTTAGACACTTTCATATGATTGGTTTAGGCACTGTTCATTAGGGTACCTTGGAGTTTAGGTTTAGGCACTTTCATAGGGTACCCTAGGGTTTAGGTTTTAGGCTATACTTTCCTATGATAAGGTTTTAATGGTTTAGGCACTTTCTAGGGTACCTTAGGATTTAGGCACTTTCATACGATTTTGGGAGAGAGAGAGAGAGAGAGAGAGAGAGAGAGAGAGAGAGAGAGAGAGAGAGAGAGAGAGAGAGAGAGAGAGAGAGAGAGAGAGAGAAGCGCAGAACATCAAAAGGGGGCTGGAGTTTTTGGTAAATTATAGAAGTCGGCTGGAGTTGGAGGTAGTTTGCTAGAAAATTGTGTTGGCTGGGAAATCCCCCGTTCTAGAACCCAATTGAAGCCGAAACATCATCTCTCATGTGCAAAGGTAGAAAATTAAGTAGTGGAGTAGTGGTTTTCTCCTACGGCCCAACTGAATGTAGGATAAGTTTTTTTGGGTATTAAATGTAGAGGGATAAGATAATAGGAGGTATTATACGTGGAGGACGGCCCCATAGTGATGTGACTTTATGAAGGGAGATTAAGTAGCACCTTTTTTTAATAGGCAGGGATTAAGTAGTAATTGGTTTGGATGATTTTAGTAATGTGAGGGATTAAATAATACTCCATCCGTCCCTTTTTTAGTGTTTAACTTTCCATTTTGGGTTGTCCTTTAATAAATGTCTATTTTGAAAAGTTAGTGGGTAAAACGTTTATGCAATTACTATTTTGACCTTTTGAAAAGTTAGTGGGTTAAGAGTTAATGGGTAAGGTAATTTTGGAAAGTAGAGGTAAAAGATGATGCGAAAAGGGTAAAGTGGAGGTAAAAGTTGATGTGAAATGTGTAATGATGATGTCTCTTTAATATGTTGGATTTACGAAACAACACTTAAAAAGGGACAGATGGAGTACTTGGTTTCAATGGTAGTTGAAATGGGGACATAAGGTTGGGTAGTGTCACAAGTTAAAATTGCCCTTGTGCATGCCCATATTACATCATAACACTTAAAAAGGGACGGAGGGAATAATTGGTTCGAGTGTCACAAGTCAAAATTGCCCTTATGCATGCCCATATTACATCATATGCGTTTTTTTACTTATACTAAATACAAAACTTATTAATTTATTACACTTGTCAACAAATAAGCTATAATAACTAATCGAAATAAAAAATTCCAATAAAAAATTATTAGATATGAAAAGGTTTTTTAAAATAATTTTGGAATATATCACCTAATATGTTTTAATTATTTGTATTATACATATTAATTTTTAAAAATTTAATGACCCCTCATTATTTCCAAAATTTCTCTTTATTTACTTTAAGTTTTAAATACTTGGGGTTCCAAAATTTCTCTTTGTTCATTTTATCCTTTTTTTTAGTTATCAAAAAAATTCTTGGTCATTTCTTGAAATAATATCTAGAGATACTGAATTAACAAGGAAATGAAAGTTCAAAATTTTCCCATCGAATTAAAGATTTCTATAAATAGTTGTTTGGTGCAATTGTTTTTTGTGTGTGAAAGTACTTTATTTTTTTATCTGAAGAAAATTGCAAAGCCATTAAAAAAATGCCCACCACCAGCAGTACGCAGTGAGAATTGGGGTGGGGTTAGGGGGATTAAATGTGGGGAATTGGGGTGGTGCTAGCGATTAAATGGGGCGGTATGGTCATTTTACTAGGGGTATTAGGGGGTAATAGATATGAACATTCCCTGGTAGTCCATAAATAACACCCTTGCAGGGGTAATATTTAGTCGGGGTGATAAATAACACCCGTGCACTATTCCTTCTCAAACCCATATTTATCAACCCCATCAACACCCCAGCCAAATAGAGCGCTATGTTCAGCATGGAACCAAAATCGATTTTTTAGAGATTGGTTCGATTAGTCCCAGTTCGGTCTAGGGTCTAGTTTAGAGGTTGGTTTAGTTCAGAGAGAGAGAGAGAGAGATAGAGAGATAGAGAGACAGAGAGAGAGAGAGGGTCTTACATTTTTCAAGCAATATATGAATAGCGGTTTGGTTCACGTTAAAAATTCCTGAACAGGTTTTTAAAATTTCAAATTCTTATGAGCCGAACGGAACTGGCGAAAGAAAAAAAATTGGAAAAAAAAATCTGTTCGGGCCAGTTCTCTGTTTTTTATTTGGACCTTGCTACTGTGTTTACATATAAAATTACCAAATCCAATAATTAATTGACACGTAATTAAAAGTGCCAAACGTTGGCAATTACATGTTGAAGGAGATGCACCGGATTAAAGGGATAAAATTGAGTAAATACGATGTCGTATTATTTCTCAAGTTGGAAAGGCAGTTATTGTCAGTTACAAGCCATTGCTAAAATAAAGATTGGCTTCGAAGCTACAATATTAACTGCTAAACACATAAACTCCACGTATAAACTTGTTAAACAAGGCAATTGGCAGTTAGAACATGTGGAATACATCTTGAAAGGCAGTTATGTCCATAACTCGTAACCATTTTAGTTATTTGGAATAACTGTGCTGATTCAAAATCAAAGCTTATCAAGGAAGATATAGAAGAATTCAAATTCAGATGTGGAGAGAAGAAGAAACTGTCAACTCAAAGAGTAGAAGTTAGAGTTCGAAGCAAGCCAGATTCAAATTCATTGAGCGGGAAGTTCAAACTACAAGCAGCGTATATAAATAGAAGAAATTGAAGAGTGAAAAGCCCCCGGACAAATCTTCAACAAATAGCTATCAAAAAACTGATGCTTGGTTTGTTCATTGGCAAAGTAGTTTAGGATTTCGAACCCAGTTCGAAGTAGATTAGGAAGTAGGTTAGGATTTATCTCGATTGTTCTTGTAACAATCACCTTTATCTCGGTTGTTCTTGTAACAATCACCTTTATCTCAGTTGTTCTAGTAACAATCACCTGTTCGAAGTTCTGTTACTCTGTATTTGAAGTTGGAGACGATTTCGAAGTAAGTTTATCTTTGATTCATAAATCGAAGTATCTTGTTTCTTTATTGTTCTTTGATTTCCTAAGTTTGTTGGTTTGCATTTCTTCACTTATTAAGAAAAATCCTCTTAATTGAGGTAATTGAACCAATAAAACACAATCGCCTGATTAGATTTGGTTTTTTCAAAGTTAATCTGAGGGAGGAGATTGAAACTCTCTCTGGCACGCTTACACACAATCATTTTTCATTGCAAAGAAGTAAAAGAACCAAACACATTTTCTTGGCACGCCCGGTGGGACCCCTGAAAGTGTTGAATGGCTCCAAAGCTTAGGAAACAAGCGAATGATTCTCAAGTTGGCCAAACGCTAGAAGATGAGAATAATGCTAATTCTAAAGAGAGTGATCAAGTTGAAGGCCTTCAAATAAGACCAGAGACTCGTACTGGTCAAGACTTAAATGCGGGAATTGGCCAGACCTCTCGAATGAATACTAGGAATAATAAAACTGTGCATGTTGATGACCCAAAGAATCCAGAAGTTGGAGGGAATTTGTCATCTAGCCAGTTTGCTGAAATGATTGTTACATTTAAAGAATTGGCTCAGACCCAAAGGCTTATGTTACAAAAATTGGAAGAGCAATCAGGGCATAGAAATGATCCTTTACCTTCATTTGAGAAGGATAAAGGAGAAGCTAATACAAGCAAATTTAAGTCAAGGCCTGGAAAAGAGCCTATAGATGTAGATGATATACCAGAATCTTGGTATGAACCTACAAAAACTCATGATTATCAAACTCCTAAACCTAAGAAAGTGTTCAAACAAAACACTAATATCCCATTCGAACCAAACTTTGATGGTGTAAATGAGGATAAGGGTTTTAGAAACAATGATTACGTGTTTGATGAGTATATGTATACTCCTGAAAATCATTTTAATGAAAAGGATAGGACTAGTGCAAAAAGGCCTAATCCAGAGATTGGGATTCCTAAGTATTCAGGAATACCAGAGATGAGAAGGGTACATTCGAACTACCTTTATGAACCTTTTGCAAAACAGGAAGGAGGTTTCAAGCAACCTAGGCCTTTTGATGATCCTTATTAGAGGTTTCTAGAAGATCACATGCTTAGAAATGTCACTTGGGAACCACCTATTAATCCAAGGGTACCTTTAGGGGAACGCCCAGCCCTTCAAGATGAAATATTAGGTCTCATGCAAGAAGTTTATGGACCTTTCAACCAAGGGTTACAAACTCAAATTTATAGAAAGCCTTATACGGAATGGATAGATATACAGTTTGAAGTCCCTAGGGGGTTTAAAATCCCAGATTTCACTTTATTCCATGGAGATGGAAAACAATCAACAACTGAACATATTGCTAGATTCACTGCTCAGTGTAGGGAATTAGGCAATAATGGGTTCATTAAGTTGAAATTGTTTTCTAATTCTTTAATAGGGACAGCCTTCGAATGGTATTCTAACTTGACACCAGAGTCAGTTCCAAATTGGCAGAGGATGGAAGAGTTATTCCATGCACAATTTTATCAAACTGAACCTGAAGTCACTATGGTTGACTTAGCAAGATTAAAGCAGAAGCCTGATGAAAAGCTGCTCAATTTATTGCTAGGTTGAAAAGGGCCAGAAATAAGTGTAAACTTCAATTACCAGAGGTTGAATTTGTGAGAATAGCACAAGATGGCTTAAGTAGAGAACTTAGGAAGAAGTTCGATTCTACTGAATTTAGGTATTTGGTTGATTTAACTTACAAAACATCAAGATATGAATCTTTGTTAAAAGAAGATGTTGATAGAAATAACTCTTCTTATTCAACCTATTATAAAGAGCCAACTTATGAAATTGATGCTGCTGAAATTGTTGAACATGATCCTTGTGTGCGTGAATGTCTAGTTTGAAATGACTCTTCTATAGTGCCAAGGACCAACAAGAAAGCATTTAGTAAAGTATATTCATTTGATGTTTCAAGAGCAGATGAAATTTTTGATTACCTTTTGAAGAAAAAGTTTATCAAACTCCCTGAAAATATTAAACTTCCAACTTTGGAAGAAACAAAAGGGAAAAGTTATTGCAAATGGCATCCTTCCTGGACTCATTCCACTAAGAATTGTAATGTTTTCCGTGATAGGATTCAGGAGCAGATCAAGAAGGGAAGAATCATGTTTCTAGAAAAGGCTATGGGGATTGATGCTAATCCATTCCCAAAGATTGAAGAAGTGACTGCTAACACTAATGTGCCAACATCTCTGGCCAAAACTGTTAAGGAAATGTGGCAGAACAAGCAAGTGCAAGTGGAAATGAATTCAGTGCAGTTTGGTAGAGGAAAGTAAAAAATTGGCCAACTTTGAAATGATCATGGGAAGACTTACCGACAAAACACTGCATCAGGAAGTTCTTTTATAAGAGGTTTTAAGCAATCTCATCTTCCCATGCTTGAGGCATCCTTTTTGGAATGTTTGTGCATGGAATGTAGGACCAATTATTTGATCTTCAAAGATTTGGATAGACAGGGGGTTGATTTCTTTCCGAAAAGGATGGAAAGAAAAGCTTTGGATCAAAATAATGAAAGAAAAACCTGGATAAGTCCAAATCATGGAAAAAATGAGAGGCCTTGGTTAGTGTCAAAGAGAAATGTACCTTCTAGTCCAGTTCCACCAGCTTCGAAGAGGGATTATCCTCCTTCGAAGAACGTTAACACTGGAAAGACCCCAATGGGCCAAAGAAATGAGGGAGAAGAGGAACAGTTTACCTTGGTAAAAGGAGTTCCTGATTGGTTTCTAAAAAAGGTCAAACCAGAACTCTTCCAAGAATATAAAACTTCTTCGAAAATTGGGAACAAAATGGTTAAACCTCCAAGTGCTCCTAATGGTCAATGGGTAGTGGTCAGAGATCCAAAGACCAAAGCACCCCAAATGATTCCTATGTTGACAAGAACACAGAAGAGGAAATTACAAAGGAGGTATACCAATTTCCAAATGGAGGAATATGCCTCTAAGGGGAATCCTAATGGGGGTGATAAGTTCAACCCAAGGTTTAACAGACTTTGAAAGAAGATTCTGAAGAATCTATTCCAAGGGGGTTTACTCAATCAGAAAGGGAAACTCTGGAAAGCTTGGCTGCAAGAATGGACAGTGAAGTACCTCAAAATAGTCCAGCTTCACCAAATTCCATGGCAAGCTATCAATCTGGCTTATTAGAAGCCATGATAGTGGAACAGGGAAAAGGTGGAGGAACAAATTCATCTCCTGTTGAAAGATTTTCCCCTATGGAAACTTCCGTAGCAGAGTTTTTTGAAAAAATGAACACATCAGAAGTTGGATCAGAGTTACCAGTGCAGGAAAATAGGACCATTCAGTTTGGGACTTTACCTGAAGTTCAAATTAACATGGTAACTCCTTCATTTGTTAACTTTGGACCTTTTGGACCAGACTGCTCACCAGTTCGAAGAGCATTACAATCAACAGTTGCTCCTATGGAGGTCATTGATGTATCAAGCGATGAGGAATATAATCTTACATAGGATAATGGTTGGAATGATGGTTGGGGAGCTTTGATATCCAAGATTCAAAAGGAAGAAGAAGAAGAAGAGCTTATGATTATGGCGAATGTTATTGAAGAACCAGATGTGACATCTAAAGAAAGAGCAGTGTTTGTTCCAGAGTCAGATACTGATTCTGAGTATCCTTTGATTGTTGATTTGAATTGTGCTGACCTTTCTTATCCTTTCAAATCACCTTCAAATGATATGAGGCACCATTTGAAACCATTATACATATCTACATTATTTGATGGAATTTTGTTGAATAGAGTTTTGGTTAATAATGGTGCAGTAGTGAACATTCTACCTTCTAGGACTTTGAAGAAGTTGGGAAAAGAAAAGGTTCGATTGATCTCAACAAGCACATCCATCGCTGGATTTACTGGTGAAAGTAAAAATCCCAAAGGAATTGTTTCTATACGCCTGAAAGTTGGCCAAGTAGAAACTGATACAACTTTCTTTGTGGTGGATACTTTTACCAGTAAGTATAATGCTTTACTTGGTAGGGATTGGATTCATGTCAATGGCTGTATTCCATCTTCAATGCATCAAGCCCTGATGATTGTAAAGTATGAAAATGGGAAACAAGTGGGGGTCGAAGAGGTGAAAGCAGACCCACATCCCTTCAGCACTTCAGCAAATTGTGCAGAAGCAGAAATGTATAAGCCTGAATCATCCCTTTGAGCGAAATCGCACAATTTGCCACCCCTCCATCCAACATATTGGAAATTGTAGAATTGGCAGAGTTGAAATCTAAGCTTAAACAAGCGGTTGATTATAAATTAGACAATCCACCAGATGATGCTGGTTGGATGTGAATCCAAGGCAGAGTTTGAAGAGGCCAACTCATTGGCTTTAGTTAAATTCATGGCTCTAGAAATAGAGTAGAAGTTACAAGAAACGAATGATTGAGAAGAATTATTGGTTGAGAAATCTGACTGAGGATTGGAGCCAATTAAGTTCGAAGAAGCCTTTATAGGCGATGTCGATTCTCAAGATCCTTTAGAAGAAGTGGAATTGGGAGAAGGAATTGTTCCAAACACTGTACAAATCAACAAGGAGCTTGATGCTACTTCGAAGGCCAAGTTGATCACAGTGCTTAAGAGAACAAAGAATGCTTTGCTTGGAGTTATAAAGAATTAACAGGTTTGATTAGAAATTTGGTTGAGCATAGATTGCCTATCAAGCCTAATTGCAAACCTTTCAAACAACTTCTAAGGAAAATGTCTCCTGAAACCATATCATTGGTTAAAAAGGAAATCCAAAATCTTTTACATGCTGGTTTTATTAGAACAGCAAGATATATAGAGTGGCTATCAAATATTGTTCCTGTTATCAAGAAAAATGGGAAGATTAGGGTTTGCATTGATTTTAGAAATTTAAATACTGCAACCCCTAAAGATGAATACCCAATGCCTATAGTAGACATGTTTGTGGATAGTTCTGCAGGCCATAAAATTATGTCTATTATGGATGGTCATTCAGGGTATAATCAAATTTGCATAGCAGAGGAAGATGTTCATAAAACTGTATTTCGAGCCCCTGGAAATCTTGGGACCTTTGAGTGGGTCAAAATGCCATTTGGGCTAAAAAAATGCTGGTGCTACTTATCAAAGAGCTATGAACACTATTTTTCATGAAATAATTGGAGGTTTTCTAGAATGCTGCATAGATGACATTATTGTCAAATCAGAATGTAAAGACCCAGAAAATTTAACTACTTTTTCAAAAAATCACTTTTTGGAGAAGTTTCGATTTGGTCGATAAAAAGTGCCGGTAATTGTTCCTTGGATTTTTCTAATCAAAATAGTATAATCGAAAGTTATTTTTGAGTAAGGCAAAGTCATCTTTCGCCCATTTTTTTCGGAGAAAAATGTGTCCGTTTTTGGTTTTGTACTAAAAGTGGGGGATGAGATTTTTGATGTGATGAGAATTTCAAAATTCTGTAAATGCCATTGTTTCCAAATGGGGGGTACTTCCTTATTTTCATAAATAAATTAAAGTAAAGACATCTTTACTTAAGTTTGGGTTATGAAAATAAGTATTGTGGTCTCATCATATTACATACACAAGTGACATTTGGGTGTGAGGTGTGATTATGTGAGTATATTAATAGTGTGTGGGGGTGAATTTGTAAATTTTAAAACATTTCACTCTCTCCTCCCTCTCCACCCGATCGGCACCTCTCTCTCTCTCTTCTCCTCCATTAACAACTCCTCCAAGCTCAAAACTCTCCCTCCTCACTCAACCCCTTCAAGAACCTAGACCATTTTCGGGTTCTACGCACCGTGTGGAGTCCGGGGTTCATTGGTTTCGCGTGGGAAGGAGGTATTTCGGGTGGAAGCTTCATAACCTAGGGTTTTGCATCTTCTACACATTTGGAGCTTAACCCATGAGGTAGGGAAACAATTACTACTCCCTCCAGTTATATACTCGTGATTTGTTGAACATATCTTGTTTTTGGCTTCAATTTCTTAAAAAAATTATGTTTTCCCTCTTTGTATGAGTTTTCCTCATTTTGATTTTGTGATCTATGAAATTGGTTGTTAATTGATGAAATTGGGAGTGAAATTGACCTCCCTCCATGTTTAATTGTTGACTAGCATCTCTAATTTGAACCTAGACTATCACATTTGCATTTGGGTTGAAATTCCACACCTCTATGGTGAAAATCTGCACTGCTGCCCCTGTTTTTAGCCGCTGCCCCTGTTTTCCGCCGCTGCCCCTGTTTTCCAGCAACTTCTCCAGATTTTCTGGGTGGTTTCCGGCCACCCTTTGACGTCCGTTTGACCTCCAATTGTCCGGAACTTCATATACTTGATATATAGCAACGTGGTAACCCCAAGAACTACCTTGAAATCGTTAAACTACGACTTTGACATGTGTTTTTATTGGACAAATTGTTATACGCATCGGACACAAGGCATATAGGATTGGTCGCCCCTTTTGGCGAAAATTGTGGTATTTCAAAAGAAAGGGCACTTTGGTGAAATGAAATTTGGGAAATGGACTTGTTATGAAAGTTTTAATGAAATGTTTGTGATAATGAGGTGTTTTACCCCAATGCCATCTTTTGGTGAAATTTTTGATAAAGGCACGCGGGGCCTATGGAACCCGGCAGAGGCACGCGGGGCCTATGGAACCCGGCAGAGGCGCGCAGGGCCTACGAAACCCGGCAGAGGCAGGTGGGGCCTACAAATACCCAGCGAAGGCATGCGGGGCCTACGGAACCCGGCAGGGGGATTAAATCCCTAGTACCAATGAAAATGATGTTTTTCTTCAATGAAAGAAATGATAAATGAGATTTTGGACTATTTATTGTGTTTTGTCGAAACACGACTTGTGGAGTTGGTTCTAAACTTGTGTGAATAACTTGGGTGATCTTGGTGAAACAAAAGTGGAAACTTTGGTGGTGTTGAGTACTTGGAAATGAAAATGTTTTGAGGCACATAAGATACTTTGGCAACCTTGGATACTTGGACACGATTTTGGGCACGTATGACACTTGTGGGTGATTTTGACAACTTAATGAACTAATGGGTATTTTGGGACACCTTGAAATCTTTTGGACACTTTGATGTCACTTGGACACGTGGTTACTTTTTGGACACATCTTACTTGTCTTAGCCCCGTTATGTTCCTTGATCATCTCCTCTCATGCTAATTCTTATCATGTGCACTCATCATATTTATATGCCTAGCGGTTGTAGTTTGTTTTCCTTACGAGCTAGTGAGCTCACCCTATCTTTCCTAGGTACACAACATGGAGCATGAGATTGGATGCTTGTGGAATGATGCATTGTGTGAAGCTTATGCATGCATGAAGATATTTTTTTCATCTCAAGTTTTGTATTTTGATAAATGACAATGTAACTTTTGGTTATTTAATCTTTTGACAATTTGGACTTATGTAATAACTTATGGGATAATATTTGATTTCACTGTTAGGGCAAGGGTGCCCAAATACCTGATTTACCAATGGATTAATGATGTACATTTTGGAATGCAAACCTCTTGGGGAGGATTTATGGAAATATTTTATCATTTGACTTATTAATTGTAAGGAATTCCTTTATTTTTGTTTTTATAAAAATGAGGGCGTGACACAGAATCTATTGATGATCATGTAGAGCATTTGAAGATAGCTTTTTCAAAGATGAAGCATTATCAACTAAAGTTGAATCCTGCTAAATGTGTCTTTGGAGTAATGGTAGGAAACTTTTTGGGATATCTAGTTCATAGCAAAGGTATTCAAGTTGACAAAAATAAAGCTAAAGCTATTGTTGAAGCAAAACCTCTCTCAAACAAGAAAGAACTACAAAAATTTCTTGGTCAATAGAATTTTCTTCGAAGATTTATATCTAATACTACAAGGAAAACTAAAGTCTTTTCTTCTTTGTTGAAATTGAAGGATGGAGAAGACTTCGAATGGACAAAGGAACATGATAATGCCTTCAAAGTCATCAAGGAGTACTTGATCAATCCACCAGTTCTTGTTCCACCCAAAAGGGGAAAGCTTGTCAAGCTATATTTGGCAGCAAACCATGACTCAATAGGAGTTTTATTGGCTCAGGACAATGAAGAAGGGAAGGAACAAGCTATCTATTATCTAAGTAGGTTTCTTAATGATTGTGAAAGTAGGTATTCTGTAGTAGAAAAACTATGTTTAACTTTGTTCTTTGCTTCGAAGAAACTTAGGTACTATATGATGCCTAGAGTAACCTATGTAATTTTTCAGACTGATGTTATGAAGTATATGTTGTCTCAACCTGTACTTAGTGCTAGAATTGGGAAATGGATTGTATCTTTAATTGAATTCAGTCTAGAATATGTTCCTCAGAAATCAGTCAAAGGGCAAGCTTTAGCTAATTTTTTGGCTGATCATCCAAATGAAATTGAGACTTCTAAAATAGCAGATGTTAATACAGTAACAGTCAAACCATGGAAAATGTGGTTCGATGGTTCGAAAACATCTCAAATGGCTGGAATTGGAGTTATTTTGGAACCTCCTCAAGGTTTGAAAACCAAGTATGGTTTTCAAATAAATGAAGGGGAATGTACTAATAATCAAGCAGAATATGAAGCCTTAATTATGGGTTTAGAACTCTTGCTTACTTTGAAGGTTGACATAGCTGAGGTGTTTCGAGATTCTCAGTTGGTTATAAACCAAGTAAATGGAGAATTTGGTTGCCCCAATGTTGGTTTAAAACTGTATTATGTACATGTGAGGTTATTTTTAAGCAATTTCACATGATTCCTTTTACACATGTTTCAAGATTCTTCAATGAAGAAGCTGATGCAGTGGCCCAAAAAGCATCAGGATTCAAGCTTATCCCTGATGACAGTAGAGAGTTTTGTCAATTAACTCTAAGAAAGTCTTTACCAATGCTTAAGGACAGGAATATTGATTTCGAAGTATGTGAAATCACTACTCCTCCTAGTTCGAATGACTGGAGACAGTCATTGATTGATTATTTAACAAAACCTGATGCCAAAACAAATAGAGCAACAAGACTAAGATCTGTTAATTATATTATGTACAATGGAGAACTGTTTAAGAGAGGAGCAGATGGGTTGTTGCTTAAGTGCTTAAACAAAGTAGATGCTTTTAAGGTTATGGCAAAAGTTCATGAAGGTATTTGTGGAGCTCATCAAGTAGGAATCAAGATGAGATGGTTGATTCGAAGGTATGAATATTATTGGCCTACTATCCTTAAGGATTGCATTGATTATGCAAAGGGATGCCAAGCTTGTCAAAAGACAGGGCCCCTCAAAAGATTACCGCCATTCTTGAATTACGATGTAATCAAGCCTTGGCCATTTAGGGGATGGGCAATGGATATGATTGGTATGATTTACCCTCCATCTAGAGGTGGGGATAAATTCATACTAGTTGCTACTGATTACTTTACTAAATGGGTAGAGGCTCAAGCCTTTGAAAGTGTATCTCAAGAGCAAGTGATTGAATTCATTAAGAATATCATCTATAGGTTTGGATCTCCAGAAACTATAACAGTAGATAATGGATCCATTTTTGAAGGTAGAGTAGTGAAAGTTTTTGCAGCTTCTCATGGAGTTTCTTTAATTAACTCTACACCCTATTATGCTCAGTCAAATGGTCAAGCTGAATCAACCAACAAGATTATCAAAAGAGGTATTCAAAGGATGGTTGATAAAAATCCAGAAGAATGGCCAAATTTGCTTTTAAATGTGTTATGGGCTTATCGAACCACTAAAAGGACCAGTACAGGGACTACTCCTTTTGCATTAACTTATGGGCATGATGTTGTTTTACCAATGGAAATAGTGGTAAGATCACAAAGAGTTGCTTCTCAGAATGAATTAAATATTGGAGCATACCACCAAGCAATGTACATGGAGTTTGAAGAAATAGATGAAGAAGGAATTAAAGCTCTAAATCAAATCATGCTACAAAAATTAAGAGTAGCCAGAAGTTATAATAAGAGAGTGGCTGTTCGAAGCTTTGATATAGGAGACTTAGTATGGAAAGTAATGTTGCCTATCAAAGAAAGAAAGCAAGGACTTGGAAAGTGGGCTCCAAACTGGGAAGGACCTTTCCAAATTCACAGAGTTCTTAAAAGAGGAGCATACCATTTAAAGGATTTAAATGGTTATGTTCATAGAAGAAAGATTAATGGGAGATATTTAAAGGCCTATATCCCAACTATTTGGGAGTCCTTTAGCAGAAGGTAAAACTATAAAGTAGTTTATCTCTCATTGCTTATGCTGTTCAAGGTGAATCATAGGAACAAGCAAATTTGTTGATTGAGGCTCATAATTTAAATAATGAGATCAACATTCCAAGCAGTAAGAACAGTTATGAGATTGGAATATATTAAAAAAATATATTTCATTGATTAATTTAGAAACTGTACAATTGTATCTTTTAGGTCAGACAACCCGTGAGCACCCTTGTTACAAACAAAATCATAAATTTCTTCTTGATCAGTTGTTCTTTGCAGTTGATTCTCAAAACCTCTCTAAATTTCAACTGTTGAAGAAGATTTGTTCATAGAGGTTTGCATGTTAGAAGTGGTTTGAGCAATCTCTCCTTTAACTTTAAGCAAGGCTGCCTCCAAATGAGCTTCTTCTTCTTTCAACTGGTGTAACTTGACATCATCTTGATCATAAGAAGAAATAAGACTTTGAGCTTCATCATTTGCACTTGATAGTGCAGCTTTTAAGCTTTGCCTCAGAAGGTGTCTTTCTTGAACCTCACAAAGCTGGTGCGCTTTTGCTTGAAGTTCAGAAGTTTTAGTCAAAAGTTGTCTGTGTAACTCTTGGGAAGTAGGCTTTAACACCCAAGCAGCCTGACAACAAATCACTAAATGCATCTTCAGATCTCCTTCAACCAGCTTTTCAAAATCCAACTTTGAGAATTGATAGAGGACATCCTTCAATTCCTAAATCTCTTCTTGTGAGAAAATAGGCTTGACCAACTCAGATGGAGATGAACTTTGTCGAGCCTTGAGTTAGATGATAGGAGATTCTGGAGAAGGAGTTGGAGCCTTGGGAATGGTGATTCTTTGGCAGAAATCACTTACCTTTATTTTAAATTGCTCCAATGGAAGAAGTTCACCAACAGTGGTGCTAGCAGAAGCACCAATTTACTGTCAAAAGGAATATATAATCATATATAGGCTTAATCTTTTAAGTAAAGCAAGGAGCCTTAACACTTAAAAGATAATGGATCACAGTACCTCAATTTGATGGATTTGTTTTGAAGGAGTTTGCTCTGCTGGAATGTCAGTTCTTGGGATTTGATCAAGGGTTGCTTCCTCAATTATCATCTCTGGTTGACCAATGGATTTGATAATTGGGATGCTTGATGCAATCTTAGGAAACAAACTTCCATCATCTTTGGGAGCAGAAGCATCAATGTGTTTCCTAATGCTTTCTGAAACCATGACTCTTGCTATGGTGCTGATAACAGGAGGAGACATGTCTTGCACCAAAGCTTGTGTTTGAGTTTTATGAAATTTTACTTTCTCAACAATTGTATGCTTAGATGGTTCCACAAAAGCCTTCGAAGTCTCAGTGGATTTAAGCTTTGTCTTTTTCTCTGAAATTACATCACTTACCAAAATAAGAAATACAAGAGTAAGTTTAAAGGGCCTTGATGAAATTGAAGTTATAACAGTTTACCTTTCACAAATTGGCCTATAGTGACATCTTCTGTATCTTCATCTTCTGGTTCTTCAATTAGTATTGTCCTTCTTCATTTTGAAGCCTCATAAACCTTAGCAAACTTAGCCTTTTCTTGGCTAGATCCCTCTTCGGATGCTAAGGTTTCTTTACTTTTCTTGGCTTTTGAAAGGATAAAGGAAACTTTAATTAGTTTCATGAAGAATCAGAAAACTGACAAGAATGGATGAGATGAAAGAGTTATTGGATTTCGAACCTGAAGAAATAGGAGTTTGTGCGATTTCTTTTTCCTTTCTCATCCTTTTCTTGGGAACAGACTCTGTATGACAAATTACAAAGTAAGAAAATAGAAAGGATTCGAAGTTATAACAAATACTCAGACCATCAAAAGTTACCTGATGGAGAAGGAGGAGGGGGTTTTTTGTTGTTGAGATCTAGTCACCATTTGTGGAACAGATTGGAGTGGTTTGACATTTAAAGCAACAAGTACCAAAGTAGAAGATTGTACATCTGGTGTTGCTCCTCTTGGTTCTGATTGAGACTTGCCTTTTCTTTCAACACCAAATCCATCATCTGACATGGATAGTGAACTAGAAAGTGCTTCACCTTCAACTGGAGCAGGACAACCAATATGGTTTGCAAAACCTTGAGCTGTATTGGTTTGATTGTACAAATTAAGAAGGTAATGCCACCAACTAGCAAATCTAGTAAAGATTGGACTGTCCATTGTAAATTGATAAGGCCTGAAGTTTGCCCTAGAATTTTTGAACTTTACATTGAGATGTGAGAGTACATTCTTATCAACTTTCTTTCTAGCATATAGAGGAACATTGACTTCTCCAGGGTAAGGGCATGGAATGGCTTGTACCATACCAAATTGTCTGGCAAATTGAGCAGGACAATAAGTTTCAGCATGAGTTTGTTTACAACCACCAACAATCCCACGTATAAATATTTCTCTTGGAAGTAGAATACTTCCCCAAGCAGCAGCAAAAGTATTTGCACCCTTATTCTCCATCATATCTTTTATCCAGGCAGGCCCAATACTCCAATCAACAAAAGGACGGAATTCTTTTTCTTCCTTATCCTCCCTCATATTGTAGAAATATTGCAGATATCCAACCAATGATAAGGGTTTGGAAGCCATAATTCTGAACTTATCTCCATAAACATTAACAAGTTCTGAAACAGCAACTTTGAAGATGGGAAAATATGCCAAGATCCATAGTTGCAAGAACCAAAGAGGGCCTCCTATGTTGAACATGAGTGGTTTTGATTGGCTATCAGATCCTATCTTGTAAACATATCCGAAAAAGTATGAAGCCAAATCAAACTTCTGACCTTGAAAGAGGCAATATGCTAAATGGGCAAATTCGGGCATGATCTTCTTACCACTGTGACAAAAGATCATTTTACAAAAAGTATATAGAAGATATGCAAAGAATTCCCTGTCAGACACTCCATCTTCAAATCTGGCCTCATTTCGAAGAAAGTTTCCATACGATGTGTATGAACCTCAGGTTTTCATGTCTTTCAAAGGTGAGACGTCAATAGATTTGGAGATGTCAAACATTGGACCAAATGGAGGAAGTCTAGTAAGAAATGACACGTCTAGAACCGTAGGGCTCATCATTCCGCAGTTAAATCGGAAATAATTAAATGATGAATCCCAAAAAGCTAGGGCAGCATGTATGAGTGCAGGGTTTTGTGGAATACCATATCGAAGCAATGAAATAATGTGCTAGATTCCAGTTTTCTCTAAATCGGCTCTCTTATACTTCAAAATATGCTAATACCATCTGCCCTAATCACTATCTTGAACTGGCCAGCATACAAAGTTTTTTGTAGGCCAATCTGCAAAGTTCAACTCCTGATCTTTTATAAGTTTACCCTCTCCTAAAATAGGATAGCATAATGTAAACTTGAGAGGAAGATCAAAGAATGCAGGCCCAAGGATGTGGGTATCAATTCTATCAGGATTTGTAATAAAGATTTGGTTATATAAATCACCACTTGAATTTGACATTTCCTCTTCAACATATCTTCTGAGAACAAGGGAAGAGGTGCCTATTGAAATATCGCTTCCAGAAGCCATGGTTACAGAGGTATGAGAAAAAGAGATGGAGTGCAAAGTGTTTGAAAGTTTGAACGTGCAATGAAAACGTTCCAATGTAAGGACCCGTATTTTTACATAACTTTTCCAGAATAATGTTGGGTAGATGTGAGGAATTAAATTTTTACTTTAGGGGTCGAAGAGGGAGCATTTAAATGCATTTGGGTCTTTTTAAAGTACATTTGAAAGTTTTGGGGTGAAAGTGTAATGGGGTGAAAGTATATTAGGCATTATACTTGCATTTTTTTTCAAAAATCAGCCCTCTCTCTCCCTCTCTCTGCCCGACAGCCCTCTCTCTCACTCCTCTCCTCCATTTTTCTTGCTCCAAGCTCAACAATCCACAAAACCCTCAAGTCTCCTTCATAAACCCCACCTAAAATCACCTCCTCTACGCATTTTGAAGCTTGGGTTGCACTCATTTCGCACCAAGAGACCCCATTTCGGGTTGGAGTATATTGGAAGCTAGGGTTTTCATTTACCCACTTGTTTCAAACTCAAACCTTGAGGTAGGAAGACAAATTCTACTCCCTCTAGTTGTATCTATGTGATATAAAGCATATAACTTGCTATTGTTTCTCCAATCCTTAAATTTCATGCTTTGCTTCCATGATTGTATTGTTTGAGCAAAATTTTGTGATCTATGAATTGAGCTCTTGTTTGTTGCAATTGATGGTTGTTTGACACTCCCTTAAGGTCCATTAGTCACTCTACATTTTTAATTTTTGGCCTAGAACCTTACATTTATGTTTGGGTTGAAATTCCACACCAATAGGGTGAAAATCTGCACACTGCCTCTGTTTTAGGGCTGCTGCCCCTGTTTTCCAGAGACTCTCCCCTGTTTTTGGGGTGGTTTTAGGCCACCCTTTGATGCCCGTTTGGTCCCCGATCGTCTATTTCATTGTATCTTTGAACTATACTACCATTTTGAACACCAAATCTACTTCGAATTCATAAAATTAACCCTTCGACACATAAATTAACAAATTTTATGTTTGACGTATCGGACACGTGTCGGTTGACACATTTTGGCGAAAATGGTGAACTTTTGAAAGAAATGGGATTTTTGGGACTTTTTGAAAGACAATGATTTTAATATGAACATATTGGACAAAATGAACTCTAGGGATCACCCGTTTGGTGTCCCTGGCCATGCGTGCACAGAGCCCGCGAAATTCGGCAGTTTTGACGAAAATGGTGAACTTTTGAAAGAAATGGGATTTTTGGGACTTTTTGAAAGACAATGATTTTAATATGAACTTATTGGAAAAAATGAACTCTAGGGATCACCCGTTTGGTGTCCCTGGCCATGGGTGCACGGAGCCCGTGAAATCCGGCAAGCCCATGAAATCCGGCAGGGGTGTACGGAGCCCATGAAATCCGGCAGGGGGATACTTCCCTACTAAAATTGATGATTGTTTTCTTATGAAATATCGGTTGTGGTGAATTTGGATTAATTTGGCATTTTTGACAAAAAAATTGACTTTCGATATGCGAAATGTGAATTTTGGGAACTACTCGGACTTGGTTGGATATTTGCAATGTTTTTGGGATACTTGGATACGTTTTGGGACACTTGGATACATTTTGGACACTTGGATACGTTTTGGACACTTGGATACACTTTGGTTATTTTGTGGTCAAATTATAGCATTTCGTCCATCCTAACCTTGTACTTTGGCTGTGTCCACCTTCACTCTTATTCATTATGCATGTATCATGTTTATACACATAGCGTTGGTAGAATAGTTTTCCTACTGGGCTAGTGAGCTCAACCTATCAATTTTTCAGGTACACAGCATGAAGCATGAAGTTGGATGCTTGTTGAGTGACATCTACATGGAGCATAAACATGCATGAAGTTATTTTCCCATCTTGTATTATACTTTTGAAAGATGGTTTTGTAACTTCAATTTATTAATCTTTTGACTAATTAGTTATTGTAATAACTTGTAAACCTTGTACTTATGCATATTGGGTCATGGACGCTAACGGATAGAACTTGTTATTTGAAATGGTGGGATTGTGTTATGTTGACTTTGAATATTCAAGGGAATTTATGAGATCTTGACTTGTCCTACGTGGATTTTATTTATTTTTGAGTTATTAAATTTGAGGGCGTGACATCCAAGCCCTAGATATTATACGTTGTAGCGATTCGGGTCAAATATCCATTAAAAAGTTATTAGGCCTATAATTATTTTTTGGGCCCAAGTCTAGATTTCAACTTTTATTTGACGATTATTTCCAAATCTTAAATTATTTCATGCTTCAAACCATTTTTTGGTTTATTTTCATGAAATATACTTTATCAATTTATTTTTGTTATGAGTTCGAGCTGGTTTAAAGCATAATTAAGTTCTTCGAAAAGCATTGAGAAGTGCAAATCAAGCCATAGAAAGAACTAAGATCTCATAAACACAAGCAAATTACATACTACTAAAAGTCCTATTACATTTAAGACTAAGCATCTACTGGTGGTGAAACAGCTGTTGGAGTAGGAATGACTTGAAAATAATGAGGAAAACTCCAAGTTACTAACGCATGAAATCTTGCCCAAGTAAAGTTGAAGATTTCCTTTTCCATCATTCTAACCTTGTTTTCCTCATCTATTTTGAGTTTCTTCTCAATCAATGGCCTAATTTTCAAAACCAGAGTTTTCGCTTTGACTTCGAACTTGGCCATTTTAAGAGCATTTCTTTTCATACGGCTTTTAAACCTCCTTCGAAGCCTCTTAGAAACACCAATGGGCATCTCGAAGGAGTTCCCTTTCAGGTTTTCCATCTTTTTATGAAGCTTGGAGACTTGATCATGAAGTACTTCATAATCGTGGAGTTCTTGATTAAACCCAAAAGTAGCAATATTGCTTTTCATCCACATTCGAAGTAGAGGAAGCTGACCTAGAAAAAAAGGAAGAAAAACACTAGCTTGGATGTTACATTGCAGAGTTTCACAAGCCCATAGGAAATTCTTGTAAGGTATGTCCTCCTCAAGAATTCCTATGTCCAAAAAAGCAAAAGCAGCCAATAGTTCTTTGGCTTTGACAGAGTCAAATTGTGGGTAAAGAGAATAAGAAAGGTCAGCATGAAAAAGAGTGGGATCGAACTTAACATTCTTTAACTCTTGGAACCAATCTGGGTTCTCTGGGAGGGCTTGAAGAGAAAGATTGGCAGGATCAATGAAATTTCCTTCAAAATGAGGCCTTCAAAGCTCATGCAACCAGTATATAAATTGATTACTGGCCTTTTGCTTAAGTTCACCATAGCCAGCAAAGCCTGACCTTTCATCTTCATGAACTCTAAAGAAGGCAGGAGTAAGACAAGTGGCAATGAGACTATCAAGCAACATTATGTTGGGATCTCGTCTGATGAAAGGAGATAAATATCTACTCATAGCTAACGAGCAATAGTGGCTCCAACCTCTATAATCAGCAGGATCACCCTTTTTTACCATCATTATTTCAGATGGTAAACCCCATAGAAAGGGTTTAGGAGTAGGAGGAATTGGAGAATTCCACGGATCAATAGGCTCAGAATCATCCACTTGAAGTACTGAGTAAGTACGATTTCTTTGAATTTCACCAATAACTGGTGTGACAACATTTCTAGTATCAACAGGGATTGGGTCATTAAGAGCCAAGTTTTCAAAGGCATTTTGGGTGTTAGAAATATCAGCCATGGTCGAATCGAGATGAGAATCAGTTTGCAAAGAAAATTGATGATTGATTTTACCAGTGATTAAGCCTTTTTATAAGCAAAATTTTAAGTTTGAAACGATTCAAATTCTGGTGAAGTGGATAATGTGGATGTTAACTGCTCACTGTCCATGAATCCCTCATGAGAACATAGAGATTTAATGACAACTGTATCATTGGAAGTGACGAGAACTGCCAATAACTTCTGCTTTGGAAGTTTACAGGAATTCGAAGCGGCAAAAGACACATTAACACTTATTCAAATCCCTTGAACAAAGAAGTTAATGTGGGGGGTATGTTTACATATAAAATTAACAAATCCAATAATTAATTGACACGTAATTAAAAGTGTCAAACGTTGGCAATTACGTGTTGATGGAGATGCACTGGATTAAAGGGATAAAATTGAGTAAATACGATGTCGTATTATTTCTCAAGTTGGAAAGGCAGTTATTGGCAGTTACAAGCCATTGTTAAAATAAAGATTGGCTTCGAAGCCATAATATTAATTGCTAAACACATAAACTCCACGTGTAAACTTGTTAAATAAGGCAATTGGTAGTTAGAACACGTAGAATACATCTTGAAAGGCAGTTATGTCCATAACTCGTAACCATTTTAGTTATTTGGAATAACTGTGCAGATTCAAAATCAAAGCTTATCAAGGAAGATATAGAAGAATTCAAATTCAGACGTGGAGAGAAGAAGAAACTACCAACTCGAAGAGTAGAAGTTAAAGTTCGAAGCAAGACAGATTCAAATTCATTGAGCGGGAAGTTCAAACTACAAGCAACGTCTATAAATAGAAGAAATTGAAGAGTGAAAACCCCCGGACAAATCTTCAACAAACAACTATCAAAAAACTGATGCTTGGTTTGTTCATTGGCAAAGTAGTTTAGGATTTCGAACTCAGTTCGAAGTAGATTAGGAAGTAGATTAGGAAGTAGGTTAGGATTTATCTCGATTGCATGTTCTTGTAACAATCACCTTTATCTCGGTTGTTCTTGTAACAATCACCCGTTTGAAGTTTTGTTACTCTGTATTTGAAGTTGGAGACGATTTTGAAGTAAGTTTATCTTTGATTCATAAATCGAAGTATCTTGTTTCTTTATTGTTCTTTGATTTCCTAAGTTTGTTGGTTTGCATTTCTTCACTTATTAAGAAAAAATCCTCTTAATTGAGGTAATTGAACCAATAAAACACAATCGCCTGATTAGATTTGCTTTTTCCAAAGTTAATCTGAGGGAGGAGATTGAAACTCTCTCTGGCACGCTCGCACACAATCATTTTCCATTGCAAAGAAGTAAAAGAACCAAACATACTGGTACAGAAAAATTTGTACAAAAAATGTACAAATTGCTCTCGGGGACCCACTTTTGGGGTCCACATGAGTGATCCAAACCATTCATTATTCTTAGAACATTTTTCCGAAGGGCTCCGCAAAATTTCAACTCAATCGGACGGTTAGAAGTGCTTGAACCAAAATCACAACGTTTTATCGGAAAAATGTTCTAAGAATAATGAACGGTTCGGATCACTCGTGTGGGACCCAAAAGTGGGTCTCCAAGAGCGATTTGTACATTTTTTGTACTATTGTTTTTGTACCCGTAGGATTACCGTTTTTATTTTCGCCACTAGTTCTTGTTTTATCCCACAAGAGAAGGATGGGGCATATGATAACGTCCAATAACTGCCACAATGAAGGGAAGAAATTCAAGCATTGGACATTTGGCAATTCCATATGAAGTTGGGAAAGCCAATGGGGAGCATGACCACCAACTTCAATAGGAAAAAAGAAGAAGGAAACATGGGACACTTGGAAACATTGCAAGATATCTGATTCAGGCCTGAAGCAGTTGGGTTTTTCATCTATAAATAGGAGAATCGAAGACAAAAAAGTTTTCCAACACCAACAAGCCCAATGCTTTATCATTTTCATTCCATTTCAATCGATCAGTTAAGTAAATGTTTATCTTTTTTAGTCTAACATAGTGTCTCTTTACATTCCCATGTAATCAATCAATTCATTTAATTAAATTCGGTTAGCTTTTATTTAGTTGTTCTCTCCTTCTTACACGGTTGAGAAATTATTAAGTCCTCGTACATGGGCAAACCACGAAGCATCATTCAGTCTCACCCTTAGGCCCAACACAATCACAATTCTTAGAAGTCAAGATCAAAGCACGCAGGCCTTAACGCAATTTGGATTGTCTCACAGCGCTGCATGCCTACTAAGCCGTGTACACACTCGTGGAATTTTTAAGAGGAACACTTTCACATTGGATTGACGGATAAAACATAGAGTTGTAGAGTGCATTTTGGTGCTCTTAGCTCGTGGCACTTGGGTGTTAGTAATGTTGGTGCAGAATCTTAGATCTTTGGAATATGAACACCTTGATGGAGCATGTTACAATGTCGCTTTCCAAAAAGCTATATTTGCTCTCACCGTCTGGTGTGCACTGGCTTGTAGCAAATCTATTTCAAGGATGCAACGAAGCCTGATCTAATGATCTTCTTCCTTCATCTGCACGAATGAAGGATGGATAGAATATCGAGCCAAAAAAGAAATCAAAAGAACTAAGGGAGTGTTAATTTTGTTTATGCAGAGTAACATAGCAACAACACAAGAAAGTCAACTAACAAGAGTGAGGGAGAGTTTCTGGATTTTCTCTCTTGAATGGCTGTATTTTGGGCTCTATTTGTAGACCCAGATGCCCCAATTGAATGGGCTCATACCTGTGTATCTGGAGCTGTTAAATTAGATCCTAAGGTGCAGACTGCACATTTTCCAAACTCATGCCGTAATTGCTAACACCCAATCAGTTCACCCAAATATGAGAGCCCAATGGTTGGGCTTCTAGAAGAACCCATGTGACTTAGCCGCCACATATAAGCTACGTCAGCACCACGTTACTGCCAAGTAGTGATAAGAAAGGATGCCCATGAGACGCATCAAAGCACATCATTGCAGCCACATAGCCCATTGCCACGCTCATGGGTGAGTGAAGCATCGGCTTTGCCAGTTTGGTGCGCTATCAAATCGCCACTTTGCATCCAGACAGCTCATCGCCAAGCTCAGGCATGCATGCCATAATTGTCGATAGAGTCAAATAGGGATGGCAATTCCAACCTAACCAATTAGTTTCCCGTTCCATTCGGCTTGAAGTTTTGGGATTTTTTTCGGGGATCGGACTGGATATAGAGGTAACATAGATATAAAAATAAAATAAAATTGAGGATCGGGTTAGAGGCAGTTCTAGGGATGGGCACGGATCGGGACCGGAGAGTACTATCTCCACCCCCGATCCCTAAACCCCTCATCCTCCTCCCCACTCCAAATGGGGAACAGGGATCCCCACAGGAATTCGATTACCAGAAATTTAGAACCCCAGTTACAAGTTAAATGCTAAAATCTCAATTACAAATTACTAGAATCCTAGTTACTGATTACTAAAAAATTAGCAGCAAAAGCAATCCTTGCAGGTTCCCAAGAGTTTTACAACAAGTAGCTACGAGGAAAAAAAAAGGCAATAACGAAGCACCGGCCACCGAGTATACCGGGCAGCAAATGAAAAGTATCCAAAGAATAATACTAACTGCCATTAAGAGAAAACCTAAACATCATTATAATTAGTCCCAGATCACCCAAAACTAGTGTCATAATTAAAATTCAACTAGATTTCGACTAGATAGCAACAACTAAGGTCTCATTAGCATGATAAAGAGGACTATACCACATAACATAAGCCCCTAGAGTGAGATATCGAGAGAATGTGTGGCTAAAAAATGAAATACAATGAAAAAAACAATATTTATAACTAAACCCTAAACAATAATTATGATAAGAACCCTTGTGTTTGGAGAAAATTTTGTGTGACCCCATATGTTTGGAGAAAATATAGTGATACCCCAAAGTTTCCATAACTCATGAATAAACCCCCTATATTTTGGGGATTTGGGGGTGGTGTAAGAACCCGTGTTTATAATTATATATATATATATATATATTTTTTTTTTTTCCACAAAATAAAGTTGGGGAAGATGTGAGGAAATGAGAAAAATGATTAAATGTTGGAAGATTTTGTGTTAAGTGTTGATTGGGGCTTGTTTGGTTTACACAAGCCACTATTGGGCTCGGGGTACAATTATTTGATAGTATATGTGTATGGTGTGTGAGAGGAGAGAGAGAGAACACTCTCCTCTCCCAATATACCTAGCCCTCTCTCTCTTTCTTCTTCCTCCTCCATTTTCTTCTTCCTCCTCCACCAAATCTCACCCAATCACTCTAGTCCCTTCACAACCCTTGCTCAAAATCAACTCCTCTACACGTTAAGAAGCTCGGTTTGCACTTGTTTCACTCCGAAAGGTTGGATTTTTGCTTGGAGCTTGGAGAAAGGGTTAGGGCTTTGCACATCACTCTTTTGCAAGTTTGATCTTTGCTTGAGGTAGGGAAATTTCTAACTCTTCTAAGTGTACATGTGGTGTATATGTGTGTGTAGGCTTTTGATTGCTAAGTTCTCCTTTGGCTTATTGATTTCTTTGAGCAAAACCCATTTTCTAGGCAAGCTTGTGTTAGAACTCATCATCTCCTAGCTCCTTTGTTAATCTCCTATTGATTTGGTAGATAACTCAACACATTGTTGTTTGATTTCTCGGTAATGTTTGAGAATTGTGTGAAATTCACTTTGCACCCATTTTGAGTCCATTGATTGAATTTGGGGAAAATAGCAAATCTTGTAAATTGGTGGTATGTTGTATTACTTTGTTATTTGAACCTCTTTTTCTTCTTAATATGTCCATTTGGAACCAAGAAATGCCCATAAAGAGCCCCATTGATCACCCATTGAGTTGTAAAATTTTGGATCTGGTGCTGTCCTATCGATAGGACTTCATCCCCTATCGATATGAGCCTTTCTCTTTTCGTTATGGCCAATCTGATGGCTGCCCTATCGATAGGACTTGATCTCCTATCGATAGGAGCCTTTGACACCCTATCAATAGGACTTTACCTTTTACCAATAGGACTCTCTAATGCTTCAATAGTGGCCAATCTGATATCTCTCCTATCAATAGGACCTAACATTCTATCAATAGGACACCTATATTTTTTGAAAAATTTCATGCATCATGATCCGTTGTTTGTGGCTCGTTTGTGTATGTTGTTGGTTGCATGTTAGGCTCCGGGAGGGTCACTTTGACATCTTTGATACTCGGGTCAAAATCTCCTTTATGGACATGTTCAGGTAACACGAAACATGAGTTTTGTAAGAAATTAACACATGATAGTAAGGTGATGAGACATATGGACACTGTAACGATATTATTGAGCATGAAATAAAGTATGAATGTGGTAATGATGACATGGGGCCCGAAAGGGTATGCCTAGAGTGACACGAGGCCCTAAAGGGGTATGCCTAGAGTGACATGGGGCCTATAAGGCATGCCCGGAGAATAATCAAATGTTTGAAAGGGATAAGATGTATGTGGTTAATGTGTGGAACACATGTGGTGTATCGGGTACAAGTTGGGTACAAGAGGCGAGAGTAGGTGAAATCTAGTTGATTATGTGTCCTTAAACCATTCAAACTCTTTCTTAACTCTTGTTACATGCCTTGTGCTTTCTTGTTTTTCATCCATATGCATTTCATTTCACTTAAGTTTGTTAGACATTTCTCTGCTGGGCTAGTGAGCTCAACCTTACAAATTTCAGATACCCACCAAGGAGCATGATATGGAGTGTTTGGAGTGCATACATGCATTGTTTTGAGAGCTATTGGAGGAGTTATATCATCATCCTAGAACTTGTATTTTGTTAAGATGATTTTGTAACTCAATTAAGTTTCTTCTTTTGACATTGGACTTGTAATAACTATACATTTATTTTATCTCATTTTGGGGTACGGGTACCCATAGACCGTGGTGTATTTTGATGTTAACTTTTACTATTCTATTTAGACTTTGACGTGGCTTGTGGACTTGTTGACCTTCCACATGGATTATCCTAATGAATTATCCCTTTAAATTTTGAGGGCGTGACAGGCGGGGTGGAGCAGGGCAGGGATGGATCGGGGCACAAGTTCAGTGTGGATTCGGGGCAGGGACATGCCTTTCTCCACCCCCTACCCGATCCCCAAACTATTTTAAAAAAATTCTCATATCTTATCCAATCTCCAAATAGATCTCCATATTGCCGATCCGTTCATATTGGGGATCAGATTGGATTCGAATAGTTCGAAGGAAATGGCCAACCCTAGGCGGTTCCTCATGCCCCCACCCCTTTACCAACTCTGTTCTACTTCTCAGAATAGATGAATGTATTCTCGGATACTTCCGCCATCCTAACCAATGAATCATTAGGATTTGTTTTCAATAGAATTTCTGCATTCACGGGTTCCATCATTCCCATCACTTCTTGTTTAATTGTTAGGTCTGTATTTGACAATGGAGCTCTTAATGCAATTTGTTCTTGAGTCAATCTTCTCAATTTAATTGGCTCGACTCTCTCGATTTTTTTGTTTGATTACATAAACAGATCCATTTCATTATGGATGAATAAGTATTGATGTTTTATTACATCGCCTTTTATGAGATGACTCATAGACCTTACATATTGGAATTCCATATCATTGATATTCTTTTTCTCTATTTCTCTTCCCTTTTATCCACATCTTTTTTTTCTATATTAGAATCCAATTTTTTTTTTTTTTTTGCAAAACACATTTCTGTTGCTACAATTATAGGATCAATATATCCTATCCTGATAGGTTTTTTGGATCCAGATATACAAAAAAAAAATTCAACGAAACTTGGCTAGATTATATAAAAAAATTTGACGAAACTTGGATATGTGCCAGCGCGGCACAGGATGAACATGGTACAATTAAGTAAACGAGTTGGCACGACAAGAAGTTTGACACCTCTATCTGATCCACTTCGTTGCCATCCCTAGAGTTGACCAATATATAAGACTAGCTTCATTGTTTTGGTGCACCTTAGGAGCGAAGCCACTCTAGAGTTAGACGAACAAAATAAACTTCGTAGATTTGCTTCCATATGAAAGCCATTCAACCTTTTCCCATCTAAGCAATGTGGGATTACCCCGAAACTCGAAACGAAGCTTTATCAAAGAACAAGGAAGGTTTTAATATAATACCCAAAACAAACACAACTATTTTGATAAATCCCAACAAGTAATCGTAATCATGTGGTAGAAGTTATACAAAAATGATATGTGCAACGAAGATTTGCAAGGAATCACGCAAGGAAGGCCCTACAGGGCCAAGTACGGATCTTAAACGGCTGATCAGAGCCGCTCAAAAGTTTTAAAAGCACATTTCAAGTGGGCTTGCTAGAAACTAGCTCCATCCGATGTGTGTGGATGCTTGATCCAAACTTTCATTTTTGAATGGCTCGGATGAAAAAATAAAAAATAAAAGTTTGGATTGAGCATCTAAACATATCGGATGGACCTGGTTTTTAGTGGGCCCACTCGAAATGTGTTTCTAAAATTCTTGAGCGGCTTAGATTAGTAGTTCAGGATCCGTACTGGGCCCCACAGAGCCTTCCCTACATGATTCCCTACAAGTCTTTTCCTCGCATATAGCATTGCTGGAAGATATATTGTGTGTTGGGGTTTTTGTTTTCCCAAAATAAATGAGTCATTATTTTGGGTGTGTTTTAAAATATTCATGTTCCTAAATTAGTCTCTTTTTATTTGTGGAGAGTTGCAACCTTTTGTGTTTAAGCTTAAGAGTTGTGTTAATTAGTTTGTGGAGAGAATTGACTTTTTATGCTAAAAGTTGTGTCTATTAGTTTTACACTAATAGATGTATTGATTGGATGGAACCTAAAGAATGCATGTGCCTTTTATATATACTAAAAGGTGCCAATTTCCTAAACCAAGAGGTGCATCAATTTCCTCCGAAAAGTTGGCAGCATATGGTTGCATCTGAACTGTTATGGCCGAATGATTGCCAAATGGGATTTGTATGGGTGCCTTGTGAACAGGTGCTTCAAAGCCTATAAATAGGCCTAGTGCAAATCAATTGGTAACCAATTTCCGATCAGATTATCTCACACAAAATTCGTCCACTTCTGTCCAAATTAATTGAGCACTAAATCTGTGTTTTTTTGCCTTGCAAGAAACAAAACACAGTGATGCTTGATTTTCTAATTTTCACATAGCGGATATTCTGTTTTTTGCTTTTGTGCAAATACTGACAGAAAGAACTTCGAGTTTGGTTTCGTTGTATCTTGAAGGCAGATTTGCTGTAAGCCGATGCACACCATTTGGTGGGGGCAAATACTGTCTTTAAGAAAACATTGTTTCAACGCGGCTCGAATTGCTTTTTGCGGAGCAGATTGGAGTAGCAGAGACGTCACTATCATTATCAAATTTTTTCGGACGAGATTTCCAACGTTGTGTTGATGGACACATCATGGTTTTAAATGCCAACTAATGTTACTAACAGCCAAGCAGATATTATTAGAAACTTGTTCCAGGAAAATTTATGTAAAGAGGTAGAAGATACATTGTGCTGATGGACACATCATGGTTTTAAATGCCAACTAATAGCCAAAAAGATATCTTGAGAAACGTGTTCAATGAAAATTTATGTCTTTTCATAATTGTTGATAGAGTCAAAGCCTTTATAAGACTAGTTTTGCTAAATATATTTGTTGGATTAACAGGCATGACTAGTAGTAACGAAGTTGCGAAACTTGTTCAATGGAAAATTATGTCTTTACATATTGTTGATAGAGTCAAAGTCTATATAAGACTTTACTATTCCATTTTCGAAATTTTGAATTTTCGTTGGAGTTACTGTGTGGAGAATGCATAGGCTTTATTGCAACCTAGGCACGATTTGCAAGAAAAGTAATTGTCCTTCGAAAGCAAATTGTTCGAATATTCTGATACTTTCCTTTCTTATTGTTTTTTTAGTATACTGGTAGTTTTTTAGTTGTGCTTTTCGAGCACTGTAGGTATTCCTCAGTTGCTATTTAAATTAGTGTTGATTTTGGTCGTCCATTATGCATATATTTGTTGGGGATTTAACACCCCAATCCCACCGCAACAGAAGCGCAAACAAAAAGATGATAAACAATCGAGCACAACACAAGAATACAAAATATTTTACGTGGTTACCCAAATTGGGTACGTCCACGGGAGAGAGATATCTTCACTATATTTGAAAATAGAGATACTATGTGACATAAAAATACTCACCCAAAGAGCACCTAACATATGGCTCTATACATAGTTTTTCATTCACCCCCGCACTATATTTTTCCTCAAATTTTCTCCTCTCATACTCACAACTGGAGCGCACGGCAAACTCGCCACGGGCTACCCTCCCTTGTGCCCTTCTCCGTTGCTCTCAAACTGTTCGCTCTCACCTCACTTTCTTCTCTCCACTAAACACATATATATATAGGCAGTTGTACAACAAATAAGGGGAGCCCAAAGGACACTTGAATTGCTGAGATAGTTCTGGAGCCCAGCACCACAAATGCTCCACCCAAAGCCATTACAATTCCACCAAAACCATTCACCTTTCCCATGCAAAACTACTGCCATTTATCACCACCAAAACAATCCTCATTGGAAGGCAGATTAATGCCATTCAAAATTCTTCCTATTTTTTTTTTTTCAAGAGTATTAACACATGGGCAAAAATCCCAACAATATTTTGTGTAAATGTGTACATGTGTGAGAGATAAGCCAACATAGGAGACCCCATGAGGTTCAAATCTTACAGCAGCAAGAAACTTTTCAAATTATTCTCGTCCAAAGCGAAACTCTATGAAAGAAGACAGAATATGCAAATCAATCAACTAAACTTCATTTAGAACACAAAATTAATATTCCTACGTCTTAGTATCTTATTTAAGCTTAGATAATGAACCGTATGGTTATCATTCTATTTATTTGCATACCATACTAATTTCCTCTGTGTGGGGCTCACCATGCCGAGAAATGACGAATGCTTTGCTCTTCCTAAAGAAATTTCCAGGATTAATTTTGGTCTTTACTTGCACCAATCTATTGAAGCTGTTCTTGAAATACTTGATGCCCGAAATGCTGGCTTGTGGATATCCATTTGAAGAGCAAATTTTGCTGTTTTTAACATTTCTACTGACAGAGGCAGATGATTTTTCACTTAGTTTTTTCATGGTGCTTTTCAGCGCATGGTTCAAATCCTTGGGTTTCACCGAGGATTTTATTTTGGTCAAAATTCGTAGGATTTGTTTATTACCGAGCCTTGATAGGTATGATAAGTTAATTGAAGCTAGATGAAAATTGACAACAAATGCAACCAAGATTGTTGTTGGATCCTTGGGTTTCACAGAGGATTTTATTTTAATCATAGTTCATAGGATTTGTTTAATCCATAAATATCCTTTTATGCGTGATGATATTTAGACGATTGTATCTCTTAATAAATTAGCCCTGATAGCATAACTCTATTGCATAATGAGGACCAATCTTTCTGGATTTTTTGAAAAAAAGAAGAAGTGATTTGCAAGTCATTTCGTTAATCTGCGTACATAATTCGGGCTCAATGTTTGTTCTTTTGTATGTAATTTCTATAAATTGGTTTCGAGCATCCAAAAGAATCATTCGTCCAGTTGATTTTATTCAATATGTTTATAGGTGAAATCCAACTCAAATACCTTTGTTGCTTGTTTATTTAACTAGTTTAAACCAGACCGTTGATTGTCAAACAGACGGCCATGATTGTTTACTACAGAGGTGTAGTGAGCTTACTCTAGTACACGCCCCCGAATCCAATTGGAGCCATCAAATCTGAACAGCCTTTAGCTTGGGATAAGTATTAACTCCAAGAAATACCTTTTCAAGTAGAATATAGCAGTTTGTTTTTTTTGTCAAATATTGTAGGCTGCTGGACAACCACAAAATATCTTTGACATTAAAATATCGTGTGCGCTTGACTGATTTGTGGATGAGAATAAACCAGTACTTTTCCAAAACTAACTTGACACATGGGAAGGTTCAAAGAACTTCATTTTTCTATAAAAAGCATTTCTAACAACTGCCATAGTTACAACTTCTTCATCTGTGAAATTTGCCGAATCTCTTTGTTCTGCTAAAAAGGGTTGTGAACTGTGTAGGGGTGCCCTCATCCTGAGAGAGAGAGAGAGAGAGAGAGAGAGAGATTGATTTAAGAATTTTTAGATGTTTCAAATCATCATCTTATTGGTGGGGCTAACCGCAACGGAAACAGTAGCAGATCATCCTGCAGCAAAGCCTGGTTGTCAGGAAAAATGTGGAAACATTGTCATCCCCTACCCCTTTGGAATTGGACCCAATTGCTACATTGCCGATGGTTTTGCAATAACTTGCAATGACTCTCTCAATCCACCCAAACCTTTTATTAAAAGCGTCAATCTAGAAGTGCTGCGAATTTCATTAGAAAATTGGACAGTCCAAGTTAACAATCCAGTTATCACTGCCAATTGTTCCGGTAGAGCCAACGGTAGAGAAGTTGACTTGACAGGGACACCGTTTTCATACTCCGCCATCTACAATCGATTCACAGCCACGGGTTGTAACAACCTCGCGCTAATAACCCACCAAGCAACCATTATAACCGGTTGCATGTCGATTTGCAACATTAATTCTTCATGGGAAGCAAGTTGTTATGGGATCAACTGCTGCCAGACCACAATCCCACGTCCCCTTAGCTTTATTAACGCCTCCCTAAGAAGCTCTGATCCAAACAGAAATCAAGACAGTTGCAAGCATGCATTCATGGTTGACTACCATTGGTTTAATGATAACGGCATCTTGGTTGCAGGGGATATGGAATACGTTCCTGCTGTGCTGGATTGGCGGTATAATGCGACAAATACAAGCCTTCCAAGCTTATGTGGCGCTAATACTTACTTGGAGGACAGTGCTAATTTATATCTCAGCTCACAATGCTATTGTGAAAAGGGCTATGAAGGGAACCCTTATCTTCCTGGTGGATGTCAAGGTAAACTTTCTCTATTTCTGGTCTTATTTGCAAAATCAACCATGGATAGCATATTTTCAAGAATGGTGAAATGTTTGCCTTATGGGTTTTCTTTGATTTGTCATGGCAGATATTGATGAGTGCAGCAATTCTACTCTCAAGCATTGTGAAGGGATTTGCTTGAATACTCCTGGGGGCTACAATTGTTGGAAACTGCCAAACAACGACAACTCTCGGACCAAAGTGATCATTGCAAGTAAGCTACTTCATCACTCAGTAATTAGTTTAGAAGATGCATTTAAATTTCATATAAATAGAATTTGCAGTATGTTAAACTGATCGCTTCTATGCATTTTATACCAAAAAACATAATCTCATGGTCCTCATTCTGTCTCTACTATTTTGAACACAGTGTCTATCCCAGCGATTCCACATAAAATCCTGATTTCCTCATTGTGCCTCTACTATTTTGAACACACTGTCCCTCCCAACAACTCCACATAATCTCCCGATTTTAGCAGTCTTTGTTGAAAATTGAAAGGGACAAAGGAAAATGACGTTGGTACTTATTGATTAGGTTGTACCATATTAGCCAAAAAAAACGTAGAAGCGGTTCAGATTACTAGGAATTCAACAAATTGAGAAACTCAGAGCTAGAAACACATCTAGCGAGGCACAGTTCGGGCTTTGTCCCAAGCTTGAAAAAGAATAATCCAATTTGTTCACTATTCAAAGCTAGACGCAAACAACAACTCTGTAACAAATTAAGTCAATCAAACATTGTTAATTCAGTAAAAAAGTAGCACTTTTCTTCAGCAAATAACAACAAATACTATTTGAAAAATACACAACAAGATTATTTGATTTGATCAGTAATGCTGGTCATGCCCGATTAACTTGATTTTATTGGAGGGTGGTTGGCATTTAGCTCAAAATAGTGAATATTTCAGATTGTGATTTTTTTAGTTCGAGACAAAACAAGAACTGGGGGCACCGTAGGACCCCTCAATTCGAATTAAAAGATAATGCTATGTTTCAAATCGGTTCCATTATGAATGCTGGGTTTTGTAGATGGGAAAAATGATTAAAAAAAAAGATTGAAGCTCACCATCCAAGTAGAACAAAACCTGATATAGAAAATCACTAAGAGTCTAACAAGGGATATAGGGCTAATAAAACTCACCACTTATCGGAATCCACTGAAGGATAAGAGTGAACAAGAAGAATTGATCTTCTCACAAGCCAAAGGCCAATAACTTAAGCACTCAATCTGCCATTTCATTCATTAGCAAAGGATTAAATAGGAGTTGTTGGAACATCCCTCTAAGCATAGTAAATACAAATTCCAACTTCCATGACTCTCAACTTAATAAACCAAATACTTTGACTACTAAAAACTAGAGAGACTCATAAATATTCCTTAAGAGCTTAAAAGAGACTTGGGAAATTGAAAAGTTGATGAAATGACTCTAAAAATTGTAACTAGATACGTAGGCTTCAAATTATTAGAAGAATAAAAAAAATACCCCCATCTTCATTATGCTCCTGTATCATTCTCCCTTGCTTGAAAAAAATTCTTCCTCAAATTTGAAAAGACAAACATGAAATAAAGTGTCAATTTTAACGCAGACATCCATCCATCCAATGAGTCCATTGAGTTAAAATAAAGTGATCAATGATTAGCTTCTTTATGACCAATGAATAATGTGAATAAATGAAGCCCATTGGATAGAAAGGATCTTCATAATAGTGATTGTCCAAGAATTCATTTTTTTGCGGCTTCATCAAATTTTCTCTTGAATGTCCACATTCATCTCTTTAGCAATCTAAACACCATTGTTGTCACGAGCACCTTCCACAAAGAGTACAACATCCTCGGCTTCATTTGGGTACTCATCAAATTTAGGAGGTGAACCCCAATTAACCTCTCAATCACTTTTTGTTTCATCCTTGACAACATCAAGAAAATCCCCTACGTCACCTTCAACGAAAATTTTATCCATGACTTCTGCATCAAAAGTTGGTAGGTGGTAGCTTTCGCAAACTAAATTGGATCTAAAAGATCATTTTTTTTGTCAATGGCCACCCAAGATCATCATCATTCATAGCCATAATCAATCAAGAGCTGAGCCAAAGCTAGGATACCAAATTAATGCCGGCTTTTGTAGATGGGAAAGATGATAAAAAAAATTTAAAAATTAAAAGGGAGTAAAAGCTCACCACCCATGTAGAACAAATTGGGATACAAAAAATCAACACCCAAGGAGTCTAACGAGAGATACGTGGCTAATCAAACTCGCTAGCTACTTAGAATCGACCGAAGGATAAGAGTGAACAAGACAAATTGATCTTCGCACAAGCTAAAGGCTAATAACTTAAGACACTCAATCTGCCGGTTGTGAGCTTCTACCCTTTTTTTAATCATCTTTTCCGTCTACAAAACCTTGCATGAGTTTGGTATCAGAGCTCCTGGGTTTCATGGCTAGTAAAAGATCAACAATTCGAGAAGGAAATGATCGTCATGTTGAAGTAGAGGGGTTAAAAGGACAAGTATGACATCTCAGTGAAATTCTAAAGACCATGAGTCTTATGCCAATGGTAATCCTCACCTTGATTCAAGGGAAGAAATTGTGTGGCCATTTACTAACAAAGAAGGTGCATTGGAAACCAAAGTTGATTGGTCTAAGCCGCCAATATATGATGAATACACCAACGATGTGATCTTAATTGTTTCTACCAACTATGTACAAGATCCAGCACTCTCGGGAAGGTCAACTTTGGTTTTGATCAAACAAAAATGCAAAGATTGGGATTGGAATCAATTGTTGTCGGACTGCTTTTTCACCATGTCATGACCCAAAACCAACCTTGGAAGTCGTGACCGGCCAAATGGTTTTAAGCCGCCAAAGGCCTACTGAAATCTAGTTTAGGGATTTACATCGTCATCAGCATTTCAAACTACATAGTCAAAAGTAAACGGAAGCGTAAGATAGTTAACATAATCCCAGAGCTTCTAAGTGTAAGGATATATTTACAAACCCTTAGACAACTTAGGAGTGTCTACTTAGCACCAACAATCATTGACGATTCGAGGTCCATACATACTATTCCCTGGAAAATGGAAAAGATTTTCATAAGCGAATGCTTGTGTGGTACGAAATACCAAGGTTACAAGTTTGACCATGGAAACATTTTTCATAGCATAAAATGCTTCGAATTCAAGGAGCGATGAGAGAAGATAAATCATTAAACATCAATATCCATAGCATCTGCCTTCCAATCATTTGCATTAGTCCTAGCAGAAGGAATCTTTATCCTTCCGTAGAAGGCCATGAAAATAATATTAGTGTTCAACATTTTGCCAGACGTAATGGGGAGTGACCCATAGGTTAGAGAGAGCGACCCATGATACCGATATCATATTGGTGCCTGGCCTGGACACCCCTCCCTTATTTCGTCGTGCCTCTAGCTTCTTTACCGTCCCCTAGAGCTCGGGACACCTTCCAAACCGCATAACATAGGAGATCATGTTTAAGCAAATCATAACAGTCACGTTCTCAAAACATATTCCATGGTCTAAATCATCCGTAATAAAAATGCACGTGAATAGGTCACACTCCGATAATCCACGTTTTAATCAAAATAGCATGCATTGTATCGAAACTCAATATTCATATTTCAGAGCAAATTGCAATTCAATTCAAAATAGCCATTATCAAAACAAAACACGTGATTCACATTTTCCAGCTTTAAAAGTAACAAGCATTTGATGTAAAAATAGTTGAGCAAATACATGTAACCAAGGTATTGCGTACTCACCTTTGACTTCTTGAAAGTTAGACAAAGCTTTGATTGTGTCCTTTGCTTACGCCTCAACTCACCTTTGTACCAACTGATACTTGTTACAAGTCACTCAATATAATCAAAATGTTTGTAGACCTTCTCAACTGCAAATCAGCCCATACGGTTGAAAATAGCTCAGGGTGATCAACACATAACCTTTGTTTCAAAAAATCAATCAAGGATTAATCCATCATTTAACTTATCCTTAAAAGGGATATTTATAAAGGTTTGGGACTGAGTAGCAGCTATTAAAGAGTAGGACCCAATCTAGAATTTCTGTTAAGTACAATCTCATCTTCTCCAATCATAAAAACAACCCAAATATAAATACACCCAATTTAAAACAATCAGTGTCCTGGGTTTGGTTTGGGAGTTCACTAGCATCAGCAGGTCGAGACGAGAAGGCCTAATTTGGTTCCTAAGAATCTGTATCATGGGTTAATTCACAGGCAGATTGAACCTTGGCTGCCAGTTCTCGTCGCTGACTGTGTTGCAGTTGCACATGATATAAAATATATATACTACCCGTGTTCATGTAAAATTTAGAGTTGGAGAGAGAGATTACCGTGAGAGAAGGTGAGGAAGTTTCGGCGAAATCGATCGGGGAAGGAAGCGGCAGTAAGGCGAGCTTGGTCCCAGACGTTCTCTCTCTCTTACTCTTTTTCTATCTCACTTCCTTTCTTTATCTCCTTAGTTTGCTACTAGTATAGTTTAAGGGTTTATTAAGGTTAATACTAATATTATTTTAGCCATGAGTTGGTGATGGCTGAACCACACAGCCTAGGTGTCATTTACCTTTATCAAGAGACAACCACGTAATAAGCATGACAAGGTTTGCACGCACTTTTCAAAAATTCTGTCCAGATCAGTCCAGATTTCAATCTCCAAAAATTCAGCATAAGCTAATTTAAATACGAGGGTTATCATGGTAGTGTCGGATTCCTAACGAAAATTCTCAAATCTCAGAATATTATACCGTGCCTCAAATAATGCTAGTTGTGTCTGTTCTAATCGAGAGATGCGTATACATTTCATATGTGGCCGTGGTATCAAGTTTATCTATCAAAACTATTATTGATCCTACTGAGCCCTTCCTAAAATAATGAAGGTAATTCAATCATATCACGTGGGTATTTAGGGTCAGGATTTTACACACCATCTCTCCTAAAACCAATTGGTTTTAAGAAGGGCTTCAATTAAGTCCTTTATGGCATTCGACATAGCATCCACAAGTCTACATTTAGAGTGGTCGCAGGGAGTGGCATTGTGTAAAAATCCATGGGGCACTCTGGGCCCAACAATTGAACAACATACCAAGGTTTTGATACTTATGGTATCATTCATGGGATGGAATGTGACCTCATCATGGACTCAGGAATTCAAACCAATTTTATTGCTGAATCTCTAGTTACTTCCTTGAACTTGCCAACTGAATATCTTGCTTAGCTTTATTATGGGTGAGTCGGGAGTATAAAACTCAGGTAACCAAGAGATGCTTAGTGGAATTCTTTATTGGCCACAAATATAGCGCCATGATTTGGTGTGATGCGCTTCCAATGGATATATGTCATATTTTGTTGGAGTGACTGTGGCAGTGGGATCACAATGTTTTATATCGGGGTCGTGGAAATGCTTAGAGTTAAAAGTGAACAGGGAACCCGTAAAGTTGTTTCCAAAAGTTGAGAAGATGAAGCAAGAGAAACTTTCACTGATTGAGAAAGAAGGCATTAGAAGGCCAAAGAGAGGAAATTTTGAAGCAATTGATGAAGACTCGAGGGTGCGTATTTTCCAACCAGGGGAGTTTGACACCGAAGTTTCCAAAACTTACGTTCCCCAAAATCAAGTTGGCTGCCAGCATTCTATCTTTTGAAATTCTTTTGAATCATTTGAGTTCTTTTCAATTTCCTAAGTGTATTTTAAGTTCTCAAGAGTCTATCTAGTTAGTTGTAGTCAAAAGTTTTTATTAAGTTTTAGCTTTGAAAATTTAAGTTTTATTCTTCCTATGTTTGGAAAGAGGTTCCAACAACTCCTATTTAATCCTTTGCTAATGAATGAAATGGCAGACTGAGTGTTTAAGTCATTAGCTTTTGGGTTATGAGAAGATCAATTCTTCTCGTTCACTCTCATCCTTCGATGGATTTTGATAGGTGATGAGTTTGATTAGCCCTATATTGATCCCCTGTTAAACTCCTCGAGTGGTGATTTTCTGTATCCCGTTTTGTTCTACTTGGGTGGCGGGCTTCTACCTTTATTTTTTCATCTTTCCCATCTAAAAAACCCGGCATCAATTACTAAACCCAAGTTGAAACAATGGTTCAGACTCTTATATATTCCATGGTGGTTGATAATTTGTTTTATGATGTAATACAAGTATGGCTACTAGAACCAAGATGAAACCCAAAAATGCTCTATGTCCATCAGCTTCCTTATTTAGAGTAAGATAGACATTCTCTGATTAGTTCAACAGTCGTGTTTCATTTTTCCTTCTATTTGTTGTGAGCCAATTTATGGGATTATACTTTTGAGGAGCATGACTAAGTTGTAGGTAAGAAAAAACTAAATGACTATTGGCATGAAATCAAACCTTACTATATCTTTCTTCACATTTGGCAGGTACGTGCTCAGGTCTTGGAGTGTTACTTCTACTTATTTGTTCCTGGCTGTTGTGGCAAGAAGTTAATAAAAGAAAGGAAGACAAGCTCAAGGAAAAGTTCTTCAAACGAAATGGTGGTTTGTTATTACATCAACAGTTATCATCACACAGAGGTACTTTTGAGACAACCAAGTTATTCACATCGAAGGAATTGGAGAAGGCGACAGACAATTACAATGCTAATCGAATCCTTGGCCAGGGAGGCCAAGGGACTGTTTACAAAGGGATGTTAACTGATGGAAGAATTGTAGCAATTAAAAAGTCAAAAGTATTGGATGACAACAAACTTGAGCAGTTTATCAATGAGGTGGTCATCTTATCCCAAATAAACCACAGAAATGTTGTCAAGTTATTTGGATGTTGTTTGGAGACAGAAGTTCCTATGCTAGTTTATGAGTTCGTCCATAATGGAACCCTTTTCCACTATATCCATGACCAAAATGAAGAGTTCCCTCTTACATGGGATTTGCGATTACGAATTGTTACAGAAATTGCAGGAGCTCTATCTTATCTTCACTCAGCAGCTTCCATAGCCATCTACCATCGGGACATCAAGTCCACTAACATACTATTGGATGAAAAATTTAGAGCAAAAGTCTCCGATTTTGGCATTTCAAGGTCAATTTCTGTTGATAAAACTCACTTGACTACAGCAGTGCAAGGTACTTTTGGCTACTTGGATCCGGAGTACTTCCAGTCAAGCCAATTCACAGAAAAGAGTGATGTTTATAGTTTTGGAGTTGTACTTGTTGAGCTCCTTACTGGAAAAAGGCCGATTTTGTCAGCCAAGTCTAATGAAGGGGGAAGCCTAACAGCATACTTCCTAATTACAATGAAGGAGAACCGGTTGTGTGACATTCTGGATGCTCGAGTTGTGAAAGAGGGTGGGAAAGAAGCAATTTGGACAGTAGCTACTATCGCTGAAAGATGTTTGCAATTAAATGGAAGCAGCAGACCAACAATGAAAGAGGTTTTAATGGAGTTGGATGGGATCAGAATGTCAAATGGGGCATCTGTCGCAAGTAAACAAAGTTGTCAAGACATTGAGTACACGAAAGATGATTTGCTTACTGGACCTTGGGAGACTGCTTCAACTTCAACAGGTTCATTTTATTCTAATGGTGTATATCCAACCTCCGCTGTTTGAAGAAACCTCATGCTTGGGAAGAATATTGTTGATGTTCTTTGTAGTACATTGAGTAATCCATAGGACGTGGATTGTGTTATGTGTTGAGGTGTTTTGTACTGTACAATCTAAGGTACGAGAAATAATTCAAATTCTAGTTAGTAAATAAATGTCTCTCTGTTACGGTTTGTAAAGCGTGCAACTAAATATATGCTTCTTTTGGAGATTTTAGTGTTGTTTATGCTATGATTATAGTTGATATGTAATATTTTTTTTTTTTTTGTTTCTATAACTATTCTTGTGACGTTGAACAATCTTTGTATTACAAAACAAGACAAATAAGAATCATTGAAATTTGGAATTTTTTGGACAAGTTGTAGAACGCTAGGAGATACAGAGGAACTTTTCCACATTTTATGCAGCCTATGATGTCTGTTTAGCTAACTTTCCTGTTTTCATTTCTTCAACATGCTTTAGGGTCATTGTCAATAATTTGATTGCTCCAATGCTTTTTGTCTTGATTATAAACAGTCATACTATCAGAAATCACTCAAGTGCACACAATATTTGGTCTCGTGAAATTACGTAGTGAACTCACTAGAAAAAGTTGAATATGGGAAATGGGAATGATTTATATATATATATATATATATATATATATATATATATTTGGGTATGGTCAACTAGAAAAATTAGAGTAAAATGACGGATGTTGGTTGAATAAAGAATATTATCGGTTACAAAAAAAGGGGAACATATATGAGTATTTTCATTGGCATTTTCTCTCACATAGGGTTGACAGACAAAACATACAGTTGAGGGCATTTTTGTGCTCTGAGCCAAAATAACATATGTATAAATATTATACATTTGTTCCTAGTCATTCTTTTCAATGCTGCTTATAAATTCTATTGCATAATAGCTGTATTTCCTAAGTTTAGCATTTCAGTATATATGGCATTGTCTCGTATCCAATGGTAGAGGAGTTCCTATGAAATGAAGTTTTTGTATTTGTTATTTACCTTATTAATTTGGTTGTGTGCTTGTATTTCTCCCCCTTTACTTAGCCTTACTTCTCATGGGTTGAATTTTAAATTTGTTGACAATTTACTACAGATATGTAAAACAATTGCAACCATAGAATTGATTTTTGTTTTGTTGGTTCATGGTTCTTTTGTTTACTTTTACCTTTTCCTTAATTCTTTTCCCTTATAAATCCGTCCTTCAAAGACAGCCGTGTAGTCAAACATGATGAGAGTCAAAATTAGCATTTGTCAATGCTGCCCAATCATCAATTTGGAGAGTTCACTTTGTTGGAGTTATCATTTGTATTGGCAGAGGCAGATGATTGTTCACGTAAGTGTTTCATGCTACTTTTTAGTACGTGTTGATCATTCCACCAGAATTTGGTTTGGATTAGGCATCTCTTCACTCCACCATACTGTGGAATGAATAGTGGTGTTGGATCCTTGGGTTTCACTGAGGATTTGTTTTTGACGAGAGGATTTGTTTATTTGCTTCCCTTGATAGGTATGGTCATCAATTGAAGCTACATGAAAATAGACAACAAATGTGATCTAAATCTTATTTTTCAAGAAAAATATGCGGTCTGGCATTTTCACTTAATGCACAAATGACAATTCTAGGCAATGACTCAAAAGATGTGTGGTCATGGTTGTGTCCAATAAGGAGCATTCCGTGCATATGTTGGGAGACACTATATTTTTCATGCACGAAGTTGTTTGGAATTAAATCCCCATTTATGCAGAGCCTATGGTGTCTTTTCGGCAAACACCCTTATTTTCTTTTCTTCAACGCATTTCAGGGTTAATTTCCTTAATCTGATTGCTCCAATGTTTTTCTTGATTATAAACAACCGTATCATCATAAATCACTCAAGTGCACATAATATTTGGATCCACGAGCTCGTTGAGTGAACTCATAAGAAAAAGTTGAATGTGGGAAATGGGAATGATTTATAATATGGTTGGTTGACTAGAAAAATTAGAGTAAAATGATAAATGTTGCCTGAATAAAGAATATTATAGGTTACTACAAAGTGGAATTATTTCTAGTTATACCTAAATTTAGCATTTGTTAGAGCCATTGCATAAATGGCTAAAAATGTCTGTTGCTAGCCCAAAATAGGTGGAAGGTTAGGCCCACGTTGAACCAAATTGGGCCAAGCTAGGTTTGAAATTAAGGGGCCACATTAATTGGTCACAAGGCCGAATTAATTTTGGACATGGAACTTGGTCTATTATTATATTTTTCAATCCAATTGTCCGGCCCATGAAAGATGTGGCGGTTTTTTGGAGCGATCTTCTAGAACCTAGTTGGAGCCAAATCTTCATCCCTTGACTACATGTGCAGGGAGAAAATTAAATAGTGGAGTTGTGGTTTTCCATGTTCTTAGTTTATCCCATAAGAGAAGGATGTGGAGTATGTGATAACGTCCAAGAATTTCCACAATGGAGGGAAGAAATTCAAACATTGGACATTTAGCAATGGTGGGATTCGTGGGAAAGCCTAGTGGGAGCATAACCTCCAACATCAATAGAAAAAGAAACAAAAAAGGAAACATAGGACACTTGGAAACATTGCAAGGTTGCAAGATGGCAGGAAATCTGATTCAGACCTGGAGTAGTTGGATTTTTCATCTATAAAATAAGAGAATTTAAGACAAAAAAAAGAGTTCCAACACCAACAAACCCAGCGCTTATCCAATTTATCTTTACTTTCCAGCAAAATACTTTATCATTTTCGTTCCATTTCACTCAATCAGAGTAAATGTTTTATCTTTTTTAGCTAGCCTAGTTTATCTTTACATGCTCTTGTAATCAATTAATTCCTTTAATCTGATTTAGTGGAATTCAATTGGCTTTTAGTTGTTCTCTTGTTCTTACACGGTTGAGAAATTATTAAGTCCTCACAAGTAGAAAAACCACGAACCATCATTCAGTCTGATCACCTTTAGGCCCAACACAATCACAATGCTTAGAAGTCAAGATCAAGGCACGCGGGCCTTAACGCAATTTGGATTGTCTCAAAGTCCTGGCACACCAACTACGCCGCATATGCACTCATGGTATTTTTTGAGAGAAACACTTTCACATCGGGTTGACGGATAAAACATAAAGTTGTAGAGTGCAATTTGGTGCTCTCAGCCCATGGCACTTGGGTGTAAGTAATGTTGGTGCGGAATCTTAGATCTTCGGAATATGAAGGCCTCAATGGAACTTGCTTCGAGGCATGTTACAAAGTCGCTTTTTGAAAAATAGTATTTGCCCTCACCATTTTATGTGCACCAGGTTGCAACAAATCTATTTCGAGGATACAACGAAGCCCGATCCAGGGATCTTTTGCATGTGTCCACACAAACCAAGGACAGATATAATACCGAGCCTAAAAGAAATCAAACGAATCAAGGGACTATTTCACTTCTGTAGAGTAACGAAGTAACAATACAAGAAAGTCAACTAATTAGAGTGAGGTAGAGTTTCCAGATTTTCTGTGTGGGCTGTATATTGGGCTCTATTTATAGACCCAGATGCACCCAATAGGATGGGCTTATACCTGTTTATCTAGAGCCGTTAAATTAGATCCTATGGTACAAATTGGGCTCTGTGGCAGCAACATGGCGCGAAGGTGGCGTATGTGTAGCGGGTGAGTGGTGCACCGGCTTTGCTAGTTAGGTGCACCGTCAAAGTGCCACATAGTAGCCAGACAACCCACCACCAAGCTCACGCACTTATGCCATAATTTTCAATAGAGTCAAACAGGGATGGCAATTCCAATTGATCCAATCCATTTTTCGCTCCATTCAGATTGCAGTTTCAGGTATTTTTTTCTGGGATCGGATCATATTTGGAGGTAAAATATTAAAAAAAATTGATGATCGGGTTGGTGGCGGTCCCTCATACTCCGCCCGATTACCCACTCCGTGGAGCGCTCCATTTTTACTTTATATAACTAATATGTTATTTACGTTACGACACCTAAATTTATTATTAACAAGTAGGGTTTTCCCAGTATATTTACTATAGTTTATACACAGTAATACATTTTAATGCTTGAATGTAGTTCCTTTGTTTTGTGATCCTTGATTGTTATGTAGTCATATTTGGCTAATTAGGATTTTTGTTTAAAATTTGACAATTGTTGCCATATTTTTCATTATTTGGCTTTGATGCCAGAAACGTTGTAATGGAAAAAACATAAAATATGCCAGTTTTTTTTGTTAGATGACTTTCAGACCACGGTAAGGATGCAAAGTAGATGTGATTCCCTGTATGAGCATCCAAGTGGAGGGGGGAGGTGGAGGTAGATATGGGGTTCGGGGATTGGAGAAGGGGATGGTTAAATGTTAGGGTTTTTTCAAAATAAATAAGCTTTTATTTTTGGAGTTTTTAAAATATTCATGTTCCTATATTTAGACTTTTTATTTGTGGAGAGTTGCAACTTTTGTCTCTAAGCCTAAGAGTTGTATTTTTTTTTGAATGGCGAATAACCTTATTAATCTCTGCATAGTTACACTGATTAAAAGGGAAAGCATGAGGAAACAACAAGACTAGGGAACGAAGTCCATTAGACAAACCCCACAACTAACCCAGAGAAGAAAAAGGTTGCTTATTTTTGTGAAGAGAAGTGACTTTTAGTTTGTGTCTATTAGTTTTACACTAATAAATGTGTTGATTGGGTGGAACCTAAAGGGTGAATGTTTCTTTTAGAGAAGGAACGAGATCTATCTTTTATTATATTAGATGCTTTATTAATTCCATAATCCAATGGGTGCCTCCATTCCGTCTAAATGGTTGCCAGTCTATGGCTGCATTTGATTAAATGCCAACAACTGCTTTGGGTTGTTAGTAGCACGATCGAATAGTTGCTTTATGGCAACTGTATGGATGGATGCCTAATAAACAAGTGTTTTTAAGGGCTATATAAAGCCTGGAAACAAGCTATATGGATCCAATTTTTCACACACAAAATTTGTCAGTCACATCCAAATAAATTGAGCACTCATTTTGTGATCCGTTTCCTTACAAGAAACAAAACGTAGTGATTCTTGATTTTCTTATTCTCATGTAACGGATATTCTATCTATTTTTTGTTTGTGCAAATGCGGACAAAAAGAACTTCGAGTTCTGCTTCATTATATCTTGGAAGGTCAATTTGTTGTAACCTAGTGCACACCGTTTGGTGGGAGCAAATACTATCTTTAGGAAACCGTTGTTACAACGCGCTTTGAATTGTTTTTTGCAGAGCAGATTGGAGTAGAAGAGACAATGCTATCATCAACAAATTTTTGAAGACTGGATTTCCAACAATCTAAGGACAGTAATCGAATTGGCGATGTCTCTCCCGAAAATGTCACAAGACTTTGTGAAACTTGAACGGTTCGAAGGAAGCAACTTCACGCACTGGGAGAAGAAGATGCATTTTCTCGTTACTATGTTGAAAGTGTTCTATGTTTTGACCACTCTTGGTCCAGAAGAAAGTGAGACTGAAACACTTGATCAAACTCGTGAGAGGATGAAGTAGGAAAATAATGACTACATCTGCCAAGGTCATATTCTGAATGCGCTATCGGATTCACTGTTTGATGTCTACCATAATGCACTGATGGTAAAGGAAGTTTGGGATTCTCTTCAGGCTAAGTATCTAATGGACAATGCTACAAGTAAGAAGTTTATTGTTAGCCAGTTTATGAATTTTTGTATGGCCGATACTAAGCCCAACATTGATCAAATGCATGAGTTGTAACACATTCTAAATTAGTTTAAGGTTAAGAAAATGAATATGGATGAATCTATTGATGTATCCTCTGTTATTGATAAGCTTCTTCCATCATGGAAAGACTACAAAAAAGGAACTCTAAAACAACATCGAGAAACTTACCCTTGAACAATTGGTCCAACACCTTCAGGTGGAGGAAGAGACAAGGCGTCAAGAGGGTAAGGATGATAATTCCAAGGTTCTTGTGATGGAGGAAAGTTCCAACAAGAAGATGGAAAATTGTAAGTTCTAAGGCAGCAATGGTCCTGATAAAGGGAAAAAGAAGGATCCTATAGTTTCTGGTTGTTGGCATTGTGTCAAACATAGGCATATCAAACTTGACTGCCTGTCTCTCAAAAGGAAGAAAACTAGTGGAAAATGAAAAGCATCGGAGATGAAGAAAACTAAATTTATGGCTATCATTTTGGAGGTTAATACCCTCGAAGATGCTAGAAACTAGTGGATTGATTCTGGTGCAACAAGGCATGTTTGTAATGACAAAAGGTTCTTTACTGACTATATTTCGGTTGAAGATGGCATTGTTCTCTACATGGGAATCATTTGACTGCAAGACATTGACTCTTAGTGATGTGTATCATGTACTAGAAGTTAGGAAAAATCTTATATCTGGTAGCCTACTTAATAAGTATGGCTTTAAGTTGGTGTTTGAGTTGGACAAGTTTGCTCTGTCCAAGAGTGGTACATTTGTTGGAAAAGGGCTATGTTTGTGATGGAAAGTTCAAAATTAATATCAATAATGCAGTTGTTTCTGCTTATATGCTTGACTCTCTTTCTTTATGGCATACTCGTTTAGGGCACATAAGCACTAGGAAAATGGATAAAATGGTTAAATCTAATCTAATTCTTAAATATAATGTTGATATGGTTGATAATTGTAAAATCTGCATGGAAACAAAACTAACCAGAATGTCATTTCCTATAGTTGAACAAACATCAACTTTCTTGAACTTGGTTTATAGTGATGCATGTGATATGCATAGTACCCCTACTAGAGGAGGAAAAAAGTATTTCGTTACATTCATTGATGATTTTTAATCAACATTTCTATGTGTATCTGTTGACTCAGAAGATGAAGTTCGAGACAAGTTTAAGCCATACAAAACAAAAGTTGAAAATCAATGTGGAACTAGGATTAAACGTCTTAGGTCTGACAGGGGTGGTGAATACTACTCTCCTGACTATTGTGAATCTATTGGTATGATTCATGAAGTAACTACACTATATACACCACAACAAAATAGAGTGGCTAAAAGAAAGAATAAGACTTTAACTAAGATAGTAAATGCTATGTTAAGCAATGTTGGATTAGGTACTGATTTGTGGGGCAAAACCATGCTTACTGTTACTTATATCCTGAATAGGATTCCTCTAAAAAAGTCTAACATTACTCCATTAGAGCTCTGGCAAGTAAAGAAACCATGAGTAAAGAAACCACATCTAAGTTATTTTAAGACTTGGGGATTTAGGGCAATGGTTAAATTGCCTGAACCTAAAAGGGAGAAGTTAGGTAACAAAAGAATTGAATGTATATTCCTTGGATATGCTTCACATAACAAGGTATATAATTTTTTAGTGGCTAAGCCAAATGATGCAGTGTTTATTAACACCATCATTGAATCTCAAGATGCACTATTTTATGAAAATAGGTTTAACAGAATTCCAAGGTTAAAGTCAATTAAGGACTTGGAGTGCGACTAAGACTCGGACCAATTCCCTGATGTACAGAGAGGACAATGGGCCTATAGATGAGGCAAATGAGGATAATGAACCTATGGAACAAGTTGAACTTAGAAGGAGCAAACGAGCTCGGAGAGCGAAAATGTTTGGGCCTGACTTTGTAGTTTATCTAGTTGAAGGTACTAGCTAGAGAAGTTACATGTAATCACTATGTGTCATTGCTACATGTCGAAGAAGATCCATTGACTTTTAAAGAAGCAATGAAATCTCAAGATGTTGCTTTTTGGAAGGAGGTTGTACAAGAAGAAATGGATTTCATTATGGGTAATAATACCTGGGTTCTTGCTGACTTGCCTCCTGGTTCAAAAACCAATCGGTTGTAAATGGATTTTCAAGAAGAAAATGAAAGTCGATTGAATTATTGATAAGTTTAAGGTCAAGTTAGTTGCCAAAGATTTTACCCAAAAAGAGGGTATTGATTACCTTGATACGTATGCTTTGGTTGCTAGAATCTCAATAATGAGGCTTGTTATTGCTCTTGCTTCTATATTAAAGTTTGAGATTCTCCGAATGGATGTCAAGACGACATTCCTTTATGAGTGAGATGAAGAAATCTATATGAAGCAATCAGAGGGATATGTTGTGCAAGGTCAAGAGCATAAAGTATGTAAACTTGTTAAGTCACTATATAGACTTAAGCAAGCACCTAAGTAGTGGCATGAGAAGTTTGACAATGTAATTTTGTCAAATGGCTTTAGGATACACCAGTCAAATAAATGTGTGTATAGTAAATTCAGTGGCAAGCGTGGTGTAATTATCTGTTTGTACATAAATGATATGCTCATATTCGGGACAGACCAAGAGAGCATTCAAAATACAAAAGATTTCTTTTTGCTAATGTTAGCATGAAAGGTATGGTTGTTGCAGATGTATCTATTGGGAAACAAATCCCAAAACCCAGTAATAGCACATACAAATGAGAAAAAAAGAAAGAAAGAAAGAAAAACAATCCATACGAGGCGGAATTAGGGTCTGCCTCTCATTTGTAGACAAGAATGTAGGTTGACTTGTTTCTTTTTTATATCTTGACAGACTTGATTACTATACACAACAAACTTTGCTCAACAATACCTCATGATCTTCTGCCATTTCCGTTATACCTTGATTACGTAGTCAACCATGGATTTCTACATAGTCTCCTTGTTCTCTTTCTCACATTCTGTCTTCTAATTTTTTGAATGATTGTGTGAGACCTGAAGAACATAATGATATATTTAAAAGGCTCAATCAGGGACCTGAGAAGAAATAAATTTGGGCTTCATGTGTAAATAAGAAAATCTAATCCCCCCCCGGATTTTATTCTTATTTCACAAATTATAACTCACACCACTAAAGAGTTATAATTGCACTACCGTCTTTATCTAAATTATATTTCGAGCTCCACGTCATTAATCTCCCCTAGTTAAGATTACAAATACCCGTTGATTAAATTAAATTATTGATAATTCTATTTACTCAACATCTTATAAAATACCTTGATACATACAACTTAACTTATTCGATATGTTGGATACAAATATCCACCTGCAAGGTTTAACATAATCGAAACTTATAAGCTTACTCAAGGAGGTATCATCGATCCCAACTGGGACGTGGATTCCTTCAATAATTAATATTCACATATATATAGAGAGTCCCGATCTAATCTGGGAATCCCGGATCCGGGACTCCACCTTCCCGATATGTTTTTGAAAATCCGAGCTGTCCAATGTGTTCAAAAGGTGTTTTCAAGGGTCGACGCGGGAAATCTTCAAAAACAAAAATACCGGGAAGGGCTTAATCCGAGCAGTTTTTCACAAAATTGTAAATATACAGTTTTTTGCGAAAAATTGCTTGGATCAAGCCCTTCCTGGTATTTGATTTTTGAAGATTTCTGCGTGGACCCTTTGAAAAAACCTTTTGAAAACATTGGATGGCTCGGATTTTCCAAAAACAATTTTTAAAAACATCAAAACACCAATATATATATATATATATATATATATATATATATATATATATATATATGGTAAATTTTTGATCCGAACTTTTCATTTCCAGACCTCATGATCGAAACATTTTTTGATGATCCGATCCGTTCAATGTGTTCAAAAGGTGTTTTCAAAGGTCCACACGGGGAATCTTCAAAAAAAGCGGGAAGGGCTTGATTCAGTCAGCGGTTTTACTTAAAAATGTAAATATACATTTTTGCAAAACCGCTTGGATCAAGCCCTTCCAGGTATTTTTTTTTGAAGATTTCTTGCGAGGACCCTTGAAAACACTTTCTGAACACATTGGCCGGATCGGATTTTCAAAAAATAATTTCCAACACAAAGAAAACCATTTTTTTCTTATTTCCGGGAGGTGGATTAGAAGTTTTCGTATATATATACAATCCGGATCCCCTCAGAACTCCCAGATATACCTTAAGTCCAGAACTTCATTTTCAACCATTAGATGCAATCCAACGGTTCTGATAAAAGATAGCAACACGCGGTTTAAATGGTACCGGGTTTGGATAAATTGTGCTCGCAGGTCGCATATCCGGATAAATGGGTCATTCTTCCCCTACACGATTCCAGATCACTGGAATGGAGAGAGAGAGAGAGAGAGAGAGAGAGAGAGAGAGAGAGAGAGAGAGAGAGAGAGAGAGAGAGATCATTGAGAAGAAGAAGAAATCGTGGTCCAAGACGACATCCTAAGGTTCGATTTTGTGACTCCTTCTCTCTCTCTCTCTCTCTCGTTTTCTGGTTCGTTCGATATAATGAGTTACGAAAAACTCATTTTGGTACAAATCGAAACTCATTTTCTTTTTCATTCGTTCTCTGGTTCGATTTTGGTGAACTAGGGTTAGGGTTTTGTCAAATTTCAGCTTTTCAAGAACTAGGGTTCAGAAATCTAGGGTTTCAAACTCGAAAAAACTTTGATTTTAAGTTTGAAATCCATCTCTTCTCTCTCTCTCTCTCTCTCTCTCTCTCTCTCTCATTTTTGTGGTTGATTCAAACTCTATGCATGCCATTGGATCCTCATTGTTTTGGAAAACGTAATCATCGGACAAATGCCTATCATGTTAAGAAGTTGCTGGTGTGCACTCCATTGATTTTAGTTGCTGGTGGTTGATTCAAACTCTCTCTCTCTCTCTCTCTCTTCTTTCCAGTGATCTGGAATCGTGTAGGGGAAGACTGACCCATTTATCCAGATATGCGACCCACGAGCACAATTTACCTGGACCCGGTACCATTTGACCCGCGTGCTGCTCTCTTTTATCAGAGCCGTTGGATCGCATCCAATGGTTGAAAATGAAGTTCCAGACTTAAGGTATATCCAGGATTCCTGAGGGAATCCGGATTGTATATATATATATATATATACAAAAAACTTCTAATCCGGACTCCCGGATTAGAGGTTTTTTGGTGTTTTTTTTGTGTTGCAAATTATTTTTGAAAAATCCGAGCCGTCCAATGTGTTTAGAACGTGTTTTCAAGAGCCCCCGCGAGAAATCTTCAAAAAAATATACCGGGAAGGGCTTGATCCAACCAGTTTTCGCGAAAACTATGTATATATACTTTTTGCGAAAACTCCTTGGATCAAGCCCTTCCCGGTATTTTTTTTTTTTGAAGATTTTCCGCTAGGGCCCTTGAAAACACCTTCTGAACACATTGGACGGCTCGGATCGTCAAAAAAAAAATTTGGATCATGGAGGTCTGGACTAGAAGCACCACCATATATATATATATATATATATATATATATATATATTAGGCGATAATGTCGGGGCCCCAACTCACCAAGACACTTTATAATGTATCAAAATCGATAACATTAAATGTGTGTGTGCATATGTGTGTGTGTATTAAGAGTTTAAGCATTCATAATAACCATAAGCTTCTAATTGTCTTATAATATCAGTAGACAATTACCTTAAAGTAGTCCTATTCAATACACATAGAGTGTACTAGTACAATGAATTGGAACAAGAACCATTCCCTATAGTCAAAACAGACCTACTAAAACATTGTGTTACAATCCCATTGATGGGGTGTCAAATTCCATCTAAGATTGTGAATCAAAAACTTATATTCCACAAGAATCGATGATCCAATCTTCTGTATGTAAGCCGTTCTCTACACACTAGATCATTTACTATGTAGAATAAAAAACACACATGCACAACATGCAATAATAATATGCAAACATTGACCATAATAGATTCTCATAAAAAAGGGCTAAAATTGATAAATAATTAACTAATTAAAATTAATTCATTACTTACATAAAAGTATGACTTTTAGTATAAATTTCTAATAGTAATATTGGGTATTAGACTTAAACGACGTGATAATCATTTGATTCTATTCCATGCACATTACATTGAAATCTTTTTACGCAAGTGTAACACACAAATTCGTGTCCTGCAATAAAGAACAAGAAAAAGATGCACAAAATACAATTTTATTGATTTTGAATTAAATGCGAGGGGTACAATCTCTAATAAATGCTCTTTCAACAAAGCTAAAGAACAAAATCCTCTGATTCGATCTCCGGAATTGATGGCTCTCCAACGGCTTGAATGCTTGTTGTTGAATCGCGCAAACAATGACTTTCTTTGAATCTTCGAGTTGAATGAACTGAAGAACAAAGCTTGAACAATGGTTTGAACTTGAAAGAACTCCAAAGAAATCCTTCGAAAAGAGATTGATCTTTGAAAACTTTCAAGATTTTTTGGTTTGTTGTATGATTTTAGGTAGAAACTTGCAAAGAAATCGGCACGTAGTTTAAGTGCTTAATGATTCTTTGCAAGGTGTTGAATGTGGGATTTTTGGGGAAGAACTTTGTGATCCCACAATGATGGTGGTATGGTTGGATTCTGCAGCTTCGTCGAGGTCTAGAAGGATCTTGTTCTGGCTTGCCAGATCCACAAGCAGTTCCTTCAATACGAAGCATTTTTCAGTTGGGTGGCTCACGATCCTATGGTATTGACAATACTTTGGATCGTTCACGCGACCTATCTCCTCAGGACGTTTGCTCTCAGGAAGTTGAATGACCTTCTTTTCAAGTAAGTCTTCTAGCATACCGGGCACGTCAGAGTCGGGAAATGGGTACTTCTTTGCTTGCAATTCCTTTAGAGTTAGACGCTTGTCTTTCTCCACAGGGCGGAATTCCTTTTTAACTTCTCTTTTCTTGTCTTTTGCCGTGATCTTAACCGGGGCAGTGGTCACCATCATGGAATCTTTCATGGTGCCTTTAGAGAATTTGTCTCCTTTCTTCATGTCTCTCTTGTCACTCAACTTCTCCAAAATTGGGGGATTCTTTCCACCGTGGTTGGCAATGCTGATTTCCATGTCATGCGCACGTGTGGCCAACTCTTCGAAGGTCTTTGGTTTTATCCCTTGAAGAATGTAAAGAAGTCCCCAATGCATACCATTCATGCACATCTCGACAGCGGAGAGTTCAGAGAGTCGATCTTTGCAGTCCAGACTTATGGCCCGCCAACGGTTGATGTAGTCGACCACAGGCTCATCTTTCCATTGCTTAGTATTGGTTAACTCCGTCATGCTTACAGTGCGGCGGGTGCTATAAAAGCGGTTCAGAAACTCGCGCTCCATCTGCTCCCAACTGTCAATCAACTCTGGCTCTAGGTCTGTGTACCATTCGAAAGCGTTTCCCTTGAGAGAACGAACGAACTGTTTGACGAGAAGATCCCCTTCCGTCCCAGCATTGTTGCATGTTTCGACGAAGTGGGCAATGTGTTGCTTTGGGTTTCCCTTTCCATCAAATTGTTGAAACTTGGGGGGTTGGTAACCAACAGGCATTCTGAAGTGGTCGATACGCTTTGTGTACGGTTTCGAATACATGTAGCTACTGTGTGATGGTCCACCATATTGTGCTCGGATTGTATTTGCTATCATGTCTTGGAGTTGTTGGACAGACAATGAAGCGATAGAGGCGGGTTGGGCAGTTTCTCCAATCCTTAGTGCTGTAGAAGTTGCATGATTGAACTTAGCATCACCTCCTGGATTTGACGAAGAGGCACGATTTGTGTCAACTTGCTGCTTGAGCTTTATGCCTTGATCGCTCATTATAAGTTTTCCATTTTGATCGCCAATTATGACTCCTTGCGGTGTGAAGCCTGGTGGATGTGAAGCATCTTGGCTAGTATCTCCCACATTTTGGGCTTCAAGTTTGTTCATAAGTGACGCAATCTGGAGATCTTTCTCTTCCACTGTCTTGGTGAGCTTTTCAATGGCGCGCGCCATTGTTGCCAACTGTTCCTCCACTGTCGCAGCGCCAGTTGTCATGGCTTGCATAGCTACAGAGTAAGATGATTCTGAACGACTTGGCGAATCTGAGTGCTTTGGTGAAGAAGGCGAGGATCCAGAATGCGAACCTGTGCTAGAGTTTGTATCAGAAACTGAGCGGGATGGGCGGGGTGACAAACTCCCTAAGACAGAATTTTCACCATTGGAAGGCAGCTTTTGGGAGCCCTCTTCATCCTTTTTCTTTGTCAGAAATGTGGCGACAGGTTGGTAGTTGCTCGACAAAGACTTTTTGGCACAACCCCTTTACTTGTTTGGAACGGTTGTTGCCTTCACCTTATTTACAAGGCGTCATCGCCGGGCGATTGGAGGAACTGTTGTCGCTTTTGTGGCAACAATGACATTCTTGGTGGCCTTGTTGTTGATCGGCGATCTCAATCTTTTTCGCCATTTGTGTAAAACTTGACTTTAGGAGAAAAGAGATGAGAGGTAGAGTGGTCCCACCGGCGTACAAATTTGTAACACACAAATTAGGTGTCCCGCAATAAAGAACAAGAAAAGATGCACAAAATACAATTTTATTGATTTTGAATTAAATGCGAGGGGTACAATCTCTAATAAATGCTCTTTCAACAAAGCTAAAGAACAAAATCCTCTGATTCGATCTCCGGAATTGATGGCTCTCCAACGGCTTGAATGCTTGTTGTTGAATCGCACAAACAATGACTTTCTTTGAATCTTCGAGTTGAATGAACTGAAGAACAAAGCTTGAACAATGGCTTGAACTTGAAAGAACTCCAAAGAAATCCTTCAAAAAGAGATTGATCTTTGAAAACTTTCAAGATTTTTTGGTTTGTTGTATGATTTTAGGTAGAAACTTGCAAAGAAATCGGCACGTAGTTTAAGTGCTTAATGATTCTTTGCAAGGTGTTGAATGTGGGATTTTTGGGGAAGAACTTTGAGAGAGAGAGAGACTTGTGAATGCTTTGATTCTTGAGAGTGTTTGAGAGCTCTTGTAGAATGCCAGCAAAAGGTCCCTTTCTCCTTCTATGAACCTCTATTTATAGGCAAAGGAGAGAAGTGACAAGTTTTGGTAGGATTTTTTCTTGATTGATTTTATTTCCAATTAACATAGGTCAATATTAAATAAATTATAATATATGAACATATATTAAAATTATTCTTTTGACTCAAGGAAAATTGGACTGGGCCCGCAACTTTAGGTTGGCCCAAATCTATGACCCATTTCATAGGCTAAGTCGGGCCATTTTCTTTCGGCCCTGCCCATAATTGAGCCCATATTGTTTTCTGAACCCATTTGGCTAAATAAATTAGCCCACCTTGTTTTGGTCTTTACCGTATCTCAAATGGATTGAGCCCATTATTTTGGCGGGTCCAAATTTATTTGAAGGTTTTGACCAGCTTTGACTTTAATTAATTCAGACAATTTTATTTGTCTTAATTAATTTGGACGGCGATTAAATCGCATCAAAATTTTAGTGTCTACAGCAAGTTTAATCATTTTGAAAGCTCATCGATTACTACGCCATATGATTCTCATTCGCGATGGGTTCTTATGGTTGGAAGAGCTATACCACAACTAGAGTATTCTAGAGTGATAGGTAGCTTGATGTATGCCATGACCTACACAAGGCCAGATATTGCCTTTGCAATGGGAAAACTTAGTAGGTACACTAGTAAACTGGGACATATGCATTGGCAAGTGGTGAATAGAGTATAGAAGTGCCTTAAAAGCACTATAGGCTTTAGGTTAGTCTGTAGTGGGTATACTTCGGTTTTGGAAGGATACACAAATGCTAGTTGGATTACTAGGCAAGATGATCACTTGCCTACAAGTGGTTGAGTGTTTACATTTGGTGGAGGAGCTATCACTTGCGGATCAAAGAAACAGACCCTCATTGCAGATTTGACTATGGCAGCCGAATTTGTGGCTTTAGCTTTTGGCGGCAAAGAGGTAGAGTAGTTGAGAAATTCTTTACTGGAAATTCCAGTTTGGCCTAAGCCTATGCCACCAATATCTTTGCATTGTGATAGTGAGGCAACTCTGTCACGAGCTTATAGCCAAGTGTACAATGGTAAGTCCAGGCATATCGAACTTAGATGTAGCTATGTTAGGAAATTGATAATTGATGGGGTAATAACCATCAGTTATGTTAAGTCAAGTAAAAACTTAGCTAATCCTTTTACCAAAAGGTCTTGCAAAGGATTTGGTGGGGAAGACATTAAAGGGGATGGGACTTATGCCCACTTAATTTTATCACTCCTGCTGGAAACTCAACTCGACTGTTTGATGCTTTCAGTCTCTTGATTTCATTGAAAAACTACAGCATATGTAGTGATTGAAGCACTTAAAATGTTATTTTATCATCCCAAGGTAAAGTGTTTGGTACCTGTAATGTGAAAACAAAGGAAGGTGAGCCACTGAGATCGTAATAGATTTTTGGTGCTTTTATGATGGGGCATCAGTAAAAATCTACCTATTTGAGTGTGGAGGTGGCGCCACTTCCTATAGGTCACGGGGGATAGACCTTAGAGCGCTCATGAAATCAAGATACCGACACAAGGCCAATGCACGAGTCACCTGATTGGAATATCTCCAATATTGAGGATTATGTGTGAGACATATCTGGTTAGTCACTAGAGGGCAGCTAGTTCAAAGACGCGTCTACTATGTTGCCCTGACTACATTTGATGTGTTTAACTTAGTGAGTGGTTGAAGTTGTGAGACACTATTCATGTATGCATACGCCTTGTTAAGAGAATCTAGAATACTTCTTTATTTCATAAATGGCAGGGGATTGTTAGAGTTTTTTCAAAATAAATAATCTTTTATTTTTGGAGTTTTAGAATATTCATGTTCCTATATTTAGACTTTTTATTTGTGGAGAGTTGCAACTTTTTTCTCTAAGGCTAAGATTTGTGTCGGTTATTTTTGTGAAGAGAAGTGACTTTAAGTTTATAATGCTAAAGTTGTGTCTATTAGTTTTACTCTAATAAATGTGTTGATTGGATGGAACCTAAAGGATGCATGTGCCTTTTAGGAAAGGAACAAGATCTATCTTTTTATATATTAGATGCTTTGTTAATTCCATAATCTATGGGTGCATCCATTCTGTCCGAATGGTTGCCATTATATGGCTGCATTACATTAAATGCCCACATTTGCTTTTGGTTGTTAGTAGCACAGTCGAATGGTTGCCTCATGGCAACTGTATGGATGCCTAATGAACCGGTGTTTTGAAGGGCTATATATAGGCCTAGAAACAAGCCATCTGAATCCAATTTTTCACACAATTTTTTTTCACTCTCATCCAAATAAATTGAGAGCTCATTCTGTGCTTTGTCGCCTTGAACAAAGCAAAGCGATTCTTGTTTTTCTTATTCTCGTGTAGTGGATATTCTATTTGTTTTCATTTGTGAAAACGCAAACAGAAAGAACTTCGAGTTCGGTTTAATTGTATCTCGAAGGTGGATTTGCTGTAACCCGGTGCACACCATTTGGGTGGGGCAAATATTATTTTTGGCGGTGCAGATTGGAGTAGAAGAGACAATGCCATTAGCAACACAATTTTGAAAACCGGATTTCCAACATTAAAGCCATCCCCAATTTGCCCCGTTGCCATTCCTAAACTCTAAGTCCATATTTATAAGACTAGTTTTTCTAGTTTGGTGCACCATACAAGTGAAGCCACTTTACAGTTAAACGAATAGAGTGAGCTTAGTAGATGTGCAACCATATATAAGCCATTCATGTTTTCCCACGTACCCAATGTCGGATTGCCCCGAAATTCTTAAATAAGCATTATCGGAGAACAAGGAAGGTTTTAATAAAACACCCAATTTATTTTGATAATGTTGTGCCTTGGGTCACACTCACGCACACAAACACACACAAACCATCTCCAATCTGCCACCACTAGCAAACGAATGTGTCATTAACCAGTCGAGCTACACCGTACCCTCAAACTGAAATACATCACCCAGAAGAACGTATCCTTGCAAATTAGAATCCACAGCTGATCAGAAAAAAATCTAAGTATTGCACCCCCTTGCCTGGATGCTCTCGACTCCCGCACCTCCACCCAAGGTGTTCGCACTCTCCAACAGGAGCGCCCACACCACCTTACAGGATACAACGCAAATTTATAACATCATCTAGCACGATTTGCCACTCTAGCATTTTTCCTGTCAAGAGAATCTTTGCAATTCCCATCTACTCACACTAGAGGCTTAACTAGCAAAATGATCTCACACACCATCTACGAAGAGGCCGACTCCTTCTTTGACAATGCATCTCCCACCGAGCTCTCCCTAAACTGGGATACAACACTTGTGAATCTGGGATGTCTTCCAATACTATAACACCCTGTTTGGATGCTGGAGTAGAGACCCGGATTAGAAATACACCCGGATTAGAAATCCTGGTCCCACGTTACTCCCCCGTTTGGATGGCAAAATAAGCCATGGAGTTGGGTCACTGTTGGGAGACGATGTCAGGGTGCTCCCGGATTTGGTAACGACAGCCTTGACCCTGTCGTTACCCAACGAGGGGCGATTTGGTTTTTTCTCTACCCTTTCTACCCCTCCTAATCCGGGTGATATACACACGATCGAGGGTTTTCTGTACTGTTTTGCATCAGAGAAGAGAGAGGCGACGAAGAGGCAGTCGATCGGTTTGTGGTCTTTTCATCGCTCATCTTCGATCCACTTCGTCTTCAATCTTGAATCAGGTATTGAAAACCCATTTTTTTCGAAGTTTTATTTTCTACTTTCGAAATTCATGGTGCTAGTGTTGAAAAAACCCACGATTGTCGATCAAAAATGGGGTTTTTGATAGGATTTTTGTGGTACATCGAACTAGGTTGTTTTGAAATCCATTGGTGGTTTTGTTTCTGAAACCCTCGATTAGCCTTCAGATTTGGGGGTTATTCATATGATTTTTGCCCTAACAAAGTGGCTGTCGTCCGGTTGTGTTCAAATCCATGGTGGTTCAATGCTTCTAAAACCCACCATGGTCGATATGTTTGGGGGTTTTTCATATGATTTTTGCCGTAATCTTGATTTTGTCGTTGGTTGTGTTTATGGATCTGTGAATGGGGATTTTTTATTGGATTTTTGCCCTAATATTGGGGATGTCGTTGGTTGTGTTTAGAAAACCCAGCAGTAGCGTTATGATTTGGGGTTTTTTACTTGATTTGTGCCCTAATCTTGTCCCTGTGGATTTGCCCTAATTATCGATCAGTTTGAAAACTATCGTTGAAGATATGCCCTAATCTTGTCACTGTGAATTGTAAAAAAAATCACCTAACAACCTTTTGAGGAATAAAATTAGACTCTCATAACTGCTTCAACATAACTCCTTGACAACAATGTATGCTTTATATGCTAAGTTTTTTTCCCTATAAAAAATCATGAATGAAATGATATGTTTTCATCAATTCAAATAAGGTTCAAAGGAGTTCTCAAAACATTTGGGTTAATATGTGCTAATATATGGTTAAATGGCCTAATTAGATAGTGAGTCGATTTATGTTATGTGGGTATTTAAGTGTAAGGGATTTATTGTTTTCAGAAAGCAGATGGCAAGACTTACGAAGCGTGAATGAAAGAAGAAGGCTGTGATAGCAATCGTATGTTTCATGACAATGGTGAATACTACGCTAATGCTTTACATGCTAATTAAGAACTTGATGGATGAAAGGATTCGACGAAGACCCCGTATTCGTTTGAACCCTAATGTCTACCAAAACCAAGTAGACGCCCTTAATAGGTTAGTACGCGGTGATGACAAGAATTGTCATGACCAATTGAGGGTAAATAGGCATACTTTCATGAGGTTATGCCATTTAGTAGAGGAAGGAGGCTTACAAAATTCTAGGAACATCACAGTTGTTGAGAAAGTTGCTATTTTCTTGTGGATCCTCGGTCTCCATAATAAGAATAGGCCAACGAAGTTCCATTTTGTGAGGTCAGGGGAAACAGTTAGTAGGCATTTCAATGCAGTTTTGTTGGCGGTGTTGCGACTCTGCAATCAATTGTGGTATCATCCCCAACCTGTTCCCGCTAATGAGCCGGATAGTAGATGGAAATGGTTTGAGGTAAACTCACTACGTAATTGCATATAAATATTTCCACATTAACTTATTATCGGGTGAAACACATACAATCGACACAAAGTGATGGTGGGTCAATATGGCCATTTCATGGAAAACTATTGTATGTTTTAATTTTCTTCTTAGGTTTTTTGGGTTGTTATTTTATTGGCATTTTTCTTCTATTCGGAGTAAACTTGTACTTGTATGTACTATGGAGATTGAACCGTTTATTGAAATGCAAAGTTTATTACTAATACAAAACTGGGCTATGAACTTTATTACAAAGATAAAGACACTCTCTTCCATAAAGATAAACTCTGACATTCAGCTTAATTTTTAAAATTTCGGACGACTTCAATCTTCATTTTCCCCACCCTCTTGAGGTGTGAAGCAGTAGACCATCGACTGTAATTGGGAAATCGCTTTCCATTCCAGTTTGCAAATTGTGGATGACCCTACATTTTAAACAAAGAAAAAATTAGATTAAGAAAAAGTTACGGATACTATTCACCAAGCCAAGGAAGGGATGAATTCTTACCGAGACAAAATTGTTCCAAACTTGTTCATTTTTCACGACCAATTTCTTTGTAGTGTCATCCCATTCGAATCCTTCAATTTGACGCAATTTCTTGACGTAGACAAAATCTCGCTTCCATTGGGTAATCTTGCGTTCAATATGAATTTTTGTGATACCACCACTAGGGAAATAAGCTTGTATCATATTTTTCAAAACTTCTAATAAGGAAGGACGAAATCCAAAATTTGTTTACCAAACACCCTCATCTACGAGAAAGGTAAGGTATTGGAGCAAAGTTTCTTCCTCCACCTACCTTCAACCCCGGCGTGCCATTGTGACTTAAAAAAATATAACTATAAGACTTTTTTTCCTAATTTCAAAATTGTTTGTAATACCAAAATGAGTTTCTTTTGTATGTATAGGAATTTTTTTTTTATCAAACATTCAACCACAAACCCACCATTCAATCACCTATCTACCACTCCACCAACCATTCACCCTAATCACTCTCTACTCTCCATTCAACCAAAAATTAAAAAATATAATCTACTCACCATTCAAATAACCAAAAAAAAAAGTCTTTTGTTAATTGAACTAATTTTCAATTGTTAATTAATTTATTAATTTTAAAAAAAGTAAATTTTTTTTACCCAAAAATTATGGTTTAAATATTTGTTTGTATTTATTATGTATTTTTTTGTAATTTTTATGTATTTATTAAGTATTTACTGTAATTATTAAGAAATTAATTCATCTTCTTTATTCAAATAATAAAAATATGGGCAATTACGTCATTTAACCTCTTATCCTATCAAATCCACCTTCCAAATTCCCCTTCTCAAAATACCATCCAAACACCTTACTAACAAATCCACCCTTCTTATCAGGTGGGGCCACCCTCATTACCAAATCCACCCTCATTACAAATCTACCTTCAAATCCGCCCTCATTACAAATCCACCCAAAACATCTCCGGCATCCAAACGGGGTGTAAGATCTCTGTGGCTCAAATTGATCTACTGCTCTAATAAGCGCCTGTGTCATTTCCAAACAAGCGTCTTTGGACCCCAACTAGATACACCACTTGAACGAATGTATTCCGCAAGCCAGATCTTTCACAATTGATCACAATTCTGCATGCCCAAACTAAAGCACCCACATTCAAAACCAGGATGATCCTGAACCGCCATCAAAGAGAACAAAGTACCCTGCATCCCTCTGTAACCTAGAAACAACATCAACGGGAAAAAAAATAAAAAAATAATTGATGGAGCTACACCAACTCAACATCCATATCCTGTCTCTAAAATACTTAGGAGGGGAAGGAATCTGAATTTCCTCATATTCAGACATATTATGTCACGCCCTCATTTTTATAAAAACAAAAATAAAGGAATTCCTTACAATTAATAAGTCAAATGATAAAATATTTCCATAAATCCTCCCCAAGAGGTTTGCATTCCAAAATGTACATCATTAATCCATTGGTAAATCAGGTATTTGGGCACCCTTGCCCTAACAGTGAAATCAAATATTATCCCATAAGTTATTACATAAGTCCAAATTGTCAAAAGATTGAATAACCAAAAGTTACATTGTCATTTATCAAAATACAAAACTTGAGATGAAAAAATATCTTCATGCATGCATAAGCTTCACACAATGCATCACTCCACAAGCATCCAATCTCATGCTCCATGTTGTGTACCTGGGAAAGATAGGGTGAGCTCACTAGCTCGTAGGGAAAACAAACTACAACCGCTAGGCATATAAATATGATGAGTGCACATGATATGAATTAACATGAGAGGAGATGATCAAGGAACATAACGGGGCTAAGACAAGTAAGATGTGTCCAAAAAGTAACCACGTGTCCAAGTGACATCAAAGTGTCCAAAAGATTTCAAGGTGTCCCAAAATACCCATTAGTTCATTACGTTGTCAAAATCACCCACAAGTGTCATACGTGCCCAAAATCGTATCCAAGTATCCAAGGTTGCCAAAATATCTTATGTGCCTCAAAACATTTTCATTTCCAAGTGCTCAACACCACCAAAGTTTCCACTTTTGTTTCACCAAGATCACCCAAGTTATTCACACAAGTTTAAAACCAACTCCACAAGTCGTGTTTCGACAAAACACAATAAATAGTCCAAAATCTCATTTATCATTTCTTTCATTGAAGAAAAACATCATTTTCATTGGTACTAGGGATTTAATCCCCTGCCGGGTTCAGAGGGCCCCCGCGTGCCTTATTTGGGTATTTGTAGGCCCCCCGCCTCTGTAGGGTTTTCAGAGGGCCCCCGCCAGCCTCTGCTGAAGTTCCATAGGCCCCACAGGCTCTGCTCGCCAGTTGCATAGGCCCCCCGTGCCTTTATCAAAAATTTCACCAAATGATGGCATTGGGGTAAAACACCTCATTATCACAAACATTTCATTAAAACTTTCATAACAAGTCCATTTCCCAAATTTCATTTCACCAAAGTGCCCTTTTTTTGAAATACCACAATTTTTAAGCCAAAAGGGGCGATCAATCCTATATGCCTTGTGTCCGATCGTATAACAATTTGTCCAATAAAACACATGTCAAAGTCGAGTTTAACGATTTCAAGGTAGTTCTTGGGGTTACCACGCTGCTATATATCAAGTATATGAAGTTCCTGACAATTGGAGGTCAAACGGACGCCAAAGGGTGGCGGAAACCACCCGAAAAATCTGGAGGAGTTCTTTGGAAAACAGGGGCAGCTAAAAACAAGGGCAAAGCGGTGCAGATTTTTCACCATAGAGGTGTGGAATTTCAACCCAAATGCAAATGTGATAGTCTAGGTTCAAATTAGAGCTGCTAGTCAACAATTAAATATGGAGGGAGGTCAATTTCACTCCCAATTTCATCAATCAACAACTAATTTCATAGATCACAAAATCAAAATGAGGAAAACTCATACAAAGAGGGAAAACATAATTTTTCAAGAAATTGAAGCCAAAAACAAGATATGTTCAACAAATCACGAGTATATAACTAGAGGGAGTAGTAATTGTTTCCCTACCTCATGGGTTAAGCTCCAAATGTGTAGAAAATGCAAAACCCTAGGTTATGAAGCTTCCACCCGAAATACCTCCTTCCCCACGCTAAAACCAATGAACCCCGGACTCCACACGGTGCGTAGAACACGAAAATGGTCTAGGTTCTTGAAGGGGTTGAGTGAGGAGGGAGAGTTTTGAGCTTGGAGGAGTTGTTAATGGAGGAGAAGAGAGAGAGAGGTGCCGATCGGGTGGAGAGGGAGGAGAGAGTGAAATGTTTTAAAATTTGCAAATTCACCCCCACACACTATTTATATACTCACATAATCACACCTCACACCCAAATGTCACCTCAGATGTAATACGAGATTGATAATACTTATTTTCATAACCCAAACTTAAGTAAAGACTTTTCTTTACTTTAATTTATTTATGAAAATAAGGAAGTACCCCCCATTTGAAAACAATGGCATTTACAGAATTTTGAAATTCTCATCACATCAAAATCTCATCCCCCTACTTTTAGTACAAAACCAAAAACGGACACATTTTTCTCCGAAGAAAATGGGCGAAAGATGACTTTGCCTTACTCAAAAATAACTTTCGATTATACTATTTAGATTAGAAAAATCCAAGGAACAATTACCGGCACTTTTTATCGACCAAATCGAAACTTCTCCAAAAAGTGATTTTTTTGAAAAAGTAGTTAAATTTTCTGGGTCTTTACATATTAATCTAGGTGCTAAAGGTGTACTCATACACTTTGCTCCCCTATATGAATTAAAAAAAGGGCCACTCTGCAATTTCATAAGGTCTCCAATCCACACGCGTGTCCAAAAGACAAATATACCCCTGGATACAAAAACCAAACAGCAAACGTTGTTCTATTCTCTCTCCGATCCTGAAACTCTAACGTTTTCTCTCTCCTCCTCGATCACGATCTACTCTCTTTCTCTCTCTCTCTCTCTCTCTCTCTCTCTCTCTACCAACTGAAATCTTCCTACTGGGTTTGACGGTCGTCCGTCGATCAATATTCAACCGAAATCTTCTCATCTTTCTCTCTTGCAGTTGAATGTTTTATTATCTGCAGTTGACTTCGATTCAGATGTCTATTCTGACTTAGATCGAAGGTCTCTTTACTGATCTCGTTGAAGCTTTGTTTTTCGAAGTATGAACCCAAGCTTTGACAAGAAGAATTGATGCTTTCTAGATGAATTTATGTTTCTCTATTTGTAATAGCCTTGTCTGTGCACGATTGAGAAGGTTCTATGGATCATTTGATTGCTAATTTCGCTATTGATTGTAATTAAATTGCAAACGAGGTGGTGGAGCTGTTCTTTTGGATGCTATGTGAACAGTGTTTTGGAATGGAAATGGTCTAGTAATCACCTAAGTGAATCCTGCTAGTAATAAGGTTTGCTTCCTTTGCTTATCTGATTGTAAATTCATTTGCTCAGATTCGAGTTCAATTATTGCAAATTTGTTGGATCATGTTGATTTTAGAGATGAATTTATCTCGAATTATGATGATCCCTTTACGAGTTCAGCTCACAAACTAGAATATGAATTTGTCATGCCTCTAGAGACTTCTCCATCACCGTCGGATAGCGACGTTGGAGGATTTTTCATGCTTTTTTTATTTTTATCTTCCAAACAAAATAAAAACACAGATCATTTGTGTTTTTATTTGGGCCAGGAATTGGTAGTTGCTGGTGTCGATGGGGTTTATGCTGTTGTTATGTCTTGCCTTTGGACAGGAATCAACTAAGGAGTCATTCACGTTGTAATAGGGACAGTTTTTGGTTTGGACAGATTGAATTTCTCCTGTTTTGTTTCCCTTTGATTGGATTTTTGGTTGATTTCTTATCGTCCATCTATCCTTTCCGGGCTTAAGTAGCATACGATTGTCATGGTAGTAGGGTGTCAACTTCGTTGGAATGTTATTCTTGCATTGTGATGCCTCTTTTTTCTCCTGTCCCTATAGCTCACTACTAAAGTGTGAAGTCCTTTATGTTACTTTTGATGTTATACATTTGCTCCATTGATAGTTCCAATACTTGATATCATTGATAAGTAAAGTCGAAAAGTATGATTTAGAGCCCCATTTTTTTGCACTCGTTGCATCAGACAATGCTTATAGAATAAACAAAGAGTGGTTAATTTATGGGTGGAGGGTGCAAGTGTCACTCCCATCCAATACTCCTTGCTCTTGAACACTGATTAAGGAACAAACTTTTGATGAAGTTTCAATCCCAACGACTAGCTATTTTTTCAGCTTTAATTTCATTGGTTTGAAGTCGAAGCTATTACGTTTGGCTAGTCTCCTTTAGGCTAATGGAGAATAAACTAAAAGAACTATTGTGGAACTCATGGTTAAGGTGTGAAATTTACAGATGTGGCTATTGAAAGAGAGAATTTTGGAACTGCACATGGGACGCTTCATGGTTTGAGTTTACAATACTTGATGCATTCCTCCCTCTAAAAGCTTGATTATGCAATCTTGGAGCTGATTCTTGTCTTAACCTCACCCACAAGTTTAGAAACTAGTTTCTACTCCCCAAACTCAATGCCTTTCATTGAGGGCAAGTCCCTTTTTGATACCTTTTGATCATGCGAGTGGTATGTGACCAGGTTGTTGCTATCATCAAACTATTCACACCAAAATTGTCTGAATACTTATTCTGAATACATTTTTGTCCATTTTATTGTATTCTAACTCTTGGAAATTGTATTATTGCAATCAGGATAAATCACAAGGGAAGTGACATGCCGGAAAAATTGTTGACTCAGATGTTTGGGAGAGAGTTAGAAGCATCCGAAGAAGGAATTAGCCTACTTATTGATTGAAAATTGGTGAAGTCCATGAATGCAGATGTTTAGTTCTTGAGGGAAGTAGAAAAGTCCACTTTCATGATATCGCTTGAACTTCCTGCCACCAATAAGCTTCGAGTTTGATTGATTCTCAAAGGGAACATGGCCATGTCCTGTTTTATAATATCGAAAAGGATGAAATATAGTGTTGTATAATCTTTTTTGGATCGACGTAATGGTGTATACTCCTTTTGGATTTTCCTTTGATTTTTTTGCATTTATACTCTGTATTGTGCAAAAAGTTAAACAGATTAACTTATCTCTTTCAAATTTTACATAGATAAATCTATATGTTAGTCATAATGGGCATATGGATTTTTTAAAAATAGATAAGTGTAATTGTTAGTTGTAGTGGACGTATATATAGTGAAATTTTTTGAATAGATAAATTTATCTGTTATTATTTTGGACATATAATTTTACAGAGATAAATTTATCTGTTAATTGTAATGGACATATATTCAAAAAGAAAAAAAATAACATATAAGCTTATCTTTTTATGTTTTTCCCCAATGTTGCCTCATTCTATGCAAAACCAAACTGACTTTAGCTACCGCCAGCACTCGAAATGATTGCACCATTGCCATCGCCTTCTGCCACCGACTAGTGAGCCCTTGTGGAAATCAGACTCATGTTCTCTTCATATTTGTAGTCTAGAATGTTATATTTATATAACATATGAACTTATCTGTTCTTATTTATAATGAACATATAAATATATCTCTTCAAAAAAAAAATCACCGTATCTATCAACTACAACTAACTATAAACTTCTTATCTCTGTAAAATTAATATCTATCTCTGAACATATAAACTTATCTCTTCAACTACAACTAACTGATAAACTAAAGTTATTTTTTTGTTCATGTAAGTTTACTGATTCATGAAGGCGGTGAGACACTCCAGAATAATCTAAAGGCGGTTCCTTATGAAATAAAGAGCAATCCCGTGAAAAAGGGAATTAATATGAGAAGTCCTAATGTGATTAGGAGTGTATCCCATATAGGAAAGAATCCTATATGGAAAGAAAGACTACTGCAAGTCGAAATAGGGGCACGAGATGCCTAAAGTAAAAGATGTTTACACATATAAATACAAGGCAATAACCATAACAAAAGGTACGCTATGAAACTCATTTCATACACATTGTGGTTTGAATTCACCAGTACGAGATACTAACTGTGGACACCCCGCGAAGGCGTCTGTATGTCCACGAAAAATTGAAGTTTGATTTCGGAAAATGATTTGATTGGTTGAATAGAGTTGCCACCCGGATTTGAGGACTTAACATGAGAAACCTTTGAAAAATGACTCTTTTGCCCTTGAAATGAAAAAAATGCTTTACCGGTCTTTAAAATGAGATTTCTCGGGTCCGGAAGCTAGGTTACGCGAGGGGAAGGAATTCAAAGCACCCCTCGCGCCCGACATATTTGCCAGTCTCTACTAAATGTTTTAAAAGATCTCGAAAACGTTGCTTAGATGGACTTTTAATTCAAATTCATGTGAGAGCACAATAAATACATCAAGAATGTCAATGAAAGATAAGTACATGATCATGCAAAATGCTATGGATGAAAGATTTATACATTGGAAATGCTGAATTTATACTAAAATGCCACCAAAATGTCCTAAAATAACCCAGAAATTGATTAGAAAATGAACATCAGAATAGGTCCGTGCGCTGAAATGGGATCCGTGCGCTGGATTCCGTGCGCTGGAAGGGGAAATCCAGGCACCTGGATCACTATCCAGACAAAAACTTTAGAATCACTTTTCTGACAGAAGCCAACAAATTCAATGTTCTAATCAACTCTCATGCATTCTGAAAATGTTATAGAAACACAGTAACATTCTTAAAACTTAAATATGACTCATGCACAATGAATTAATACTCAAAATGCAATAACAATAACATAATGATGCATACTTTGAATACTAATGAAAGATTATGCTTGAGTACCTTTTGAATCATCAAAGTGAAATCTTTAAAACTAATGAACAGAACTCCAAAATAATGCATGCACCTATTTAGATAATTCTTTCTTTTGAAATCCCCTCATTTTAGATAAGAATGTGAGCTCAAAATGCATAAATGAATAAACAAAGGGGATTTCAAGCATATGATGTAAGAACCATGAATCCAAACATGCAAGTGATATAGCAAAATTGATCAGAATGTGAGGGAAATCAGAAAATATGACAAAGAAAAGAAGGGGGTTCAGGCGCCTACATGGAGGGGATCTAGGCGCCTGGACCTGATGCAGGCGCCTGGAAGGTGATGATCCAGGCGCCTGGACCAGAATCTGATACTCAAAATGTTTTTCTGTTTTGATGATTTCTAGACCACTCTCAAGTTCTCTACTGGTATGGATGACCAGAAAGAACTTGAATGAGCCCCCCCCTCAGGGCCTACTTGGACTAATAACTACCTCTTTAGCTTGATCAAAAGGTTTGAGATGGGTTTTTGGATGGATTTTGTAGGAAAGTAGCTGCTGATTTTTTGGTTTTACTGAGCTATGAAGAGTTGTTGGTAGGTGTTTTGATGGGATTTTTGTTGAAGAAGGCTAAGAGATGATGGTTTTATGGGACAAGGAAGTGATTCTTTGGCTTGAAATGGGTTGAGCTTGAAGGGTGATGAATGAGCTGACGTTTCTAGGGGGATTTGGACAGAGTAACAGCCAGAGTAAGAGAGCAATTTTCCAGCCTCTGCAAATGTGAGTGAAGGGCTCAATTTATAGGCAAAACAAGGGTCCAAAGAGGGCCACTTGAGCCTTTCAAAAGGGTAAGGGTTCACCTAGGGGATAAGGAATAGGTGCAATGATCTCCCCAATATTCCCTTTAACTGATCTCTGCAGAAAAATCCCCCAAGATTTCGTTCCCGCCCACTAGCAAACTTAAAACACACTCAACCTGGACTGATATCCAGGCGCCTGGACTGTGCATCTCTAGGCGCCTGGACTTAATCCAGGCGCCTGAACCATGTGTTCCAGGCGCCTGAACCCCTTCTAGGCGCCTGGACTTGACCAATCCAGGTGCCTGAAAGACTAATCCAGGTGTATGAATCTCAAGGCTTTGGGACATTCCGGAGCTCCAAGGGATGTTTTGGTGATTTGGTGGGAGGTTAATGGAGAGGTTTTCCAAGCTTTTGATCAAACCTTATACATCCTTGTCAGACATTATCGTCATCGGGGAAGTTTTGGAATCTTGAGGATCCCGATTGGGGTGTCTACACTAACTTAAGCATCGGAGGACCTTTGCCGATGAGAGGCAAAGGTGTTCTAACCCTTTTTCTGTCTTGCAGATTTAGGGTTAAATCAAGGAAGCACGTGATCCAGGGCTACGTGGATTTTATCCCTGTACACCAATATCCCAATAACTAAAAGGAAGAAATTCTTGTTCGTCTCCGCTTTTAGTTTATGAAAATATCTTAAATATCCAGCCAAAGTAAGAGGATTCGAAGAAAGGTTGTGAACTTGTCCCCATAAACATTAAGAGAATGCTTGTCAACAACTTTATGGTGCGAGAAATAAGCTAAAAGCCAGAGTTGTAGGAACCAGAAAGGGCTTTCTAGATTAAACATGAGTGGTTTGGCATGATTGTCAAATCCCATCTTGTAGAAACATCGGCGGCTCATCGTTAATACAAAGCTCTAGATTTATGACTAATAAATAGTTCAATACGATGTTGTATTATAGTCCAGTATGGAAGGTAGTTATTGGCAGTTACAAGCCAAGGAATAAATAAAGAAATTGGATTTGAAGCCACACTTTTAATTGCTAAAAGGAAAGAGTTACACATATAAACGTATAAAATAGAATAGTTGACAGTTAAGACACATGGAACAAGTCGTGCAAGGCAACTACTTTTAAAAAACCAACCATATAGTTTGAATAAATAACCGTGCAAGTTCAAAATTAAAGTTTCTGGAAGAAGATCAAAGAAATTCAAGTCCAGATGTTGTTGGAGGGAAGAAACCACCTGTTTGAAATGGAATGATGGAGTTCGAATTCAATAAATCGAGTGGGAATTAGAGTGGGTAAAACCTGACTATCCCAATTAAAGGCATAGCACGTGCCGAATTAATCTTCACAAGAGGGTGAATGGCTCGGCACCACATAGGGAGTCCTTAAGCCCTCTGCCGAGCTGGTTTGGCCATGAATAAGTCCAGATTAATAAGAGTGAACTAATAAGTCAGGATGCACTAGCTCGACATGGGACATAAAAGGATGCCCCAGATATGGTCGAGCTAGGTAGACTATGTGTATAGCCTAAAATAGCATTCTGGAATACATAATTCAGCTCGACGTGATGAGCTAAGCTATGTATAGGTTATTCCAAGCTATGTGGAAGCATGGCGCCGCCATGTATAGGGCGGTGAGACATTCTAGAATAATCTATAGCAATTCCTTATGAGATAAAGAGCAATCCCATAGCATAAGGGATCAAGTTGGGGTTCCTAACGTGATTAGGAGTATACCCCATATAAGAAAGAGTCCTATATGGAAAGAAAGACCACTCCTGGACGAGATCTATCAGGACATGGAAACTTGCTCCTAATAGGAAAGCCGTATTAGGAAGAGGATTCCTAAACCTAGTAGGAAAACAAAAGGCACGAGATGCCTAAATTCACAAGGCATCTACACCTATAAATACAAGACAAAAACCATGACAAAAGGTACGCTGTAACACCCAGTTATATGCATTGTGTTCTTTTCTTAATTAGTAACCTAGTACTAACTTAAGCATCGGAGGGCCTTTGCCGATGAGAGGTAAAGGTGCTCTAACCCTTTTTCTGTCTTGGAGATTTGAGGTTGGATCAAGAAAGCACATGAACAAGACCTTACGTGGATATTATCCCGGTAGAATTGGCTCCATCTATGGGAAATGTTTACAAAAAGTCCCCTCCCTTTCAACAGAAATCAGCAATGTTGATTTCAGAGCCTACTTTAAGCACTCCACGAAGAGAAGACTTGGAGGAAGATGGCGGAACCACTCTTGTGTACACTACAAGAAAGAGTACAGAGGTAGACAAAAACCCCTACAGCTCTAAAAGCACCATAAAAGAAGCCCGCTACTAGGAGATTCAACATAGGGCATATCCCTAAGATTCCAAAGTTTAGGGATACACGCCTGATAAACCACAACCTCCAAGATCACGCGAGCAGCAAAGGCGCTCAAATACACCACCAAAGGGTGCGGAAGCCTCCATCCGACGTGGATGGAAGAAAAGCCCCTCGAGGAGGGAGGATCATGGACGAACAAGGGATCGAGAGAAAGAGAACAACCTCGACAGAAGAGAATAGGAGGCAAAAGAACTGGCCCGTGAAGTCACTCAACGAGAATGAAAGATTTAAGACCTAAAAAAGCAACTCCAGGAGAGGGAAAAAGACCTAAAATCACGGACGAGATCCGTGCAGTATGAAAAAGAAATAAGGAGTCACTACCATGACAATGACTCTGCAAACAAAATAACCTCTCCACGAAAAAGGAGAGAGAGGAGCGTTTCTGTTGAAAAGAAAGAAAGAAGGAAGCATGCTAAGGACAGGTATGAGAGATCTGGTTCCAATGAGCATATTCCCGAGCAATATGTGAAAAGAAGGGAGACTAGTCGAGCTGAAAGAAGTCCCAAAACTACATGAGAGGCAGCTAAGGAAGCCTTTAGGCCGATCTCAAAGTCACCTCTAGCCCACTGGATCTGAACAGAAAAGACCCCGAGCAGGGTAAAGCATTCAATATTCATCCCATAAGAAACCAGCACGGATCTTGTGGCCCACATTCAACACTACCAACAAGCCATGTTCATGCACGACAAGGCGATGCCTTGCTGTGTAAGATGTTCCCATCTAGCTTGGGAAAAATGGCCCTAAGTTGGTACCACAGACTCCCAAAGGGGTTAATCCTGTGTTGGCCACAACTTGCTGAGGAGGAGTTTACTGCTTGATTCCTAATAAGCCGAGCAGCCACAAAGACCTTTGATGCATTAACCTCTACGAGACAGATGGATGATGAGACTCTGCGGCATACTCAAACGTTACTGGGAGACTTTCAACGAAATTGAAAACTACAGTGAAGAATATGCTTTGGCAACATTCAAGATGAGCTTGCCTATGCATAGTAAGCTATGAGAATCGCTACCATGCACCCAAGTAAAAACTATGGCCAAACTTATGGAAAGAATCCAGGAGCATGCATAGATGGAGGATGATATCCTGCAAGCTGGAGGAAAGATTGTGGCTAGACAACCACAACTACCAGAAAGGAAAGTGGCAGAATCCAAGGTGTATAAAAAGGAGTACATGATAGGAAAAAGGGACTTCACACAGCTAACGAAGGACAAGGCTGATCCAGATCCCAAGTCTTACTTTAGCGTCATGGCAACCTTCAATATTCCAATCTACAAGATGCTATACAAGATAAGGAACGAGCCGTGGTTCAAAAGGCCCCCAAGGATGACAAGGAACCCGGAGAGGAGGAGGGCCACAAACTAGCAATGCAACTATCATAGAGATTGGGTTCGTATGACTAAAGCTTGTGTGGAATACAAGAAGTTCTTGGATGAAAAGGTGGCAAAGGGCCATCTAAAGGATATTTTGGTTAGTGACCAAAAGGATGCAGAGCTGATAGAGGAGATGGAATATGAGAATGGTCCAAAGGGAACAATCCATATGATACATGGATTAGTTGCCCCATACACAAGCAACGAGATAAGGCATATTCAAAGGATCAATGGGCAGGTAAAGCAAGTCATGAAGCTTGGCACGAAGAGGCCGAGGACTAAAGGAGTAATAAAGACTCCCATTACCTTCACTGATGACGATCTAGATGGGGTAATTGTACCCCATAATGATGCATTGGTAACTACCCTACGAATAGGGGAGTATAACGTGGAAAAAATCATTGTGGATCAGGGAGCTAGCGCTGAGATCATGTATTATCATACTTTCAGAAAAATGGAGCTCCCGTCGAGCTCGCTATAGAAGTGTTTGGTCCCTCTGATGGGCTTTAGCGCACAGACAGTATGGCCTACGGGAAAGGTCAAGTTGCCTATCAAAGTAGGATCAGTTGTTCTTATAACTGATTTCTTAGTGGTGGACCTATCGTCCTCCTATAACATGATTATAGGGAGAACTTGGATGCACAAGATGAAAGCTATCCCTTCCACCTACCATCAAAAAATCAAGTATCCGAATGTGGACGGTATTGAATGCGTCAGAGGTAACCAAAAAATGGCTGACCAATGTTTCAACTTGGTGATGAAAAGATCCTCGAGGGCAGAACTTGTTTAGACAGTTGAAATACCAGACCAACCTACTTTGGAAGACGTTGGGGGTGACCTCGCCAAGAAGATAGTGGAAGAATTAAAGAAAATACAGATCAAGAATGATGATGCAGAACAGTAATTCCTGGTCGGCGAAACACTTGCTGAATAGGAAGAAAGAGATTTGGTTGCTTTTTTAAAGGACCATATTGACATTTTTGCTTGGACTCCCAGGAGATGCCTGTGATAAACCCCGAGGTGATCTGTCACCATTTAAACATGGATCCTCAACACAAACCAGCTGTGCACAAGGTGAGAAGGTCGAAACCACAACACACAAACACTGTGATTGAGGAAGTAGATCGGCTGCTTAAAGCATATGCCATATGAGAGGTAAGCTATCCAGATTAGTTGGCTAACACTGTGGTGGTCAAAAAGAAGAATGAGAAATGGAGGGTCTGTGTGGACTTTACTAGCCTCAACAAAGCATGCCCCAAGGATAGCTTTCCACTTCCCAAGATTGACCAATTAGTAGATGCCACATCAGGCTTTTAGAGGATAAGCTTCCTTGACGCATATCCAGGATATCATCAAATAGCTATGTACAAGCCTGACCAAGAGAAGACATCTTTCATCTCACCAAGAGGTCTCTACTATTACAAGGTCATGCTGTTTGGGCTAAGGAATGCTGGAGCTACTTACCAGAGGTTGGTTACTAAGATGTTTAAGGATTAGCTCAGCAGGACCATGGAAGTCTATATAGATGATATGGTGGTAAAAAGCAAGGTGAAGACTGATCATCTCATTGATCTGAAGGTAACTTTCAACATACTAAGGGAATACAAGTTAAAACTGAATGCCTCAAAATGCGCTTTTGGGGTCAGCTCGGGAAAGTTCTAGGGACACTTAGTGACGAAAAGGGGGATTGAGGCCAATCCAAATCAAATTACTGTGCTTCAGAATCTCCAAAGTCCTAAGACCATGAAAAAGGTCTAAAGACTAACAGGGATGGCAGCAACTCTTAACCATTTTATTAGCAAGTCCTTAGATCGTTGTAGGCTGTTCTTTCAACTTCTAAAGAAGAGAGAAGGATATGAGTGGGGAGTCAGGCAAGAGCAGGCTTTCTAAGAGTTGAAGGTTTATTTATCATCAACACCCTTACTCTCTACTCCAAAAGTTGGGGAGCGGTTGATACTGTACCTATGTAAGGACCTGTGTGAAAAAAATCACTTTTTAGAAAGAAAAAAAAATCGTTTTGGCCGATAAAAAAGTCCCGGTAATTGTTCCTTGAATTTTTCTAATAACAATGGTATAATCGAAAGTTATTTTTGAGTAAGGCAAAGTCACCTTTCGCCCCTTTTCTTCGGAGAAAAATGTGTTGTTTTTCGATTTTGTACTAAAAGTGGGGGGATGAGATTTTGATGTGAACTGAATTTTAAAATTCTGTAAATGTCATTGTTTCCAAATGGGGGGTACTTCCTTATTTTCATAAATAAATTAAAGTAAAGAAAACTCAAGATTATAGTCTTTACTTAAGTTTGGTTTTTGGTTTTTGAAAATAACTATTGTGCTGGTATAATGCCTTGCAGGCACAGTGTGTATGGACTTGAAATTTCTATAAAAATTTTCAGAATATAATGTTGGGTTTATGTGAGAGCAATGGATTGCACATGGGTGTCTTTAAAATACATTTGAAACATGAGGGGTGTAAGTGCATTGTGTGAGATGTATATATGCATGTGTGTGTACACAAACATTACACATCAACCCCTCTCTCTCCCAATTTCGGCCGACCCTCTCTCTCTCTCTCTCTCTTCTCCTCCATTAACACCTTATCCAAGCTCCAAATCCCACTCAATCCTCAAAGTTCCTTCATAACCGCTTCACAAAATCATCTCCTCTACGCGTTAGGAAGCTCGGGTGGTGCTCAATTCGTTCAAGGAGGTGGGTTTTTGGCTTGGAGCTTAATGTGAAGGCTAGGGTTTTGATTTTGAGTTGGGTTTCAAGCTTCCACACTTGAGGTAGGGAAATATCTAACTATTTTAAGTGTAAATGTTGTGTGTGAGTGTGCATAGACTCTTGATTGATCCACAAATTTGTGCCTTGTGTATTTCATTGAAAAAATCTTGTTTTGGTTCTCAAATTGAGCTATTATGTGCTATCCCTTGGTTCATACATGATTCTTTACTCAATTTGATTGTTACTTGGTCTTAATCTTGCACCAATTCCATGTATTGGTTTGAAAATTGAGGGAACCCACTTGGAGACCCATTTTTCATCCAAATCTTTGAGTAAATGTTTGATTCTTGTTGATACATGTTTCCTTGATCAAATTGAGTGTAAAATCATCACTCTCCATCCAATTTCATTGATATTTGGCTTTGGAATCATCCAATTTGGAGTTGTGTAGCAAAATCCCCAAAAATCTCTTTTTTGCACTTTTTTGGCATGCTCTCTGGAAAACCCGCCCGGGCGGGATTTTTGGCCACCTGGGCGGTTTTGACAGGTTCATGGGCGGTTTTGGTTTGTGTTGTTTTGGCTCACCCCCATGCACTTGTTTGGTCCCTAAACATGTTTTTCACTTATATTAGGGCATTTTCCACCTTGGTAACACCTTGGTACCTATTGACAATGGGTAATGAATGATGATACTTGTTATGTGATTAAAGAGAAATTTAGAGAGGACATGGTTCACACACGGGTGTTTTGCACACACTAAGGATGAGTGGAGTGTTCGGGACACTTGGAAAGGGGTTGAGTGACATGTGAGTCATGGGGAATATCTTGATTGTATATATTGATATGTGATAATGTGAATGTGAAATGAATGGCACGGGGCCCGAAAAGGGTATGCCCGGAATGGCACGGGGCCTAAAAAGGGTATGCCCGGAATGGCACGGGGCCTATATGGCAAGCCCGGAAAATAATGAAATGATCAAGATGAATGAGATACATATGGTAAACGTGTAGGACACTTGTGGTGTGTCGGGTATGAGTCGATCTTGAGTTGAGCACGAGAGATGGTAGTAGATGGAATCTAATAGCCTATGTGTTGTTTTCAAGTCCTTTAACTTTAAAACTCTTTCAGCTCTTGTTTCATGGGTTATGTTTCTTCGTCTGTCACCCACGTACACTTCATTTCACTTAGAATTTTTAGACATTTCTCTACTAGGCTAGTGTAGCTCAACCTATCAATTTTCAGGTACCCATCACGGAGCATGATATGGAGTGTGTGGCGTGAATGCATACATTGTTTTTAAAGCTACTCAGAGGAGTTACATTGTCATCTTTGAACTCATACTTTTGACAAGATGTTTTATTTATTTTTTTGTAACTTAATGAGTTTCACTATTTTGACATTGGGATGTAACAACACTTATAAACTTATGTACTGTATCTGGGATTCGGGTACCCATGATCATTTGAATGCTTCAATGTTGACTTACATTATTGTACTTGGACTATGACGTGGCCCGGGGATTGTTGACCGCCCACGTGGATTTTCTTAATGAATTATCTTTTAAAATTTCGAGGGCGTGACAACCTAGCAGTTTGCGAGCACACAGTCAGCTCGATTCTCCAATGAATAAAGGGGATAGAGCAAGTGTGGACATCGCTTTGCGGGAATCCTGTTGACTTCTCATACGTAAACACGTTTGCATCATTGCCGAATATCATCATTTGTCGAATATCATCATTCATTTTTGAGCTATTGAGCAGTCGCGGGAATTCTATTGATGGGACATGGGTGTCATACGTGTAAAGACCCGGAATTTCGTGAAATTCTTTTCTATCTTTTTTCTTTTAGGTAATGTAAATGATTTGGATAATGTTTTAAAATGTGTTTCTTTCTAAGTATTATATGGGTATGTATATCTCGGTGTACCGAGGGTCTAGTAAATGGTACGAATATGTGTTTCAATGTTGTGTGGATGTTTGAAGGTGTTAAAAATGTGTTAGAAATGATCGAGGTTTGATTTGGTGAAGTTGGTAAAAATTTAGAAATTTTCAACTCAAGATACCGGTATGGGTTTTTCTTGATACTGGTATCCAGCTTCATTTTTTGCCATCAGAAACTCTAGATACCGGTATGGGTTTTTCTTGATACCGGTATCCAGCTTCATTTTGAGCCATCAGAAATCCTAGATACCGGTATGGGTTTTTCTTGATACCGGTATCCAGCCTCTTTTTCTGCAAATTTTGAGCTCGACACAGACTTCTATAAAAGGGGTCCTTGGCTCATTTCTCCACTCTAAAACCACGAAACAAACCCTAACTTCATCTCTCTACCTTCTCTCTTCACCCCCACCTCAAATCTTGTGATTTTAACCTCATTCCGCCACAAATCTTCAACATCTACACTTTGGGTTCGTGGATCTCACTTCAATTTCGGGTTTTTGTACTCAATGAGGTAAGAACTCTTGATTTGGGTGTTTCTCTTGCTCCACCCACGTTTTTCCCTCTCTCTCTTTGATTGTGAGTGAAACCTCACCTTTGTAACTCGTTCTTGACTTGATCTTGTTTCTTAAACACGTAGTGGAGCTTCGGTAGAGGTCATTTTCGGGATTTGGGGGTTTTCTCCACCTAGGGTTTCACCCTTCCACCATTTTCAAGCAAAACCTTGAGGTAGGGGTTTTACTTGATTGTTAAATGATATGATGTTGATTTTGTTGCTATACCCCTTGTTTTGGTCATAAATTTCTAGAAATTTTTAGAAATCACCATGGATGTGGGTTTTGAGCTTCATTGATTCTTGATCTATGTTTTTGGTTGTTGAATCCTTAAATTGGTTGATGTTTAATCCTCCCTTCATATCTTGTTGTTTGTCTGCATACATCACATTTGTGTTTGGACCATCAAAATAGATATTGGGTTGAAATTCCATGCCTTGGGGCAAAAATCTGCACTTTTGGCACTGTTTGGAGTAAAGCCTAGTAATAGCCTAAGGTATGAAACACGTGTTAACTATCATTAATTATGGAATAAATGTACATGTGGTTGGACGGAAGGGTTAGGAGATCAACGTCATAAGTGTCACGTTAGACACGCAAACCATGCTCGGTGAGTCATGCGAAGAACCCTATGAAATCCAAATAAATGTAGAGAGAGAGAGAGAGCGAGAGAGAGAGATATTTTGAGAATTTATAGAATCCAAGTGATGAATCGACGAACAAGGTGAACCTAAAGTGCCTTGGACACGTTTAAAGGGCATAGAGAGTGCATGTAGGATACGGTAGTACGTGTTTAAAGATCATGGGATACATGGGCGCGTGAGGAGCACGCTAGGACACATGGGAAGCAATTGACCATCGGTATGGTGTCAGGCATACGTACATATGTACATATGTGTATGAGATGCGATAGATTGATTATTGATGTGTTGAGTGGACACGTGGGTAAATCATTGACACGGTGGGGTATAGTGGTACTTAGGTGAACATGTAGTGTGCCTTACCATGTTTGGGACACGTTGGGACGTATGTGAGTATTGGTGAGACACGTTGGTGCTTGTGAAATATGTTGATAAGCGTGTGGGTAAGGTGGGAGCGTGGACTCGCGGAAATACTTAGAATAGCGTATGATGGGTGGATATATATATATATATATATATATATATATATGTATATATGGATGTATGTGTGAAATGTATTGGGACTCGGTGAATGGTATGTTATAACTAGTAGTTGTATGTGCGACATTGGTTCGTGTATTTATGTTAAAAATCGAGGGCGTGACAGTATGACATCAAAGGCGTGTCGTACGGTGCATAGTGTAACACTGCATAGTGCAAAGAGATTTTCAAGCCATACGTTTATGGGATTTAGGTCATACGTTTCAAATGGGTTTGGCTTTTTGGTTCTTTTGATCCATTCGACTCAAGCAACCATTCCAAGGTATATTTCACGCATTCTTTTCATCATTGGGGATGCATAGGGATTCAAATTGCGATGTCTACAGTTGCCCCTCTTTGACGAGACTTAATCATCATTCTGTGATGCAAGTTGCGTCAAAGATATAGGCGTCCCAATTTTGATCACCCTAGTGCGAGAAAATAGATATACAAAATATGGTCAAGCATGGAGCTTCCTACGTACCCTGTTTGTAGGGATTAGACCAATTGTAATTCGGGGCTATGCATGTAAACAATAACTATTGTAAACTTACAGGAATCGGACTGTGAGGATTGCCACCTAGTTTTTCAACGAGGGAAAAATGAATGATGTGTTGTGAGCGAAACCAGCAAGTGAGGTTCTGTGAAAAACTGAGTCGTGTGTGAAACTAGTGAGTGAGGTTCCATGAAAAATTGAGTTGTGTAAAAAACCAGCGAGTGAGGTTCCATAGTGTGTGAAACCAGCGAGTGAGGTATGTGAAAAATCGAGTCGTGTGGAAAACCAGTGATTGAGGTTCGATAGTGTGTGAAACCAGCAAGTGAGGTTCCGAAGTCGTGTGGGAAACCAGTGAGCGAGGTCCCATAGTGTGTGAAACCAGCTAGTGATGTTTCGTGAAAAACTGAGTCATGTGAGAAACCAGCGAGCATGGTCCCATAGTGTGAGAAACCAGCGAGTGAGGTTCCGTGAAAAACTGAGTCATGTGGGAAACTAGCGAGCAAGGTCCCATAATGTGTGAACCAGCGAGTGAGGTTACATGAAAAACTGAGTGGTGTGTGAATCCAGCGAGTGAGGTTCCATAGGGTGTGAAACCAACAAGTGAGGTTCCGTAGTGTGTGAAATCATCAAGTGAGGTTCCATAGTATGTGAAACCAGCGAGTGAGGTTCCGTGAAAAACTGAGTCATGTGTGAAACCAGCGAGTGAGGTTCCGTGAAAAACTGAGTCATGTATGAAACCAGCGAGTGAGGTTCCATAGTGTGTGAAGCAAAGTTATCAATCACGTCCCGTATCGGCCGGTACCGGCCGAGATGTACCGTACCGGAAGAAAAACTGGATACTCAACACTCTGTTCCGTTCCGGCCTAAATACCGCCATATCTCGGGCGTTCCAGGCTGTTCCGACCGTTCCGGGCTGTACCGGCCGTTTTCCGGATCTCGCCCGGTACAAGAAAACTCATAATTTTTTTGGATTTTTGGGCACAAAAACGATCAGCAAATGCTTCGTGATGCACGATAGACAATGGACGACTTCGTTTCAAGTGTCTAGGCACAGTAAAATATTTTAGGTAAACTTTTGTGTATATATTTTAGGTACAAAAACGATCGGCAAACTTTTGTGTATATATTTTAGGTACCTTCAGGTTTCAAGTGTCTAGGCACGGTAAAATATTAGAACTTGTTTTCATTTATTGTACTTTAGGTTTTTTGAACATGAAAAACATATGGAAAAAACATAAAAAAAATATTAATGGCGGTAAATCCGAAACGGTACCGAGATATATTCCGGTACCGGTATGTACCGTTCCAGTAGAGAAAACGGTACGCGGACCGGTACAAGATTGATAACATTGGTGTGAAGCCAGTGAGTGAGGTTCCATGAAAAATTGAGTCGTGTGGGAACCAGCGAGTGAGGTTCCATGAAAAACTAAGTAGTGTCATTTTCGTGAAAAATCAAAATAAGTACTTAACGGATTTTTAAAAACAAATGATTTTTAAAAGGTTTGATAAAGTGTGAGAAGCATACCTTGCAAAAGGGGTACATTGCAATTTTCCCATCATAAGAGAGAAAGTCGTGCGGCTTACAACCTTAGCTGCTCGGTCAACAACTTTTATCGTGCGCGAAGGCATCGATTTAAGGCCGAAACAAAATCATCGTGCCTCTTGAAATTTCTGTTTCTCACATTCCAAATATTAGAGGTGGTTCTGGTGGAGATAATCTCTCCTTCAACCAATTTCTTTCTCCTTCAACCAGTTCCTTCCAAAATTCTTCAAAATCAGAGATCCAAAACATTGGTTCTTGCAAAACCCGACATCCATGTCTGATATTACTGCCAACGAGAGTGGTTTGACAACGTCTTGGTATGTCGTTGCCAGAGCACACAGAGGAGACAACGGTGTTGTTGTCGTTCGATGGTGGTCCGGCTTTATCTGTTCCGAGTGTGAGTGGCATGGTCGAAGTAGACCCAACCCACGAGGAGGGCCACACGGCCTTGATTGGGGAGCAAGCCCACCGTGCGGCCAAACTTGGGGAAGGAAAAAGTCATACCCTTGTGCATGATGGCGGGATGTCCTTGCATGGTCTAGAAGTCACTTAACTTGAGACCCATGAGGGTCAGGCTATGGATGAACCCGTGGGAGGAGATGAGCCTGGGCCAGGGAGTACAGCAATTGATGAGGGCGGAACAGAGCAGGAGGGAGTCGTAGAAATCGCAGTGCAAGTGGTAGGCGCGAGGCTAGTAGTAGTCGTGGTGGTGACCATGGGACTGGAGGTGGAGGTGAGTCTGGCAGTCGTCGTAGGCTTAAGCGTGTCTATAGAACTCCTATTAGCAATGAGACTGACCAAGTATCCTTTTTATTCTATCTTGAAATTTGCATGCTTTTGACTGTTTACTAATGAATTCTTTCCCTTTTATGTAGGATATACCTCTCCCTTTGCCGCCTCACAAGAGGCCTTTGATGAAGAATGTTAGCGGAGTCTTTAGTTGACAAGCTAGAAGAGAGTGTTTCTGGGGTTTGGCACCTAACTCGCGGTGGGCTCCCTAGAAGATAGAGAGTAGTGGTAGTAGTTGTATGGGGAATAAATCCATGTAAGCCTTGATTACGTACTTCCTTGACTCGACCCTAAATCTGCAAGACTAAAAGAGGGTTAGAGCACCTTTGCCTCTCATCGGCAAAGGCCCTCCAATACCTAAGTTAGTATCTCATACTGGAATTCTCAAATCACAATGCGTATCAAAGGGGTTTCACAGCATACTTTTTGTCATGGTTATGTTGTTGTATTTATAGGTGTAGACATTCATCATCTTAGGCATCTCGTGCCCCCTGTTCCTATCTCTTTAGGAATCCTTTTCCTAATAGGACTTTCCTATTAGGGACAAGCTTCCATATCCTGCTAGATCTCGTCTAGCAAAGGTCTTTCTTTGCATTTAGGATTCTTTCCTATATGGGGCATACTCACAATCATATTAGTACTACTCATATTAATCCCTAATATGACGGGATTGCTCCTTATCTCCTAAGGAATTGCCATAAACTATTCTAGAATGTCTCACCGCCTTATACGTGCCGGTGCCATGCTTCCCCGTAGCTCGGTATAACCCGTACATAACTCAGTTCATTATGTCGAGTTGAATTATGGATTCCAGAATGATATTTAAGCTATACACATGGCCTTCCTAGCTTGGCCATATCAAGGGCATCCCTTTATGCCTTACGCTGAGCTAGTGCATCCTAATTTATTAGTTTATTCTTTATTAGTTTGGATTTATCCATGGCCAAACCAGATCGGCATAGGGCTTAAGGACTCCATATGTGGTGCCAAACTATTCACCCTCTTGTGGTGACTGTTATAGGCACGTGTTATGCCCATTGCTAGGGTAACCAGGTTTTACCCACTCCAATTGCTCCCCAACCCTATCATTAATGTCATTCATCAGTGGTGCACAGAGCTCCAATAGCTCCTGATGCATCTCCTACACGCCTCCCCCTCATGTGGGGAGTTGGGTTGTTTTCGTATTTAATGTGAAGTGACCTGTTGGTCATGCGATAAGCCCAAAGGTTGACTTGGGGTGCCATTTCTCGTACTTCATGCCCTACTTTATGAGTTTTTGGGCGAGATAATGATTATTCCCTCCCCGAAAAACCCTCTAAGTCTCAAAAACCCTTCCACTCCCTTTTCATTTCTTTATTTCCTTCATTAGAAGCAAAAGGGCAGGTGAGAGAAAGAAGGAGCTTAGTCCACCATTTTCACTAATCCAAACTCACTTCAACTAAACTTCCTTCTGGTTTTCATCGGAAAACACCTTTTGTCCTTGTCAGAAAGTACCATTTTAGGCCCATCTCTTCACGTAAGTGACCTTTCTTTAGATTTTCCATTTCTCATTTTTTCTGGTTTTTTCCCACTTTTATGTTCATCTTCTTCCTCTTCCCCCAGGTTTAAATAGTGAAACCCTAGCCATGTGGAAACATAGAGCCCTCCTTAGCAATGCCCAACAAATAACTGAGTTTCGTAGGACATAAGAGATTCCAAATGACGTCCAATTTTGCCTGAACGGACGTAATGATTTTAGAGAAGAGGGTTAGGATGAAACAAAAATTCATATACCCCTAATTTTCATAGTTGAGGGTGGACTCAGATTCCCCCTTCACTCGTTCTTCAAAGAAGTCTGTTACAGGTGTAGACCTAATCCTATGCAGCTATGCCCTAATTTTGTTAGGGTAGTTATGGGCACCATTGCCCTAAACAGGCTGCTCGGCCTGCACCTCGATTGGTGGGATTTACACTACCTATATAGTGTAGTCCCCACAGTGGATAACAACTACTATTTCAAGGCCAGAGATCCCGATCAGAAGCTCATCACTAATCTACCCAACTCCTCAAAGAGCGAGGCGAATGACTATCTCATAGTCACCGGCAATTGGGAGCCGAGGGATGCTGAGGGCAACACTGTTGGCTTTGCCTGCCTCACAGCTATAGGTTGTCCATGTTAGTACTCAATCCTCGCATTATTCCTTTACTTCTTAACCTTTTAATTTCATTTCATTGACAATCCTTTCTGCCCTACTTTCCCTATTTGCAACAAGCAATCTTAACCATGGTGGTCGGTTGATCCACGACAACCTTCACTGCAGCTCCACTGGTTGCCACTTGCCTGTCGGTTGAGCAAAGAGGTCCCCGACCTCGTAGTGGACATTCTAAAAGAAGGACTAAGCGTTCTCGAGCCCCAATACACTTACAATAGCAAATCACATTTCCTGACATTCCTGAGATCCCTACTTCCATCCCAATTCTCGTCCAAACTGATCAAGAGCCGAGCACGTCGGGAAGGGTGGTAACTGAAGAAGAAGAAGAAGAAGAAGAAGAAGAAGGGGTAGATTTTCGCGCAATCGTTCGCTCCTTAGTTGATTAATCTGCTCAATTTTTAGATTCTTCTAGATACTCTCCCTCGCCCGACCGAAGCATGCCTCTACAGTCGATTAGCTTACTAGACGAGCTGAACCTCGGAGGATGCGCTTCTCGTGCCATTTCGCCCTCCAACCCAATTATTCCTCCGACTTCGACCCCATCTCTTCCTGAGCAACAAAGGGATAAAAGACCCCTCAAGGCTCCCAACCTCCCCCTCAAAGAAGAAGGACTGAAGATTCGAGCCTGTCCCAAGCGACGACTACTTCCTCGCCGCTCGTGCAGCCCTGGTCCCCAGTGCTTCCACGCCCTGATGGTGCCCCGCTCAATATGATCAACAAAATCTCTTCCACCGATGTGGCGTTTGGTATCTCCAGAGCTACTCTTCTCCCGAATGACATGGAGAGAGAAAAAAGTAGCTCCTATGATGTGCTCATGAAATCAACTTTTCAATCGAGTGCCAAGGTAAAAAGTTGTATTGCTGCTTTCTCGTGAACTTATCTCCCTTACTTTCCTTGACTTCTTATTGTGCTTTCTTTCACAGATCATGCAGAAAGCTGCTGTCAGTTTTGATAGAGCAAAAGAAGCTGAGAAAGACTTTAATTTTAAACTGAAAAAGTTGAACGAGAGAGCGCCCAACACACTCACTAACTGAAGAAGGCTCTAGAGAAGGTCGAGAAGCTGAAAGAGGAGTTGGCTGAGTAAAAAAGGAAAGCTGAAGAGATAGAGCAACAACTGCGTCTCGAGATGTCTGCTGTCGATGCCAAAGCCGTAGTTGAATATGACAGGGCTGTGCTAGAGATAACAGATAACTACATAGCTCAGATGCTTGCAATTAAAGACGCTATTTGGGAGACAAGCTGGGTTCGCTGCTATACCAAGATGGGGCTCCCAGAGGATTCTCCACTGTTGACCGACATGGAGCTTCCTAGCCAAATGGATGCTCTGGGGACTTAGCAGTTTGCAATAGAGGCCACCTGTAAAGACCCATAAAATTTAACTACTTTTTCAAAAATCACTTTTTGGAGAAGTTTCGATTTGGTCGATAAAAAAGGCCGGTAATTGTTCCTTGGATTTTTCTAATCAAAATAGTATAATCGAAAGTTATTTTTGAGTAAGGCAAAGTCATCTTTCGCCCATTTTCTTCGGAGAAAAATGTGTCCGTTTTTGGTTTTGTACTAAAAGTGGGGGGATGAGATTTTGATGTGATGAGAATTTCAAAATTTTGCAAATGCCATTGTTTCCAAATGGGGGGTACTTCCTTATTTTCATAAATAAATATTATAGTCTTTACTTAAGTTTGGGTTATGAAAATAAGTATTGTGGTCTCATATTACATACACAAGTGACATTTGGGTGTGAGGTGTGATTATGTGAGTATATTAAAAGTGTGGGGGTGAATTTGCAAAAAATAAAACTTCACTTCTTCTCCCTCCCCAAACCTGATCGGCATCTCTCTCTCTCTCTTCTCCTCCATTAACAACTCCTCCAAGTTCAAAACTCTCCCTCCTCACTCAACCCCTTCAAGAGCCAAGACCATTTCTGTGTTCTACGCACCGTGTGGAGTCCGGGGTTCATTGGTTTCGCGTGGGAAGGAGGTATTTCGGGTGGAAGCTTCATAACCTAGGATTTTGCATTTTCTACACATTTGGAGCTTAACCCATGAGGTAGGGAAACAATTACTACCTCATCTAGTTATATACTTGTGATTTGTTGTACATTTATTGTTCTTGGCTTCAATTTCATGAAAATTCATGTTTTCCCCTCTTTGTGTGGGTTTTTCTCACTTAGATTTTGTGATCTATGAAATTGGTTATTGATTGATGTAATTGGGAGTGGAATTGACCTCCCTCCATGTTTAATTGCTGCCTAATATCCCTATTTTGAGTCTAAACTATCACATTTGTGTTTTGGGTTGAAATTCCACACCTTAGAGGTGAAAATCTGTCATTTTCTGGACAAGGCAGCTGCTGTCCCTGTTTCTATGTTGCTGCCCCTGTTTTCTAGGTGGTTTTCGGCCACCCTTTGACGTCCGTTTGACCTCCAATCGTCCGGAGCTTCGTATACTTGATATATATAATAACGTGGTAACCTCAAAAACTATTTTGAAATCGTTAAACTATGACTTTGACACTTGTTTTATTGGACAATTCGTTATACGTATCAAACACAAGGCATAGTGGATTGGTCGCCCCTTTTGGCGAAAATTGTGGCATTTCAAAGGAAAGAGCACTTTGGTGAAATGAAATTTGAGAAATGGACTTGTTATGAAAGTTTTAATGAAATGTTTGTGATAATGAGGTCTTTATACTAATGCCATCATTTAGTAAAAAATTTTTTGATAAAGGCACGCGGGGCCTATGGAACCCGGCAGAGGCAAGCGGGGCCTATAAATACCCAGCAAGGCACGCGGGGCCTATAGAACCCGGCAGAGGCCAGCGGGGCCTACAAATACCCAGCAAAGGCACGCGGGGCCTACGGAACCCGGCAGAGGGATTAAATCCCTTGTACCAATGAAAATGATGTTTTTCTCAATGAAAGAAATGATAAATGAGATTTTGAACTATTTTTGTGTTTTGTCGAAACTCGACTTGTGGAGTTGGTTTTAAATTTGTGTGAGTAACTTGGGTGATCTTGGTGAAACAGAAATGGAAACTTGGGCGGTGTTGAGTGCTTGGAAATGAAATGTTGTGAGATACATATGATATTTTGGCAACCTTGGATACTTGGACACGATTTTGGACACTTTGAAGTCACTTGGACATGTCTTACTTGTCTTAGCCCCCGTTATGTTCCTTGATCATCTCCTCTCATGTTAATTCATATTATGTGCACTCATCATATTTATATGCCTAGCGGTTGTAGTTTGGTTTCCCTACGAGCTAGTGAGCTCACCCTATCTTTCCCAGGTACACAACATGGAGCATGAGATTGGATGCTTGTGGAGTGACGCATTGTGTGAAGCTTATGCACGTATGAAGATATTTTTCCATCTCAAGTTTTGTATTTTGATAAATGACAATGTAACCTTTGGTTATTCAATCTTTTGACAATTTGGACTTATGTAATAACTTATGAAATAATATTTGATTTCACTGTTAGGGCAAGGGTGCCCAAATACCTGATTTACCAATGGATTAATGATGTACATTTTGAAATGAAAACCTCTTGGGGAGGATTTATGGAAATATTTTATCATTTGACTTATTAATTGTAAGGAATTCCTTTATTTTGGTTTTTATAAAAATGAGGGCGTGACACCACCTCCCCCGACGCACCTTTCAACAGTCAACCCGAGCTTGACCTTATTGAGCCAGTTGGTGATGAGAGTGTGGTGAATCCTGTTGACCCCAGAGGGAATGAGAGTATTGACCCCACCCTTGCCACTAATGCTGGTCAGCACGGTGAAAAGGCTTAATGCCTGTGCTATTCTTGTCTGTTGCTTTTGAACTCAACTTTTTGATTGACCCTGTGTGGTCTTGCTCGGCCATCTGTGGCCTACTGATACTCCGTTGATACTTGCATTTGGTATTCTGTTTAAGTGTTTTCGTACTTGATTTTCGCAACTTGATTGATCTTTGCAAATTCTACATTTCTCATACTTAAGGAATCACTCCAAGTGTCCTTGTACTTGGATGTGTTGCAATACTTATTTCAGATTCTAAGTTTTTGTACTTAGAATTTTATTCCAAGTTTCCACGTACTTGGATACTTGCATTGTTTGTTGCAAATCTAAGCTTTTTTCGTGCTTAGGAAATGTTTACCAAGTGTCCACGCACTTGGATACTTCCATTATTCATTGCAAGTCTAAGCTTTTTCGTGCTTAGGAAATGTTTACCAAGTGTCCACGTACTTGGATACTTGCATTTTTTGTTGCAAGTCTAAGTTTCTTCATACTTAGAGATTTATTGCAATAGTTGTTGCACCCCTAAGTTTTTCGTACTTAGGAATTTAGAGTGAGTGTCTACATACTCAGCTACAATCTATAAGTGTTAGGGTACGCTCTCATCCTCTGCTCCCCAATAGGAAACAAAATTTATATCAATTTTTGGTTTGTATTAATGAAAACCACAATAAGAAAAGATGAAATCTCATTAATGCTCAAAATAGTAATAAAGATAAAAATCTAAATAACTGATGTGGGTGACTTTACTCATAATCCCAACTAAAAAACAAGTGTGAATTTATTCGTATTCACTTGGTAAAGAAGTGATTGTATTCGTAATCACATAAACAAATTACTGGTAAAATCTTCGTAGGTTCTGGACGTTCCATGGCCGTGGTACTGGGTCTCCATCTAGGTCGGCCAAACAATAGGCCCCAATGCTAGCAATTCCAACGATCTTATATGGGCTCTCCTAGTTCAGCCCAAGCTTCCCATCAGAAGACACCTTGGTGTTGGCCAAGACTTTTCTTAGGACTAGATCCCTAATCTGGAACTCTCTTGGCTTTGAAGACGGCCCACGGAGATTGTGCTGCATCGCGCACGAAAAAGATTGTGATTTGTTAGAGTTGCCACCCGGATTTGAGGTCCGAACCCGAGAAACCAATAAAATATGACTCGTTCGCCCATTTGAAAAAGATTTTACTGATCACTACGAAACCAGAAATTTCTCGGATTCGGGGGTTTGGTTACGAGAGGGGAAGGGTTTTACGGCACCCCTCTTGCCCGGTCCATGAACCGGTCTCTACTCAATATTTCATGGGATTTTGAAAATGTTCAAAACTTAATTTAATCACAAAATGGGAATTAGGGATGGGAATCATGTAAACAATAAAACATAATGAATAATGAAAATTTAATATGGATGCTTATGCACATGATTTACATAATAAAAATAAAAAAAAAGAATAATAATAAAGAAAAATTACAACAGATATTTACAGAAATTAACCAGAACAGAAATTGTATCACAACTCCAGAAATCATGAATATGAGACTTATTAAACTGGCTTATAATCTGGATTATAACACAAGGATTGAGCGCTCAATGGCTGTGGTTTGAGCGCTCAATCTCTCAGAATCAGTTTGAGCGCTCAAAGACAATAGATTGAGCGCTCAAACTCATTTCTGGATACTGTGATTTTTGACCCATCCATCACTTCTTTAATCACTATCTATAAGATCAAACGTTAAAAGAGTGTTTTTCATAGAAATTCAAATGACAATAACCAGATTGATCTTACAAATAATGATGAAAAGAAGAAAATCATCTTATTTTAACAAAGAAAACATTTGAGAGAAAGGAATCCAGATTATAATCACAGTAATAAAATCCATCACATATCTGAACTTAAATAAATCATGATCCATCATTGAGACAACCAAGAATCCGCAAATTGCTCAAGAACAGCTTGAGCGCTCAATTGGTTGGCTTTGAGCGCTCAAGCCATCAAGTGATTTTCTAATTTTCATTAAGAAAGAAGGACACTGGATGATTCTCAGGACTACAAATGCATGATATAAAAATTCAATAAGTATCACAGCCACTGTTCTATACTTGAACATGAGATTTTTTAAAGATTTTAGAACTTGATTGTCATAAGATAGTTAATTTGAGCTCATGCAAGAGATTTTAAAGTAAAAAGATACTATTTAAAGATTATGTGAGCATAAATTAACTGTTAAATGATGATCAAAATCCCAGATATAGCTCAAAGTTCAGTAAAATAGAAACTGTTCAGAATTGCGATTGAGCGCTCAAGGCCTGAGGCTTGAGCGCTCAACCCCTGCTACAACTGCAAATTTTGACAGTGTTTTAAAACAAATTTTAAACCTTTGTGAGTTCAATTCAAGTATAAAGAACTTGATTGAACTCACTGGTTACCCTCAGATGAACCAAAACAACAAAAATAACTTGTTTAACTACCTTTTTACCCTTGATTGGAAGCTTGAACTGGATTGTGGGTTTGGAAGTAAAAGATTGTTGAGATTTTGGTCAATTTTTGGACTGGATTGTGTAGAGTATGAGGTTGATTGTTGAACACGGGTTGAATTTGGTGTGTACAGGTGTTTTCCAGATGGTTTTCTGTGGGAGGAAAATGGGTTTGTAGAGAGAGAGAGAGATTGGACGAAGTTGGGGAGGGCTATGGAATTGAACTGGTGAACCCCTCAATAAGGGGTAGTGGAGGGTATATATAGAGTGGGTGGAGGAAAGGCAGTAGAGAGAGAGGAAGTGGGTTTGTAGTTTAGGTGTAGCTTAGGTGTAGTTTAGGTGTAGTTTTAGGTGTAGTGAAGGGTATTATACGTGTATAGAGGTTGTTAGACGCTCCACTCTGCATGAAATCTCATGATGAGATACTCTGCAGATCCCCGATCAGTTGAGTTGGCCTCAAAGCCGCGGGCTTGGCGCTCAAAGGTGCTCTTGATTGGCCTTGAGCCAAGGTCTAAGGCTTGAGCACTCAAGGTGCTTGGTGGCAGACTGTTTGGTTCAATAAGGCTTGGTTTTTCTTGGGTTATTTGGAGGTGTTTGGTTGATTTTGATCACATTCAAGCTATCTTCACAAGTTTCGGGCAGTTATGATTGGTTCGTTCTCATCATTGGGAATGCCCGAGTGTATACTAGGTTCAAAATCGGGGTGTCTACAGCTGCACCTTCTTGTTATAACTTCTCTGTAGCTGCTCCTAGTATGTTGTCAATGTAATAAGTGCACGCTCTCTTTTTTTTGCTTAGCAAGATTGAGCTGCTCAGCCAAGGCAGTTCGTTCTTGTCTTGCTGGTCTTGAAATCAATCAGCAATCACCCATGGGTTTAGAGTAAATATGAGAATCGGGACTTGACTGGGTGTTTATTTTTGTTGGTGGGGAAATGACAGTTTCTCTGTCGATGAGGTTCTGAATTCTGTTATGAAGGCGATGGCACTCATCGGTATCGTGACCAGGCATTTGGTGGAATGCACAAAAAGCATGAGGGTTATCGTAAGATGGAAGCTTCTGAGGTAGAGGAGTTGGAGTAAGTGGTTTGACATGGCCAACTTTGAGGAGCTTCTCATAGATCAAGGACAGAGACTTGGAAATTTGGGAAATAGTTCTTTGTGGTTTTTGAGAGTTATTGGTTTGGGCTTTAACTTCGTTGGCAGGCATGGCTTCATTGAAATTTTTGGTTGTGGAGCTTTGGTTGACATGAGCATTGGGCTTGTGTTTAGGCATGGGGTTAGAGACAATGTTGGGCTTTTTGAGATGGAATGGGATGGTTCCATCTTCAATGAGATCTTGGATTTTGTGTTTAAGACAGAGGCAAATATTGGTATGATGTCCGAGCATTTGGTGGTAGGTACAGAAGGTGTTTGCGTTATGGTTGGTAGGGAGCTCTTCAAGAAATTCTCGAGACTCAAGTGGTTTAAGAAGGTTATTCTCAAGAAGGCTTTTGTAGACAAGAATAAGGGAAGTGGAGAGTTGGTGAAAGTTTCTTTTAGGGCGCTTGGTTCGGGTTGTGTTCATGGAATTGTCGTTTGTGGAGCTGGGGGTGGTTTTTACGACGTTGCCCTTCTTGATGTCCTACTGGTGCACTTTCAAATCTCTGATACCAATGAAACTTTCAAGGCCCATGGGATTGAATTCTTCCAAGATAGATTTATCTAATTTAGAAATTCTTGCCAAGGCTATAGCCATTTCTGGGCTCTTTCTTGGTCATTGGGGGTTCTCTTGAGCTGGTAGGAGATTGTTACAGATGCCTTGTACATGATCATGAGCTGGGTGATTTGACTATTAATTCGTTTGCCCATATCAATTAGAGTCTTCTTAATCTCCTTGATCTCAGCCTGAACTTCCATGTCTATTGCTTCGGGTCGGATCATCCTTTATCATTTGAATGGGTGAGGTTTTCTTGTTTGGCTGAATGACTGGGGATTGACAGTAAAGCAAACTCAGAAATACCCCTGCTGTTGTATTTTAAAAAATGGGAATCTCGTATTTGTGTCATCATGTATACTAACCTAAGTCTCAAAAGGTTTTCAATAGACCTGGGTAGGTCGACTACTCAGTAGGTTAAGTTCTTTTGTGTTAGAATCAGAGTCAATCAACTTTCGTTACCATCCAAGACAAAGCAATAAGGCTGCCAAAATCTGGATAGAAATGTGATAAAATCACAAGGTAGGAGATGTTCGAGCACGGCTAACACTGGAGGTGTTTCAAACTCCAAAGATTTAAAGTCTCCTAGACTATGCAAAAATGGGTCTTAGAAAGGTTGTCCCAACCCTCAGTGTTTCTTTTGGCAGTGTATCCTTTGTTTAGGATAGCAGGATTCGGGGAAATTAAATCAACTTGGTTCTCAATGATTCTTTTCCAAGGATCTAACTTTGACTTTAGGGACAATTGCCCCAGCTTGGGGCAATTGTTCCTAATTTCTGTTAGGTCGTTGTTAAGGAATTGTTAAGGATCGATCAAATTGATTTGATTTTCCTAAGTCCTATTATTCTAAGGACTAAATTAATCTGAACAATGTGCATTGGGATGCACAACTCATCATCGAGCAAGGCAACCTCTTAAAATGGCAGGAAAATGTGATAGCATAGTGTCTAATTAACCATGATAATACAAATGCATGCAAAATGATGACAAGAAAAATATATAGAGAGTAGTAAACACGTAACAGGATATATCACATAATCCTAACCTGTGGATCCCTGTCCTAGGTTGGAGGGTTCTAAGTTCATTATATGCAAAGGCTGGGTTTTGGTTTTAGGGGGTTCCCTAGACTAGAGCCAACATTTGCCTCCCCTGAGTCGGCAAGCTGACTCATTATTGTCCAAGGTTACCGAGAATCCTAGGATGTCCTAACACCAGCAAGTTGGGTAGGGTAACTAAAACACAACGGCGAGGCTAGTAACCATACACGTGCAATGCAAAAGTTTAACAATAAAATCTTTTCAAAAATCCCACAAATATTTTTCAAGTTCGGCTCTCTTTTTAAATTAATCAAGACCTTAAAATTAAACTCATGCAAACAACCGGGAAAGTTCCAGTCTAGACTGATCAGGCTTTCACCCTGATATCAATCCTTTCTAGTACAGCGTGAAGCACATACTTGGTGTCAAGCTTTCGAAGGGTTCTTTTACAAGTGTAAAATGTCAAAATACAGATTAATTTAAAAAATATCGAGCTCCAGTGGAGTCGCCATTTTGTGGACGTCGCTTCGCGAGTTGTTTCCATGCATTTTGGTTGTGTTTGTGAAAAAGGGTGATCTGGGAAAAAGAACAAAAATTTAGAGTCACCACCCAGGGTTTAATTTCCAGAAAATGTCAGGTACCCGAGAAACCGTTTAGAAAAATAATGACTCTTATGCCGCTGAAAAGGGGTTTGATCTACGAAAAATAGAGATTTGGGCTCGGGAGCCAGGTTACCCACGAGGAAGGTTTTGTTTGAAAAATGCACCCTACGTGCCCGGAATTTTCCGGTCTCTACTAAATCTTTGTGGGATTATTTTTTGAAAAGATCTTATGAAAAACTTTATTTCACATAAACAATATCTCAAATAATAACATGCTTAAAAGAAACAAATAACAATAACAAATCAAACAACACACAATCAAGTATATAAGTGCGAGAAAATCAACCACAAGGGGATAAAAGTGCAAAAATACGAAGTAAAGGGGGTCATCTGTAATTAAACCTTCTTGGTTTCTACGAAAATAGAGCATCGGATTTCAGAAAACAGAGCGTCAAAAATATTTTTCCAGTGACACCGTACGGTGTCTAAAATCACACCACGCGGCGCCACGAGGATGGCGTACAGCGCCTCTGTGCAGTGTATTTTTCAAAAATTCTTATTTTTATTCGATTGGAACCAATTTTGTTTTCGGTGTAAAAACCACATTATTTTTTGATCAAAACAGGTTTAGGAAATGGTTTTATTGAGTGAATGAACCTCATTTTTAGAGACGGCATCCCGCGACAATGGATGATGTCGCATGATGCTTACTCGAGAAGTTTGAACTTTATTGAAATGTCTCCGTTTGGACTTGAGGAGGAGCTACAGAGCTCTCCTCGAGCCCGGTGGAAACTCCCCTCATAAGGTTTTTATAATTTGAACATGGATGTTGTACCTCGAAACAGAACTGAAAAGATTGATTGGATTGATCGATTGTAGGAAATGGACACTGGTTGTCTGGGCTTTTTTGTGAAGGTGAGGACTGAACTGTGGGGGAATATTACTGGAAATTTTAAATTGGTTTACTACGGGATGAATTTGGCTTTCTCCTTTGGTATAATCCAGTCAGACACTCTTTTTTATCAAACTCCCGAAACTGTTGGACGTTGATGGATTTTATAGGAGAAGGTAAGCAAGATTCGTACGTAAAGACATTAGCATCATTGCTGAATATCATCATTCGTTTATGAGCTGCTGAGCAATCGCGGGAATCCTATTGATGGGACATGGGTGTCGTACAACATCAAAGGTGTGTCGTACGGTGCATAGTGTAACACCGCCCGGTGCAAAGAGATTTTCAAGTCGTACGGTTATGGAATTCAAGTCGTACGGTTCAGGTAGGTTTGGGTTTTTGGTTCTTTTGATCCATCCAACTTAAGCAACCATTCCAAGGTATATTTTGCACGTTCTTTTCATCATTGGAGATGCACAGGGATTAAAATTGGGATGTCTACAGCAGGGTCCAGTCTATTTTGTGAGCAAGACCTTGTTAGACGCAAAAATGTGGTATTTACCATTGGAGAAATTGGTACATGCTCTTCTCACAACTTCAAGAAAGCTGCCACGCTACTTCTTACAACATCCAATTACCGTGTTTACTAAATATCCACTAAGGGCTTTGCTTAAGAAGGCTGATTTCTCTAGCAAAATATCCAAGTGGTCCATTGAATTGAGTCAATTTGACCTTGATTATCTGCCCAGGAAGGCAATAAAAGGACAAATTTTGGCTGACTTTATAGCAGAGTTCACTCTGAGAATAGCTCCACCACCACCAACTCTCCATGAGAAAGAGCAAAACATTATCCCTAAACAGCCACGAGAAAGGCCGAGCTAGATCCGGAAGAGTGGAAGTTGTACGTTGACGGGTCAGCTTGCAACAAAGGGTCAGGAGCAGGAGTGGTGTTGTTCTCTCCAGAAGGGTTGATGGTGGAGCAAGAACTATAGCTAGGGTTTAGTGCCACTAACAATGTGGCAGAATATGAAGCCTTGCTCGTTGGACTCAGGAGCGCCATAGAGCTCAAGGTCAGTAAGTTACGAGTATTTTGTGATTCATAGCTAGTTGTTAATCAACTTTTAAGAGAATACGCTACAAAGAGCGAGAAGATGGCTGCATATTCTGAGGCAGCCAAAGATCTGCTTGACCAATTTGACGAAGTCCACATCCAACATATTAGCTCCGAACAAAATGCACATGCAGACTCACTAGCTTGCTTGGGCTCAGCCATCAAAACGGAGTACCGTCGCACAGTTGTTGTGGATTACTTAAATGAACCAAGCATTGGCCGAGCAATAGAGATGGTTATGGAGACCGAACTGAAGCTAGATGGACCCAATAATGGCATACCTACGAGATGGGACTTTGCCAGAAGAGAAGAGGGAGGCACACAAAATCAAAACCAAGTCAGTACGTTTCTGGCTCTCTCCAGAAGGTAAGCTTTATAGAAAATCTTTCCAAAATTTCCTCCATGAAATTCATGCCGGAACATGTGGAGGGCACACAGGAGGAAGACCCATAGCCCATCGAACAATATCCTAAGGGTACTGGTGGTCGTATATGCAAGAAGATGCAAAGATCTTTGTCAGGAAATGTGAAAAATGCCAGAGGTATTCACCTCTGATCCAAGCTCCAGCAAAGGACCTACTTCCGCTAACAAGTCCATGGCTGTTTCCACAGTGGGGATTGGACATCGTGGGTCCTCTCCCATGGCAACAGGGGAAATGAAAATTCCTCCTCATTGGCACAGACTACTTCACCAAGTGGATAGAGAGTGAAGCTTTGGCAAAGATCACAGAAGCCATGGTGAAAAAATTTGTCTAGAACAAGATCATCACATGATTTGGAGTACCTTACTCCATCATCGCAGATAATGGATCCTAATTCGGCAAGAAGTTCAAAGCTTTCTACGTTCAGTATGGCATCAGAAACTACTATTCGACTCCAGCTTGTCCACAGAGTAATGGGCAAGCAAAGGCTTCAAACAAGACCATCCTTAAAAGTCTTAAGAAGAGGTTGGAGAGTAAGAAAGGAAAGTGGCCGGACGAGCTACCAGCCGTACTCTGGGCCTATAGAACCACTCCTCGATGATCTATAGGAGAGACGCCATACTCCATTGCTTATGGGACAAAGGCAATAATTCCATTGGAAATTGGTTTGTCGACAAATCACATTGCTCTTGTGGAATCAAGTGGCAACAATAAAGCCTTAGCCGAGCAGCTCGATCTTGCCGAAGAAAAGATAAAGCGTGCGTCGATCACTTTGGCAGCATACCAGGAGCAGCTACGAAGAAGCTACAACAAAAAGGTACAACAAAGACAGTTCAGGGTTGAGGATTTGGTTCTAAGAAAAGTCTTGGCAAACACCAAGGTATCCATCGATGGGAAGCTTGGGCCGAACTGGGAATGTAAAGACCTGGAATTTCGTGAAATTCTTTTCTATCTTTTTTTCTTTTAGGTAATGTAAATGATTTGGATAATGTTTTAAAATGTGTTTCTTTCTAAGTATTATATGGGTATGTATATCTCGGTGTACCGAGGGTCTAGTAAATGGTACGAATATGTGTTTCAATGTTGTGTGGATGTTCGGAGGTGTTAAAAATGTGTTAGAAATGATCGGGGTTCGATTTGGTGAAGTTGGTAAAAATTTAGAAATTTTCAACTCTAGATACCGGTATGGGTTTTTCTTGATACCGGTATCCAGCTTCATTTTGAGCCATCAGAAATCCTAGGTACCGGTATGGGTTTTTCTTGATACCGGTATCCAGCCTCTTTTTCTGCGAATTTTGAGCCCGACACAAACTTCTATAAAAGGGGTCCCTGGCTCATTTCTCCACTCTAAAACCACGAAACAAACCCTAACTTCATCTCTCTACCTTCTCTCTTCACCCCCACCTCAAATCTTGTGATTTTAACCTCATTCCGCCACAAATCTTCAACATCTACACTTTGGGTTCGTGGATCTCACTTCAATTTCGGGTTTTTGTACTCAATGAGGTAAGAACTCTTGATTTGGGTGTTTCTCTTGCTCCACCCACGTTTTTCCCTCTCTCTCTTTGATTGTGAGTGAAACCTCACCTTTGTAACTCGTTCTTGACTTGATCTTGTTTCTTAAACACGTAGTGGAGCTTCGGTAGAGGTCATTTTCGGGATTTGGGGGTTTTCTCCACCTAGGGTTTCACCCTTCCACCATTTTCAAGCAAAACCTTGAGGTAGGGGTTTTACTTGATTGTTAAATGATATGATGTTGATTTTGTTGCTATACCCCTTGTTTTGGTCATAAATTTCTAGAAATTTTTAGAAATCACCATGGATGTGGGTTTTGAGCTTCATTGATTCTTGATCTATGTTTTTGGTTGTTGAATCCTTAAATTGGTTGATGTTTAATCCTCCCTTCATATCTTGTTGTTTGTCTGCATACATCACATTTGTGTTTGGACCATCAAAATAGATATTGGGTTGAAATTCCATGCCTTGGGGCAAAAATCTGCACTTTTGGCACTGTTTGGAGTAAAGCCTAGTAATAGCCTAAGGTATGAAACACGTGTTAACTATCATTAATTATGGAATAAATGTACATGTGGTTGGACGGAAGGGTTAGGAGATCAACGTCATAAGTGTCACGTTAGACACGCAAACCATGCTCGGTGAGTCATGCGAAGAACCCTATGAAATCCAAATAAATGTAGAGAGAGAGAGAGAGCGAGAGAGAGAGATATTTTGAGAATTTATAGAATCCAAGTGATGAATCGACGAACAAGGTGAACCTAAAGTGCCTTGGACACGTTTAAAGGGCATAGAGAGTGCATGTAGGATACGGTAGTACGTGTTTAAAGATCATGGGATACATGGGCGCGTGAGGAGCACGCTAGGACACATGGGAAGCAATTGACCATCGGTATGGTGTCAGGCATACGTACATATGTACATATGTGTATGAGATGCGATAGATTGATTATTGATGTGTTGAGTGGACACGTGGGTAAATCATTGACACGGTGGGGTATAGTGGTACTTAGGTGACTACGTTTGGGACACGTTGGGATGTATGTGAGTATTGGTGAGACACGTTGGTGCTTGTGAAATATGTTGATAAGCGTGTGGGTAAGGTGGGAGCGTGGACTCGCGGAAATACTTAGAATAGCGTATGATGGGTGGATATATATATATATATATATATATATATATATATATATATATATATATATATATATATATATATATATATATATGTGTGTGTGTGTGTGTGTGTGTGTGTGTGTGTGTGTGTGTGTGTGTGTGTGTGTGAAATGTATTGGGACTTGGTGAATGGTATGTTATAACTAGTAGTTGTATGTGCGACATTGGTTGGTGTGAGTGGTTGATTATAACGGGTAATCATGGTAAGAGAACCCTTAGTCGCGTGTGTAAATGAAAAATGATAGACGAACGGTAAAAGTGAATTATATCGTGTGAAAGTGGTTGGGTTCTATCAATTAGAATGTGAGGGAAATATATGAGCATTTAATGAGAAGAAAAATTATGGTTTGTTTTGTGGCCCGAGGGATATCCAATAATTGGTTATTGGGAGTTTGGATTGTGGAAATGTCATTGGGTGATACGAGAAGTGCTTTTACTTCATATGGTAAGTGCAAAAACCTACTTATAAATGTTGATTTTGCTTTATGCTCTTGTTCGATATATGTGATTTTGTTTGTATATTTTTCTGAGTCTGGAACCCAAAGGGGACACCTACTGGGCGAAGTGAATGCTCACCCCTTTGTTGTTTCAGGTTTCATTTGAAGTGCGAGATGGAGTGCTTGGCGTGCATGGCATAGTCAAATCATGGCATGAAGGATGATTTGAAACATTGTAACTTTTTTTTTTTTTGGTAAAACAATGTAATATTTTTATGTAAAATCCGATGGGGTATTGGGTGTCGATGTAACCTTTTCTTTCAAATTTAGAAATTTCTTAAGAAAAAGTTCGTGTATTTATGTTAAAAATCGAGAGTGTGACAGGGAAGACACATACAAGATTGTAGGGATTGCAGGTATTGGGGCCTATCGTTTGGCCGACCTAGACGGAGACCCAATACCACGGTCATGGAACGTCCAGAACCTATGAAAGTTTTACCAGTAATTCATGTAATTACGAATACAAACACATCTTTTTTTAGTAAATATGGATAAATTCAAATTTCTTTTTAGTGCCTAGTTGGGATTACGAGTAAAATCACCAACATCAGTTATTCAGATTTTTTATTCAGATTTTTATTGATTTTTGATTAATACGAACCAAAATTTACCTCAAATTTGGATTCCTATTGGGGAGCCTAGGGTATGTGTGTTCCAATCCTAATAAATCTAAGTATGAAGGCACATAGAATAAGGCACTTGGAATTTCTAAGTACGAGAAAACTTAGATTTGCAATGAATATTGCAATTACGATTTTCCTAAGTATGAAAAAACTTAGATTCATTTTGCAACAAATATTGCAATTTGCAACAGATATTACAATAAATTTCTAAGTATGAAAACACTTAGACTTGGATCGAGTATAGAAAGGGTTTATGTTTGCAATGATTATTGCAAGACCCAAGTACGAAACACTTGAATAGTTATCTAAGTATAAATAAAATTTGCAATGAAAGCTAAGTTAGGTGCTAGAGTGCTTGTTAAGATTTCCAAAAAAGTATGAGTACGAACAAACTAAAAACAAGTATGAAAGGACTTAACAATATTAAGAGGCCACAAGCGGCAGTACAGGCCACACAGGGCCAAACAAAGCAATAAAAGTAACCAAGGCATCAAGCTTCTTCACTCAGCCCTTCGACAACAGTGGCAAGACTGGGATCAAAGTTGTCACCTTCAACAGTGCCCTCAGCAACACCATCTCCTACGACGATGAAATTAGTGATAGCTTCATCTGTGTGGATTTTCTCTAGAAAGGGTTTGGGTTGAGCTTTAGGGTTGGGCTGAACCTGAGCATTAGAATGGGCCTGAGCAGCAGCCACCTCACTTGGTAACTCCATGTTGGTCCAAAGAGGGGAAGATGCGTCCACCTCAAGCTTGCCAAGGCATCGCTGCCAAGTTGCGCCCCAAATGGCATCTTGTACCGCTTGCATCTGCGCTCTGTAGTTGTTAGTGATCACCACAACAACACGATCATATTCGGCCTCTGCCTTAGCCTCTGCAGTCGCAAGTTGTTGACAGAGTTCACGTTCAACCTCCTCGACTTTCCGCTTTGGCTCGGCATTCTCTCCCTTCAGCCCCTCCACCTCTTCCCGAGCGTCCTTCAAAGATTAAGCATGTTGAGCACTCTCCTTCTCCGCTTTCTCCGCTCTCTTCTGCTCCTTCTTGGGGTATTTGGCTCTCTCCAGACCAACATACACTTTTTGCATAATTTGTAGGATAAGCACGGTTTGTGAGGAAAAATGACATTCTAAGTACAATAGGAGGAAAAATCAAAAAGTTTTCTTCACCTTAGTGCTGGACTAGAATATGGATTTCATGAGGCTATCATAGGAGTTGCTTTTCTCCCTGTCCATGTCTAGAGGAAGAAGCGCAGCCCGGGAAACACCATACTTCACATCCACAGATGAAATCTTGTCAATCATGGAGAGGGGGGTACCGTCAAGCCGTGCCAAGACGGGCTCCAGGGCTATATCAGAGGAGGAGAATCGGTGAAGTGTTGACTTGAGCTCGAGTCCCCAGTCCTACTCCTCTGTGGGGAACGCTGAACGTTCTGAAGATTTTCTACTAGTCTCTTATCCCTCTATTGCTCAGGGAGAGAGAAGGTTGACGTGTGAGATGAAGTGACAGCATGAACGGCTGGGGGAGCATGGGAAGCCCGCCCAATAAGATTCAGCTCGTCTGACAAATTGATCAGCTGACGAGGCATGTCTTGTTCAGAGGAAGGCGAGTAGCCAGATGAATCCGAATCTGCAAGAATGAGGGACTGCTCAGCTATAGCAAGAACAACCGCGTGATGATCGAACTCTCTTTCTACTTCCCTTTCTTATTCTCCTTCAAATACCACCCTTTCGGATGTTCTTACCTTTTCATCGGTATGAGTAATGATCGGGATGACCATGGGGATTTCAAGAATGTGAGCGAAGGTAATTTGTTGTTGGGGATTTTCCCTAGCTCGACTATGGATGAACCTGCCTCTATAGTGTCTGCGGGCCTTTGGTTCGGCCTTTGTCAGAAGGAGGAAGATGGATGGTTGGAGTTGGCACGGTGGAGATTGGAGTGGTTCAAATGGTCGTGCTTGTTTATGTTATCCGCTGCAAAAAAGAAGAACAGACAGAATGGGCAAGAATATTGTTGAGAACAAGAGAATGGCGAAAGCATAAAAGCAAATAGAAAAAGAACAGCAAGTGTTGAGCACTAACATGGGTGGCCATAGGCCGTGGAGCAAATCCAACTATGTTCCGCTTAGTGTCTTTAGGCTCCCAATTGCCAGAGACTATGAGATAGTCATCAGCATCGCCTTTAGAAGAGTTCGACAAATCAGTGATAAACCACCAGTCAGGGTTCCTAGCCTTCAAGTAGTAGGAGCCGTCGACAGTGGGAACTACACTATATAAGAAGTGTAGATCCCACCAGTTCAAGTGGAAGCACAGGAGCTCGTTAAGGGCAATAGTACCCATAAACACCCCAACAAAGTTAGGTCATAACTGCATAGGGGCTAGTCGTCAGCGGTTACAAAGCTCCATGAAAAAGGGGTGGAGGGGGAATTGCATACCACCCTCAACTATAAAAATGACGAGAATATGAAGTGTGTCTTCAGATTGACCGAACTGACCCATGTCATTGGGTCCATTCAAATGGAAGTGAACATCGACAAGGACATTGTAGTTCTGGCGGAAGTCCGCTATTTTCTAAGCATTGCTAAGAAAGGTTCTATGCTTCCCCATAGTTAGGGTTTCGCTATTGAAACCCAAGGGGCGGAAATGAAGAAGACAGTGAACAGTAACCTAAAAGGAGGAATGATGGGGGCGGAAAGGTACTTACGTGGAAAGAGACGGTCCTAGAATGAGATTTTTTGGCTTTAAATAGGGATTTCCTACGAAGAACGGATGTGGATCAAAACACTTTTCTCTCAATGAAGGGTTTTGTGCAGTTAGCAAGAAGTTCCTTCTCTTTCTCTCTCGCTGCCTTTCTTTGTTTAGGTAATGGGAGGGGAAGAGGCTAAAATGAATTCGAAGGGTTTAGGGGTAGGGATAGTGATTATCCCACCCAAAACCCCACAAAAGTGGCATGTGACGCATATAAAACGTCAGCAAAATAGTCCTTTGGGCTTATCCGAGCACTATTGATGCATAATAGTAGTGACAGAGCTGGGGAGTAATTGGAGTGGGTAAAACCTAACTATCCCAGTTAAGGGCATAGCACGTGCCGTAATTAATCACCACGAGAGGGTGAATGGCTCGGCACCACATATGGAGTCCTTAAGCCCTATGCTGAGCTGGTTTGGACATGGAAACTTGCTCCTAATAGGAAAGCCCTATTAGGAAGAGGATTCCTAAACCTAGTAGGAAAACAAAAGGCACAAGATGCCTAAATTCACAAGGCATCTACACCTATAAATACAAGACAAAAACCATGACAAAAGGTACATTGTAACACCTAGTTATATGAATTTTGTTCTTTGCTTCATTAGTAACCCAGTACTAACTTAAGCATCGGAGGGCCTTTGCGATGAGAGGCAAAGGTGCTCTAACCCTTTTTCTGTCTTGCAGATTAGGGGTTGGATCAAGGAAGCACACGAATAAGACCTTACGTGGATATCCCCATACAGGAAGTTCAAATTGCAAGCAAGGGCTATAAATAGAAGAAGTTGCAGAGTGAAAAAACCCCAGACAAATTTTCAACAAACAGCAAAAATGATGCTTGATTTGTTCTTTGGTAGTTAGAATTGTAGTTTTAGGAATTCAACTCAGTTCAAAGTAGATTAGGAAGTAGTTTAGGTAGTAATTTAGGAAGTAGATGTTAGTAGTTCTTGTAACAATCAAGTGTTCGAAGTTCTTGTTGTTGTCCTATTTGAAGTTGAAGACAATTTCAAAGTAAGTGTATCTTTGATTCCTTAATCAAAGTGTCTTGTTTCTTTATTGTTCTTTGATTTCTAAGTAATTTGGTTTATATTTCTTCACGTTGAAAGAAAAATTCTCTTAGTTGAGGTAATTGAACCATTAAAACACAATCGTCTGATTAGATTTGGTTTTCCAAAGTTAATCTGAGGGAGAAGATTTAAAGGCTCTCTCTAGCACGCTCGCACACAATTATTTTCTGTTGCAAAGAAGTAAAAGAACCAAACAACCCAGATGCACCCAATCGAATGGGCATACCTATTTATCTAGAGCCGTTAAATTAGATCCTGTGGTGCAGATTGCACCTTTTTCTGAACTCGTGCCATAACCGCTTACACCTAATCGGTTCACCTGAATGGGAGTGCCCAATGGTTGGGCTTCTAGAAGAACCCGTGTGACTCAACCGCCACACATAAGCTACATCAACGCCACCTTACTGCCAAGTCGTGATAAGAAAGGAAGCCCATTAGGCGCATCAAAGCACCACATAGATGCCACACAGCCCATTGCCACGCTCACAAGTGAGTGGAGCACTGGCTTTGTCAATTTAGTGCACCGTCAAATCACCACATTGCAGTCAGACAGCCCACCACCAAGCTCAGGTATGCATGCCATAATTGTCGATAGAGTCAAATGGGGATGGCAATTCCAATTGACCCAATTCTTTTCCCGGTTCTATTCGGATTGAAGTTTCAGGAATTTTTCAGGGATCGGATTGGATATGGAGGTAGAATAGATATAAAAATAAATAAAACTGAGGATCGGGTTAGAGGTGGTTCTAGGATGGGCATGGGGACAGATCGGGGCCGGAGAGTACTATCTCCACCCCTGATCCCCAACCCCTTACCCATATCCATCCCCTACCTAATCCCCAATGGGGCTTTATTTTCATCCTCCATCCCCACACCAAATGGGGAATGGGGATCCCCATGGGAATTCGGGGATCCAATCATATTTTTTAAAAATTAGATTATTAGAAATTTAGAATCCCAATTACAAGTTAAATGCTAAAATCTCAGTTACTAATTACTAAAAAATAGTAGCAGAAGCAATCCTTGCATATTACCAAGAGTTTTACAAGTAGCTACGAGGAAAAGGAAGACAATAACGAAGCACCGGCCACCAAGTATACCAGTAGTAAATGACAAGTATCCAAAGAACAACACTGACTGCCATTAAAGGAAAAACCAAACATCATTAAAATTCAACTAGCCTCTAAACCAGCAATACCAAATTTTCAAACACAGTCCCAAATCACCCAAAACTAGTGTCATACAAAAAAAAAGTCAATTAGCACGATAAAGAGGGCAATACCATGGAACATATATAAGCTCCTGGAGTGAGATATCGAGAGTGTGTCGGCTGAAAAATGAAATACAACGAAAGAAACAATACATATAAGTAAACCCTAAAACAATAATTACAATGAAATCCTGTGTGTTTGGAGAAAATTTAGTGTGACCCCATAGTTTTGGAGAAAATATAGTGAGACCCCAAATTTTCATAACTCATGAATAAACCCCTATATTTCGGGGATACAGGGATGGGGCTAAGTGGGGCGAGAATGGATTGCGGCATGGGGTCGGTGTGGATTCGGGGCGGTGACATGCCTATCTCCACCCCCTGCCCAATCCCCAAACATTTTTGAAAAAAATCCTCGTATCCTATCCAATCTCCAAACAGATCTCCATATTGCCAATACATTCAAATTGGGATAAGATTGGATCCGAACGGATCAGAGAAAATGGCCAATCCTAGGTGGTTCTATTTCTCAGAATAGATGAATTTATTCTTGGTTACTTCCGCCATCCCAACCAGTGAATCATTAGGATTTGTTTTCAATAGAATTTTGCATTCACGGATTCCATCATTCCCATCACTTCTTGTTTAATTGTTAGGTCTACATTTGACAAAGGAGCTCTTAATGACATTTGTTCTTTAGTCAATCTTCAAAGTCTATATTGGCTTGAGTCTCTTGATTTTTTTGTTTGATTCCATAAATAGATCCATTTCATTATGTATGAATAAGTCTTGATGCTTTATTACATCGCCTTTTATGAGATGACTCATAGACCTTACATATTGGAATTCTATATCATTGATATTCTTTTTCTCTTTCTCTCTCCCCCCTCTATCCACATCTTTTTTTTCTATATTTTGCTTCACAACTTAGAATCCAATTGGTTTCTTTTGTTTATGCAAAACACATTTCCATTACTACGATGATAGGATCAAAATATCATATCTTGACTGGTTTTTTTGGATCCAAATATACAAAAAAAAAAAAAAAAATTGGTGAAACTTGGCTAGATTATATAAAAAAAAATTGACGAAACTCGGAGATGTGCTGGGACGGCACGACACGATTTCAAAATGTCACGGCACAATGCAGTATGATTAATTAAATGGGTTGGCACAAAGTTTGACACCTCTACCCGATCCACCTCGTTGCGATCCCTAAAGTTAGCTATATAAGACCAGCTTTGCTGGATTGGTGCACCATAGGAGCGAACCCATTCTAGAGTTAAACGAATAAACTAAACTTTGTAGATGTGCTCCCATGAGCGAACCCACTCTAGAGTTAAACGAATAAAGTAAACTTAGTAGACATGCTCCCATATATAAGCCAATCAACCTTTTCCCATCTAAGCAATGTGGGATAGCCCTGAAACTCTAAAGAAGCTTTATCAAAGAACAAGGAAAGTTTTAATATAAAATACCCAAAACAAACCCAACTTATTTTGATAAATCCCAACAAGTAATCGTAATCATTTGGTAGAAGATTGTCCTTATGGACACATCATGCTTTTAAATACCAACTAACAGCCAAATAGATATATTTTTGAGAAACTTGTTCCAGGAAAATTTATGTAAAGAGGTAGAAGATATATTGTGTTGATGGACACATCATGGTTTTAAATGCCAACTAATAGCAAAACAGATATTTTGAGAAACTCATTCAATGAAAATTTATGTCTTTACATAATTGTCCATAGAGTCAAGGTCTATATAAAACTTCGCTATTCCGTGATCTGAATTTTCAAAGTCTATATAAGATTAGTTTTTCTTGATGGACACATCATGGTTTTAAATGCAAACTAATAGCAAAACAGATATTTTGAGAAACTTATTCAATGAAAATTTATGTCTTTACATAATTGTCCATAGAGTCAAGGTCTACATAAAACTTCGCTATTCCGTGATCTGAATTTTCACAGTCTATATAAGATTAGTTTCGCTAATCCCTGATGGGAAGCCCATTAGGGAGCCCTCCAATTCTCCTATTTCCGGATCAAATTTTCACGATCCATGCATTTTTATCAAAAACTGATCGGATCAAACTCTTCCTGGTATTTTTTTCACTGATTTCTCGCGTGGTTCCTCAAAAACACCTTTTAAACACATTGGACGGTTTGGATTGTGAAAATTTGATCGGGAAATAGGAGTCCCTGATGAGAAGTTCATCAGGTATACCTGAAGGGAAAGATTTTGTATATATGTATATGGGGCCGGTTCCCCTCACACTTAAAAAAACACGTCACTCTTCGGGGCACCACTTTGATGTTCTGAACCATTGATCTTGTTTAAATGAGTAAAATAAAAGGTCCTGCAAAATTTTAACTCAATTGGATACCGGCAAGTGCTTGATCCTAACAATTTTTAAATTACTAGTTCCTATCACAGTTTTCTACAAAAACTGTTTGGATCAAGCACTTGCCGATATCTGATTGAACTGAATTTTTTCAGGACCTCCTATGTTACTCATTTAAACAACATCAACGTTCGGAACATCAAAGTGGCATCTGGAATAAAATTGAGTGTTTTTTATGTGTTTTTTTAAGTGTGAGGGGAACCAGCCCCTATATATATATGAAGTTTTCTATGAGGGCTCCCTCACAAAAGAAAAAGTGCAAGAAAATAGTTGTGGGCCATTGGATCCTATGCCCTTCATGCGATCCAAAGGCTCACAACTATTTTCCCGCATTTTTTTGTGAGGGAGCCCTCATAAGAAACTTCTTGTGTATATATATATATTTTGGTAAGGTAATTCATTTAAGAAAAGACAAAACCAAAGAACATGGACCAAGGGCCTAGCCTTGACAATCCTACAGAAAAAGGAGAACCAACAAACGCATGCAACAAAGAACCCTTACTTAGAGGATCTCTAACCAACATCAGCTACAAAGACAGTAAAAAAAAAAAAAAGAAGAAAAAAACAACCTAATGAACCAACACAACAACAACAAAACATCATCAAGGTTTGAGCGCACATGATTTGTGATCCCCCACTCAGTCAAGGTCTGTTGGTTGGCCAAAATATTAGGGAAATCCCTCTAAGAAGAAACGCACATTTGGACCCTTTTTCAACCTCAACCTGCAAGAATTGCAAAGATTTAGAACAGCCTTTGAAAATCCTACCATTTCTTTAACACCACAGATGATAGATTGCAACTGCTAGACAAAGTTCAAAAATGAAAACCCATAAAATGAATCGTATAGTTATTTGTAAGCCATACTAATTTGCTCCACGTGGGGCTCACCAAGCCACGAAAGGAGGAATGCATTGCTCATTTATCAAGAAATTTGCAGGGTTAATTTTGGCGCACCAATCTATTGAAGCTGTTCTTGAAATACTTGATGCCCCAAATGCGGCCTTGTGCATATCCATTTAAAGCAAGGATGGAGCTAGGGGGCTACTAGGGGAGTCGTCCTCCCTATGTTTTTAAAAAAACGTACCATTGCATTGAAAAAAAAATCATTTTCAAAATATATAGTGCAGTCCCCCCTCCATTTTTCGGTTAAAAAAAATAATAGTAACAGCTTTAATATTTATCAAGCTATGAAACAATTTTGTACTAAAATTGATTTTAATGAAGTTTAATTACAATTCTTTTAAACAAAACAAGGCCCAAAATTTAGAACCCAACTCACTTAAAGTCAGGGACTCAAGGCCCATTCAATTTTAAGAACTAAGGCTCATTGAAATTTCGGAAACCCAAAACTCTTTAATGTGGTTTGTGGACATCAAAGGTGAAGGAAAAAGAAATAGCAAAAGAAATTGGGGTTGCTCATTCTCAGCACATCTCTAGATCCTCGTGATGGTTTCAGATCATTCAACATTGAAGATACTTGCAAGCTTGCAGATAATTATTATCCAATAGATTTCACTGAGCAAGAAAAGTACCATTTGAGATATCAATTTCAAAATTATAAGCTTGATGTGTCTAGGCATCCTTCCAAAATCTGTCAACAATTTCAAAGTTGAGAGAAGTGTTGGCGAAGACAAGAAAGTGTACGATGTATCATCTTGTCAATAGGTTTATTCGGCTTATATTAACTTTACATATTTCAATGGCTGCAACCGAACGTGCATTTTTTGCTATAAAATGTGTGAAGACGAGATTTCGCAACAGGATGGAGGATGATTATTTAGCAAATACCAGAAAGGGCTTAATCCGAGCCGTTTTTCACAAAAATGTATGTCACCCCAGTTCTAGTTTTTTCATGTTGCTTTTCAGCGTATGGTTCAAGTGTTGATCATTCCACCAGAATTTGGTTTGGATTAGGCATCTCTTCACTCCATTGTATAGTGGAATGAGCAGTGTCGTTGGATCCTTGGGTTTCACCAAGGATTTTATTTTGATCATAATTCATAGGATTTGTTTACTTCCAAGCCTTAATAGGTATGATAAGTTAATCGAAGCTAGATGAAAATAGACAGCAAATGCAATCAACATTGTTGTTGGATCCTTGGGTTTCACCGAGGCTTTTATTTTAGTCATAGTTCATAGGATTTCTTTAATCCATAAATATCCTTTTATGCGTGATATTTAGACGATTGTATGCTCTTAATAAATTAGCCCTGATAGCATAACTCTATTGCATAATGAGGACCAATCTTTCTGGATTTTTTGGAAAAAAAAAAAGTGATTTGCAAATCATTTCGTTAACTCGCGTACATAATTCGGGCTCAATGCTTGTTCTTGTGTATGTAATTTCTATACATCGGTTTCTAGCTTCCAAAAGAATCATTTCTCCAGTTGATTTTATTCAATTCGTTTACAGGTGAAATCCAACTCAAACTTGTTTATTCAACTAGTTTAAATCGGACTGTTGATTGCCGAGTAGACGGCCATGCTTGCTCATTACAAGGGTCACTACAGGCCCCTCGAAACCAATTGGAGCCATCACATCTGAACAGCCTTTAGCTTGGGACAAGTATTAACAACAAGAAATACCTTTTCAAGTAGACTATAGCAGTCAGTTTGTTGTCGAATAGTGTAGGCTGATGGACAAACACATAAAATATCTATGACGTTAAAATATTGTGGGCGCTTGACTGATTTGTGGATGAGAATAAACCAGTACTTTTCCAAAACTAACTTGACACATGGGAAGGTTCAAAGAACTTCATTTTTCTATAAAAATCATTTCTAACAAATGCCATAGTTACAACTTCATCTATGAAATTTGCTGAATCTCTTCGTTCTACTATAAAGGGTTGTGCACTGTGTAGGCGTGCCCCCATCCTGAGAGAGAGAGAGAGAGAGAGGTTTAAGGATTTTTAGATGTTTCAAATCATCATCTTATCATTGTGGCTAACCACAAGAGAAACAGTTGCGCATCATCCTCCAGCAAAGCCTGGTTGTCAGGCAAGATGTGGAAACATTGTCATTCCCTACCCCTTCGGAATCGGACCCACTTGCTCCATCGCTGATAGTTTTGCAGTAACTTGCAACTATTCCTTCAATCCACCCAAACCTTTTATTAACAGCATCAATCTAGAAGTACTGCAAATTTCATTAGAAAATTGGACTGTCCAAGTTAACAATCCAGTTATCACTGCCAATTGTTTAGGTAGGGCCAGCGGTCGAGAAGTTGACTTGACAGGGACACCGTTTTCATTCTCCGCCATCTACAATCGATTCACAGCCATGGGTTGTAACAACCTCGCGCTAATAACCCACCAAGCAACCATTATAACCGGTTGCATGTCGATTTGCAACATTAATTCTTCTTGGGAAGCCGGTTGTTATGGGATAGACTGCTGCCAGACCACAATCCCGCATTCCCTTAGCTTCATTAACGCCTCCCTTAGAAGCCTTGATCCCAACAGCAATCAAGGCAGTTGCAAGCATGCATTCATGGTTGACTACCATTGGTTTAGTGATAATGACATCTTGGCTGCTGGGGCTATGGAATATGTTCCTGCTGTGCTGGATTGGAGGTATCATGCGACGAATTCAAGCCTTCCAAGCTTATGTGGCGCCAATACTTACTTGGGGCCCAGTGCTAATTTATATCTCAGCTCACAATGCTATTGTGAAAAGGGCTATGAAGGGAACCCTTATCTTCCTGGTGGATGTCAAGGTAAACTTTCTCTGTTTCTGGTCTTATATATTCGCAAATTCAACCATGGAAAGCATATTTTCAAGAATGGTTAAATGTTTGCGTTATGGGTTTTCTTTGATTTGTCATGGCAGATATTGATGAGTGCAGCGATTCTACTCTCAACCATTGTGAGGGGATTTGCTTGAATACTCTTGGGGGTTACAATTGCAGGAAACTACCAAACAATGACAATTCTCGGACCAAAGTTATCATTGCAGGTAAGTTCCTTCCTCAGTAGGTAGTTTAGAAGATGCATTTAAATTTCATATAAACAGAATTTGCAGTATGTTAAATTGATCGCTTCTATGTATTTTATACCGGAAAACATAATCTCACGGTCCTCATTCTGTCTCTACTATTTTGAACAGAGTGCCCATCCCAGCAATTCCACCTAAACTCCCGATTTTAGCAATCTTTGTTGAAACTTGAAAGGGACAAAGGAAAAAGACGATGGTACTTATTAATTAGGTTGTACCATGTTAGCCAAATAAACTTAGAAGTGGTTCAGATTACTAGGAATTCAACAAAATTGAGGAACTCAGAGCTAGAAGCACATCTAACAAGGCACAGTTTGGGCTTTGTTCCGAGCTCGAATAAACATAATCCAATCTGTTCACTATTCAAAGCTAGATGCAAACAGCAACTCTGTAACAAAATTAAGTCAAACATCGTTAACTCAGTAAACAAATAGCAATTTTCTTCAGCAAATAACAACAAATACTATTTGAAAAATACACAAGAAGATTGTTTGATTTGATCAATAATGCTACTGATGCCCGATTAACTTGATTTTATTGGAGGGTTGTCGGCCTCTACCTCAAAGCACTGAATATTTCAGGTTATATTTTTTGAGTTCAAGACAAAACTAGAACTAGGATGACGTAGTGGAATTCACGAGAGAATAGTTAGCGTACTATTCCAAATGAGATAGGTTCTTGAATCCACGAGAGTTCTTGAATCCACAAGAAAAAAAGAGAGATAATCTCAAAGTTGTTTATTGAATAATTGAATGATAATGCCCATAGACTACATTTATATTTGTACTAGTAGAAGTCCTAGCTAAAAGAAAAGTACTTAGAGTGGTGACCAAGCAAAGCATTACTTGGAAACCTAGACTATTAGCTAAAAGGAAATAAAATAAAATCTGACCAAAAATGAACTAGGAACATGCGAAATATGCAGCACAAATAAAATATTCTAAGAATAGTCGTAAATAAAAATTGTTACAAAAATAATGTTTCCATAAGTGATAGGGGTGTATATCTTGTCCTGCATCATGGGGGCACTGTAGGACCCCTTATTTTGATATTAAAAGATAATGCTTTGTTTCAAATCAGTTCCATTATGGATGCCGCATTTTGTAGATGGGAAAGATGATTAAACAATAAAAAAAAAAGGTAGAAGCTCACCACCAAAGTAGAAAAATACAGGATATAGAAAATCATTGAGGAGTCTAACAAGGGATACTGGGCTAATCAAACTTGCCACCTATCGGAATCCACCGAAGGATAAGAGTGAACAAGAAGTATTGATTTTCTCACAAACCAAAGGCCAATAACTTAAGCACTCAACCTGCCATTTCATTTATTAGCAAAGCATAGAATAGGAGTTGTTGGAACATCACTTTAAACAGAGAAAATACAAATTCCAACTTCGAAGGCTCTAAACATAATAAACCAAATACTTTGACTACTAAAAATTGGAGAGACTCATAAATATTCCTTAAGAACTTAAAAGAGACTTCGGAAATTGAAAAGAACATAAAAGAGACTCTTTAATTGACAAAATGACACTAAAAAATATTGTAAATAGAAAGTACCTAGATACGTAGGCTTCACATTATTAGAAGAATAAAAAAAAATACCCCCAAGCATTTCTAGCATATGCTCCTGTATCATTCTCCCTCACTTGAAAAAAATTCTTCCTCGGATTTGAAAAGACAAACATGCAATAAAGTGTCAATTTTAGCTTAGACATCCATCCAATTAGTCCATCGAGTTAAAATAAAGTGACCAATAGTTAGCTTCTTTATGATCAATGAATAAGATGAATAAATGAAGCCCATCAGATAGAAAGGATCTTCATAATAGTGATTGTCCAAGAATTCATTTTTTTGCACCATCATCAAATTTTCTCTTGAATGTCCACATTCATCTCTTTAGCAATCTAAACACTATTGTGTCTCTAGAACCTTCCACAAAGAGTACAACATCCTCGGCTTCATTCAGGTACTCATCAAATTTAGAAGGTGAATCCCAATCAACCTATCTATCACTTTTAGTTTCATCTTTAACACCATCAAGAAAATCTCCTATGTCGCCTTCAACAAAATTTTATCCATGACTTATTCATCAAAAGTTGATTGGTGGTAGCTTTTCCCAAACTACAATTGAATCTAAAATATCATTTTTTTTGTGAATGGCCACCCAAGATCATAATCATCCATAGCCATGATATCAAACAAATGCCGGCTTTTGTAGATGGGAAAGATGATTAAAAAAAAAAAAAAGGAAGAGTAGAAGCTCACCACCCAAGTAGAGCAAAACAGGATACAGAAAATCACCACCCGAGGAGTCTAACAAGGGATATAAGGCTAATCAAACTAGCTAGCTATTAGAATCGACCAAAGGATAAGAGTGAACAAGACAAATTGATCTTCTCACAAGCTAAAGGCTAATAACTTAAAACACTCAGTCTGCTGGCGATGATCTTCTACCTTTTTTAATATCATCTTTTCCATCTACAAAACCCTGGATCAGTTTGGTATCAGAGCTCTTGGGTTTCATGGCTAGTAAAAGATCAACAATTTCCGAAGGAAATGATCGTCATGTTGGAGTAGAGGGGTTAAAAGGACAAGTACGACATCTCAGTGCAAGTCTAAAGACCATGAGTCTTATTCCAGTGGTAATCCTCATCTTGATTCAAGGGGAAAAATTGTGTGGCCATTTACTAACAAAGAAAAGTGCACTGGAAACCGAAGTTGATTGGTCCAAGCAACCAATATATGATGAATACACCAAGGATAGGCTCTTAATTGTTTTTACCAATTATTTTCAAGATGCAGCACTCTCATGAAGGTCAACTTTGGTTTTGACCAAACGAAAATGCAAAGATTGGGATTGGATGGAGGAATCAATCGTTGTCGGACTGCTTTTTCGCCATCTCTTCTAAAAACAATTGGTGTTAAGAAAGACTACAATTAAGTCTTTTATGGCATTCGACATAGCATCCACAAGTCTACTTTTAGAGTGGTTGCAAGGAGTGACACTGCGTAACCAAATCCATGTGAGAACTCTAGACCCAACAATCGAACAACATATTATGAATTTTGATACTTATGGTATCATTCATGGGATGGAATGTGACCTCATCATGGACTCAGGAATCAAACCAATTTTATTGCTAAATTTGTAGTTACTTCCTTGAACTTGCCAACTGAATATCTTGCTCAGCTTTATAATGTAAGTTGGGTGAGTCTGATGCAGGACAAGATGCCACACATTTTAATTTATGGAAACATTATTTTAGTAACAAAAATTAAGTTAGGATATTTTAATTTTCTGCCACTTGTTTTGGCATGTTTTTATTAGGTTTTAGTCTTAATTTTCATAAGTAGGTTAAGTGGAATCTTTAATTTGTATTAGTCTTTTATTTTATGATTCTTAGTTTCCGTTATTTTATTTTTTTGTTAGCAATATTACTCTATTTCCTAGTTGAGTTAGGGTTTAGCCTATAAATAAGGATGTAGTCTATGGCCATATTTAACTTTTAATCAATCAATAATATTTATCAGATTTTCTCTCTTTCTTCTTGTGGATTCAAGAACATCTCGTGGACTCGAGAACCTATCTTGTTTGGACTAGTACGCTAACTTGTCTCTTATGAATTCTGCTGCATCAGAGTCGGGAGTATAAAAGCTAGGTAAATATTGTGCTAGGATTTGGTGTGACGCGCTTTTATATATATATATATTCACTTGACCCTCATATGAGGACCAAAGTGAGGACCTCATGCTTCCCGACCAAATTTCAACGATCCGAACCGTTCCGTTAGAGCATTTTTAACAAAAAACTGATCGGATGAAGCCCTTCCGGTTTTTTTTTTGCACAAATCCTCATGGGGGACCTTAAAAACACATTTTAAACACAAAAATTGATCAGATGAAGCCCTTTCGGAAAGTGAAAAAATTTCTTGGTCCTCACTTTATTAAAATGAGGGATCCTTATTGGAAGTTGATCATATATACATATATATATGTGTGTGTGTGTGTGTGTGTGTGCGTGTCCCCCTTCACATCCGGGATCCGGGACTCCATGATTAGAGCATTTTTTTGACGATCTGAGCCGTCCAATGTGTTCAGAAGGTGTTTTCCAAGGTACACGCAAGAAATTTTCAAAAAAAAAAACCGGGAAGGGCTTTGATCCAATCAGTTTTTGCAAAAAAATTATATTTACAGTTTTTGCAAAAACTGCTTGGATCAAGCCCTTCCCGGTACGGTTTTTTTGAAGATTTCTCGCGTCAACCCTTGAAAACACCTTCTGAACACATTGGACGGCTCGGATTTTCCAAAAATAATTTGCAACACAAAAAAAAATCACTTTTTCTTATTTTTAGGAGGGTGTGGACTAGAAAATTTCCGTATATATATATATATATATATATATATATATATATATATATATATATATATATATATATATATATATATCAGAGGCGGTTCTATTCCGGGATTCAGACCTCCATGATCCGAGAATTTTTTTGACAATCCGAGCCGTCCAATGTGTTTAGAAGGTGTTTTCAAGGGTCCACGCTTGAAATCTTCAAAAACAAATACCAGGGAAGGGCTTGATCCAAGTTTTGCGAAAAACTGCTTGGATCAAGCCCTTCCCGATATTTTTTTTTGAAGATTTTCCTCGAGAACCTTGGAAAACACCTTTTGAACACATTGGACAGCTCGGATTTTCCCAAGACAATTTGCAAAACAAAAAAAACACCCCAAATGCTCTAATCTGGGATCCCGGATTAGAACCCCATGGTATATATATGGTAATTTTCTAGTTCGGGACTCCCGGAAATAAGAAAAACGTATTTTTTTTTTTTGCAAATTGTTTTTGGAAAATCCGAGCTATCCAATGTGTTCAGAAGGTGTTTTCAAGGGTCCATGCGGAAAATCTTTAAAAAAAATACCGGGAAGGCCTTGATCCAAGCAGTTTTTCGCAAAAATTGTACATTACTGAACACATTGGACGGCTTGCATCATCAAAAAAATGATCGGATCATGGAGGTCCAAAGTCCCGGATCCCGAAGGAGAAGCTTACCATATATATATATATATATTTCATATTTTGTTGGAGTGACTGTGGCAACGGGATCACAATGTTTTATATCAGGGTTGTAGAAATGCTTAGAGTTAAAAGTGAGTGGGAAACTCGTAAAGTTGTTTCCAGAAGCCGAGAAGATGAAGCAAGAGAAACTTTCACTAATTGAGAAAGGAGCCATTAGAAGGCAAAAGATAGGAAATTTTGAAGCAATTGATGAAGACTCGAGGGTGCGTCTTTTCCAACCAGGGGAGTTTGACACTAGAGTTTCCAAAACTTACATTCCCAAAAATCAAATTGGCTGCTAGCATTCTATCTTTTGAAATTCTTATGAAGCATTGAAGTTCTTTTTAATTTCCTAAGTGTCTTTTAAAGTTCTCAAGAGTCTATCTAGTTAGTTGTAGTCAAAAGTCTTTGTTTTTATTAAGTTTTAGCTTTGAAAATTTAAGTTTTATTCTTCCTATGTTTGGAGAGATGATTGAACAACTCCTATTTAATCCTTTGCTAATGAATGTAATGGCAAAATGAGTGTTTAAGTTATTAGCTTTTGGCTTATCATGAGAAGATCAATTCTTCTTGTTCACTCTTATCGTTCGGTGGATTCCAATAGTTGACGAGTTTGATTAGCCCTGCTGATTTTCTATATCCCATTTTGTTCTACTTGGGTGGTGAGCTTCTACCTTTTTTTTTATCATCTTTCCCATCTAAAAAATTAGGCATCAATTACTAAACCCTAGTTAAAACGATGCTTTGGATTCCTATCCTATTTATTCCATGGCGGTTGATAATTTTTTTATGTAATGGTAGTATGGCCACTAGAACCAAGATAAAACCCACAAATGCTCTAAGTCCATCACCTTGCTTATTTGGAATAAGTTAGACTTTCTCTGATTAGTTCAAAAGTTACCAACTAAGAGCAAGAGCATGTTTCATTTTTCCTTCTATTTGTTGTGAACCAATTGATGGGATTATACTTTTGAAGAGCATGACTAAGTTGTAGATAAGCAAAAACTAAATGATTATTGGTATGAAATGAAACCTTACTATATCTTTCTTCACATTTGGCAGGTACATGCTCAGGTCTTGGAGTATTACTTCTATTTTTTTTTTCCTGGCTGTTGTGGCGAGAAGTTAATAAAAGAAAGGAAGCTAAGCTCAAGGAAAAGTTCTTCAAACGAAATGGTGGTTTGTTATTACATCAACAGTTATCATCGCACAAAGGTAATTTTGAGACAACCAAGTTATTCACATGAAGGAATTGGAGAAGGCCGACAGACAATTACAATGCTAATCGAATCCTTGGCCAAGGAAGCCAAGGGACTGTTTACAAAGGGATGTTAACTGATGGAAGAATTGTAGCGATTAAAAAGTCAAAAGCATTGGATGAGGGAAAACTTGAGCAGTTTATCAATGAGGTGGTCATCTTATCCCAAATAAACCACAGAAATGTTGTCAAGTTATTTGGATGTTGTTTGGAGACAGAAGTTCCTATGCTAGTTTATGAGTTCGTCCATAATGGAACCCTTTTCCACTATATCCATGACCAAAATGAAGAGTTCCCTCTTACATGGGATTTGGCGATTCGAAATTGTTCAGAAATTGCAGGAGCTCTATCTTATCTTCACTCAGCAGCTTCCATAGCCATCTACCATCGGGACATCAAGTCCACTAACATACTATTGGATGAAAAATTTAGAGCAAAAGTCTCCGATTTTGGCATTTCAAGGTCAATTTCTGTTGATAAAACTCACTTGACTACAGCAGTGCAGGGTACTTTCGGCTACTTGGATCCGGAGTACTTCCAGTCGAGCCAATTCACAGAAAAGAGTGATGTTTATAGTTTTGGAGTTGTACTTGTTGAGCTCCTTACTGGAAAAAGGCCGATTTTGTCAGCCAAGTCTAATGAAGGGGGAAGCCTAACAGCATACTTCCTAATGACAATGAAGGAGAACCGGTTGTGTGACATTCTGGATGCTCGAGTTGTGAAAGAGGGTGGGAAAGAAGCAATTTGGGTAGTAGCTACTGTCGCTGCAAGATGTTTGCAATTGAATGGAAGCAGCAGACCAACAATGAAAGAGGTTTTAGTGGAGTTGGATGGGATCAGAATGTCAAATGGGGCATCCGCCACTGGTAAACAAAGTTATCAAGACGTTGAGTATGCGACAGATGATTTGCTTACTGAACCTTGGGAGGTTGCTTTTACTTCAACAAGTTCATTTTATTCTTCTAGTGTATATCCAACCTCTGTTGTGTGAAGAAACCTCTTGCTTGGCAACAATATTGTTGATGTCCCGTGTAGTACATTGAGTCTTCCATATGACGAGGATTGAGTTATGTTTTGAGGTGTTTTTTAGTGTATAATCTAAGGTACAACACGGTCTTTGTAAGAAATAATTCAGACTCTAGTTAGTAAAAAAATGTCTCTCTGCTATGGTTTGTAAAAGCGTGTAACCAAATAAATGTTGCTTTGGGAGATTTTGGCGTTGTTATCCTTTGAGTATAGTTGATATGTTTTTGGTTTCCGTAAATATTCTTGTGTCCTAGAAGGTTGGAACCATAGGGGTGAGCAAAAAATCCGTCAAACCGTGAACCCAGTCCAAACCAATCCAAACCGATTGGTTTGGTTCGATTTTTTTACTAGCGTGGTTTGGTCCTGGTTTAAAAAAATTAGATTCCGTAGTCAATGGTTTGGTTTGTGGATTTATGTTCATGGTTCCGGTTCCAATCCGATCCGAACCGTGTATATTATATATATATAAGCCATAATAAACTAACTTCCTAATTTAATTTATTTTACCTAAGATTTATAACTTATTCCCCAAATTTCATTTCCATATTGGAATATTAAACACTTCAAAGAAATTTTCACCGATAAATTCTATATTTATTTGGTTATATATGTACAAGATAGCCTATATGTAAAAGATATAGGATATCTATGTAAAAGATATAGGTTATTCGGAGAAATTTTCCATCTGATAGGTTATATATGCAAAAGATAAAGGAAGAGAAGCTACATAATTCTATATTTATTTGGTTTTCCTGTCACTTTCCTTCCCTTGATAAATTCTTACTTAATTTTTATATATGATATATGATGACCTATTCATATATATAGACCTAACTCAGAAAACCTAAATTTCATGCCTCTCGTGCCCATCCAAAAATAAGCATTTTTTCTTCTCTCTCTCAAAAGTTCTGACTCCATGGCTTTCGTGAATGTAAGAAAAAAAAATCCCTATTTGCTTTGATTTTTTGTGTTGCTATTTTTTTTTCCATGTTAACAAATATTTGATTTGCTTCTTACTTTTTTTTTCCTGTCTTTTCTTATTAGACGCCAACTGCCATTGAAGGGGCTTCTCAATCTCACCAGCAAGTTCCTCCTACTCAAGTGGAGACTCAACAACCCTCTACTATGAAGGTAATATCTCCTCGTAAATCAAAGGCTAGAAACTCTGATGTTTGGCTTCACTTCAGTAAAGTTTTGAAGGAAGGGAGTAAAAAGCCTACTGGTGCTAAATGTAATTACTGTGAAACCAACTATACATGGATTAGTTCTAATGGGACTTCCACCTTGAGAAAACATCTTGAAAAATGTACCCAGAACCCATTCAACAAAGAGAAAAAGAAACAAAAGACTTTGCATTTTCAGTCTAAGGTTGAAGGTGAAAAGGCTAAAAGTAGTCTTGGCTTGTGGAAATTCAATCAAGTTGCTTGCAGGAATGAACTTGCTAGAATGATAATCATAGATGAGTTACCCTTTAAGTTTGTGGATCATGAAGGTTTTCGTAAATTTTGCACTGTCAGGCAACCAAACTTCAAAATAATTTCACGTTTTACGGTGGCACGAGATTGTGTGGCCTTGTATCTTTGGTGAAAAAAAGAGAAATTGAAAAATTTGCTAACTAAATCAGGTCAAAGGATTTGGCTTACCACAGATTCATGGACCTCAATACAAAACGTTTCTTACATGTGTCTCACAGCTCATTTCATTGATAAGGATTGGAAACTACACAAAAGAATTCTAAACTTTTGTGTAGTTACTAGTCATAAAGGTGAGGCAATTGGTCGGGCAGTGGAGACATGTTTGGTTGAATATGGTATAGAAAAATTGTGCACTCTCACCGTGGACAATGCAAGTGCAAATGATGTTGCTATCGAATACTTAAAGAAAAGGCTTTCTAGAAAAAGTGGCACTTTTATTCTAGGTGGAGAGTTCTTTCATGTTAGGTGTTCTGCCCATGTTCTAAACTTGATCGTGAAAGATGGGTTAACTGAACTTAAGGATTCAATAACTAGAATTCGTGATGCAGTGAAGTATGTAAGGAGTTCTCCACAAAGGGAACAACGCTTTAAGGCATGTGTAGAAAAGGAGAGGATAACATTTAAGAATTTTGTAATTCTTGATGTTCCAACTAGGTGGAACTCCACATGTCTCATGCTATCTGTTGCTATAAAGTTTCAAGGTGCATTTGATCGATTAAAAGATGAAGATCCACACTTCATCTCAGAACTTAATGATAACATTCCTCAAAGTACAGATTGGGATGATGCCAAGGTTTTTACCCAGTTTCTAGAGAAATTTTATGATGCTACAATTATATTATCTGGTTCTTCATATTGCACTTCTTCATTGTTCTTTACTGAGATCTGCGCCATTGAAAGTTTCTTGTCTGAATGGTCAAAAAGTATAGAATATTGTTTGAGTGCCATGGCTATTAAAATGAAGAAAAAATTTGACAAGTACTGGGGGAAATTTGAGAAGGTCAATTTGTTGGTATTGCTCGCTGTTGTGTTGGATCCGCGTTGTAAAATTAGGTACGTGAGGTTTGGTTATTCTGAAATTTATGAAGCTGCGAAGGTTGATCAACAAACTCAAAAGGTAATAGACACCTTAAATCGTATCTATGGTGAGTATGCTAAATCTGAATCATTTAAATCATCTTCATCTCAAATGGTGTATGAGGCGAGACTTAACCAACCGAATATTGGGCCTAGCGAAAGTCAACAAACATTTTCTTTGAAATCAAAGTTTCAAAAGCATTTGGCACAAGAAGATAATGATGGAGGCAAGTCTGAAGTAGATAGATATTTGGAGGAAACCTGTGAAAAAGATGTTCCGAATTTTGATCTTCTTAATTGGTGGAAGGTGAATTCTCCAAAGTATGCAATTCTTTCTCAAGTTGCATGGGATATATTAGCTATTCCGGTCTCTAGTGTTGCTTCTGAGTCTACTTTTAGTACGGGAGGTCGAGTACTAGATCGATTTCGTAGTTCTCTTACTCCCAAGCTCGTGGAATGCTTGATTTGTGGTCAAGATTGGTTCCGTGCTTCACCTGTTCCACTTGAAGTGGAAGAAAATCTAGTGGACATGGAAGATTTAGAAAAAGGTAATATTTATTATTATGTACTTTATATATTGCATTTGGTTTAATCCACTATTTTAATTTGTTACTATTATCTTTTTTCCAGCTCTCAATGATATGAATCTTGTTGTGGAGTAATCATCACAAGTTGGATGCTGCCTTGCGTGTTTTGGAATTGCTGGTTGCTGATATTGCCTATTCACTGCCTCATTTCATTTCTATAGTTTTAAGTGTTATCTTTGAATTATGTTTGGTTAAACTATCTTTAGATGGTTAGTAGTTGGTATTCTTAGTTGTTTCATTGTGGTGACTTTACAGTATTTTGTTTATTAATTTAAGATGATAAGACTTGAAACATTCTACTCTTATTTTAGTTGATTGATGTTAGTGAATTTTTGTTATTTTAATGGAATCAGATTTAATATAAGTTTTGGTTAATTAATCTTATCAATTTTAAGTACTCTAAATTGTTTTCGGAAATAATATATTAATTTTAAGCAAACCGTGGTTCGAAACCGAATCCAAACCGTATTTTAATGGTTTGGATTGGTTTGGTTTTATGCCTTTCATGGATTGGTTTGGTTCTCCAAATTCATAATCCGTAGGTAATGGTTTGGTTCTTGGTTTATTACAAAACCGAACCAATCCGGTCCATGCTCACCCCTATGGCAAACCCTAACTTTGCAAAGAATACATTGCACTTGCATCAATAAAGAGTAAACAGTATACATCCCAGTAGACATCACACAAAACTCTTCCACTCCGTCATCAAGAACTAGCGATACATTATTCACGTTTTTTGCAATTTGGATGCTAACATGGTTTAGAACTGGAAACCAAACTAAACCGGACTAATCTAATGGTTTGGTTCTAATTTGGTTCCATATGTGTAACGATCTGGTTAGGATTTTCAATTCTTTGGAACCGTTAGATATGGTTTGGTTCTTGGATTTCTAAACCCCGATCCAATCCGAACCATGTACACCCTTAAAAACAAGGGATTTAATTCCGAACAACTTCGTGCGTGAAAAATACAGTTTCTCCCAACATATGCAAGAAATGGTTTGGACACAACCATGACCCACACATCTTTTGAGTCATTGCCCAGAATTTTTTTCATTTGTGCATATAAATGAAATGCCATACCCAGAAAACATATTTGTCTCGAAAAATAAGATGTAGATGGCATCTGTTGTGTATTTTCATGTAGCTTCAAATTAACTGATCATACCTATCAAGGGTAGCAAATAAACAAATCCTCTCGTCAACAAAAAAATCCTTAGTGAAAGCCAAGGATCCAACAACACTGTTCATTCGTTAATATGATGGAGTGAAAAGATGCCTAATCCAAACCGAAATCTGGTGGAATGATCGACACGGACGTAGACTGAAAAGCACCATGAAAAAATTACGTGAACAATCCCTCTGCGAATAAAAATGATAACTCCAACAAAGTGAACTCTCCAAATTGATGTTGGGCTACTTTGATAAACGCTCATTTCGACTGCTAAACAATTCATCTACACTACTGTCTTTGAATGATGAATTTGTAAGGGGAAAGGAATTAAGGGAAAGGTAAAAGTATACAAAAGAACCATGAACCAACAAAACCGACTAACAGTTGAATGTGACGGGTCATTTGGTCACGTTTCATGTCAGCCCCTCTCTCTCTCTCTCTCATGTGTCGGGCACTTTAATTACCTTTTTGTCTCTTTAATTTTGAGATTGGATTCAATTTTTTGGTTCAATTTTAGGGGGGTTAGGCTTTTTAGGGTAGGTTATAAGTGGGGTATTTTTGAACCCTTCTAGCGGTGGAAATGAACCGACCATGTACCGATGGGCTTTGGGGATCCACTTTTGGGTCCCACACGGATGATCCAAGCCGTTCATTCATCTCAAAATCAAATTCCGAGGGGCCCTCGTGGAGATCAAGTCGATCGGATGTCCCTAAGTGCTCGATCCAAAATCACCCCATTTCGTTCAAAAAATGAACGGCTTGGATCGTCCGTATGAGACCCAAAAGTGGGTCCCCGAAGTCCATCGGTACATGGTCGGTTCATTTTCATCTGTACCCGTGAGACTTTCGGGTATTTTTACGTAAAAAAAAAATGACATAAAAAAGGCCGGAGCCCGTCACTTTTTCCATTTATAGTGTTGACCGACTAACACTTGAATGTGACGGGTCATTTGGTCACTTTTCATGTCATCTCTCTCTCTCTCTCTCTCTCTCTCTCTATCTCTCTCTCTCTCTCTCTCATGTGTCAGACACTTCAATTACCTTTTTTTGTCTCTTTAATTTTGGGATTGGATTCAATTTTTTGGTTCAATTTTAAGGGGTTTAGACTCTTTGGGGTAGGTTATAGTGGGTCTAGGTATTTTGGGTTGAGGCACTTAGGGTTCACTTTCTAATTATAGGGTTTTAGTTGTTTAGACCCTTTCATAGAGTACCCTAGGGTTTAGGTTTAGGGTACACTTTCCAATTATATGGTTTTAGTGGTTTAGACACTTTCATAGGGTACCCTAGAATTTTAAGCACTTTCATAGGGTACCTTAGGGTTTAGGTTTAGGAACTTTCATTAGGTTTGGGGTTTTAGGCATTTTCATAGGGTTTGGAGGGTTTATGCACTTTCATGGGCTAGCAGGGGCATTTTTCGAATGTGTAAGTAATTTGTCCTCTTGGCATTAAAGAATTAGTTTGTGTCTTATTTCCATGATTAACTCCTATATCATGTTTTTGTCGAAGAAAGACTCTACCATTAATAAGCAGCATCGAAAAGAGTGACTAGGAAGTATAATATTTGTACATATTTTATTTTGGCTCAGAGCACCAAAATGCACTCTACAACTATATGTTTTGTCTGTCAACCCTATGTGAGAGAAAACGCCAATTAAAATACACATTTATGTTCCCCTTTGTTGTAACCGATAATATTCTTTATTTAACCAACATATGTCATTTTAGTCTAATTTTTCTAGTTAACCAAACCCAATATATATAAATCGTTCACATTTCCCATATTCAACTTTTTCTGGTGAGTTCACTGCATAATTTCACAGAACCAAATATTTTGTGTACTTGAGTGATTTTTGATAATATGACCGTTTATAACCAATACAAAAAGCATTGGAGCAATCAAATTATCGACAGTGACCCTAAAGCGCGTTGAAGAAAAGAAAACAAGAAAATTTTCCAAATAGACATCATAGGCTGCATAAATGTGGAATGTGGAATGTTCCCCAGTTTCAATGATTCTTATTTGTCTAGTTTTGCAGAACCAAGATGGTTCCATAGGGGTGAGCATGGACCGGATTGGTTCGGTTTTGTAATAAACCAAGAACCAAACCATTACCTACGGATTATGAATTTGGAGAACCAAACCAATCCATGAAAGGCATAAAACCAAACCAATCCAAACCATTAAAATACGGTTTGGATTCGGTTTCGAACCACGGTTTGCTTAAAATTAATATATTATTTCCGAAAACAATTTAGAGTACTTAAAATTGATAAGATTAATTAACCAAAACTTATATTAAATCTGATTCCATTAAAATAACAAAAATTCACTAACATCAATCAACTAAAATAAGAGTAGAATGTTTCAAGTCTTATCATCTTAAATTAATAAACAAAATACTGTAAAGTCACCACAATGAAACAACTAAGAATACCAACTACTAACCATCTAAAGATAGTTTAACCAAACATAATTCAAAGATAACACTTAAAACTATAGAAATGAAATGAGGCAGTGAATAGGCAATATCAGCAACCAGCAATTCCAAAACACGCAAGGCAGCATCCAACTTGTGATGATTACTCCACAACAAGATTCATATCATTGAGAAATTTGGAAAAAAAGATAATAGTAACAAATTAAAATAGTGGATTAAACCAAATGCAATATATAAAGTACATAATAATAAATATTACCTTTTTCTAAATCTTCCATGTCCACTAGATTTTCTTCCACTTCAAGTGGAACAGGTGAAGCACGGAACCAATCTTGACCACAAATCAAGCATTCCACGAGCTTGGGAGTAAGAGAACTACGAAATCGATCTAGTACTCGACCTCCCGTACTAAAAGTAGACTCAGAAGCAACACTAGAGACCGGAATAGCTAATATATCCCATGCAACTTGAGAAAGAATTGCATACTTTGGAGAATTCACCTTCCACCAATTAAGAAGATCAAAATTCGGAACATCTTTTTCACAGGTTTCCTCCAAATATCTATCTACTTCAGACTTGCCTCCATCATTATCTTCTTGTGCCAAATGCTTTTGAAACTTTGATTTCAAAGAAAATGCTTGTTGACTTTAAGCTAGGCCCAATATTCGGTTGGTTAAGTCTCGCCTCATACACCATTTGAGATGAAGATGATTTAAATGATTCATTTAGCATACTCACCATAGATCACGATTTAAGGTGTCTATTACCTTTTGAGTTTGTTGATCAACCTTCGCAGCTTCATAAATTTCAGAATAACCAAACCTCACGTACCTAATTTTACAACGCGGATCCAACACAACAGCGAGCAATACCAACAAATTGACCTTCTCAAATTTCCCCCAGTACTTGTCAAATTTTTTCTTCATTTTAATAGCCATGGCACTCAAACAATATTCTATACTTTTTGACCATTCAGACAAGAAACTTTCAATGGCGCAGATCTCAGTAAAGAACAATGAAGAAGTGCAATATGAAGAACCGGATAATATAATTGTAGCATCATAAAATTTCTCTAGAAACTGGGTAAAACCTTGGCATCATCCCAATCTGTACTTTGAGGAATGTTATCATTAAGTTCTGAGATGAAGTGTGGATCTTCATCTTTTAATCGATCAAATGCACCTTGAAACTTTATAGCAACAGATAGCATGAGACATGTGGAGTTCCACCTAGTTGGAACATCAAGAATTACAAAATTCTTAAATGTTATCCTCTCCTTTTCTACACATGCCTTAAAGCGTTGTTCCCTTTGTGGAGAACTCCTTACATACTTCACTGCATCACGAATTCTAGTTATTGAATCCTTAAGTTCAGTTAACCCATCTTTCACGATCAAGTTTAGAACATGGGCAGAACACCTAACATGAAAGAACTCTCCACCTAGAATAAAAGTGCCACTTTTTCTAGAAAGCCTTTTCTTTAAGTATTCGATAGCAACATCATTTGCACTTGCATTGTCCACGGTGAGAGTGCACAATTTTTCTATACCATATTCAACCAAACATGTCTCCACTGCCCGACCAATTGCCTCACCTTTATGACTAGTAACTACACAAAAGTTTAGAATTCTTTTGTGTAGTTTCCAATCCTTATCAATGAAATGAGCTGTGAGACACATGTAAGAAACGTTTTGTATTGAGGTCCATGAATCTGTGGTAAGCCAAATCCTTTGACCTGATTTAGTTAGCAAATTTTTCAATTTCTCTTTTTCACCAGCATACAAGGCCACACAATCTCGTGCCACCGTAAAGCGTGAAATTATTTTGAAGTTTGGTTGCCTGACAGTGCAAAATTTACGAAAACCTTCATGATCCACAAACTTAAAGGGTAACTCATCTATGATTATCATTCTAGAAAGTTCATTCCTGCAAGCAACTTGATTGAATTTCCACAAGCCAAGACTACTTTTAGCCTTTTCACCTTCAACCTTAGGACCGAAAATGCAAAGTCTTTTTGTTTCTTTTTCTTTTTGTTGAATGGGTTCTGGTACATTTTTCAAGATGTTTTCTCAAGGTGGAAGTCCCATTAGAACTAATCCATGTATAGTTGGTTTCACAGTAATTACATTTAGCACCAGTAGGCTTTTTACTCCCTTCCTTCAAAACTTTACTGAAGTGAAGCCAAACATCAGAGTTTCTAGCCTTTGATTTACGAGGAGATATTACCTTCATAGTAGAGGGTTGTTGAGTCTCCACTTGAGTAGGAGGAACTTGCTGGTGAGATTGAGAAGCCCCTTCAATGGCAGTTGGCGTCTAATAAGAAAAGACAGGAAAAAAAAAGTAAGAAGCAAATCAAATATTTGTTAACATGGAAAAAAAAAATAGCAACACAAAAAATCAAAGCAAATAGGGATTTTTTTTTCTTACATTCACGAAAGCCATGGAGTCAGAACTTTTGAGAGAGAGAAGAAAAAATGCTTATTTTTGGATGGGCACGAGAGGCATGAAATTTAGGTTTTCTGAGTTAGGTCTATATATATGAATAGGTCATCATATATCATATATAAAAATTAAGTAAGAATTTATCAAGGGAAGGAAAGTGACAGGAAAACCAAATAAATATAGAATTATGTAGCTTCTCTTCCTTTATCTTTTGCATATATAACCTATCAGATGGAAAATTTCTCCGAATAACCTATATCTTTTACATAGATATCCTATATCTTTTACATATAGGCTATCTTGTACATATATAACCAAATAAATATAGAATTTATCGGTGAAAATTTCTTTGAAGTGTTTAATATTCCAATATGGAAATGAAATTTGGGGAATAAGTTATAAATCTTAGGTAAAATAAATTAAATTAGGAAGTTAGTTTATTATGGCTTAAGTAGAGAACTTAGGAAGAAGTTCGATTCTACTGAATTTAGGGATTTGGTTGATTTAACCTACAAAGCATCAAGATATGAGTCTTTGTTAGAAGAGGATGTTGATGGAAATAACTCTTCTTATTCAACCTATTATAAAGAGCCCACTTATGAAATTGATGCTGCTGAAATTGTTGAACATGAGCCTTGTGTGTGTGAATGCCTAGTTCGAAAGGACTCTTCTATAACGCCAAGGACCAACAAGAAAGCAGTCAGTAAAGTATATTCATTTGATGTTTCAAAGGTAGATGAAATTTTTGATTATCTTTTGAAGAAAAAGTTCATCAAACTCCGTGAAAATATTAAACTTCCAACTTTGGAAGAAACAAAAGGGAAAAGTTATTGCAAATGGCATGCTTCATGGACTCATTCCACTAAGAATTGTAATGTTTTCCGTGATAGGATTTAGGAGCAGATCAAGAAAGGAAGAATCATGTTTCCAGAAAAGGCTATGGGAATTGATACTGATCCATTTCCAAAAATTGAAGAAGTGACTGCCAACACTAATGTGCCAACATCTCTGGCCAAAACTATCAAGGAACTGTGGCAAAACAAGCAACTGCAAGTGGAAATGAATTCAGTTCAGTTTAGTAGAGGGAAACCAAAAATTGGCCAACTTCAAAATGATGATGGGAAGACCTACCGACAAAACACTGCATCAGGAAGTTCTTTTAGAAGAGGTTTAAAGCAATCTCATCTTCCCATGTTTGAGGCATCCTTTTTGGAATGTTTGTGCATGGAATGCAGGGCCAACTATTTGATCTTCAAAGATTTGGATAGACAAGGGGTTGATTTCTTTCCAAAGAGGATGGAAAGAAAAGCTTTGGATCAAAATAATGAATGAAAGCCCTGGATTAGTCCAAATCATGAAAAAAATGAGAGGCCTTGGTCAGTGATAAAGAGAAATGTACCTTCTAGTCCAGTTCCACCAGCTTTGAAGAGGGATTATCCTCCTTCAAAGAAGGTTAACACTGGAAAGGCCCCAATGGGCCAAGAAATGAAGGAAAAGAAGAACAGTTTACCTTGGTAAAAGGAGTTCCTGATTGGTTTCTAAAGAAGGTCAAATCAGAACTCTTCCAAGAGTATAAAACTTCTTCTAAACTTGGGAACAAAATGGTTAAACCTCCAAATGCTCCTACTGGTCAATGGGTAGTGGTCAGAGATCCAAAGACCAAAGAACCCTAAATGATTCCTATGTTGACAAGAACACAAAAGAGGAAATTACAAAGGAGGTATACCAGTTTCCAAATGGAGGAATATGCCTCTAAGGGGAACCCTAATGGGGGTGATAAGTTCAACCCAAGGTTTAACAGACTTCGAAGAGAAGATTCTGAAGAATCTCTTCGAAGGGGGTTTACTCAATCAGAAAGAGAAACTCTGGAAAGCTTGGCTGCAAGAATGGACAATGAAGTACCTCAAGATAATCCAACTTCACCAAATTCTTTGGCAAGCTATCAATCTGGCTTATTAGAAGCCATGATAGTGGAACAGGAAGAAGGTGGAGGGACAAATTCATCTCCTATTGAAACATTCTACCCTATGGAAACTTCTGTAGCAGAGTTCTCTGAAAAATGAACACATCAGAAGTTGGATCAGAGCTACCAATGCAGGAAAGAAGTACCATTCAGTTTGGGACTTTACCTGAAGTCCAAATTAACATGTTAACTCCTTCATTTGTTAACTTTGGACCAGACTGCTCACCAGTTCGAAGAGCATTACAAGCAACAGTTGCTCCTATGGAGGTCATTGATGTATCTAGAGATGAGGAATATAATCTTACATATGATAATGGTTGGAATAATAGTTAGGGAGCTTTAATTTCCAAGATTCAAAAGAAAGAGGAGGAGGAGGATTTCAAAGAGGAACCAGAAGTAACCTCCAAAGAGAAAGCAATTTTCATTCTAGAGATAGAAAATGATTCTAAGTATCCTTTGATTGTTGATTTGGATTGTGCTGATCTTTCTTATCCTTTCAAATCACCTTCGAATGATATGAGGCACCATTTGAAACCATTATACATATCTGCATTGTTTGATGGAATTTTGTTAAACATTGTTTTGGTTGATAATGGTGCAGCAGTGAACATTTTGCCTTCTAGGACTTTGAAGAAGTTGGGTAAAGAAAAAGTTCTATTAATCCCAACAAGCACATCCATCGCTGGGTTCACTAGTGAATATAAAAACCCCAAAGGAATTGTTTCTATACGCCTGAAAGTTGGCCAAGTAGAAACTGATACAGCCTTCTTTGTGGTGGATACTTTTACAAGTAAGTATAATGCTTTACTTGGAAGGGATTGGATTCATGTCAATGGCTGTATTCCATCTTCAATGCATCAAGCCCTCATGATTGTGAAGTATGAAAATGGGAAAAAAGTGGGGGTCGAAGAGGTGAAAGCAGACCCACATCCCTTTAGCACTTCAGCAAATTGTGCAAAGGCAGAAATGTATAAGCTTGAAATCATCCCTTTGAGTGAAATTGCACAAACTGCCACCCCTCCATCCAATGTATTGGAAATGGGAGAATTGGCAGAGCTGAAATCTAAACTTAAACAAGCAGTTGATTATGAATCAAACAATCCACCAGATGAGGCTGCTTGGATGTGAATCCAAGACAAAGTTCGAAGACGCCAACTCTTTGGCTTTAGTTAAATTTATGGCTCTAGAAATAGAGCAGAAGTTACAAGAAACAAATGATTGGGAGGAATTCTTGGTCGAGAAATCTGACTGGGGGTTGAAGCCATTTGAATTCGAAGAAGCCTTTAATGTCGAATCCCAAGATCCTTTAGAAGAAGTAAAATTGGGAGAAGGAATTGTTCCAAACACTGTACAAATCAACAAGGAGCTTGATGCTGCTTCGAAGGCCAAATTGATCGCAGTGCTTAAAAAGAACAAAGAATGCTTTGCTTGGAGTTATAAAGAATTAACAGGTTTGAGTAGAAATTTGGTTGGGCATAGATTACCTATCAAGCCTAATTACAAACCTTTCAAACAACTTCCAAGAAAAATGTCTCCGAAAACCATTTCATTGGTTAAAAAGGAAGTTCAAAATCTTTTAAATGCTAGTTTTATCAAAACAGCAAGATATGTAGAGTGGCTATCAAATATTGTTCTTGTTGTCAAGAAAAATGAGAAAATTAGGGTGTGCATTGATTTTAGAAACTTAAACACTGCAACCCCTAAAGATGAGTACTCAATGCTTGTAGTAGACACGCTTATGGATAGTTCTGCAGGCCACAAAATCATATCTATTATGGAAGATGTTCATAAGACTACATTTAGAGCCCCTGGTAACCTTGGGACCTTTGAGTGGGTCAAAATGCCTTTTGGGCTTAAGAATGTTGGTGCTACTTATCAAAAAGCTATGAACACTATCTTTCATGAAATAGTAGGGGGTTTTCTAGAATGCTACATAGATGTCATAATTGTTAAATCAGGATCTATTGATGATCATGTAGAGCATTTGAAAATAGCTTTTTCAAAGATGAAGCATTATCAACTGAAGTTGAATCCTACTAAATGTGCTTTTAGAGTAATGGCAGGGAAATTTTTGGGATATCTAGTCCATAGCAAAGGTATTCAAGTTGATAAAAATAAAGCTAAAGCTATTATTGAAACAAAGCCTCCCGCAAACAAGAAAGAACTATAAAAATTTCTTGGTCAATTGAATTTTCTTCGAAGATTTATATCTAATACTGCAGGGAAAACTAAAGTCTTTTCTTCTTTGTTGAAACTGAAGGATGGAGAGGACTTCGAATGGACAAAGGAGCATGATGATGCTTTCAAGGCCATCAAGGAGTATTTAATCAATCCACCAGTTCTTGTTCCACCCAAAAGGGGAGAGCCTGTCAAATTATATTTGGCAGCAAACCATTACTCAATAGGAGTTTTATTGTCTCAAGACAATGAAGAAGGGAAGGAACAAGCTATCTATTATCTAAGTAGGTTTCTTAATGATTGTGAAAGTAGGTATTCTGCAGTAGAAAAGTTGTGTTTAACCTTGTTCTTTGCTTCGAAGAAGCTCAGGTACTTTATGATGCCTAGAGTAACCTATGTAATTTCTCAGACTGATGTTATGAAGTATATGTTGTCTCAACCTGTACTTAGTGGCAGAATTGGGAAATGGATTTGAGATGTTTTCGATGGTTCGAAAACATCTCAAATGGCTGGAATTGGAATTATTTTGGAGTCTCCTCAAAGTTTGAAAACCAAGTTTGGTTTTCAAATAAATGAAGGGGAATGTACCAATAATCAAGCAGAATATGAAGCTTTAATAATGGGTCTAGAACTCTTGCTTACTATGAAGGTTGACATAGCTGTGAACACCCCGCGGAAGCGCGATATGTCCATGAAAATGATTGTTTGGTTCCGAAAAATGATTTGATTGGTTGAATAGAGTCACCACCCGGATTTGAGGACCTTACCCGAGAAACCTTTGAAAAATGACTCTTTTACCCTTGAAATGAAAAAAATGCTTTACTGGTCTTTAAAATGAGATTTCTCGGGTCCGGAAGCTAGGTTACGCGAGGGGAAGGAATTCAAAGCACCCCTCGTGCCCGACATACTTGCCGGTCTCTACTGAATGTTTAAAAGATCTCGAAAACGTTGTTTGAATGGACTTTTAATTCAAATTCATGTGAGAGCATAATAAATACATCAAGAATGTCAATGAAAGATAAGTACATGATTATGCAAAATGCTATGGATAATAGATTTATACACTGGAAATGCTGAATTTATACTAAAATGCCACCAAAATGTCCTAAAATAACCCAAAAATTGATTAGAAAATGAACATCAGAATAGGGTCTAGGCGCCTGGAAATGGGGATCCAGGCGCCTGGATTGATTCCAGGCGCCTGGAAGGAGTCAATCCAGGCGCCTGGATCATTATCCAGACAGAAACTTTGAAATCACATATCAAGCAGAATCCAGCTAATGCAATGTGCTAAACCACTCTCATGTATTCTGAAAATGTTGTGATAGCCCAGTAACAAAGTTAAAGCTCACATACAACTCATCATCCAATGAAATAATGCTTAAAATGCATTAATAATCAACATAATGATGCTCATTTTAGGCTTTCATGAGAGATTATTCTGATGTTTCATGTGAACACATATCAAAATCTTAGATCTTCTGGAAAGAACTCAAGAACAATTCCTAGGCCTATTTTAAATGAATTTTTGTTTAAGAAATCCCCCCATTTAAAGTAAGAATACAAACTTAAAGAAGGAAAGCTTAAATGAGTAGTTAAATGATGATTCAAACAGAAGATTCAAAGAAATGTGAATCCACAAATGCATGTGTTGTAGCCAAGATGACCAACATGTAAGAGAAATTAAAATGCATGACAAAGGAAAGAAGGGGGTTCAGGCGCCTGCATGGAGGGATCCAGGTGCTTGGACCTGATGCAGGCGCCTGGAAGGTGATGATCCAGGCGCCTGGACCAGAATTTGATACTCAAAATGTTTTTCTGTTTTGACAATTTCCAGACCACTCTCAAGCTCTCTACTGGTATGGATGACCAGAAAGAACTTGAATGAGTCCCCCTCAGAGCCTACTTGGATCACTTGGTAGAATAACTACCTTTTTAGCTTGATCAAAGGCTTGAAATGTATCTTTGGAGTGGATTTTTGAGAATGTGGCTTGTGGTACTGAAATATATAGAACTAAAAGGATGGTTTGTGGGTGCCTTAGTGAAATTCAGTTGAAGATAGTTGGTATGTGTTGGATTTATCAAGCAAAGGGGTGATTTTGGAGTTGAAATGGGTTGTGTTTGAAGGGCAAAAGGGGGAGTTGGATTTTCTGGAGGAATTTGAGCAGAGTAACAGTAGAGTAGAGTGTGGTTTTTCTCAGCCTCTGCAAATGTGAGTGAAGGGCTCTATTTATAGGCAAAACAAGGGTCCAAAGAGGGCCACTTGAGCCTTTCAAAAGGGTAAAGGTTCACCTAGGGGGTAAGGAATAGGTGCAATGATCTCCCTAATATTCTCTCTAACTGATCTCTGCAGAAAAATCCCCCAAGATTTCATTCCCGCCCACTAGCAAACTTAAAACACACTCAACCTGGACTGATATCCAGGCGCCTGAACTGAATCCAGGCACCTGAACCATGTGTTCCAGGCGCCTGAACCCCTTTCAGGCGCCTGGACTTGACCAATCCAGGTGCCTGAAAGACTAATCCAGGTGCATGTATCTCAAGGCTTTGGGACACTCCGGAGCTCCAAGGGATGTTTTGGTGATTTGATGGGAGGTTAATGGAGAGGTTTTCCAAGCTTTTGATCAAACCTTGTACATCCTTATCAGGCATTATCGTCATCGGGGAAGTTCTGGAATCCTGAGGATCCGGATTGGGGTGTCTACAATAGCCGAGGTGTTTGGAGATTCTCAGTTGGTTATAAACCAGGTGAATGGAGAATTTGGTTGCCACAATGTTGGTTTGAAACCTTATTATGAATATGTGAGGTTATTGTTTAAGCAATTTCACATGATTTATTTTACATATGTTCCAAGATTCTTCAATGAACAAGCTGATGCAGTGGCTCAAAGAGCATCAGGATTCAAGTTTATTCCTGGAGTTTGTCAATTAACTCTAAGAAAGTCTTTGCCAATGCTAAAAGACAGGAACATGGATTTTGAAGTATGTGAAATCACTACTTCTTCTAGTTCGAAAGACTGGAGACAGTCATTAATTGATTATTTAACAAAACCTTATGCTAAAATAGATAGGGCAACAAGGCTAAGATCTGTTAATTATATCATGTATAATGGAGAACTGTTTAAGAGAGGGGCAGATGGGTTATTGCTTAAGTGCTTAAACAAAGTCGATGTTTTTAAGGTTATGGCAGAAGTTCATGAAGGTATTTGTGGAGCTCATCAAGCAGAAATCAAGATGAGATGGTTGATTCGAATGTATGAATATTATTGGCCCACCATCCTTAAGGATTGCATTGATTATGCAAAAGGGTGCCAAGCTTGTCAAAGGACAGGGCCTCTCAAAAAATTACCAGTTACTGAATTACAGTATGTAATCAAGCCTTGGCCATTTAGGGGTTGGGCAATGGATATGATTGGTATGATTTACCCTCCATCTAGAGGTGGGGATAAATTCATACTAGTTGCTACTGACTACTTTACCAAATGGATGGAGGCTCAAGCCTTTGAGAGTGTATCTCAAGAGCAAGTGATTGAATTCATTAAGAATATCATCTATAGGTTTGGATCTCCAGAAACTATAACAGTAGATAATGGATCCATTTTCGAAGGTAGAGCAGTGAAAGCTTTTGCAGCTTCTCATGGAGTTTCTTTAATTAACTCTACACCCTATTATGCTCAATCGAATGGTCAAGCTGAATCAACTAACAAGATTATCAAAAGAGGTATCCAAAGAATGGTTGATAGCAACCCAGAAGAATAGCCAAATTTGCTTTTAAATGTGTTATGGGCATATCGAACCACTAAAAGGACCAGTATTGGAACTACTCCTTTTGCTCTAACTTATGGGCATGATGTTGTTTTACCAATGAAGATTGTGGTAAGGTCACAAAGAGTTGCTTCTCAGAATGAACTAGATATTGGAGCATACCACCAAGCAATGTATATAGATCTAGAAGAAATAGATGAAGAAAGAGTTAAAGCTCTAAATCAAATTCTGCTACAAAAATTAAGAGTAGCCAGAAGTTATAATAAGAGAGTGTCTGTTTGAAGCTTTGATATGGGGGACTTAGTATGCAAAGTAGTGTTGCCTATCAAAGAAAGAACGCAAGGACTTGGAAAATGGGCTCCAAATTGGGAGGGGCCTTTCCAAATTCATAGAGTCCTTAAAAGAGGGGCATATTATTTAAAGGATTTAAATGGTTACATCCATAGAAGAAAGATTAATGGGAGATATCTAAAGGCCTATGTCCCAACTATTTGGGAGTCCTTTAGTAGAAGGTGAAACTGTAAAGCAGTTTATCTCTCATTGCTTGTGCTGTTCAAGGTGAATCATAAGAACAAGCAAATTTGATGATTAAAGCTCATAATTCAAATAATGAGATCAGCATTCCAAGCAGTAAGAACAATTATGAGATTGGAATAACAAAAAATATTTCATTCATTGCTAAGAAGCTTTACTAGCATGTCTTGAAAGGCACTTATTACATGAGCACCTCTATTACAAATAAATTCGTAAATCTCTTCTTGATCAGTGGTTCGTTGCAGCTGATTCTCAAGATCTCTAATAGTTGTCATTGTTGAATAAGCCCTGTTCATAGAAGTTTGCATGTGTGAAGTGGTTTGAGCAATCTGTCCTCTGACTGCAAACAAAGCTTCTTCTAGACGGGCTTCCTCTTCTTTTAACTGACTTAGCTTGGCCACGTCTTGATCATAAGAAGAGATTACATTTTGTGCTTCATCATTTGCATTGCCAATGCTGCCTTCAAACTCTGTCTTTGAAGATGTATTTCTTGAACTTCACAGAGTTGAGTGGCTTTTATTTGGAGCTCCGAAGCTTTAGCCAAAAGGCGTTTGTGTAGCTCTTGGGAAGCAGGCTTTAACACCCAAGCAGCTTGACAGCAGATGTCCAAGTGCGCCTTTAGATCCCCTTCAGCTAATGTTTCAAAATTCAATTCTAAGAATTGCTGGAGAATCTCCCTCAATTCCTGAATCTCTTCTTGTGAGAAAGTAGGCTTGACCAACTCAGATGTAGATGAACTCTGTCAAACCTTGAGTTGGATGATAGGAGATTCTAAGGAAGGATTTGGAGCCTTGGGTCAACTGGTCTTCGAATTTCGGCAGGAATATGTCGAATGGGATCTAAAGAAGCCCTCGAAGTTTCAGCATGCTTTGTTTTTGCTGTTTTCTCTAAAAGGGTATTACTCAAAGATGAGAAAGCATGAAGTCAAGATCAAGGGTTTTAATTAAGCTAAATTCATGGAGTTTACCTTTCACAAATTGGTTTATAGTGACATCTTCTGTATCTTCTTCTTTTGGTTCTTCAATTAGTATTGTCCTTCTTCGTTTCGAAGCCTCATAAACCTTAGCAAACTTAGCTTTTTCTTGGTTAGATCCTTCTTTGGATGCTAAGGTTTCTTGACTTTTCTTGGCTTTTGAAAGGATAAAGGAAACTTTGATTAGTTTTATGAAGAATCAGAAAGCTAACAAGAATGGATGAGAGAGTTATTGGATTTCGAACCTCAAGAAATAGGAGTTTGTGCAATTTCTGTTTCTTTCCTCATCCTTTTCTTGGGAATAGACTCTGTATGTCAAATTACAAAGTAAGAAAACAGAAAGGATTTGAAGTTATAACTAATACTCAGACCATCAAAAATTACCTGATGGAGAAGGAGGAGGGGTTTTTCGTTGTTGAGATCTAGTCACCATTTGTGGAACAGACTGGAGTGGTTTGACATGCAAAGCAACAGGTACCAAAGCAGAAGACTGTACATCTGGTGTTGCTTCTCTTGGTTCTGATTGAGACTCACCTTTTCTTTCAATACCAAATCCATCATCTGACACAGATAGTGAACTAGAATATGCTTCACCCTCAACTAGAGCAGGACAACCAATATGGTTTGCAAAACTTTGAGCTATGTTGGTTTGATTGTACAGGTTAAGAAGGTTATGCCACCAACTGGAAAATCTAGTGAAGATTTTAATGTCCATTGTAAATTGTAAATTGACAAGGTCTGAAGTTTGCCCTAGAATTTCTGAACTTCACATTAAGACGTGAGAGTACATTCTTATCAACTTTCTTTCTAGCATACAGAGGAACATTAACCTCTCCAGGATAAGGGCATGAAATGGCTTGTACCATACCAAATTGTTTGGCAAATTGGGCAGGACAATAAATTTCAGCATGAGTTTGTTTACAGCCCCCAACAATCCCACCTATGAATATTTCTCTTGGAAGTAGAATACTTCCCCAAGCAACAGCAAAAGTATTGGCGTCCCTGTTCTCCATCATATCTTTTATCCAGACAGGCCCAACGCTCCAATCAACAAAAGGATAGAATTCTTATTCTTCCTAATCCTCTTTCATGTTGTAGAAATATTGCAGATATCCAACCAATGATAAGGGTTTGGAAGCCATAATTCTGAACTTGTCCCCATAAACATTAACATGTTCTGAAACAACAACTTTGAAGATGGGGAAATATGCCAAGATCCACAGTTGTAAGAACCAAAGAGGGCCTCCTATGTTGAACATGAGTGGTTTTGATTGGCTATCAGATCCTATCTTATAAACATATCCCAAGAAGTATGAAGCCAAATCAAACTTCTGACCTTGAGAAAGGCAATATGCTAAAAGGGCAAATTCAAACATGATCTTCTTACCACTGTGACAAAAGATCATTTTACAAAAGGTGTATAAAAGATATGCAAAGAACTCCCTATCAGACACTCCATCTTCAAATCTAGCCTCATTTCGAAGAAAGTTTCCGTACGATGCATATGAACCTGAGGTTTTCATGTCTTTCAAAGGCGGGATGTCAACAGATTTGGAGATGTCAAACATTGGACCAAATGGGGGAAGTCCAGTAAGAAACGACACGTCTATAACCGTAGTGCCCATCATTCCGCAATTAAATCGAAAATAATTAAATGACGAATACCAAAAAGCTAGGGCAGCGTGTATAAGTGCAGGGTTTTGTGGAATACCATTTCGAAGCAGTGAGATAATGTGTCAGACTCCAATCTCCTCTAAATCAGCCCTCTTATACTTCAAAATATGCTCAGTCCATTTGCCCCAATCATTATCTAGAACTGGCCAGCATACGAAGTTTTTTGTAAGCCAATCTACAAAGTTCAACTCCTGATCTTTTATAAGTTTACCCTCTTCTAAGATAGGATAGCATGATGTAAACTTGAGAGGAAGATCAAAGAATGCGGACCCAAAGATGTGGGTATCAATTCTATCAGGATTTGTAATAAAGATCTGGTTATGTAAATCACCACTTGAGTTTGACATTTCCTCTTCAACATATCTTCTGAGAACAAGCGAAAAGGTGCCCATTTGAATATCACTTTCAAAAGTCATGGGTACAGAGGTATGAGAGAAAGAGAGAGAGAGAGAGAGAGAGAGAGAGAGAGAGAGAGCAAAGCGTTTTGAAAGTTGAAAGTGAAATGAACACTTTGCAAGCCCTAGATTTATATGTTACGAGGAAACGATACAGCGGTTCAGGTCAAATATCCATTTAAAAGTTATTGGGCCTATAATTATTTTGGCCCAAGTCTAGGTTTTAACTTTTGTTTGATGATTATTTCCAAATCTTAAATTATTTCATGTTTCAAACCATTTTTTTGGTTTATTTTCATGAAATATACTTTATCAATTTATTCTTAAGAGTTCGAACTGATTTAAAGCATAATTAAGTGCTTCGAAATGCATTTGAAAATGCAAAACAAGCCATAGAAAGAACTCATACTTCATTAAAACTTAAAACATAAGGAAATTACATGTTACAAAATCCTATCACATAGAGAAGAAACTGAGCATCTACTGGTGGTGGAACAGCTGTTGGAGTAGGAATGACTTGGAAATAGTGAGGAAAGCTCCAAGTCACTAAGGCATGGAATCTTGCCCAAGGGAAACTGAAAAATTCATTTTCCATCATTCTAACCCTGTTTTCTTCATCAATTTTGAGCTTCTTCTAAATCAATGGCCTGATTTTCAGAACCAGGATCTTGGCTTTGACTTCGAACTTGGCCAATTTAAGAGCATTTCTTTTCATACGACTTTTAAACCTCCTTCGAAGCCTTTTGGAAGTACCAACGGGCATTTCGAAGGAGATCCCTTTCAGGTTTTCCATCTTTTTATGAAGCTTGGAGACTTGATCATGAAGTACTTCATAGTCATGAAGATCTTGATTAAACCCAAAGGTAGCAGTGTTATTCTTCATCCACATTCGAAGCAGGGGAAGCTGACTTAGAAAGGAATGAAGAAAAGGGCTAGCTTGGATGTTACATTGGAGAGTCTCACAAGCCCATAAAAAGTTCTTATAAGGTACATCCTCTTCAAGAATGCCTATGTCCAAAAAAGCAAAAGTAGCCAATAGTTCTTTGGCTTTGATAGAATCAGACTGTGGATAAAGAGAATAAGAAAAGTTAGCATGAAAAAGAGTGGGATCGAACTTGATATTCGTTAACTCTTGGAACCAATCTGTGTTTTCTGGAAGGGCTTGGAGAGAAAGATTACCAAGATCAATGAAATCTCCCTCGAAATGAGGTCTTCGAACCTCATGCAACCAATATATAAATTGAGTAATGGCATTCTGCTTTAGTTCTCCATATCCAGCAAAGCCTGACCTCTCATCTTCATGGACTTTAAAGAAGCCAGGAGTAAGACAAGTGACAATGAGACTATCAAGCAACATTATGTTAGGATCTCATCTGATGAAAGGGGATAAATATCTGCTCATAGCTAATGAGCGATAGTGGCTCCAACCTTTATAGCCAACAGGATTATTCCATTTTACCATCACTATTTCAGATGGTAAACTCCATAGAAAGGGTTTGTGAGTAAGGGAAGTTGGAGGATTCCATGGATCAATAGGCTCAGAAGTTTTTACTTGAGCCACTATGTAAGATCGATCCCTTCGAATCTCACCAACAATTGTTGTGACAATGTTTCTAGTATCAACAGAGATTGGGTCATTAAGAACCAAATTTTTTAAGGCATTTTGGGTACTAGAAATATCAGCCATAGTTGAATCGAGATGAGAATCAGCTGCAAAAGAAAATTGGTGATTGATTTTACCAATGTTTAAGCCTTTTTATAGGCAGAATTTTAAGCCTAAAACGATTCAAATTCTGGTGAAGTGGAAAACGTGGATGTTAACCACCCACTATCCATGAATCCCTCGTGAGAATGTAGAGATTCAATGATAACCGTATCGTTGGAAGTGATGAAAACTGCCAATAACTTCTGCTTTGGAGGTTTATAGGAATTCAAAGCGGCAAAAGGCACATTAACACTTATTCAAATCCCTTGAACAACGATGTTAATGTGGGGGATATGTTTACATATAAAATTAACCAATCCAATAATTAATTGAAACGTAATCAAAAGTGCCAAACGTTGGCAATTATCTGTCAATGAAAATACACTGGATTAATAAGACAAAATTGAGTAAATACAGTGTCGTATTATTTCTCAAATTGGAAAAGCAGTTAATGGCAGTTACAAGCCATTGCTAAAATAAAGATTGGCTTCGAAACCATAATATTAACTGCTAAACACACAAGCTCCACGTGTAAACTTGTGAAACAAGGCAATTGGCAGTTAGAACACGTGGAATACTTCTGGAAGGCAGTTATTTCCTTAACATGTTATCATTTGAGTTTGTTTAAACAAACGTGCAGATTTAAAGCTTCTGGAAGAAAAAAGAATTCAAATTCAAACGTGGAGGAAGAATAACTGCCAATTCCAAGAGTGGAAGTTAGAGTTCGAAGCAAGCCAGATTCAAATTCATGGAGCGGGAAGTTCAAACTACAAGCAACGTCTATAAATAGAAGAAATTGAAAAATGAAAAGCCCCCGAACAAATTTTCAACAAACAGCTATCAAAAACTGATGCTTGATTTGTTCATTGGCAAAGTAGTTTAGGATTTCGAACTCAGTTCGAAGTAGATTAGGAAGTAGATTAAGATTTATCTCGATTGTTCTTGTAACAATCACTCCTATCTCGGTTGTTCTTGTAACAATCACTCGTTCGAAGTTCTATTACTCTGTATTTGAAGTTGGAGACAATTTTGAAGTAAGTTTATCTTTGATTCATCAATCGAAGTGTCTTGTTTCTTTATTGTTCTTTGATTTCCTAAGTTTATTGGTTTGCATTTCTTCACTTATTAAGAAAAATCCTCTTAATTGAGGTAATTGAACCAACAAAACACAATCGCCTGATTAAATTTGGTTTTTCCAAAGTTAATCTGAGGGAGGAGATTGAAACTCTCTTTGGCACGCTCACACACAATCATTTTCCATTGCAAAGAAGTAAAAAGAACCAAACACTGCCCTAAAAAACCTGCTCTTCTCTTCTCCCACATCTCCATCTCCCACCTCAAACCCTCAAGAACTTTCACACCCCTCCTCATTCCTCACCTCTCCCTCAATGGAGAATCCAATGGAGGTTTCCATGGAAGGTTCTTCACCAACATTTGACCCACACTGCTCCTTTTTTGAAATGGAAGGAACGGAAATGGGGGTAAAATTTTTTATTACAAGCTGCAAGGTGGTCGACAAGGAAGCTGATGGGAAGAAAATGGTGGTTTGGGAGCAAAAAACGAGCAAAGAGGTAAGACCCAGATTTAAGTTTCGCGTTTTCGTCATTTGAAATTCGGATTCCCAGTGTTGAAGTTTCATGTGGTTTTCATTCTTTAATGTTTGAACTACGTACCTTATTTCGAATTTTAAAACATGAAAGAAAAAGTTTGAAACACTAGGTTTAAATTCCCGCCATATGATTCATTTGTTTGAAACCGAATTTTATTTACCGATTCAAATTTTAGAATATGAATTAAGACGTTACTTCAACTTATAAAATCTGAACATGGGCAACTGTAGGATATGAAGATTTAAATTAATTGTTTATATCCGAATAGTTTAAATTAATTGTTAATCTTTTTAATATTTGAAATTATGGTTCAATTGTTAAAACTTGATATTTTGATCATTCAACTTATAAAAGTACATCTTTTAATCATTCAATTTTTATATCTATTACTGTAGTACACAGTTCATTCTTTAATAATTGAATTTGTGACATTTTCAATTGATAAAACTTGATGTTTGTTGATTAGCATTTATTTTCTTTCATATGTATTTTATTTATTTTTTTGCTTTGTTCAGTGTGACGCTTTAATGCGTGATAGCCACATAAGCCCGTCTCCTACTCTATATGATTATGCGGAGAATTTCCTAATGGAGGAGGTGAGTGTTAGTATTTATATCCTTTCAAATGTGGAAGTCTCATATATGGACTTGATGTTTTTTATTTATTTATAATGTTGATAGGTGTTTGCCACGGATGATGCCTTAAAAGAGTGGATAAAAAGTACTAGTGAAGCACACGGTCATGTGACAGTAGCCAAGGCCTCTGAGAAAGTCGTGAAGTATAGTAGGCCGATGATGAGATTTGCATGTGAACGAGGTGGGAAGTACAAGAAGTTTGCCAAGAAGTCTAATGGTGTTGATCGGGTTATGAAGAAGAGAGTGCGCTCCATGGGGGTCAAAGAAATGTCAGTGCCCCTTTGAATTGAAATGTGTACAAACTTATGAAGGCTGAACTGTTACTGTATTGAATGGCAAGCACAATCATCCTTTGAATAGTCACTTACAATAGTAGTTTCTTCAAGCTTGGTTTGAAAGCTTAACTACCATAAATATATATATATATATATATATATATATATATATATATATATATATATATATATATATATATATATATATATATATATATATATATATATTTCAAGCTTGTGTGTGTGTGTGTGTGAGAGAGAGAGAGAGAGTAAATTTTTAAGATGCATGCGGCCTCCATTAATCCATGTTTTTATATATGAGCTATGTGTTAGATTTCAAATTTTAAGTTATGAATTATGCATTCATTTTCATGTTTTAACATCTGAACAATGGAGTGTAATTCATAATCTGAAAATTGAAATCGTTGTAAGCGTAGTAATTCATAATCTCTTGAAGTGTTATTCATAATTTGAAAATTGAATGCCTTGTTCGTTTCCCAGTTTAGTTTCAGTTTTAGTTTTGATGACATCATCATTTTCCTCATTTCTCTCTCTATTTCTCTCCACTCATTACACCTGATGACATCATCAAAACTAAACTAAACTATCTAACCAAACACACCCGAAATCATTGTCAGCATGATAATCTTTTTTATTTCAGATGCAACCCCCAACCGTGCATACATGATATAGTACGGTTTGATTTGTGAACCAAGGAAAAAATAATTAGTTCATCATTATTCGCAGTGTTTGTTCTAGCAATAGCGACAACTTACAAAATATTGAGACATCCTAAGACCAAAACTTAGCAACCGCTTGGATTTAGACCTCAAAAGAGAAATCTCTTATGAATCGCTAATCTAAGCGTGGAAGGCTTGCTTTTGACTGGACTGATAAGAGAAATCTTGCACGTGAACTAGCTCGTTCATGATTTCTACCATAGCCAATGGTTTGGTAACAAAAGTTCACGCAATTAGGCAATGGCCAACTTTGACAATTTGGTCAACTACTTTTTATTGGTAACAAAAGTTCCCGCAACAAGAGTTTTTCCTACCAATTTCACCACGAAATAACAAAAAAATTCATAAGCCCAAAAATTACAAATGAAAATCATATAGAACTTGGTTCATTGGTAGCCTTGTCTAATCTACTCTAATAATTAAGCAATTTTCCATGAGAAATTATTTCTCTCATTGAATCTTTGGCATCACTGGCTCTTTCCATATTCCTTCTCTCCCCTATGACATTGTGACATTGTGCTTTCCATCATCTCCTTAGCATCACCAGTCATGTCCTTGGCTCGATCTGCCTTCTCGTTAGCATAACTCTTTGCATCGCCCATAATTCCCCAAAACCGGAAATTATGAGATTCACATCATCCAAAAGGTGAAACATACATCCTTTGTTTTTAGCTGATAACATTCATTCATTGTGTATCAAAAGCTTAATTCATTCATGGCAGAATCCATTGAACTAAGAAAGTACATAGCATTAAACAATTCAATCGTGTGTTATCTACATGGAGATTGCACTTAGCATCTAGTTATTTATTTAACTATAGAGGCAACCTATAGCTGCTCATGCGTGGGATGTTGTTCATCAAACATGGCAAGCAGTAGCTGAAGCCATGGCCATCTGCTCCACCTTAACCCTGGCATTGCACATGTTAGCAATGGCACATGCGTATCTCCTTCCATACCTCGACAACGGTCCACAGTGTTCTTCATAAGTCCCCACCTGCACAAAATGAGTGCAACCAAAGGACTCCATAAGCACTCAATTGACACTCCCCTTGGAGCTCTGTGGAACTGGAGAAATAAAAAAAAAAAACTTTATAGATCAATAAGGCAACAATTAATCCAAAGAAGTCTGCACCTTTTTTTTTTTTTTTACAGATGACAAGTTCTGAAGACATTTTAAACCCGAGTTTGGTATAACCCAAGATTTTCACATGGTTGGTGAAATAATAAAATAATGAATCTGGATTGACACACAATGCAAGTAAAATAGACCTTGTGCCAAAAGTGAAGAAGTTCTGCATCACATTGGCTAGCAGCCTTCGAAATTCTCGAAGAATCATGTGTGATGAAGGTATAGTTATCATTTGCAGGACTTGAACCGAAGTGAGAGTACAGAGAATTCTTGCCAAGCTTGGTATTTCCATACTTTATGACATGGGAGCTGTCCACTTTATTCCCATTTGCTGTCCTCCTCCGAACCTTTCGATGTGATTAAGATGAATGACTTGGACTGGTGGAGGCCACTCATGCACCACTAAGTACTTAGTAGACCATGAGCGTTAGTAGAACAGTAATTATTACTTTGGCTATGAATAAATAGGATTATCGATTGAAGTTATCAAAGAGGGTAAGAAAAACAGCCATACATAACCGTAACAGGCAGACTAATGCCTGGATCCGGACATGAGTCAGTGCTCACTTAACACCGAAAACAAAGTACGGGACACGTAGAGTTTGTGATCAAGACAAACAATAGGCTCCTAGAGATCCCATTCAAGGATTACACAGAGCACCGATGAAACCTTGAAAACCAGCGCCGACCGGCACTTGACGTGACAGAACGCCGGCAAAGTCGGCGAGCCCTCGTAGTAACTGTTTAATATAGTCCAGACCCAGAAATTTCACTTCCTTCACAGCCATACTTTTCTCAGTTACCATTCATTATATTCTCAAACTGTTAAATGTGGGGATTAAATGTGGGGAATTGGGGTGGGGCCGAGGGATTAAATGGGGCGGCGTGGACATCCCTTGTCTATCCATAAATAACACCTTTACACTTTTCCTTCCCAAATCCATCCTTATTAGTGGGTCCGAGATTGAAGATTCATCATAAGTTATTCGAAGAACCACTCAAAAATATCCCAAAGAAGGACGTACGGACTGATCATGGCACTGCACTGATCAAAGAGCTTTTGAGGACCTAAACCAGGCAATGATGGATGACCCCCTATTGCAGTTGCCAGATCACACTAAGCCATTTGAAGTACACACGGATGCATCAAACTATGCCATAGGCGGTGTGCTAGTACAATAAGGTAAGCCTATCGCATATGTTCTTAGTATGGGTGTAACCAGTTCGGTTTGGTCCTGTTCTTGAGTGTTTTGGAGTGAACCGGGAAAAATTAGTTTGGGAAAAGCATGGAACTGAAACCAGTTTTTTAAAGATCGGTTTGATTCGTTCCAGCTCGATTCGGTTTAAAGGTCGGTTCAGTTCAAAGGAGAGAGAGAGAGAGAGAGAGAGAGAGAGAGAGAGAGATCTACAGATTTACACACACAAACACAGATTTACATACAAATATTTTAACAAACACATATTTATAGATGTATACGCATATATATACACCACAAATGAAATGTAAACACTAAATCGGTAGAGAGAGAGAGAGGGCGGTAGTGGCATCTCGAGTCGACGGTGGTGGCATCTCGTGTCGAAGTACGAGGAGAGGAGAAAGAGGGAGATTTTGAGACTTGAGAGAGACGAGAGGATTTCTGGGTTCCGTTTGTAGGGAGAGAGGTGAAAGGATTAGATTTAGGGTTTGAATGTTCTAAGACTTGGGAATGTTAAGTGTATAGGTATTGTGGATGCTCGGGTTTTCGCGTGGGCGAAATAGATATCCACGGAGTTTTGGTTGTGAAAAGGGACGATCCGGGAAATGAAGAAAAATTTAGAGTCGCCACCCGGGGTTTAATTCTTGGAGAATGTTGGGTACCCAAGAAACCGTTTTAGAAAATAATGACTCTTGTGCCACTGAAAAAGGGTTTGATCTGCGAAAGTAAGAGCTTTGGGTTCGGGAGCCAGGTTACCCGCGGGGAAGTTTTTGTTTCAAAAATGCACCCCGCGTGCCCGGAATTTTTCGGTCTTTACTGAACATTTCTGGTATTATTCTTTGAAAAGATTTTATGGACAAACTTTATTTCACATAAACAAAAATAACATGATTTAAAGAAATAAACGATAACGATAACCAACCAAACAACACATAATCAAATAAACAATCATGAGAGAATTATTTATTCAAAAGGGGGTACAAAATGTAAGAACAAAAGATAGAGAGAGGGGAAACTGTAATTTCGTCCATTGGTTTTTTGCCAAAATAGAGCATCGGATTTCAAGAAATAGAGCATCAAAAATGATTTTCCATATACACCACAAGGTGTAAAAGTTATACCGCATGGTGCCTCTGCGAAGCATATTTTTCAAAAATCTCGTTTTTATCCGATTGAAATCAGCTTCTGTTTTTCGTACAAAAACCAACTTTTTTTTTGTAAAAAGGTTTGAAAATAGTCTTGATGAAAGAATGTACCTCATTTCTAGGGTCGGCATCCCGCGACAATGAATAGTATCGCGTGACACTTACCCGAAAGGTTTGGATTATGTTGAAACATCTCCGTTCAGGCTCGAGAAAGAGCTACGGAGCTCCCCTCAAACCCGATGGAGAACCTCCCCCCCTCCAAAGATTATTACTTCGGTGAACGCGGATATATACCTCTGATTTTGCTCGATTGAAGCTACGGACTTCGAAAAGGATCAATTTGAGGACTTGGAATGATAGTCGGGGATTTATAGAGACAAGAACGGTATGGTTTAAAACTGGGGAATGATTTTGGCAGGGTAACGAAGAGAGCATCGAGTTTGTTTCGAGAGTATTTTTTTTTCTGTTGGGAATTAATCTCCCTTTCGGTCGCTCCTTCTCACGCTTTTTATAGAGGGATTTTGGAACAAAACTCATCATTCCGATGATTCCTGTACGCCAGCGATTGTAATGATGTGCGAATATCATCATTGCTTCTGAGCTGCTGGGCGATCCCGAGAATCCTATTGATGGGACAAGGATACCGCACGGCATCAAGGATATGCCGTGCGGTTCACATAGTGACACCACGCGGTGCAAAGGAGTTTTCAAGCCGTACAGCTATGGGTTTCAGACTGTACGGTTCAAGTGGTTTTTGGGTTTTTGGTTTATTTGATCCATCCAACTAAAAGAGCTGTCCTGAGGTATACTTCGCGCATCTTTTCATCATTGGGGATGCACAAGTTTATTCAAAATTGGGGTGTCTACAGTTGCCCCTCTTCGACACGGCTTGGTCACCATCGTGTTGCTGGAAGTCGTGCTAGAAGATTCGAACATCCCAATTCAAATAACCATGCAGAAAACAAGTAAGAGAAATAGTAAATTTTGGTTGAGCTCGGAGCTTCCTACGTACCTTGTTCTGAGAGGATCAGACCAATCGTAGTTCGTCGGGGCCGTCATGAAAAAGTTGATGCCTCATTTTTCAACGAGGGAAAAACGAATGATGTTTGCTGGGAGACAATTTTGGAGGCTTTTGGAGCCGTTAAAAAATATTTCGGAGGCTTTGAATGCCGTGAAAATTTCGAACAATTGCCGTTGAGGTGTTAAAGGATTTCATGAAAATAAATTGCCTTTGGAGGACTTAAATGGTTTTCGTGAAAATAAATTGCCTTTGGAGGACTTAAATGGTCTTTGTAAAATAAATTGCCTTTGGAGGACTTAAATGATTTTCGTGAAAATGAATTTTCCGTAGAGGACTTAAATGATCTTTGTGAAAAATGAATTTGCCGTAGAGGACTTAAATGATTTTCGTGAAAATGATTTTGCCATAGAGGACTTAAATGACCTTTGTGAAGATGAATTTGCCGTAGAGGACTTAAATGATTTCCGTGAAAATGAATTTGTCGTAGAGGACTTAAATGATTTTCGTGAAAATGAATTTGCCGTAGAGGACTTTAAATAATATCATACCGTAGAGGTTTGGGAAGTGGACCTTCTTTGAAAGTGCTTTGAACAACCTGGGGGTGAGTGCAATTTTTTCAGAAACTGAAAGGATACGCCACACGGTATGGGTATGTGTACTGCACGGTGCACACCGGCAAGCCGCACGGTGTAAGTGGAATTATTGCTGAGAATTTATCTGAAACCGCCAAAACCTTTCGTCTTTCACGTATTTCGTTCAAAACATTTCGAGAAGTTACTCTGAGTATCCAAAACCGATTTCTTTCTAGAAATCTTCTCCTCTTTCCCCAAAATTTCGATAGAAAATCCTTGGGATTTGAACCCATGGCTAGTCCAAGTGGCAATGGAGGGCAACTATCGACATCCGGTGAAGGGTACTTACCGTCGGTGTCGAGGGAAAATGATTCCGTGACCCAATCGATGGTGGGTGCTGCGATTTCAACAATTCCAAGTCTAGTTGGCTCGGTAGGAACAACTTCAGGTAGTGGTGAGCACCGCGCGGTGTCATCCGAAGGGGATGGATCCCATACGGCGGTGGCGAGACCTCGTGCGGCGGCAACTAAGAGAGATTTGGCGGGGATAATCAGTGATATGCCTGGAGGAGATTCGATAGAGGTGGGAGATGAGATCCTCATGGGTGAGCCCTTCGATTCGACCGGTGGTGACCTGAGTGCCACGGTTGCTGGTGAGTTGTTGGTGGGTGATGTTTCAACCAACCGGCCTATAGGAGACGATAGTACTGCCATGCAGGGTGGCGAGAGAGGTTCTATGCCCATGGAGGTTGATGTGCCGGACACGGGTGCCCAAGCCTCGGAGGTGGAGATGGATATTGGAGGTGTGCACGTCTTGGTTGAGCAGAGACCTGTTGGGGAGGTTTTAGACACTGGTTCTCAGAAGAGCCTGGTAGCCAGTGGTCTCTCGAGTGTTTCTTTGGTTACTTAGGTGCCCATTGGAGGAGAGGACTCGCCAGTTGTCATCCCTGTGTTTAGGAGGGATTTGGGGAAGGAGAAGGTGGTTGTAGAGGAGGCTCGGGATTCGAGCAGTGGAGGCGAGGAGATGGAGGTTGGGGCTTTAGACCCACCAGTTGTTCCTGCTGTGGTTGGTTCTTCCAGGGCTCCAGGCTATACTATGGCCGATACACTGGAGGGAGTGAGAGATGAGGACTTCGCACGGACGCTTCAGGAGGATCCGACTTTTGCTGAGGCTCTTGCCAAGGAGAGAGTGCCTGAGCACGATCAGGACATGTTCCTTGAGGACTGACAAAGAGAGGCTAAGGCTGAGGATGCAGGAGAGGGTGCTCTTTTGTCTTTGGTGGCAGAGGTGGAGAGAGCTCAGAGAGTGCGGCCTCCGTTTGACCCTGAGACTTACGTGCCACGGGTGCACTTCTTTATACCGATGGGGTCTAACGTGTATTCACTGATACACTTGTTCTATGATGAGACGACTTTGCTGAGGGACCCGGGGACCCATATTTCTGCACGGCCACTGGTACGCCTTTTATTTGTTGCATACCACTATTGTGCCTTGAATTCTTGTATATGCATGCTCTCCATTTTTAGAACACTTTGCATTTTGCTTGCCTTAGAACAGAGAAACGTCTCTTTGTCGGTTTACGGAGGTTTGTCAGACTCTTAGGAGCACTTCAGGAGCTTGCCTAGGGCAGTGAGAAAGGTGATTGAGGGCACGGGCTTCATGGACTTTATTCGGCTTCTGGTGCCGACGTGAGCAGACTGCAAGTTGCTGAGAGCTCTGATTGAGCGTTGGTTGGACACCACCAACACTTTTCACTTTAGGTTCACTGAGATGACCGTGATGCCTTTGGAATTCTCGGCAATCACGGGGTTGAGAGTAGACGGCGAGCCAGTTCCGTTTAACTCAGGGCTATACAGAGACAGTGCAGCCATGAGGTACTTCCTGGGGAGAGAGATAGGTGACGGAGAGTCCATGGTGAGGTGCGACCACTTGCCAGCCTTGTGGGACCACGAGCCAGGGTCACCGACAGAGGTGGCTCAGATGGCTAGAGCTTACTTGTTGTACTTGTTTGGTGTGTCCCTGTTTCAGAACAGGCGGAGTGAGGTTCACCTTGGTTGGCTCCCAGCATTGGCAGACCTGGGCAGAATGGCGAGCTTGGACTTCGGAGGTGCTGCTCTTTGTACCCTTTACTATTTCTTGGGCGCCACTAGTCGTGGAGTTGGGACGAGCCTTGGAGGCTTCTAGAGAGTGCTTGAGGTAATAGCTTTTACATGTTTTCTTGCTTTTAGTTCCCTGAGATTTTGTTGTGTAGATTGCAGCTTGCTGATAATACCCTTTAACCATGCAGGTGTGGGCTTATGAGGTGTTAGGGATGTATCCTCCAACGAACAGTCATGAAAATGAGGAGGTGATTCCCCGAGCAGTGAAGTGGGATCGAGAGCACCGAGGCAGCAGTGTGACTGAACAACTTTTGCCTTTTCTTGGACCAGACTGACGGTAGCACGGTAAGATCCTAAATCTTGTGTTGCTTTCAAACTTGAGCTTTCTGTTCCGTTTTCAGCTTTTCTGAAGAAATTGAGTTTGCTTGTAGGTGAGGTGGCATGCATGGGATGCGGTGACTGACTAGTACTTGGAGAGGAGCAGAGAGATGACACGAGGGCAGATTATGTTGGAGTCCCCATACGGTTGGCAGTGGTACTTGGGAGAGAGGGTGCCTCGTCAGTCCCTTAAGTTGGCTCACTTCAGGATACCGGGGCGTATACCCCCTGGTGTACAGCGGACTGATGAGTACACACGGGCAGAGATAGAGAGATACACCGTGCTTCCCTTTAGCAGCTCTCTTGACTACGGGAGTTTCTTGGTTGGCCACTTGGCCAATTTCTTGGATATGGAGACCCGTATAGCCGCCTTGGAGACAACTTTGCCAGTGTTGAGGAGAGAGATAGAGGTGCAGACCCCCCAAGGGATGATGGGAGTGTTTTAGGTTCCTCGTATTGCACCTCTGCGAGACCTTGCTTCTGTTCAGATAACCTGTAAAAGAAAGAAAACATTTTTGCAGTTTACGTTTCCTTGTGCATTATTGATGATACCTGTAAAATGCTTTTGTTTTGCGTGATTCCCCTCGCTAGTTAGGCATCGTAATCGCATAGCTGAATCCTGACTTGAGGCTTTGAAGGCGCCACCCCGATGATAGAATTATGTTCCGCAGGTGCTGCCCCCGAAAATAGCCGTGAGTAGTTTTCGGAGAGGGCGGTCTTGGTAGGCGCACCAGCCGCAGGTAGCCGAGCTCGGGGAGTCGGGAGGTCGAAGCCATGGCTGGGCAAAGACTGGTGAGAGGCCGGTGGTGCCGACAGAGGTGGTGCAGCCGGAGCTGGTGGTGGCGATAGAGGCCAAGGTGCCCGAGGGGCTAACAGAGGTGGTGCAGCTAGAGCTGCCAGTACAGGTGCAGGCAGGGCTGCGAGAGGTCCTAGCAGAGGAGCTGGCGGAGCTAGTAGAGGAGGAGGACATAGAGCTATTCGTAGTCCTTCTCCTGGCAGAGGGAGTTCTCAGGTATGCTTTGCGCCTTGAACTTTGTGCTTTTAGATTTTGCATATGATTCATGTATACTGATGAAATTTCTTTGTTTTGTATAGAGTGTGTCCCCACCTCCGAGTACTGGGCGCAGGAGGCCATTGATGAAGCAAGCTGGTGGTGGTCCCATGACTCCTCCTTCTGATAGAGTACTTCGAGGGCGTCAGCCTTCTGTTGACAAATTGGGAAGGAGTGCACCAGGGAGTTCAGCTCCACCGTCACGGGGGTCTTTTAGAGAGGTAGAGAGCAGTGAGGAGGAGGATGCAAGTCCTTCTGAGTCTGAGACGCTCGTGCCTCGATCACGGAAAAGGCCCCTTGCTTCAGTAGGTAGGACAGGTCTGCGCGCCTGCTTTTGGTTTGGGCGCCTGTTTTCCCGTTCTTTCTTTCTTTTCATAGATACGGTCTGCGTGCCGTAGTAGTAGTTTTGATGATCGTTGGGCCTGTTTTGCCCCTGGATAGATGCACATTCTACTTATGATATGGAAATCGTCTTGGTTTTTATAAAATTCACATTTTCATTATGTAGAATGACTCACATTAATAAAGACTTGAATCTTAAAAACCAAACCTAACACTGAAAATGTATCGACACGAGACACTATGGGGAAATGAAATGTACATGAGTTTGAAACTTAGAATGACATAAAATTGGACACTTTGGGTTTTTTTTTTTTTTTTTTGTGGGAAGAACTGGAAAAAATGATGGGAAAGAGAGGAGTTTAGAGTGAGAACGCCCCGCAACTAGACGGCTAGACTTGATTGATCGATGGATCCGAGTGTATGCAACAATTCTCGCTTCGAATGAACATCCCTAGAATTTGCGTAGAAGTAACGAAATTTCATCCGAAGCTCTTGTATCCGTGGTCTTTTGGCATACCCATCCATTGAGACGTCTTGAGAATGTGGAATAATTCTTCCATTAGGCCCTTGATGCTTATCTCGGGTTGTATGTACGATAAAAATAGCCAAAAGAAGCTTGGAATGGGTCCTGGAAGGCCAAAGTTGGATTTCGGCTGGGAAACAGCCAAGTACGCTATACGGCGTAAAATTTTGTGCCGCACGGTTCCTCCATAATGTCGTGCGGCGTCGGCTTCTGATGGTCCCACTTCTAGCTCTGTATTCTGCTGCAATCTAGGCTCTGATTTTGGCTTCCCGATGCATGCTTTACGCTTTCAAAAACCTTGAAAATGCTGAACGATAGCCTATCTTTGGGAAAGTTCATGAATTTTTGCATTGTCTTCACATCCTCCAATGCGGCATGCTTCCTGAGGCGGGTGTTTTGCTTATAAATAGCATTGCCAACTCTTATATCCTTCTCACCTCCAACTATATCTCACAAATGGCTGTTAGCGTCTCAGCCTTGGTTCGTCCCTAGCTTGACGAGCTTGACGGTCTTGGTTGGCTGAACTTCCGAGATCACAGGTTGGCGTCTATGCGTTACATTTGGGATGTAACCATACGTCTTGAGTTGCTCCATGCTGCTGTCCGTTTATGGGATCCGGAAGTGCATATATTTTGCTTCGGTCTTCAAAAGTTATACCCCACGGAGGAAGAGTTCCACGTGTACCTTGGAGGTTTTGATCTGGAGATTCCCGTTATTCCTCTTCAGGGAGTGAATTACGCTGATGTGCTGTCCTTAAAGCTGGGTTTGAGTAAAAATGCGGCAAAGGCCATGATCCAGGGAGGCGTGCTCAACATCGCACGCTTGATTAATCAGTTTCGGCCTGAAGGCTTTGCATTGTGCCTCGTGATTCTTGCATTGTGCCTATTTGTTCGTACAGACAATCAGGCAAGTGCGGCATTGGCAAGAGTGGCCAAGCAGATTGAGGAGCGCAAAGATGTGACTCCGATGGTTCTGGCTGAAACTTTGATGGGTTTGGATAAAGTCCATGCCGGGCGGACCAATGTTTTTGAAGGCAGTGCTTTGCTTTTACATGTAAGATTTCTCACTCAGCTCTCCTTTTTCTGGTTGATTCTCTCGTTCTCTTTTTACCTCAACGCTCGGGTTTAGGCTTTCTAAGGTTTTTGACTTGTTTTCTCTCTCATGCAGACTTGGCTTTGCGACAAGGCTGCTCTTCTGGAGGCAGTGCCGCGGAACGGAGTCAATGAGACACGAGGCTTTGTTCAAAGGGAGTATCAAGAGTTTCACAGGAGTGTTCCTGGTTGGGTTCAGGTGCTTTCCCAGCTTAGAGAGGACACAGTTTCTTGGCGCTTGAACTGGATGGATTGTCCGACCATGATGGTGAGCAACATGGGACGTCACAGGGTCTTCCTGGCGAGTCTGTCTGGCTGGACCTTTTACATTCCTTACCGCATTCTTCGTCAGCTAGGCGTTGATCAATCGATACCACTTGTGTATCCTGAAGCCTTTGTCGCGCCAAATTTCAACCATGCAACTATCCAAGCTTATCAACGTACTTGGAGGGAGCATGTGACAATTCCCGGAGATCAGAATCCCAGCATCGTGCTTTCGGGGCATTACAAGAGATGGATGACATGAGAAATGGAAGCAAGAGAAAGTGAGAATTAAAATTGACATATGCCTTAGTCTTAATGTACCCGAAATAAATTGCTGACCCATGACATGTTTTATGTGGGCCAATGTTTTGCTTTTGTGTTGTAAAAGATTCATGCTCAGCCATGTAATCGAAGAAATCAGTTTGAATAAAAAGTGAATTGTGAAAGTTTTCCGCTTTAGATTCTCATTGATTGTGATTGTAAGCGCAATTGACGGCTATGGATCAGCTCAAGAGATGTTACAAAAGGTTGCAACTAGTCCCCAATGTGAGGATGCCTACATATCCTTAAGAAGGAATCAGATCATGACGTAGTTCGTGACTGCAAATTGGCTAAGGTTCATTAGAGGATTTTCACTCTCCTTTTGTGCTCTGATTTTTGCCTAGTACCGCCCTTTCGGGTTTTCGGTCTAGCGAGCTTTTTTTTTTGATATGTCTTGAATTTTGCCTAAGCCACCCGATGTGGGTTTTCAACTTAGCAGACTTGCTCTAATTTTTTCCTGGCACTGCCCGCCCTTGCGGTTTTCAGTCCAGCGAGCTTCTCTCAGGGGTAGTATCACTTGAGCTGATCCATGTTGACCAATGTAGAGAATTCGTTGCCGTCGAGATCAATGAGCTGAGTTGCGCTTCCCGACGAGATCTTCTTGATAATGTATGGCCCTGCCCATTTCGGCCAAAACTTCCCGCGTGGATCGAAAATTGGAGCCCGGATCTCCTTCAGAATCATATCTCCTTCTTGCAAATCCCTGGACTTAACCTTCTTGTTAAAAGCGCGCACGATTTGGCGTTGATATCCTTGAACATGATATAAGGCCTTGAGCCTTCTTTTGTCGAACAACATGAGTTCTTTGAACTTTGCGCTCTACCATTCAGCTTGCTCGATGTCAGCTTCTATCATGACCCTCAGAGATGGTACCTCGAGTTCGATAGGGAGAACGGCCTCCATACCGTAGACTAAAGAATAGGGTGTTGCCCCTGTCAGAGTACGGATGGATGTCCGGTATCCCCAAAGTGCTAACGGCAGCTATTCATGCCAATTTCTCGTAGACTGAGTGGTTCTCTCTAGTATTGACTTGATGGTCTTATTGGTAGCTTCTACAACTCCGTTGGTTTGTGGCTGGTAGACAGTTGACTTGTGAACCTGGATCCTAAAATCTTTGAGAACTTCTACGGCCCTACCCTTGAAATGAACGCCGTTGTCAGATACAAAAGCGTGAGGTACTCCATACCAGTAGACAATGTTCTGCTTGATAAAATGAGCGACTTGAACCATTGTGAGAGTAGTGTATGAGGTAGCCTCAACCCACTTGGTGAAGTAATCAATAGCAACCAGGATGAATTTGTTCCCATTTGAAGCAGCTGGGGTGATCTTGCCGATGACGTCGATGCCCAAGGTAGAAAAAGGCTAGAGTGAAGCCATAGAATGTAGTTTCGACAGTGGTATGTTCATGAGATTGGCATGAATTTGACATTTGTGACATCTCCTCACATATTCAATGCACTCGGTTTCCATGGTAGACCAGTAATAACCTTGTCACAAGATCTTCTTGGCGAGCATGGTTCCGTTCATGTGAGGTCCACAGACTCCATTGTGTACTTCTTCCATGACTCTGGTTGCTTCATCGCCATCTACGCACAACTTGTGCATTCCGCAATGGGATCTTCTGTACAGCCTGCCTCCGCAGATGATGTAGTGAGACGCTAGTTTCCGAAGAGCAATTTGGTCCTTCTTGTCAGTTCTAGCACTTTTTTCAATGAAGTTCCAGATGTCATGGTACCAGGGGAGACCATCGCTAGGCTCATCAATAGTCATGAAGTATTCATAGGCGAGCTTGTCCTTTTGTTCAATCATAATTGGTCGAAGCTTGACCCCGTTAGGTATTTCCACCATTGAAGCCAATGTGGCCAAGGCATCAGCAAACTGGTTGTTTAATCTGGGCACGTGAGTGAAAGTGACAACTTGGAATCGATGGATCAAATTGTCAAGGTCCTTGTGGTAAGGCTTCAATTTGTCTTCCTTGACCTTCCAGTCGCCGTTTTGCTTGAGAAACCACCAGGTTGGAATCTCCGACCACCTCCAATCTTTTGGCACCAATTTCAAGAGCAGCTTCCATCCCTACGATGCATGCTTCGTATTCGGACTGATTGTTAGTAACCTCGAAGTTTAGCTTGAAAGCAAGAGGGATGTGTGACCCTTCCGGTGAGATAAGCAATATTCCAATCCCGAATCCTTTCTGATTAGCAGTTCGATCAAAGTATAACGACCATACATCGCTGCTGGTGGTCATGACATTTTCATCAGGAAATTCAAAACTTACGTCTTCTGGACCCTCAACCGGATGATCAGCCAAAATTCAGCAACAGCTCTTCCTTTCACAGACTTACGAGTTACGTACTTGATGTCGAATTCGGCTAATAGGAGCAACCAACGTGCCAGTTTGCCTGTGAGTGTTGGTTTCTCGAACAGGTATTTGAGAGAATCCATCCGGGAGATCAGCCTCATCGAATAGGCTAACATGCAGTGTCTTAGCTTTTTGGAGGCCCATATTAGAGCCCAGCAAACCTTTTCCAAGGAAGTGTACCGCTCTTCACATCCGGCCATCTTCTTTCTAATGTAGTAGACTGCTTTCTCACCGTCGCCTTCACCTTCTTGCGCTAGCATGCATCCCATTTCTGAAGATACTTCTTGATGGCTTCAAAGGCTTTCTGACATCCGTCGTCCCATTTGACTGGTACATCCTTCTTGAGTAGTCGAAACATCGGCTCGCAAGTTGAAGTTAACTTGGCGATGAATCTGCTGATAAACTGAATCTTCCCGAGAAAGCTTCGTACTTCCTTTTCTGTCCGGGGTGGCTCCATTTAGAGAATAGCCTTGATCTTGGAAGGATCTATCTCAATTCCTCGCATAGTGATCATGAATCCCAACATCTTTCCAGCCGTGACGCCAAACATGCATTTCTCAGGATTGAGGCACAACCGGTACTTGCAAATCCTTTCAAAGAATTTGCTGAGGGCAGGTGGATGTTCTTCCCTTTCCTTGGCCTTGACAATCATGTCATCCACGTAAACTTCTACTTCTTTGTGGATCATGTCATGTAGCAATGTTGTAGCCGCCCTCTGATTGGTTGACCCGGCGTTCTTCAGTCCAAAGGGTGTGACCCTGTAATAGTAAGTGCCCCACTCTGTGGTGAAAGTAGTTTTATCGCGGTCTCCGGGAGCCATGAGAATTTGGTTGTATCCTGAAAAACCATCCATGAAAGAAAGAAGTGCATGCCCTGCGGCATTGTCCACAAGTACATCTATGTGCGGCAGTGGGAAATCATCCATAGGGCTGGCCTTGTTCAGATCCCTGAAGTCTACACAGACTCAAATTTTTTCGTTCTTCTTTGGGACAGGAACGATGTTTGCAACCCACTCGAGGTATTCTGTTACCATCAAGAACCTGGCGTCTATCTGCCTCTGAATTTCCTTCTTGATTTCTAATACCCAGTCATGTCTCATCTTTCTCAACTTCTGCTTGGCAGGCTTTACGTCTAGGAAAAGTGGGATTCGATGCTCCATAATCTCGGGGTCAATGCTAGGCATATCTGCGTGTGACCATGCATAAACGTCTTTGAATTCTTTTAGGAGATCCGAATGGGCTTTGAACTCTTCTGGAAATAGTCCGAAACCAATTTGAACCATGCCCGGATTGCTTTCATTTTTCAAATTTATAAAAACAACTTCTTCTTTTATAGGCTGAGCATGCCTTTCGTTTTCCCTTTTGATTAGAGATCGAAGTTCTTCTGGAATTTCTTCCTCGAACTCAATCTCTTCATCGTCGGGGTCAACACAATTTATTTCGGATACAGCAAGATAAGCAAAGTCTACTTCATTGATAGCAAATGTGGGTGCCCCAGGGGCATGATACATGAGAGTGGACTCGAACTCAAAAGAAAAGTGATGACACGGGGGAACGACAGATACATGTTCAGGGTAAGACTCAAACTCAGTGCTAGACTCAGATTTTGACTCAAATTCAGTGCTAATGTAAGTGATTCTAGGTACAAAAGTGCAATTTTTATAGATTCCATTGGCATCCACAATGAGTGCAGTGACATCTCCAAGGGCATCTTGGCCCAGCATCATCAACTCTACCTCCTCGGCAAGCTCCAAATCAGGCTTCAAATCAAACAGCATCGCAGCAGGCTCACCTTCCTCTTCAACACCTATCAGGCTCTCTTCCCCAAACAATTATTGGAGATTCCTTGAGTCAAGAGTTTCGTTCTAGTCAACTCAAAGTGCCTTAACTAGTTCTTCCCTCTTCTCAGCTTCATCATCACTGTCCCAAGTGTCGTTTGCAAAGATTTCAAAGCCTGGCAGCTTAGTCTTCGTTTCCACATCCCAGAATGGTTCTGGTTCCCCATGATAGGCAGCTTCCGGGGCTTTTATGAAGTGGATGGGTCCTTTCTTGGTGCGGGCCCTTATCTTCCAACCAGATTTGTTGTCAGGTGATTCATAACCAAGACCAAAGCGTTGATTATTTATTGAGAACTTGGGGAACTCAGCCACCCCTTGATTGTTCAAACCTAACCCCAAGCCGGGCAGGTATTCCATTTTTCTCATTATTTCCAAAGCAGCTGTACTGACTGAGAAATCCTCATCCATTTTGACAGTAAGAACTGATCCCGAAGTGTCGAAAGAGAAACCACCGAGGGCGACATCTTCTTCTCCGTGTGCGATTTCAAGCAAGGGTGCATTATCAGGGATGTGGGGACGAATCCCTGAATCTCCATGAATGGTTAAAGTTCCCGTGGCCAGGCCGAGTTGAACTTTTTGGTGCAGGGAGGAAGGGACTGCCATGATATCTGATCGATGGAGCCAAGGTCTACCCAGCAGTAGATTAAAAGATGACAGAATGTCAAGCACATGGAACTCGATATCTGTTTTGAACTCTTCGATCATTACTTCCATCTGGATTATCCCAATTATGTCTCGACGAGTATTGTCATATGCGCGCACTCTGAGGCTGGAAGGTTGAAAGTCTTTGTTCTTGAAACCCAAACAGTAAGCTGTCCAGAAAGGACACACGTTCAGAGCGGATCCGTTGTCAAGCAGAACAACGGGGACCCATTTTCCCATGCACTTGAGAGTGATGTGTAAAGGTTTATTGTGACCAGCTCCTTCTGGGGATAAATCCTTTTCAATAAAGACAACAATGTGCTTTGTGTGAGCTGGAGCGAGTAGTGCTACCATGGTTTCTGGGGGAGTGTCAGGAGGTACTTCCATGTTGGACAATCTTTTGATCATCTTTTGACGATGTTCCCGGGAGGAAGAGAGTAAACCCCAAATTGAGACTGATGCTGGAGTTCTTTCGAGCTGTTTCTGAACCAAATCTTCCGCTGTTGCCCGGTTCCTTTGAGGTGGTTGAGTAGTGACCGTTGGCTCGACCGGAGGTGAACTTTCCTGAACAGGGTCATCCCAAATGAATTCCTCTGGCTGAGTCTGGTGCGAGATATTTCTTTGGAGGTTGGCTGGCTGGTAGATTCGGCCGCTCCTTGTTACTCGATTGACTGTATCTTCCTAGAGTCGTTGGTTTTCACCCCAGAAGTCTTCAAATCCTTCACTAACTTTGCGTTTGCCAGCTCTGATAGCCTCCCTTTTCTGCTTTTCATGTTGATCCTCAGACCATAAGTCTATTAAATCGCCTTGGACTCCCTGATCGCTGATGTCAACTGCTTCCAGTCTGGTTTTCAAATTTGTTACCTCTGATTCTTGCCAGAAAGACTGGTCTAGCATGGATTTATTAACTGTCCATACTTCGTCGCTACCGACTCTGTAGACACCCCGATTTTGAACCCAGGATGCGCTTGAGCATTCCCAATGATGAAACGGACCAATCATGAATACCCGAAACTTGTGAGAATGGCTTGAACTTGATTAAAATCAACCAAACATTACCCAAACAATCAAAACAACCCAAATCAACCCAAGCATCACCAAACCAAGCCAAACCATCAATCTGCCACCAAGAACCTTGAGCGCTCAAGCTTGAGGCTTTGACCGCTCAACCCTGAGGAGCACCTTGAGCGCTCAAGCCGACAGCTTTGAGCGCTTAACTCTGATCCCAGTCAGGAATCTACAGAGAATCTAATCATGAAGGGAGGAGCGTCTAACCGTTTGTATACGTCTTCTCTACGTACAATACATCCTACATTGCCCTAAAACTACACCTAAAACTACTCCTAACCCACTTCCAAATACAAACCCACTTCTTCTCTCTCATTTCTTCCTTCATACTCACTCTCTATAAAAACCACTCACTACCCCTGGTTCCCAGGTTACAAAAATTCCACTCTCCAGCCCACAATTCATCTAGTAATCGTCTATTACTCTCTCTCTCTCTCTCTCTCTCTCTCTCTCTCTCTCTCTCTCTACAAAACCACTTACTTTCCATCCAAACCACTTGTAAAAACCATTCTTCAACCTCAAATTTGATCTTTGATCATCAATCAAACTCTCTCATTGAACCATCCATCTAGAATACTAACCAAAACATCCATTTTCATCCACTTCCAAACCCACAATCAAGTTCAAGCCTTCAAACAAGTTAAAAAGGTAGTTAAACATGTGATATACTCACTGTTTTGGTCTTTTTAAGGAAGACCAGTAGGTCCAAGAAAGCTTTCTGTGCTTGCATTGGGCTTACAGGGTCTCAAATAACTAAATAAAACACTTTCAGAATTTTCAGTTTTAATTGAGGTTGAGCGCTCAATCATAGGCTTTGAGCGCTCAAGCTCAATTCTGAGCAGTTTCTACTCTGTTAACTTTAGTGCTTTCCCTTTTCTTTGAACATCATTAAATAGTTAAGCATGCTCATGTAATTCTCAAAAAAGCTTATTTTTACCTTAAAATCACATCCATGAGCATAGATTAACTATTTTTGTGATGATCAAGTTTCAAAACCTTTGAAAATCATGTAATTAAATACAAATCAGTGGCTGTCTAGTTTCATGAGCCTTCACTTTATGTATTTATGGTCTTGAGAAAGCAGAAAAACTTCATTTTCAAGTCAGAGACCAGAAAGCCATGTTATGGCTTGAACGCTCAATGTCATGAGTTTGAGCGCTCAAGCTGTTCTTGGCTTATTTGTTGGTTGCTGTTTATTTCAATGATGGATCTTGATTTAACCTCTTTTCAGTGTGTGTGTGTTGTTATTGTTGAGCATACGATCTAGATCCCTCTCTTATTTCCATTCCTAAGCATTTTCTTCATTAATTTGTGGTAGTTCTCTTCTTTTTCATCATTCTTAAGAAATTAATCAGGCTGTTCCTATCTGTTTTTCCACGAAAAATACTTATTAATGTGTTGATCTTGTAAAGGATGAAAAAAAGAAGTGAATGAGAGACCTGAATTGGCTGGGATTGGGAATTGGATTGAGCACTCAATTCAAGATCTTTGAGCACTCAATCTGGTTTGGATGGTTTGAGCACTCAAGCTATCATCTTTGAGTGCTCAATCCCCATTCTGGGATCTAGATTGTAAGCTAGTTTATTAAGTCTCATGTTCATGATTTCTTGAGCTGTTGTACAGATGCTGCTACGTTTCACCTCTGTAAATATTTGTTGCAAATTTTCTTTATTATTATCATCTACTTTATGTAAATCATTATGCACAAGCATTCACGATAAATTCACATTTTGTATTGTTTTACTATCTATGTGATTCCCATCCCTGATTCCCCATTTTGGCGTTTAGAGTCAAATTTCAAACATTTTCAAAATCCCACAAAATGTTGAGTAGAGGCCGATTCACGGACCGGGCGAGAGGGGTGCCGTGAAACCCTTCCCCTCTCGTAACCAAACCCCCAAATCCAAGAAATCTTTGGTTTCACCATGATCAGTAAAATCTTTTTCAAATGGGCAAACGAGTCACATTTTTTATCGATTTCTTGGGTTCAGAACTCAAATCCGGGTGGCGACTCTAACAATCACAATCTTTTTCAAACGCGAAACTGAATCATCTCCGTGGGCCGTCCACAGACTCGTATGTCGATAACTTCATCTTTGCTCCATGTGGTTGCTTGGGGATCTAGGACCAGAACTGATATGTTGGAAGAGTGTGGGAATGGCGCAGATGGCCGTGGGAGCGATTCTCCGATAATGTATGCTTGGGGGAACCAATCATGATCATTGAAGACTGTTTCGATGTCTTGCTGACAATTGCTTGATGGGTTATGCTGAAACAAAGTTGGGAGTGAAACTGTGTCCAACGGGTCAGCATTGGACGTCGCTTCTTCAATTTGGTTGATATTGAGACCTTCTGGCATGTAAACAATTGGCTTGTCGTGAAATTCAAGGATGATGCACCGAATCGGGTCCCAAGAGATAAGCAAAGAACCGAACAATGCTTGTTGAGAATCTTCCCATACCTGATCATTCATGGCCCATTCTCCTTCTTCAGCGAGGTCACTCCACTTAAGTTTGGGCTTTGGTTTAAAGTTTTCAATGGCACAGATCTCTGGCTCTTCTGGTTCTGGCATGAAGGGTTTAGACTCATTGATTGGCACAATGTGCAGGTTGGGATTGAACTGGCTAGGATTTTGGCTTTTTGGAGTGGAGCTGAAAGATATCTGGTTGATTTGGATGTTTTGCTTGTGGTTAGGCAAGGGATTGGAAATGGTGTTAGGTTTTTGTTTGGGAATTGGGATGGTCCCATCATCAACCAAGTCTTGGACTACGTGCTTGAGACGGACACAATTGTTGGTGTGATGGCCGGGCATTTGGTGGTAGGCACAGTAGACATTTGGATTATGGTTTACGGGGAGTTCTTTGGGCGGATCGAGTGGCTTGATGGCATTTTTCTCAAGGAGTTTTTTGTAGATAGTGGTAAGGCGGAAAGGGAATTGGTAGAACTCTCTTCTTGGCAGGGAGGTGTTTTGGATAGGTGAAGGCTGGGTGGCTATCTGGTTAACCGGCTCAGCTTTGACTGGCTTAGGATTGAAGGAATTGGCTTGGGTTGGATTGTAAGTGTCGGGTCTGAAAAGGGAGTTGTTGTTGCCGGAGTAGACTCGCTTAGGTCGAGAAACAGATTCTCCTTTGTCAAATATGCCCATGCGGATTGCATCTTCAACTGCCAGGCCAGCTTCATAAAAAGTTTTGAAATCAGCGGAGGTTTGAAAGACCACCAAGTGTTTTGGCGAAATCAGGTTCCAAATTCCAAGTGATAATCCTCATCTGCTCTTTTTCCGAGGGCCTATCCATCATTTATGAAGCCTTTCCCCTCCAGTGCTTGACAAAATCAGCGTAAGACTCGTTCTTCCCCATTTTCATGGATTCTAACTCTCGAACAATCATTTCTAGCTGGATAATGTAGTTGTATTGAGCCACAAAGGCTGCCCCAATGTCTTCCCAGGTCTTCTTCTTTGAATTGTCCAAGTTCAGAAACCAACGGAGTGCAGGTCCAGTCAAGGTTTGCTGGAACATCTGTGCCATGGCGTTTTTCTCCACATCATACCTGGATAAGGTATCCACGTATGTTTGCAAGTGTGCTTTTGGGTCACCGCTTCCATCAAATTTGTCCCAATCAATTGGCTTGAACTTGTCGGGCAACTTGGCATCAGGAAATAGGCACAATTTCTCCATATCAATGCCTATAGCAGCGATCTTCTCTTGCTTCTGAACTGATTCCTCAAGTTTGGCTACCTTAGCCACCATGGCATCCATCTTTGGGTGGTTACCTAATGATTCCCCAGAAGGCAACCGGGAAGTGATGTCCTGAATTAACACCATCATCTGGGCCATTTGCTTGCTGTTGGCGGCTTACTGATCTTCCAAGGCTGCTTTGAGAATCTGAACCTCAGTCTTCTCTGTTTGCTCTGTATTCTTGGTCATGACTGGAAGGCTACCTGACTGTTCTCCTCTTGACTCAGTTCGAATTAATCGTTGTTGGGGAGTTCGAGCCCAACCAGGTGCAGGAGTACAATTGCAGTGGGACGAAGAGATGCAGGGCTCTAGACGCTGACATCATTCTGTCATCTTCTGGCCAGCCACATCCGAGTGGATTAGTGGTTCCATCGTCACTGTTGTACAATTTTGCGGCTTTTGTTGTTCTGTTTTGTTGTTTTTTCTTTTTTGTTGTTGTACTCTCTTCTCTCTTTAGGCCTATGGGCCGTGTAACTTGTACTTGATTTCTATCAATATGAATTGCATTTTCCCTGTTCAAAAAAAAAATTATTTGAAAAAAGACTTCTCAGAGAAGTCGGTTTCTTTGGCAGGGAGGTCAAAATTAGAGAAGGATAAATTATTTTCGTCGTGTTCAAAACGCGTTGTGTCGTGCCTTCAGGCACGGGCATCCGCTAGTCTATATAATAAGGGAGCTCAGTTTTTGAAATCCCTATATTTTGAACCGTTGGATCTGAATCATGGGCTCAGATTGCAAGGGAATGGCTCATATTGCAAGGGAAGTGCTTTTAAAGGCTAAGATCTTTCTTGTGGGAAAACAAACATGAATCCACCGTAGGATTTCACCCTCTTCAACTGCCCAACCTACAATAAACCCACCCACGTACTTTTCCCTCTCCCTCTCACACTCACGTTCTCCCTCTCCCTCTGCCTCTCTCTCTCTCTCTCTCTCTCTCTCTCTCTCTCTCACATCCATGTTCTCCTCCCTCTCAAATAAAGCCATGAACTTCTGTGCAAACATCTCTCTCTTGCTCTCCCACTGTTGTCTTTCTCTCCCACCGTTGCTACCCATCAACATTGAGTTTGTGAAACCGATATCTCAATCTGCCACCGCCGGCAATTGGCTGCGAGGGCAAGGTATGCCTCTCTCTCTCTCTCTCTCTCTCTCTCTCTCTCGCTGTCTCTCTCTCACAGTATTACTTTACAAATCTTTTGTCATTCATTTGTTTCTTTTGTGGTCAAAATGCTGCTATTTGAACGCTGAGAATTGACAAGAAATTGGTGCCTGAGAACTCAAATGAATTGATTTGTTGCTAATTGGAATTATGATTGGCTCTCTCTCTCTCTCTCTCGCGCACGTGCCCGGTGGGGTGGGGGGGTGTGCACCAAATGTTTGATGAAATGTCCGAACCAAATGTGCATCAAACACCCGAAGAGCATTCTCTGCAAATTGTGCTCTTATATGAGTAAAACTGAATTTTTGTGGGGGTATTTATCCGATTGTTTTTATCATTTAGAGTTTTCCGAAAATGTTGATCTCTATGGTCACAATGAATGCCATTGAAATTACAGTGATGATTTGAAGGAAAAGTCTTGAAGCAACAAATAACTCATTTTTTATCTCGAAAAACCTATTTCAAGTGGAACTGAATTAAATTAGAGTGTTGCAAATTAAGTGAGTCTTTCAAGATTTCGATGATGGAACTGTATTCAATTAGAGGAGAAATATCGACTCGGGATTGTCCATTTTGGGTTTTCGAGAACTCTGGCCCAAAAAATCGGTTTTTGAAACACAAAACCGAACACATTCTACTTGATGATGCTCCTATATTCTTTCAGTAGTTTACTTTAGTTTCTTAATTTGTGAAATTTGATTCATGCCACAAGCATTGCAGGCAGAGAGACAACCAGTGGGTGGTAAGTTATTGCATTCTGAGAAGCCTACAACTGTCTTTCACTTTTCTTCAAATTATTTTTGCTTTATATTTCCCTTCTGTATTGATCATTAATGTTTTGCACTCTCTTGGGAAACAGACAATTAAAAAAAAACAGCTCAAGGCCTAAACTCTTTTGCTGATTCAATTTCGTTTTTGTGCCTTTACAAAAAGATGCTAACATTGATGACAAAAATGGAAAAGGTTCAATGACCCTAGAGCTGTGGCTAGGAAAAGCTATAAGAAAGATTTGTTTTCTCCTTTTTTTGGCACTTATTTTTCTGTTTCGTTAGTCATTAAGTACTTGCATTTTGCGTGTTCAATAAAATGCGCGAGGGACTGTAACCATCGTAAATTATGTTCTAAGTGGTACATTTTCCATGGTTCTGAGTGGTATCTTATTTTTGGATGGCTGTTGATTGCTATTGTTTTCTATAGATAAGGATACATACGAAAGTGTTCGAATTGCAAACTTCCACGTTGGCATAAAACATTAAATTCTCTTTCCTTTTTTTCCTTTGTGGAGTTTATGTTATAGTTTTGTATTAATCAATTCCCCATCAGTCCTAAACAGTGATACAAAATATACGTCTTCTGATCAGCCCTAAACAGCAAATCACCCATATTGAGATTAGAAACAGAAGTTCAGAAGCTTTGAACACAAAATGCAGCAAAGATGAAGCTGACATCCAATTTGGAACATTGGCACTTGAATCCCATCCCAATAGAAGAACTAGAATAAAGGCAATGGTGAAATCTCATAAAGATGAAGTCCATGTGATGAAGTTTAGCAGCATTAGCACCTTCCTTGAATCATGAAAGTAGCAAGTCTGAATGGAAGTACCCTCTTTGAAATGTTGTATCAGCAGTATCCCTAGGAATCCAATCATAGCAGCAGCTTAGAAGTAGCAGACATTGATGACATGAACAAATTTCCAAGCTGACTCCTTGAAACAGCACCATATAGCAGTAAAACTTGAGCCATCTTTTGAAACATGAATACAACCGAAACCAGAGCCGGCTCTGGGCTAAAGCCCGTAAAGCAACCGCTTTAAGCCTCCAAATTTTGTCTATTTTTTTGGGGCCCCTAATAATATAGGTCCATATAGTTACTAGGTATCAATAAAAAAAATTATGTTTAATTTGTCTAAAAAATTTGAGGGCCTAATTTAAAATAAGGCCCAAGTGAAAGGACCCAAATGTAATCTTGAAAATATTTTGGAAAGAAATGAGCTTTCTGATATTGAGGGAAAGGATTATGTTCGGAATTGAAAGTCTTGAGAGAAATTTTACCAAAAGAGCTAAGAAAGCCCATTGATGTGCTCAATTACTTGAAGACAATGGATAGTTTGTTTTTTTTTTCCTGAATGTGTGGATTGCGTACAGAATACTATTGACTATTCTGATTTACAGTTGCCTCTGGTGAAATAGGTTTTTTGAAGTTAAAGTTGATCAAAACCTATCTTAGGTCGACGATGTCACAAGAAAGACCGAACGGATTGGCTATGTTGTCTATTGAAAAGGCTATGGTGGAGAAACTTAATTATGCAAGTTTTATTAGTACTTTTGCTGCTAAAAACATGTGAAGAGTAATCTTTAAATGACAATTTTTAATGTATTGATTATGGGTACCTATGGTCTCAAATTATTGCATTGCCTTCCATATGAATGTTTTTTCTTTCTCAAGTATCATTCATTATGCAAAAAAGATTGAAGGCCCATTCTTTTTTCCTTTAAAAAATTCGATTTAGGCCTCAAGAAGTTCAGAGCCGGCCCTGACCGAAACACAGAGCCAAACCCAAAAATGGACAGAATACTACTAAAATTGTCAAGCACATGGCTTTTTGGTGCGCCACTGAAGTGTTTGAACCGTGCCTTTAGGCTTCGAAATTTGTTTGCATTCTACGTGTTCTGAAGAAATAATTTGATGAGAATACTAATCAAGTTCGTTAAGTTCATTAAACAGACATGATAATTTTAATTGTCCATGCAACTATGCTATTTGATTGAATATGGAAAGAATAATTTATTTTTTGGGGGTTCATTTCTTTAGATTAATTTGTAGCTACCTGCCACACTTTTATTTGTGCATATATTTTGGCCTCCAATTTTTTTCTTTATTTCATGTCTTCATACCTAAAGCCACATTGAATACTGAATTGTTTGAGTCGTGCCTTCATAAGGGCTTTGTGAATAACACCGGCAAGGCTGAATGGTAAGGAAGTGGTTGCAGTTGGACTTGCAACCCATTTGTTGCCCTCGGAGGTTAGTTACTTAAACTGTTTTCAATTCTAGTTTCCCTATTCCAATGGCGACTGCCTTCATAAGGGCTTTATGAATCGAATGAGATACGAATAGCAATCTTTTGGATTACTGTGCGAAATTTTTAGATTTCTAAAAAGCCAACATAGGATTTATCATCATGATTTTGGCACTGACATTGTCTTTTAATTTTCCAGTTAGCTTTTTGAAAGATTATGTTTCCTCTTCAATTAAGATCTATTGTGCCAGATCTAGCATTTACGCATAAATTCTTGAATTTGGAGCTAAAGTAGACATAATCTAAACAAGAAGCAAAGCTAGAGAGCTATGGAAATTGAAAGATAATGAAGTCTAAGAATGCTGGAGTGTTTGCTGGGGCATGGACCTCCTGTAAAATTGGCTGAGAGTCATATTTATAGAGCAAAGCCTCCCATTAGCCGTCAGAGGGAATAATGTGGAGCCATTATTCCTCCATGATGCACTAAAGTAGCCCAGAAATATCTCCTGTGACACCATCGGCCCCATGACCAAGTCAACCTCCACTCTTTATAGGCCTAATTGCAAGTAAGCTACTCATCAGTTGCCAAGTGTCCCGTTATAAGAACCTAAACATGTAAGATTATGCTCTTAGGCTGAAAAAGATGATGACTTCTTAAACCAATTTGATCGTGTTCTTATTTCCATTATGATTTGAATAATGTTTTTCTATTTTTGCCAATTTCAGTTACTCAAGAGAAGTTCAAGGAGCCCTTACTTTGTTGTCATTTTTGGTTAGAGCACCTTCAACTAACATTGATGTGTTATAGGCACAAATCATAAATGACCTTTGCTGCTCCAGCAAATATGCCGAAACCACTGTCTCCAGGTATTATTTTGCCAGTGTCAACTGTTGGAGCATTGAATTTATTTTAGTAGCCTTCTCGACAGTATTCAATTTGCTCTTTTGTTTCTTTTCTTTGGTTAGTTGTTGGGTGATCCTTACTAAAAATGGTGTAATATGAGTAGTTGGTCACCTTACCTTGCCCATCGTTAACTTTTAATGATTAACTCATAACATTTCTGATGGTCGGTTACGACCTTTTTCCCTTTTCTGTCTATCCATTGAATACTGTCCGGTACACTATAAAAGTTAAAACCATAAGAAACATCCTCCTTTTGATGGCATTTTTCCTACTTTCTCTTTGTACATGCTCTTGCCCCATAATAAATTATCATTTCAATCGTCCATACACCTTGCTACGGACACTTGAAGCAATATTGAATACAAAAGTTTGTGAGAGTGCCTTTAGGCACGGGCATGCGCTAGTGAATAAATATTATACATTTGTTCCTAGTCATTCTTTTCAATGCTGCTTATTAATTCTATTGCATAATAGCAGTATTTCCTAAGTTTAGCATTTCAGGATATATGGTGTTGTCTCATATCCAATGGTAGTAGAGGAGTTCCTATGAAATGAAGTTTTTGTATTTGTTATTTACCTTATTAATTTGGTTGTGTGCTTGTATTTCTCCCCCTTTACTTAGCCTTACATCTCATGGTTGAATTTTAAATTTGTACACAATTTACTACAAATATGTAAAACAATTGCAACCACAAAATTGATTTTTGTTTTGTTGGTTCATGGTTCTTTTGTGTACTTTTACCTTTTCCTTAATTCCTTTCCCCTTATAAATTTGTCCTTCAAAGACAGCCGTGTAGTCGAACATGATGAGAGTCAAAATTACCGTTTGTCAATGCTGCCCAAACATCAATTTGGAGAGTTCACTTTGTTGGAGTTATCATTTGTATTGGCAAAGGCAGATGATTGTTCACGTAATTGTTTCATGCTGCTTTTTAGTACGTGTTGATCATTCCACTAGAATTTGGTTTGGATATAGGCATCTCTTCACTCCACCATATTGTGGGCAATGACTCAAAAGATGTGTGGTCATGGTTGTGTCCAATAAGGAGCATTCCAGGCATATGTTGGGAGACACTGTATTTTTCATGCACGAAGTTGTTTGGAATTAAATCCCCATTTATGCAGAGCCTATATATTCAGCAAACACCCTTATTTTCTTTTCTTCAACGCATTTCAGGGTTGATTTCCATAATCTAATTGCTCCAATGTTTTTCTTGATTATAACAATTGTACCATCATAAATCACTCAAATGCACATAATATTTGGATCCACGAGCTCATTGAGTGAACTCATAGGAAAAAGTTGAATGTGGGAAATGGGAATGATTTATACTATGGTTGGTTGACTAGAAAAATTTGAGTAAAATGATAGATGTTGCCTGAATAAAGAATATTATAGGTTACTACAATGTGGAACATAAATGAGTGTTTTCATTTGCATTTTTTCTTTATGTTTATACCCAAATTTATCATTTTTTTAAGAGCCATTGCATAAATGGCTAAAATTATTTCTTTCGGCCTTTTGCTAGCCCAAAATAGGTGGAAGGTTAGACCCACATTGAACCAAATTGGGCCAAGTTTGGTCACAAGGCCCAATTAATTTTGGACGTGGAACTTGGTCTATTATTATATTTTTTAGTCCAATTGTTCGGCCCATAAAAGATGTGGCGGTTTTTTGGAGCAATCTTCTAGAACCCAGTTGGAGCCAAATCATCATCCCTCGACTACACGTGCGGGGAAAAAATTGAGTAGTGGAGTTGTAGTTTTCCATGTTCTTAGTTTATCCCATAAGTGAGGGAAGAGATTCAAACATTGGACATTTGGCAATTCCATAGGAAGGTGGGAAAGCCTAGTGGGAGCATAGCGTCCAACATCAAGGAAAAAAAAAAAGGAAACATAGGACACCTGGCAACGTTGCAAGATGGTGGGAAATCTGATTTAGACCTGGAGCAGTTGGATTTTTCATCTATAAATAAGAGAATCGAAGACAAAAAACAAAAAAAGAGTTCCAACACCAACAAACCCGGGCGCTTATCCAATTTATCCTTACTTTCTAGCAAAGTACTTTATCATTTTCATTCCATTTCACTCTATCAGTTGAGTAAATGTTTTATCTTTTTTAGCTAGCTTAGTTTATATTTACATTCTCGTGTAATCATCAATTCCTTTACTCTGATTTAGCAGAATTCAATTAGCTTTTAGTTGTTCTCTCGTTCTTACGCGGTTGAGAAATTATCAAGTTCTCGCACGTTAGGCATACCACGAACCATCATTCAATCTCACCCTAGGGCCAACACAATCACAATGGTTAGAAGTCAAGATCAAGGCGCACAGGCCTTAACGCAATTTGGATTGTCTCACAGTCTTGGCATGCCATCTACGCTGCATACGCACTCGTGGTATTTTTCGAGAGAAAAACTTTCACATCGGGTTGACGGATAAAACATAAAGTTGCAGGGTGCATTTTGGTGCTCTTAGCCCATGGCACTTGGGTGTAAGTAATGCTGGTGCAAATTCTTGGATCTTCGGAATATGAAGGCCTCAATGGAACTTGTTTCGAGACACGTTACAATGTCACTTTTTGAAATATGAATGAGGCTCAAAATAGCAGAAACCCATATCCAACAATATCATAAGTAGAAGACCATAAGCAATAGCATTTTTCCAAAAAACCCCAAGCCAAATAGTTGGCCCAAAGTAGTAGAAACCTATGAATCCAACAATATGAAAAGAGTGCCAACATCAAGAAGCAAGTAGAAGCACTAAATAGCAGCCAATAGAATAAGAGATAGGACCCCATTTTGTTCTTACCCAAAAGCCAACTCTGAGCTTAAATACTCCAGCACTACTAACTAGACAGGGCCAAAATTTTCAATTGAAATTTGTTTCAATTGAAGACCCAGATTTTCTTGTGGTTGGGCTTAATCTTAACAATCTTCCACCATATAAACAAATTGGGTAGAACCCATTGAACGCCCTCCAAACTAACCTTCACACCAGACATCCCAAGCTAAGGAGCAATGCAAAATTAAATGAACCAAAGATTCATCTTGATTTTGTATTACACCCAAATTGAACAGAAGCAATTTAGTTTAGACCTTGTTTGAGTTGGAACTAGAGTTTCCTCTTCCTAATGGAGCAACCTTCATCTAAATTGAAACTCCCGTAGAATAATTCAACTATATACGTAATCAATCTTTCACAAGTAAAAAATTCTTGTTGCCACCAATGATCCAAATTGTGGTGATACCACCAGCACTACCATCAGCATCAACCTCCAAGTATTATGTTCTGCAGTTCCCCAATTAGAATACATAAAATGCAGCTGCTACAAATTTTTGCTTTGACGCCATGTCCAACTATTTCTATTTCAATAACTTTTTAGATTCCCCCTAATCTCCTAAAAGCCCAAGACCCTTACATATTCCAAGAGAGGATCTTCAATTGGGCTCGAGCACACCCCAACAATGACTTATGATTCAACAAGGTGTTTGGTTCTTTTTACTTCTTTGCAATGAAAAATGATTGTGTGCGAGCGTGCCAGAGAGAGTTTCAATCTCCTCCCTCAGATTAACTTTGGAAAACCAAACCTAATCAGGCGATTGTGTTTTGTTGGTTCAATTACCTCAATTAAGAGGATTTTTCTTAATAAGTGAAGAAATGCAAACCAATAAACTTAGGAAATCAAAGAACAATAAAGAAACAAGACACTTCGATTGATGAATCAAAGATAAACTTACTTCGAAATTGTCTCCAACTTCAAATACAGAGTAACAGAACTTCGAACAGGTGATTGTTACAAGAACAACCGAGATAGGGGTGATTGTTACAAGAACAATCGAGATAAATCCTAATCTAATTCCTAATCTACTTCGAACTGAGTTCGAAATCCTAAACTACTTCGAACTGGGTTTGAAATCCTAAACTACTTTGCCAATGAACAAACCAAGTATCAGTTTTTTGATAGCTGTTTGTTGAAGATTTGTCCGAGGGCTTTCACTCTTCAATTTCTTCTATTTATAGATGTTGCTTGTAGTTTGAACTTCCCGCTCCACAAATTTGAATCTGGTTTACTTTGAACTCTAACTTCCACTCTGAGAGTTGGGAGTTATTCTTTCTCCACGTCTGAATTTGAATCCTTTCTTCTTCCAGAAGCTTTAAATCTGCACATTTGTCTAAATCAACTCAAATGATAACATGTTAAGGGAATAACTGCCTTCCAAAAGTATTCCACGTGTTCTAACTGCCAATTGCCTTGTTTCGCAAGTTTATACGTGGAGCTTGTGTGTTCAGCAATTAATATTATGGCTTCGAAACCAATCTATATTTTAACAATGGCTTGTAACTGCCAATAACTGCTCTTCCAGTTTGAGAAATGATACGACAACGTATCTACTCAATTTTACCTTATTGATCCAGTGTATCTTCGCTAACAAGTAATTGCCAACGTTTAGCACTTTTGATTACGCTTCAATTAATTATTGGACTGGTTAATTTTATATATAAACACAAGGATAAGCTGACATATCAGCCTGCAAGGTTGCTCTCTTTTCATCCTGAACTTCCATTTCTACGATCTTACTGATTACCTCATCCTCTGGACCATTATAATCATTGCCCAACAAATTATCTAAGGCCCACACAGCTTGGGTCATTCAAAAGAATCCAATTTCTGTTTTCTATCCCTTTTGTTGAAACAGAAAGAGCCACAACAGCTGTCGTTGAGCGGAATGCAACATACTTTTGTTTTTTGGGATTATTACCTCTAGGTCTCGAAAAGAGATGTCTAATTGCCACTAAGGTAAGTCACTTTTTTTAATTACCATTTGTAGGAAAAACTTGGTTTTTATCCATTTTTAATTAATTATTAAAGTGCGCCCCACACGTCCACGTGGCTGGACCCACATACCGTTGTGTTCGTCTTAGCTAGGAGATTAAGATCGAACCCTAGGTTGGATAAAATCAAGTTAAGGTGAATGAGAAATTGACCTTGAAAGTTCCTACATGAACATTGGTAGAAGGGGAAAAATATGTTGTCCCACTTTGGTGAAGCACAACAAATTCATTGGGTATATGCACTCGAAGTTGAGCATTAAGGGTTGGCCCTTCGGGTCATTACAACTTTTGTTGGGGGAGAAGGCATGAAAAAAGTGGGTTTTGGTCTATATAACACACGCGAGTGCCGCCGCCTCCGACCGAACCGACCCGGGCCGGGTTGGGTTGGGTCATTAGATGAAATGGGCTAGGCCCAAGTCGTCTATTACTTTTTACAGACCCAACGTGTTATTTTTATTTTCTTCTCTTTATCGAACCAGTGTGTCCCAACCGAAATATCTTTTCCCTTTCCCATGCATCTGTTCACAAACAGTCACTGGACATGACTGTTCACTTCCGATGGGTTGCATTCGTTCCAAACAGTAGCACTTTATCGTTTCATACCTTTCCATTCAGGTGCCTATTTATCTATAAATAGGACCCTCATCCTCTCATGCATTTGACGTTTTCACTGATACCTTATCACTAGCAGTAATTCAACTTTCACATGTGTTTATGAGTTCATTGCTTCGAATTGAAAGCATTTAGTGAAAGTAAATTTTGTTTTATCTTAATAACCATTTTCCATTTCACTTGCCTCTTTAAAAGAACGTCATAAGCATTAAGTGAGTACTATCCTCAGTGGATAGCAAAATTCCAGTATTAAAAGGAGGGCAAATTTCATAATTTTGGTGGGGTTCTTTCATGCTTGGTTTCACTTTCACTACAATTGTGAACAGAGTCAATTACTACCATTCTTATTCCACTGGACCACCACCATAGCTGGTACGGTGGTACTGTCGTCACTGCTGCAATCACCACCACTCTTTCACGGCCACTCTTTCACACTACTACCTCTTTCACACTATTACCTCTATATGGCCCCTATTCTAGGATAAGGTCTTCATTTTGTTCAGCTCCTATCTTAGCCAAATGGTCAACGCATTCATTTCCGCTTTTGTAAATATGAGTGAGAGATGACTTTGTTTGAACAAGCAGCGCTTTTGCATCGTTGATGATATTGCTTTGAGGATGATTCTTGGCTAACCCTTCATTAATCAAGTTCATGACAATGCTAGAATTTGACTCAATCGCTACTATTTGCAAGTTCTTCTCGAAAGCGATTGTTAGACCTCGATATATAGCCCATAGCTCCGTCTCTATACTTGTATCAGCCACCATCTTCCCATAGAAACCGAACAATGACCTTCCATTTTGATCCCTGAATAGACCTCCAAAGCCTGCCCTTGAATTTGTCATATATTTGCATCCGTCCGTGTTTAAGTTTAATAGAACCTACAAGTGGTGGTACCCAATGAGTTAGAGAATTTTTTCTCAAGCCAATGGTAATAGCAGATTTGAAAGCCCCACTGATTTCTTTGGAGTGAAATAATGGACTTGAAGCTCATAGTCTTAGTTGTATCTAGGTTTTCAAAAAATTTCTTGTTCCTGTCTTTCCAGATTTGCCATAAAATAATTGCGAACAATGTATTCCAAGGAGTGTCCACTGTCCACACCCATTCCCGACATCTTTTTCGACTTAAGAGTTAACAAATATCCAATCCAAACTGGGCCAATCCAATCTGCTATTAAACCATTGACTACTACGAAAGTACCACCAAATTAAGTTGCCAAAGGCACTCCCGAAACAAGTGATTGATGTCCTCAGTATGCCCAAGGCACCGAGGACAAAATCAGAATGGGTAATGCCTCTTGCAGCCTTGAGTTGCCACTATTTAAAAATTGATAGAGAAAAAGCGTTGAAAGAGAGAAGGAAAAAAGTACTGTACTAAATTTCAGACTTCTTGTATCAAACAATGTTTTCTTTCGTCTCTTCTGAGACAATAAATATCCATGTTAAAAAGAGTGAGCATTCCAGTTGTGAAAAACTCATTTTTTTTTTCATTAGTAGTCTGCAGTTTTATATCCTTCTTATCTTTTGTTTTGTTTTGTTTATTTTATTTTATTTTAAATAGCATGTAAGTTAACTTAAAATAGAACATATTTCTGTGTGTCCAAACTGAGACCTCTTTCATGAACATAACATGTAAGTTAACTTAAAATGGAACATATCTCTGTGTGACAGAATTGAGACCTCTTTCATAGACACTCAAGGGGTGTTTGACCACCTATTTTTTGCAATTGGTTTTTGCATTTTTGACTTTTAGGTGTTTGACACATCACAGTGAAAACACATTCTGCCAAAAGTTTTTGGTTTTTGAGTTTAGAGAAGAGAGGTAAAAAATAAGTTGAGAAGAGCTTTTTGACTTCTCGTTTTCCACTTTTCCAATTATGATTGCAAAAAGACCTATGTATTCTGCACAAACGTCCCAAACACTACTCTTGTTTTAAAATGCATTCTGCACATTTCTCCCAAAAACTCCTACCATAATTCAAAAGCCAAAAAATTAAAATGAAAAGTTAAAAATGAGCTCCTAAACACTCCCGCGCTGCTAGACCAAAAATTATTTTGTACAAAATATGAATTTGCTATCTAATGTGTATAGTTCATTTATTTTTATAGGTGAACTAGGTCATTAAAATGTTACTCTGCTACATAACTCCCTTACTCTCCTCACTTGTAAATATGGTTGGATTTTATGCCGGCTAGTGTTAGTGGGTTAGTGTCGTGAACAAGATTACTAGGAGGGTTGTTGTCGTTACTCCATCGGCTCGAACCCGGAATTCCAATGGTTTCGTTGGTTTAGAAGATAGTCATGCTAACAATGGGTGGCGGTTGTCGTGCAAATAATACCAAAATATTTAGAATTTCTATATGCGCCGCACAGTTCACTCATTTTGATTTACTTGGGCATTTTCTAAAAGTGGGTTTTGTATATTTTGAAGTTTAATGGTAATGATTCTATGCCTTGATGATAAACCCTTGTCCAATAACAAATAAGCCCCGTATATGTGGGGTCTTGAATTTGAACTGGGGGGTTGTGCATGAACGGATGCAAGATCCTGATTTAGGGTGCCAATGTATTTTGATTGGCGGATTAAACTTCTCAGGTTAATTCTGGGATGTCTGACGTTAAATTTTTCCAAAAAAATGATGTGGAAACCCGTATAACAGGACCCAATTTTAAAGCAACGATCTGGAAAAATTTGGACAACCGCATAATTGAGGATGTGGTTGACCGTGCCAGTGCCTCTCATCCATCGCTGGCGTATGTGAAAATTAGACTCCCTAGTTATTGTGGCCTTGTTCGTTTCACAGTTTTAGTTTGGTTTTAGTTTTGTTTTTTAATCATTATCCTCATTTCTCTCTCTATCTCTCTCCACTCATTACCCCTATCTCCAAAACTAAACTAAACTAAAACTACTAAACGAACAAGGCTTGGGTGTCCTTGCCAATCTATATTTTATTGAATTAAGTATATGGCCTATTCTTGTATGGATTGCATAAAAAAGATCAAATCATGTTAGTGGAGCAACGATGATGATGATCGAAAACGGTCCTTCACATCTTCGAATTTGGATATAAGCATTATCACCCAAGTAATAGCTACATGCTATGTGCTTTGATTACCTTCTTGTTGGTTTATCAGGAAGCCGTCAAATTGGTTTTCCAAAGCTGGTAAATTTTGTATGTGTTTTGGTAAATTTCGTTGTTCAACGTTATTGTTCCATTCATTTTACCCTGAGATGCGCTTCCATGGAAACTTATCACCTGTAATATATAGCTTATTACGCTGTTTCTACTTACAAATCAATCTATGTGTTCTCGTTATGATAGATTATACGCAAAGGGTGGATTTGGTCCAGGATCTGAGATTTGAAACAGCGACAAGTTGAATCAAGGCAACTTCCGATGGGGAGTATCTTATTGCGTCAGGTGCTGTGAAACAGTAAACTTGCACTTCTAGCAAAACATGCAGGTTTGTCCTTATTTGTATCCATATTCCATCATTCTTTACTCTCGGATTTCAGGTATTTACCCTTCACAAATCAAAGTATATGAGCTAAGGGAACTATCGTTGAAGTTTGAGCGGCACTTCATTTCAGAGATAATTAACTTTTAGGTACCTTCCCTTCTTCTGTCTCTGGAACAGTTTAGTCACTAATATTGCTATGATACTAGTTGAGATTGGGCTTGCAAGTTACAATAGGCTTCATATGACATGCAAAGAAATAAAATATAGCAGTCGAAAGGAAGGGCTGCCCCTGAGATTTTCTGGGCCCCTAGAGAGAATAAAAAATTTGGCCTTGTATCTTCTTGTAAAAAATTTAAAACAACAAAAATTACTTTCGAAATGAAATTATCATAAGGATAATACAACATAAAATCGGTCTATGTTACCTCACATTTGACTATTCCAAACTTAAAGTTGATACCATAAGGTTCAAGTGAATAAGTATATTTATTTGATGTAAGTAGTTGAGGTTTGATAGGATTTTTTTTTACTATTGTGCGACAAATCATATCGTTTACTACGTTGTTAAATTATTTCAGTGCAACATTTGGGCTCTACTTTGGCATAAACACTTGTAACCAGCTTTTTTGTTTCAAGATTTTTCTCTTTTTATTCATATTGACATATTCACTGGCAGAAATGCATGACTAAAAAGCATTTGTGATATTAGAAACAATGGTCATTAAATCCAAAATTAAAGGGTTCTTATTTATATATTTTCCAATTTTTAACTATTTTGATAATGCATTCAAAAGCGAAAAGAAAAGTTACAAAAATATGATAACTTTTTTCTGATGTAACATAAAAGGCCTATAAGCATTTATTAGGAACCTATGAGGAAAAAGAAAGGTAGTTGTATAATGGCACATGTATAATACTTTTAGATTGTTAAGGTTAAGATGGTTTTTTTTCATCAACTTTGGGTATATCTGTATATTTGTTCGATTAGTATACAAAAATATGCACGTTGGTGTAGTGGTAAGGGTGTTGTTACATGAGCATTTGGTTTTGAGTTCAAAACTCTAGCTTGTCAAGATGTAAACAAATTCATGATCTCTTGATCAAAATGTCCTTCCCCTATAAGCCCGTATCCTCGGTCCTTGTCTATTCTTAGTTCAGGAAACAACCTTACTTGCCATACTATAATACTCATGGACTTCCTCCTAAGTACCTTGGGAAAGGCCTAGGATTTACTCCTTTTGCTAGAGAACCCCATTTATTGCTTAGTTTCGGATGATGCTTGGTAAATTTGATTTGTGTTTCCTCCTCTTTTGTGCAACAGGTTTTGGCTGATGACTACTCAAAGATGGCATTTCTATGTGCTGATCGATCTGTTTGTCTACATGCCAAATATGGGAGTCACTATAGTTTGCGGATTCCAAGGTCTTTTTCCCCTTTTGAATGAGCAATTTTTTGCCATGTCTGGTTTATTTCGTGCTCGACTTTTGAAGGTTTACCATTGTTTGCGTTTCTTCTCTTTGTAATAGAAGTGAAGTCCAAAATAGGATATTTTTTTTGTCAAAGTGATCTGCTTCCCGCATTTTTTCTTACTGCAATCTGTTGATCTTATCTCTCCTCGGTTTCAGCACATTCCTGTTATTGTGTTCTATTTAAACGGTAAGTATGAACTTAAGGCATAGGGCAGTTGATAGTAAAGCATGCTCTTATTTGCATCAAACTATCGGAATTGTGCTGTATCTGTTTGGGCAGCTGGGCTGCAGCAATCTTGGTGCAAATATTAACATATTTACAAAGGATTAGTGAAGAGTTGGAATTCCAGGAAGTGGATTAGGATGGTGACGTTCTTCGTCCATTTCCACACCAATTGTAACTTACGTTTAGGATATCTTGTTTTTCATCAAAGAAAGTTGAGGTTGAAGTATTGAAGCCAAGAAAGCAATAAACTTTCAGTTCTTTTATCAATAACAGATAAGGCGAAGAAGTTTGACAAAATGAGATACAGGATGGTATGGATAAGAGTATATTTGGCTTGGCATTATTATTCCTAGCTTGTCATCCACTTGCATTGGAATTTCTAGCTCTTGATGATGGAAATACAGTTTTCCTCTTTGGAGGAGTTTTGGTGCAAGCATGCAGAATGTAGTTTACTTTCATTTTGCTTTTGGGTTAATACCTAATTGTCAAGTGAGAGCTCATGACCTGAAACGATGCAAGTGCTCTCCCATTCCCACAGTTTGGCGCTGTATCCACCTGAAAGAGTAGGTTGTGCACCTACCATTCCTCTAGGACCCTATTCCTCTAAGACCCAGTTGCTAACGTAAGCGTTTTGCACTGGTAAAGATCTGTTTGCTCATTGCCAAGTTGCAGCTGCCTATGTGAGCTCATTCAACACTTCAGTTCTTAACATCAATGCCTTGGATTTTCAGAATAATTACATTTCATAGAGCTGAGCAGACAAAATGAACGCTTCAGCTGGAGAAAATGAACTCATGTAGCTAATGCCAAGTAATTGAGACTAAAGTTTTATTGAGTTGATTGACGAAGGAGCTGGCCTTTTCTTTTCCTTCCTTGATGATTCACCAGAGGTTCATAAATCATCTGAGCAGGGATAGTTAAATTGTAGACTATGATTAGGATTCTTCCAAACTGAGTGTTAGGAACTAATGTGTATGGAACAAATGTGTTATCTAGTCCTCTTGGTTCCCTCCAAATGCTGCCCTGGCTTGAACACCTCTATCCCATGTGCAACTTTTTATGATGAAAATATCTGCACGTTTGGAGAAGGTGAATGCAAATATGGAGCTTTTAGGAAATGGACCCAACAATGGATATTTGTTTATCAAGCTATCCACCAGCATCATCATTCCATATGCTGTTTGTTCTTTTATTTTGCCGGTTTTCCCACTTTATTAAAGTTTTAGAACTGCATGTTGCCCAGAAGTCACCTGACTTGGGTGCTTAAAACTTTCACAGAAGGGTACTGTCATGCTGTTATCTAGTGCCTTCAATTTCCGCATTCTGTTCTCTTCCTTGTAATTTATTCTGTTTTTTGATATTGGTTTAACCATGGAATCTGTCTGCTATACTTTAACAGGATGGGGAGGGATATTGCATATGATTGCTGGTCATGTGACTTGATTTGTGCTGCCTCTTCTCCGGATGCATACAGAATAAACTTGGAACAGGTTTTTGGCTGTCCTCTGTCAGTTAGTGTTTGTTGGTACGATTCTTGTCTTTATAGGGGTAAGAGAAAAATAAGAAAGCTCTCTTCGAAGAGGGGACCAAGCAAAAGGAAGGTTCATTATTCGTTGCTCTCTATTGCTTCGGTATTTGTGTTTGGGGTGATAACTATTCAAAAATAGAACACACAAAGGAGGAGGGAAAGTAATATTTTTTTTTATAGGAACTGTAATTATTATGAAGCTCTATATCGATTAGCATCTCCGATTACTCTAGCAATGGAAAGTCTTGCAAAAGTGAGCTGCCTCCAGCAGTTTGTCTATTTTCTACCTTCCTGCAGTTATTTGCAGGATGCCTTCTGCTTGTTAAGGTAAATATGCATGTTTATGAGCACTTGGAACATGGGATTTGGTCCAAGTGCTCGACCCGTATACTCCCGTTCAACCGTTTGGCAGCTCGAGCCCTGCTGCTCTCTTCCCTTCCCCTAGCTTGGATGGCGGAGGCTTCCCTTGAGACCATGATCGTGATTTTAACTATCTTTTGTTTAAATTGCTCTCTAACAAGGGAAAGAAAGGTGATGAATAACTAAAGGTATGTTTTGATCAGTTGATCCTCGTTTATTTACCAGTGCCCCAAGTCCACACCTACATTTGCCTCATCATCTACCACTACATAGGAATCAAACCCAATCTCGATTTAGGCATTCTTCTCTTTGTGATTCATATGATTCCTTTGTTAGATTTATTTAACTTATTTGGCCAATTGAAAAAAACTTAATTAGCTGCTGCATGCTCTAATTTATAGAACTTGGGTGTTTTCTTTTGCAGGGACGTTTCCTCACATCCCTTAACACACTGTCCCCTGCTCTAAACGTAGTTACTAGAAGGTTGGTGGACTTATGTCTTTATGATCTCTATAGTCGTTAAAGACTTGTTTGTTTTGGTTGTTTATCCAGTTGTTGAGGGAATCATAGTTTTTAATTCAGCAAGCATCATGGTTTAGTTGCTTGTGGTGGAGAAGACGGTGCGGTGGAATGCTTTGACATGAGAGTGAGATCTTCAGTCGGAAGAATAAATGCTGTTGCTCCTGCTGGTGATATTGACCAGGTAGCAAATCTGCTTCTTGTTAAATTATATCCAATGATATTTTTTAGTAGTTCTAGCTAGTGGGGAATACTTCGCCACTTGTATACATTTGCCTATACTTCAGATGTCTGATAGCCAAACTTGACGGGGTTGTATTTGTTGCTTACATTGTAAATCCTATTTTTATGGACCACCTGCTGTATCTTAGTGGCATTTCCTTCCAGCTGAAGTTTTGTTTATGGCAAGGTTTTGGATAGCATTGTCCTTCTGTTTTAAGTTCCTCTGGTAGTACTTTTTCATAATCCTTCCTAAGTATAATTTTTACAGCAACGAATAAAAGGAACCTGGAGTAAATTCTTTGCGTCATCTTTCACCATTTTACAGAAAAAAGATATTGAGCTTTAGGTTTCAATTGGAGATCAGAAGTGCTCTAAAAATGCCTACGGATTCGCAGGAGGTCACTGCAATAGAGTTTGATGGGGAAGGAGGCTACCTCATGGCTGTTGGAAGTAGTGCAGGAAAGGTATGGTTAAAACATCATTTGGGATTGTTTCATGTCCGTGTATACTATATACTATATCTGCTGTAGATTTTTAAACTCATTAATCATGGAAACACTTAATTAATCTTGCCCGAATAACCAAACCTGTCTATAAACAAACATTCCTTGTAGTGGTTTTTGTAATTAACACAGACAAATGTTGACCGACTGTTTTGTTTTAGTTTTCCTCCACTGATCATTACTAGGAGCAAATCTTTAGTTTATGCTTGCTTTTTTAAATGCAGGTATTGATTTATGACTTGCGTTCTTCACAACCAATGCGAGTGAAGGATCACATTTAAGCTACTTCTACAGGTTGGCTATTTTGTCTTTGTATCAAATGATGGATATGTTTTCTCGTTGCTTCTAATGCAAAGCTGGTTGCACTTGTCAACGTTTTTCTATAGGTATGGCAGCCCAATTTTAAATATTAAGTGGCATCAAACTCTCAACTCCGAGCGAGCGAAGTTAATTACTACGGATAATCATATTGTCAGGATTTGGGACCCGGAGACGGTAAGCAAAACTCTCACTTTCTTTGAATGTGTGAAGAATTTGATATTCTGGTACTTTATTTTAGATTATGGACCTTGGATTTCTTTGTTTGCGTTCTAGTTTGTTCATGTGATTATATCATATGAGATTGAAGAAAGCCTTTGTAGTTCAAGTTATGACCGGGCATGTCTGACTATTGAATTCACATTCATTCATTGCGTTCATTTCAGTTGTTGCAACTCTAATATGACGTTCTTTCTACTATTCTCTTGTTTTCCTTGTGAAAATATGACATAAGATGGTTGCTTTGAACAAGCTAGTTGACTTTTTCAAAACTTACGAGAAGAAGTGTGCTTAATTTTTAGAACATGTGAGAATGGCTTGATGTTGTGCCTGATTTATTGGCTTATCAATTCATGTACTGGTGCTAGAGAAATCGACATGGTACTATTTGTTCAGTTGGTGTGCCTTTGTGTTATCACCAGTGACCCAGGAATTGAAGACAACGGGGGCACATACTATTTATAAACTTCAGGAAAAAAGTTTGTAAACAAACACATGACGCAAACCTATACGTTCAGTACAGTTAGTAAAAGTTTATAATACAGAAATTTGAAAAAAGTTTCTGCAATATATATTTTTGAGGTACTTCTTCCTTGCTGTTACACAAATGAGAGGAAAAAATCGAATACCTGGTGAGACAAAAATCCGAGTAATAAACAAGTAAACATTTTGCCAATGAGTACAAAATTCATTAAAAGCGCTATTTTTTTTCAAGCAACCTGGATACAAAAGAAAGCCCCAATTTGTTAATCAAAAGAAGTTGCTCCTAATTTATTTGACAAAGGAGGAACCAAGAGCCCTAGCCCCTAAGTAACTGGCAACATACAATATAGTTTCTAATTGAAGATCAAAGCTCCAATTTCAAGTTGCAGAAGTCAATATATAGCCACAGAGACCTTGAGCTCAAGTGAGTAAAGGAATAGCTACTACTATTGCTACTGCCACCCAAAAAAACTGGATTTCAGTGGGGCACGTGCCCTACAGTGGGTTCGCCCCTTGTTATCACCATTTTGGTCCTTATTGTGGAGTGGACATAAGATGAGAATTAAACAATTCTCGTCTGTTTTATACTTTTGGGTTACACAAAAAAATTTAACACAATGTAATTCATGGATTTTCTTAGGTAACACTCCCTCCATCCCATATTGCTTGCCTCTTTTGGGAAACCACGCATTTTGCACACTAAATAATGTGTTTATGAGAATTATTTTTTCAAAAACTTTTACACCAATTTTTTTCTACTAAATGAGATCTTTAAATTGGTGTAAAAATTTTTGGAAAAAAATGAACGCTAATACGCTAATACATTATATTTTGTGTGCAAAATGCACGGAAATCCAGAAAGGGCAAGCAATTTGGGACGGGAGTAGTGGATGTAGCATTGGAAGTTGGAGGAGACATCAGCTCAAATTCTCCATCATTTGAGGTGGCTGATGTGGTAGGGGTTTTCCTTCTCATTTTTTTGGTGCTGTGGGTTATGCAAAAGTGATCCTCTAGCTTTTTGAGAGCTGGGTGGGCTGGTCCCATGTGAAGTGAGTGAAACATACTTTAGAGGATTTGGAGATGTTGGTTCATAGATTAAACTTATTTATTGCATAGCTTCATTTTTAGCTTGGATGGGCAATCTGCCGAGTTTCTCCTCTTTTGCTGATTATGTCTTTGTTAGATCTAGGTTGTGCCTTTAGTCTTGGTTTGATCTAGGTTGTGCCTCCTCTAGTGGTTTTAGTTCTTTATGTTTATGTACCAAAGATTGTGGCTGCAGTATAGCTTACATAAGATTTTATAATAGCACAAGTTGAAGATCATTTTCTTAGGGTGTTCTTTTCTACTTTTTCCCCCCTCATCCGCATAGGGGATTAATTTACTTGAATATAGGTTAACCATTCATTTGAATAGGATAGGCAAGAAACCAATAACTTGTATGAGTACTAGTTGGTTACCGGCCTGAAATTTAATGTTTTTCTTTGATTTGTCATCTTAGCGTATGAGATTGGAAAGCGATTGTAAGGGTTTTCAACTTTTGCAAAAGCGATCACCATAATGCCACGTATAGGCGAGGGATATTGTTGATTGTATTTTGTAGCATATTCCTAGATGGGAGTAGTTTCTGGATGTGGGTTTGATTGACTTATCGGAATACTCTCAGGGAGAAGGCATGACCAGCATTGAGCCAACAGCTGGAGCGATAAATGATACTTGCATCTTTGATAGAAGTGGGTTGATTCTGTTGGCTCTGGACTGCAGCCAGATACCATCTTATTTCATACCAGCCCTTGGACCTGCACCAAAGTGGTGTTCTTACCTTGAAAACTTGACGGTATGATTATTGGATGCTTTTATATGGGTTTCTTCAAGTTGTCTTAGGACGATGCCTGTTGTATCATTATTGTGCTTGACTTTTACTTGTGTATTAATTTTTTCCCCTGTAGGAAGAGATGGAGGAGGGTGCTCAAACAACTATTTATGATGATTTCAAATTCTTAACAAAAGAAGATCTCGAGAGGTTGAATTTGACAAATTTAATTGGCACCAATCTTCTAAGAGCTTACATGCATGGATTCTTCATTGATTACCGGTTATATAAGAAGGTGATGCCTCTCATTCTATGCATGGTTTTAGTCTGTGATTTAATGCTGCATCTTGTGAGAAATATCAAGCCTGTTGTGGGCTTTCTATGGGCAAACACTTATGTGTCCGAACTTCATGTAATTTCTATGTCGATGATAAAGGTTTGTCGTTTTACATTACTGGCTGATTGTTTGGAGAAAATAAAAAAGAGGGTCAAAAGACCCAGAACAGATCAGTGATCGGGATTGATTTATTAGAATTGTGGTATTGTATAAAGTAGGGGAAAAAATGATAAATCTGATATAGCTAGCTGCCTTATTACTTCCTCTATGGTGATTAATTGATTATGATCCTCATGCTTGACATTCTATAGATAGTTAGCTGGAAGAGATTTATAATGTATCTGGGATTATCTAGTCATAGTATTGAATTATACCTTTTCTGAATAAAATGTAAGGGCAATTCTGTTTTTCAAAATTGTTATCTGTATGTTGATGTCTGCAGGCACATGCATTAGCAGATCCATTTGCCTATGATGATTATATAGAAAAGCGGAAACAGGAGAAACTGGAGGCTGAACGTGCCTCTCGTATTACGGTTAGTTTTTCATCTTTCATTCCTTTGTTTTTGCCTTTGCTGTCCCCTGACTTGTATGCAGATGTGTTTAGGTTCTGTGGACAGGGGGTGTTGTCAAGGAAGGAGGAACTTAATTAATGATTACTGGAAACAACGTAGTCCAATCCATAGATGTTTTTCCCATCAGCCACTTAATAATCTATAAGTGTTTTCCCCTCCTTACGTTTGAAGAATATTTCATTTCATCAAGAAAATACGGACAACAGTCAATGTTTGAGAACAGAAGGGGACAAAGTCATTTCTAGAAAAAAGAAGCATGACCCCAAATCCCATGTCATGTTCTTAGAAGCCCTTGTCGTGTATTAACCAAAAATTGAACTCATTATCTCGAATACTTCCCGACCCTTGTGGAACCGTTGGGCATAGTTCTTGAACACTTTGAGCAGGTCCTACAGAGACGCGCCCTTTTTAACATTCAACGATGAAAACAGTTTCATTTTTCCCTTTCTTGTCCCCATATTTCTCATCCATTAAACAGTGGGTTGAAGTTCCGTTTGCTATCTTCTTCCTTAATTTCAACAGATTTCTGTACCTAACCTCAATTCAAAGATTTCTAGTATTGGGGTTAGTTTTGGACATCTAAACACTTTCTTGTTTGACTTTTCAAAAAGTAACATACATTTTGCGGATAGAGACTAAGTGACTAACAACAAGGGATGGAATGAGTTTGTGCACTTGCTATTCTCAATCTCTCATTATTAACTCCTTGGTTTCTTCTGCAGATTAAGAGGAAACTCCCTAAAGTCAACCGGGTTCTTGCAGCTCGTCTTCTTGAAGAAGAAGCAGAAAATGAAAGCAAAGACGAAGATGGTGCTGATGCCAAGAAAAAATCCAAGAAAAAGAATAGACTCAGCAGTGAAATTCTCAAAGATGAACGTTTTGCAGCGATGTTTGAAAACAAGGTATGGTATGTTTAAGTCCTATCTCCCTCAAAATAAGGTATTTAACTAACAGGTATCGTCAAAACATACGAGCACTTTGATTTTGTTTGTTTGGTTTTAATCTCCACTAGTTTTTAGTGAACATTTCACAAGCACTAGGAGTAACAAGAGCCTGTAAATGGAACTATAATTGCACAGAACATGGAAATGAATGATATTGATCATGTAATTATGAACTCTATGATTAAGTAGAAGACCTTGGTTTGTGAAAATATGATGCTTTTTTGTCCCTTTTTTGGGCACATGTAAGCTCAAGAAATGAATCCAGAGCATTCAGAGGTTATGGGTAACATGTGCCGGTTCATTGTGCTTTACAATGTAATGATGAAGTCATTAAAAAATAGGCAATCTTGCGATTGATTGTCTGGAGTTTGACCTCCAGTAGCAGGAGAGGCACTGTATTGGATAGCCCATTTGCCCGCTTGAGTCTACAATCAATGATGTCTTTTGTCCTTTCTTGTTTTGTCTCCAGGACTTTGAAGTTGATGAAGCTTCGACCGAGTATCTGGCTTTGCATCCTGTGGCATCCACGAAGCAACCGTCTTTGGTTTATGAACATTTTGAGGCAGTTATGGAGGATGAGGATAATCCAAGTGATTCCGATGCTTCGACCGCTTCCCATTCGTTGGATGATGACCACACCAACGAAAAACACAAATCTAAAAACAAATCTTGGGTTCCAAGGTTAATGTTCATACTCCGGTTCATGCAGAGTTTTTTTTAGTTTTTATTTTTAGGAAATTATAAATTTTATACTCCGGTTTATTCAGAGTTAACATACTATAAAGTACCCACTGAATTTGTCAAGTGCTAAACTGCATCAATGCATGAGATATGTAGGGATGTAGGAAAGGTACTGTGAATAAGGGCAAGCAATTGGTGTAATAAGAATTTTCATGCAGTGGAGATGAAATCTTTGGTATCTTTAATGCGACAGTATGTTGGTGAGAACACGAGCTAGGCGTCAATAGTGGTAGCAGAGAAAGGCAATTGTAGTGGTTAGGGGAGAGAAGAGATAAAGAAGGCTGAGAAGAAATTTGATGCCACTAGAGAGGCAAAGAAGCTTATAAATCTAAGAAGATAAAAGAAAAACATGGGCTCGACAGATAGACGAATAATGGTCTTACATGGAAATATCTATGGAGACTAGAAAGGGCCAAATTGAAACAGAATTAAGTATATTGGTCTAGTAAGTTTTTGAAAACCCTTAGTGGGGTGATCTTGAAAAGAGAGCTGGGGCACCCCCATTTGCCTCCTCTCCATCTGCCCTTGTCTGTGACATTTATTTTGTCTTAGTGGATAGGCGTGGAAAAATCTACCAGCATCAATAAAACAGGAAAATGAAGGCAAAACCGGCACTGCATTTTCTACAATTTGGATTTTGTTGTTGAACTGATAATCATAATCAATTTTTTTTTTGGTTTGTCGTTTTCAAGTAGCTAGTTAAGGTAGGAATTTAGTGGAAGTGTATTCTCAACCCTATCTCTATACTTTTCTTGACAAAACCTGCAGATTGCATGAAGTGAAGGATGAGCGACACGCAGAAGCATTCTTTAACTGCGTCTCTCTTGCAAAGGAGGATGCTCTTCCATTGGGCGAAAGGGTGGCTGCTCTGACAAATCAGCATCAGGCTTCACGTAGTGCTTCACGTAGTATGAACAAAGTCAAATCGGGTCCAGGAGGGTCAAGAGAGATTTCCTTCGTTTCTAGAAGCTCAGCAAAGTACAAGGAAGATGAGGAAGAGGATAAGGAAGAAAGGCATGTAAAGAGAAGGGGAATGCAATCTTTGGGGCTAAAGGCAGATAGATCAGGCCCATCGGGATTTAGAGGCAGAGGAAGAGGAAGAGGAAGAGGAAGAGGAGGTCGTCGTGGAAGAGGCAGAGGAAGAGGAGGGTTTCGGGCAGAGGCAGGCATTGAGTTTTCCGTTGGAAGCTGAATGGTATTTGGTGTGTTTGCATCGGATATCACTCTTTAGTGAGCCAGTTTTTGAAGACTCAATGAACAACACATTCACAAGGAAGAGTTCGACTGTAATTGCTCAATATACGCGATTGAGTTCGCCCAAGATGATATGGTTTCTGATGTGCTCTGGATCAAGGATTCAACTACCCTTCCCTTTATAAATTTTGGGCGCGAGGGTGCTTTAGTTCTCCTTATGCTTTGGTTTCTAGTGGAAGTTTTGTATTTCCCAGTATATTCCTTCCCTTTGGACGTCTAATGTTAAACTTATATAGATGTGCTATTTCCAAATACTGAGTGAGTTGGAAATTGCAGAGCAGAGCAGAGTCGAAGATATGTCGCAGGAAATGAACGCATCTTCAATTGTTTACTAAATGAGGTACAATTCTCGGGTGGTGTTTTGCTTGGTATTTGCCGAGAATTTTGGAGTTCAATAGCTGATGATCATGGACTTGGCAATGTTGCTATTGCCGGGTTAAGAGACCTATTTCTGAACTCGGCGTCTGTTTCGTTAAGTGTTTCTAATTCGTTGGGTTTGATGGGTTTGCTGTTTCAGAACTCATAGTAGCTACGGTTTTTTCTCAAGTGCGAACTGGATGCCTCGGTGAACCATGGAACTGAGATTGGGACATTTGCAGATTGCCCCGAGTAGAAGCACAATACATAGCGTCTAGCTTTCTATTATCTTGTGTGAGAATGTCCTGGGAAGTGATCTACGACTGTAATATATACTCATGAAGTTGAAAGAAAACCGGATTGTCGCAAGGCTAGTCATATTACCCGGCATGTGGTGTCGGGCTAATAAGAAATACACAGGAATGAAGCTGAAATGAGAATGTCAAGAAAAATACTCCCTTCGTGCCAAAATGGAAGTCCAAAATCACTATTCACACCTCTTAACAAATCAAAGGTAAACTTTCTTCGAAATTACCTTCAACTTCAAATACAAGATACTTCGAACTTCGAACAGATGATTGTTACAAGAACAACCGAAATTAATCCTAACTACCTCCTAATCTAATTCCTACAATACTTCGAACTGAGTTCGAATTCCTAAAACTACTTGCCAATGAACAAACCAAGCATCATTTGTTTGATAGCTGTTTGTTGAAGATTTGTCCGGGGGTTTTTCACTCTTCAATATCTTCTATTTATAGACATTGCTTGTAGTTTGAACTTCCCGCCCAGTGAATTTGAACTTGGCTTGCTTCGAACTCTAACTTTCATTCTTTGAGTTGGCGGTTTCTTCTGACCTCCATGTCTGAATTTGAATTCTTCCAATTCTTCCTCTAGAATCTTTGATTTTGAATCTACACAATTACTTAAAATAACTCAAATGATTACGAGTTAAGGAGATAACTGCCTTTCAAAATGTACTACTTTTTTTTGGGTAAAAAAGCTTGAAATTAAAAAGGGCTAAGCGAATGTACAGCCTACAAGGGGCATACCCCAGGGAGAACAAAACAAAATAAAGAAAGGAAAGAAAGAAAAGGAAAAAATGCGTACCCCCCGGTACAACGGCCAGGGGAAGATGAAATCCAGCACAACCCGCTGGCATAGGGAACAAAAGCTTTAAGACAAATTAAATGCATGCCATAATAGATGAGCATTCTCTTGTAGAAGAAGAAACCCACAGGATATGTTGCTAGTAAATAGCCCTCTGCCTAGTACAAAAATGAAATTGTGAATAGACATAGGATATTGGCTAGAACTGATGGCAAACTGATTGTCAAAGCTCCAAAAGATATAGCCTATGCTATAGAACCACCGACGAGAGACCTGGGTAACCGAATACCCTCAAGAAGACCGTAGCATCAGGAGCTTGCTAGACCATAGCACTCGACCAAAATCAGAGGAAAATTGGACAGCATAACTGCCACTTTGCCTTGTTTCACAAGTTTACACGTGGAGTTTTATGTGTTTAGCAGTTGATATCATGGCTTCGAAGTCCATTTTTATATCAGCAATGGTTCGTAACTACCAATAACTGCTTTTTTCCAATTCGAGAAACAATACGACATCGTATTTACTTGATTTTAATTCAATAATCCTGTGTATTTTCATTGACAGATTTTGCCAATATTTGGCATTCATGATTACGTGTCAATTAATTATTGGATTTGTTTATTTCATATGTAAACATACCCACATTAACATCATTGTTCAAAAGATTTGAATAAGTGTTAATGTGCCCTTTGCCGCTTCGATTTCCTATAAACTTCAAAAGAGAGGAAGTTATTCAGAATGATCTCGAGTAGTTCACACGTTCCCAATGATAATGGGCAGTTAATCCACACGTTCTCCATCTTCAAGAATTTAAATCGTTTCCAACTTAAAGTTTTTGCCTATAAAATGACTTAATTACTGGTAAAGATCAATCATCAGTCTACATCGTAAACTGACTTTTATCTTAACTCAACCATGACTGATGTTTCCAATACCCAAAATGCCTTTGAAAACTTGGTTCTTAATGATCCAATCCCTGTTGATACTAGAAATACTGTCACACCAGTCATTGGTGAGATTCGAAGGCATCGTTCTTATGTGGTAATTGAAGCAGAGGATTTTGAGCCCATTGATCCATGGAATCCTCCAACTTCTCCTACTCCCAAACCCTTTCTATGGGGTTTACCATCTGAAATAGTGGTGGTAAAGATGGATGATCCTGCTGGCTATTAAGGTTGGAGCAAATATCGCTCATTAGCTATGAGTAGGTATTTATCTCCGTTTATCCGACGTGATCCCAACATAATAATGCTCAATAGCCTCATTGCCACTTGCCTCACCCCTTTGTTTTTTAAAGTTTGTGAAGATGAGAGATCTGGCTTTGCTGGTTATGGAGAACTTAAGTAGATTGCCAATAACCAATATATATATTGGCTAAATGAGGTTCGAAGGCCTCATTTTGAAGGAAATTTTGTTGATCTTGCTAACCTCTCCCTTCGAACTCTTCCAGAAAACCTAGACTGGTTTCAAGAGTTAAAGAATATCAAATTCGATCCTATTATTTTTCATGCTGATTATTCTTACTCTCTCGATCCACAATCTGATTCTATTAAAGCCAAAGAATTGTTGGCTGCTTTTGCTTTTCTAGAGATAGGAATTCTTGAAGAAGACATCCCTTATAAAAACTTCTTATGGGCTGGTAAGACTCTTCAATGTGTCATCTCTGAACAAGCTGGTGCTTTTCTCAATTCTTTTCTGAGTCAAATCCCTCTTCTATGAATGTGGATGAAAAACAACACTGCTTCATTTATGTTCAATCAAGATCTCCACGAGTATGAAGTACTTCATGATCAAATCACTAAGCTCCATAATAAGATTGAACGTCTGAAGGGAGACTCCTTCGAAATCCCACCTGGAATTTCCAAAAGGCTTCGAAGGAGGTTCAAAAATCGCATCAAAAGAAATACTCTTAAGTTGGCTAAGTTCGAAGTCAAAGCCAAAAATTTGGTTCTGAAAATCAGACCATTGATTGAGAAGAAGCTCAAGTTGGATGAAGAAGACATGATTAGGATGAACGAAAAGGAATTTTTTAACTTTACTTGGACAAGGTTTCATGCCTTAGTGAGTTGGAGCTTTCTTCATTATTTCCAAGTCATTTCCACCCCAACAGCTGTTCCACCTCCATCAGTAGATGCCTAATTCTTCTTTGAATGTAATAGGTTTCTCTTTGCGGCATGTAATTTCTTTTATGTTAATGTAATTTCAGTTCTTTCTATGGTTTAATGCTTTTACGAAGCACTTTAAGGTACTCTAAACCAGTTTGAACTCATGATAAACAAAACATGATAACATATATTTTATGATATTGATCCAATAAAATGGTTCGAAACACATGAAAAATTCAAAAATGAAATTATTCACCCATAAAGGTTATAATTCAATCTTGGGCCCAAACTCAAAACAAGCCCAATTACACTTAATGAGTATTTGACCCGATCTGACATATCGTTTCATCGCAACGTATATATTTAGGGCTTGGAAGTATTTTCATTTGTGCATTTCAAACTTTCGAAAACATCTTGCGTTCCCTCCTATGCTCTCACAACCCTTACAATCATGGCATCCCTGAGTGAGACATCTAAAGGTACTCCCTCCTTTGTTCTTAGGAAACTAATTTCCAGAGAATTTGCAAGATCGAAGTCTGGTGAAGGAACTCTGCAAGATCGTATATTTATCGAGCATCCCGTTACTCCAAACACTCAAATCCTTGGTCCTACATTCTTCGACCTCCCTCTGGATTTCACAACATGTTATCCAATTCTTGAAAAGAGTGACCTTGTAAAGGATAGGCTCCTTGATTTCTCCAATTGGGCCAAGAAAATTTTTGTTTACTGGCCGAATTATGATAGGGATTGGGAAGATTGGACTGAACATATGTTGAAGCTCTAAAAGAAAGAGTTAGAAGACATCGGGCTACTAAATATCATCTCCTTGCTTCAACTTGGTATAAACCAAAACCCTTCACTTATTCATGCTGCTTTAAACTTTTGGAACCCATCATACAATTATTTTAGGTTTAACTGTGGAATGATGGCGCCCACAGTCTTAGACATATCATTCCTTATTGTGCTTCCTCCATATGGTCCGTCCTTTGACATCACTTCGTCTACAAAAGTTCCTTTTTTGGATGAAATGGAGTATGCTGGAAAAAATGCTTCATATAGCAAATTTTTGGATAATGATTGAATGTTTTCAGATGAAGTGTCTGAAAGGGAACTATTTGCATATATCTGGTATACCTTATGCAAAATGATCTTTTGTCATGGAGGTAAGAAAATGATGCTCGAATTTGCCCCCTTAGCCTATACTCTTTCAAGAGGTGAAATCATTGATTTGGCTTCCTACTTTTTAGGTTATGTTTGCAAGATAGGGTCGGACAACCATGTCAAACCACTTTCATATAATTTAGGAGGTCCCCTTTGGTTTCTGCAACTTTGGTTGTTAGCCTATTTCCCTGATCACCAAGTTGTTGAGAGATCTCCCCTTAACGTTTATGGAGAGAAATTCCTCATTTTAGCCTCAATTCCTCTTAGTTTGGTTGAATACCTGCAGTATTTTTGCCAAATGAAAGAAGACAAAGAAGTAGGAGATTTTCTTCCCTTTGACAACTGGGATATTGGGCCACCATGGATAAGCGGAATGATGGAGCAAAGAGGGACCAGTACTTATCGTGATGCTTGGGCAAGCATTTTATTACCAAGAGAGATCATCTTTGGTGGCTACATTGGAGGGTGCAGACAAGCTTATGCAGAAACATATTGCCCAGCACAATTTGCTAGACAGTTGGGTTTAGGACAAGCTATTCCCTGTCCTTATCCTGGGGAGATCAATGTTGATCTATCCATGAGGGGTAGAGTTGGTAGAAACCACCTTTCACGTATCAATGTTGAATATAGGAGAGCTAGAGCGAAATTTCAACCATACAAATTTGCTATCACAGGCTCTTCTCATCAAAATTCTTCTCAATGGTGGCACAATACTATGGAATTGTACAACAATTTTGCAATTGTCAATGCTTTTACTAAGGATATTGGTATTGCTGATGAAGGAGCACTTCATTCTGACTCAATATCAGATGATGGGTTTGGGGCAAGTCCAGAAGATACGTCTCAGGGGACTTAACAAGAAGGGACACTAGAAGTGCAATCTTCTGTATTAATACCTGTTGCTTTGGACGTAAAACCCCTTCGATCAGTGCCACATATAATGACTAGATCTCAACATCATAGAACCACTCCTTCTCCATCAGGTAACTTTGATTACTAGTACAATTGATATTCCTTTAAGAATTTTGCACTTTTTCTTTTACTCATGGTTTGAAAATACAGAATCCGCCCCAAAGAAAAAAGCTAGGAAAGAGAAAGAAATTGCTCAAACTCTTGTTTCTGTAACTTCGAAGCCAGGTAATTCCTTTTTAAAAAAATCTAAATTGACCTTTTAACTATTTATGAATCATATGACCCCCTTTTCCCCTTTTGAACAGTTAGTAAAAGAAAAGGAAATATAGAGCAAGAAGCCAGTCAACCAAAAGCAAAATTTGCTAAAGCTTATGAGTCTTCGAAGAGAAGAAGAAATTTTTTGATTGAAGAACCAGAGGAGGAAGAAACAAAAGATGTTACCATAGGCCAATTTGTGAAAGGTAAACTATTGTGACTTCAATTTCATCAAGGCCTTTGAACTTACTTTTATATTTCTCATCTCTAATTACTAATATAATTTTAGAGACAAGGGCAAAGTCTAAGCATGCTGATACTTCAAAGGCTTCTTCAGAACCACTCCAACAAACTCCTATTGACACTCAACAATCAATTGGTCCTTCTACTGCTGGTGCAATTGAAGCTTCAAAATCTGGTACAACCACAACACATGATACTTCTTTTGGCATCATGAAAAAAGCTGCTGAAAAAGCACACTTCCTTAGATCCCAACCACAAGTGCTAGTACAAAGCATGTCTCCCCCTGTTATTAGTACAATTGCAAGAGCCTTAGTTTCAGAAAGTATTAAGAAATAACACATTGAGGCACCTGTATCAACTGTTGCTGGTTTTATTGCAGAAAACTTGACTCCTGATGTCGAACCTATCATTAAAGGTTCTTTTGACAAAGAAACTTCTCAAGAGCAAGCTTCTTCAGCTAAAAAGGTATTAGAGCTTAATCAGTCTGCTATGAAAACTACATAAACCATTTCACATATTGGGACATGCAAAGATACTGAAGCTGACATTTCTGTTCAACATGTTGATATTCCTGTCTCAAAAGATGATAGAAGTTTGTTTCCTAAAATTGCTTCCAGTACTTCTGCTACTAAAACATTTGATCAACCCAAAGTGATAATTAAGGAGATTGCTCTTGGCCGAGCTTCAGGAACTGATATTCCAGAAGAACCCACTTCATTTGAACAAGCTCCTCTACTTGAGGTACTATGTCTCATTATAATTTAAGCTTATAGCTACCATATTATATTTAGGGATAACTAAACTTTGTCTCTACATTTCCTTCTCAACAGGACATTGGTACTTCTACTAGCAAGACAGTTATTGGTGATCTCCTTCCATTGGAGCAATTCAAATTAAAAATGAGTGAATTTTGTCAAAAGATCACTAATCCAAGAGCTTCTATTTCATCTCCAGAGTCTCCCATTGTCCAACTCAAAGCTTGTCAAAGTTCATCTCTTTCTGAATTGGCCAGGCTTTTTTTACCTCAGAGGAAATTCAAGAAATGAGGGAACTCTTTCAACAAATCTCCAAATTGGATTTTGAAACTTTGGCTGAGGGAAACTTAAAAACACAATTAGATATTTGTTGTCAGGCTGCCTGGGTGTTAAAACCTTCTTATCAAGAATTACACAAGCAACTCATGACCAAAGCTTCTAAGTTTCAAACAAAAGCCTATCAGCTTTGTGAAGTCCAAGAAAGACATCTTCAAAGGCAAGGTTTGAAAGCAACACTGACAAGTGTAGAAGATGAGGCTCAAAATTTGATTTCCTCCTATGATCAAGAGGTTGTCAAATTGAGTCAACTCCAAGCAGAAAAAGCTCGATTGGAAGAGGCTTTGTCTACTGTTAGAAAAGAAATTGCTCAAACGACTTCTAATATAGAAGCTTCTATGAACAAAGTGTGGACGGCCCACAGAAAACGGTTCAAGTTTCGCGTTTCAAAAGATTGTGTTTGTTAGAGTCGCCACCTGGATTTGAGGTCCGAACCCGAGAAACCAATAAAATATGACTCGTTTGCCCATTTAAAAAAAGATTTCACTGATCATGGCGGAACCAAAGATTTCTCGGATTCGGGGGTTTGGTTATGAGAGGGGAAGGGTTTTACGGCACCCCTCTCGCCCTGTCTGTGAACCGGTCTCTACTCAACATTTTGTGGGATTTTGGAAATGTTTGAAGTTCAACTTTAAACACAAAATGGGGGATACGGGACTGGCAAGCACGTAAATGAATATTAAAACACCAACTAAGTGATGGTGGATGCTTGTGCGAAGTGTACAATGCGATGACAGAATGGTATAAACAAAGAAAATGACAATGAAGGAGAAAAATAGAACTTAAAACACCATTTTGAACAAAATTATTTGTCTTTCCAACACTATTTGCATGTTTTGGAGGGTTTTGATAAAGAAATGAGAAAAACATAAAACTACAAAGTTGTAGCCCTTCAAATTATCTACGTTTTGATATATAATACGCCCAAAAGGGAGTTCGGAGTAAAAAGTTATGGCTGAAACACTGTGACTGACTTTCTGTTGGGGTTTGAGTGCTCAAGCATGACCTTGAGCGCTCAAGGTCAAGCCCTTCCCAGATCGCTATACTCTACTATTTTATGACTTCTAATATTCATACAACCCCAACTCAATGATTATACTTTATTTTCTCAAAACTGGACAGAAACATGGACTTTGAAGAATTTTCGAAAGTGAATACCAAAATAACAAGTTTTAAAAATGCTTTTCTTGATACTTTTCAGACCTTGTAGGCTCATTTCAAGTATGAGGAACTTGAATAAGCCCACTGGTCTCCCTCATCAAGACCAAAACAGTGATTTTCACATGATTTTCTACCTTTTCGGCTATGATCAAAGCTTGAACTTGTGGTTTGATGAATGGATGGGTAGTGGCTGTGTTTATGGGCTATAGATGAAGTATTTTGGACAGAGGAGTGTGAGTGTAGGGCTGATTGAATGATTGATTGAGTGGATGATGGAGTATTTGAGCTTAAAATGGTGATTTTGGCTTGGATGAGGTGGGTTTTGATGGGAGAGCTAGGTTTGGACGAAATTGATGGAGTGTATGGGCTGTAAATGGCTTATTAGAGTGAGATAGGGGCTGTTGTAGTTGGTTTTTCAAAGATCCATGTGTTATAGGCCTTTTTTTTAGAAGGTTTTTGGGTGTTTTGGAGGTTGAAGATGATGGAGGATGGTGGCTATGGAGGAGAGAGAGGCTAAAACGTGATTGAAGTGATGAGAGAGAGTGGGTTTGATCTGATGGAGGGAGAAAATGGCAGTAGGGGCAGCCAACCTTGTGAGTGAGGGAGTGGAGGAGGTTTATATAGAGAGAGAAATGGGAGGTAAATGAGTTTAATTTTTGAATTGGGTTTGGGGAGTGATTGAGGAGATGTTCAAGGGTCTAGGAAGTGTATTTAGGCAGTAGAAAACATAGGTAGATGCTCCTCTTGTAGTAGAATATCATGATTAGATGCTCTGTAGAAAACTGATCTGGCTCAGAGTTGAACGCTCAAAGCCATGGTCTTGAGCGCTCAAGGTGGGATTTTGGGGTTTGAGCGCTCAAGGTTGGGGCCTTGAGCACTCAAGGCTGTTGCTCAAAAAGGTAAAAATTTGCGGGGCCGCCCCGGGTGCTACCAAACTCCGTTTCATGCGTGGTTTGAAGCGTTGGAAAGCTTGAAAGGTCTACTTTCTAGCCCAAGTTGTTTGAACCCAAGATTATTTGTACATCAAAATGTGTGACCATTTTACCCTCAGATGGTCGGAAGAATGAATCGTTTCGGTAAAATTGGCATATCTCCCTCATTTCAAAATGGATTGGGACATGTTATATATCAATAAAGAGGGTTTTGAATGTACTAGAAGATGGTGTAGGATTAGGTTTGGTTTGAAGAGGTTTATGGGTTGTTGGAAGGGTATTTTGGTTGGTTAAGTTTGTTCTAGGAGGTTTTAGAATGGTTTAGGGTGGATTGGTGAGTTCAAGCCTTGTTCTTAGTCTCAAGGTATGCATGATTGGTCTATTTCATCATCGGGAATGCTTGATAAGTTTCTCGGGTCAAAATCGGGGTGTCTACACAAAGCTTCTTCCTCAGTTGCTAACATGAGAAGCCTTGAAGACCAATTACAACGAACCAGTGATCAAGAAGAATTTCATGAGTTTATCTGTAACAAAGGTTCTCATGTACTGAATGACTTGAAAGACATTATTGTACAGTCTTTAAGCAATGAATGAGATGTTTGTATTATTCCAATCTCATAACTTTATAACTGCTTGAAATGTTGATCTCATTACTTTGAATTATGAGCTTCAACTACGAGACTTGCTTGTTTCTATGATTTAGCTTGAACAGCACAAGCAATGAAAAATAAATATCTTTCAAGTTTTATCTTCTACTAAAGGATTCCCAAACAGTTGGGACATATGCCTTTAGATACCTTCCATTAATCTTTCTCCTGTGAACATAACCATTCAAATCTTTAAAATGGTATGCTCCTCGAAAGGTCCTTCCCAATTTCGAGCCCATTTTCCAAGTCCTTGTTTTCTTTCTTTGATAGGTAACACCACTTTCCATACTAAGTCACCTATATCAAAGCTTCGAATAACCACTTTCTTGTTATAACTTCTGGCTACTCTTGATTTTTGAAGCAAAATTTGATTCAGAGCTTTAATTCTTTCTTCATCTATTTCTTCAAGCTCCATATACATTGCTTGATGATATACTCCAATATTTAACTTGTTTTGAGAAGCAACTCTTTATGACCTCACCACGATCTCCATTGGTAAAACAACATCATGTCCATAGGTTAGAGCACAAGGAGTAGTCCCTGTACTGGTCCTTTTAGTGGTTCGATATGCCCATAACACATTTAAGAGCAAACTTGGCCATTCTTCTGGATTTCTATCAACCATTCTTTGAATACCTCTTTTGATAATTTTATTGGTTGATTCTTCTTGGCCATTTGACTGAGCATAATAAGGAGTAGAATTGATTAAAGAAACTCAATGAGAAGCTGTAAAGGCTTTTACTGCTTTGCCTTAAAAAATAGATCCATTATCCACCGTTATGGTTTCTGGAGATCCAAACCTTTAGATAATATTCTTAATGAATTCAATTACATGTTCTTGAGATACACTCTCAAAAGCCTGAGCCTCCACCCATTTAGTAAAGTAATCAGTGGCCATTAGAATGAACTTATCCCCACTTCTAGAAGCATGATAAATCATGTCAATCATATCCATTGCCCAACCTCTAAATGACCAAGGTTTTACTACATACTATAATTCAGTAACAGGAAATCATTTGAGTGGCCCTGTCCTTTGACAAGCTTGGTATCCCTTTGCATAATCAATGCAATCTTTAAGGATAGTAGGCCAATAATATTCATACCTTCGAATCAACCATCTCATCTTAATTCCTGCTTGATGAGCACCACAGATACCTTCATGGACTTTGTTTAAGCATTTGAGCAATAATCCATTTGCTCCTCTTTTGAATAGTTCTCCATTATACATAATATAATTGACAGATCTTAGCCTTGTTGCTCTATCTGTTTTAGCATAAGGTTTTGTTAAATAATCCATCAATGATTGTCTCCAGTCATTCGAACTAGGAGGAGTAGTGATTTCACACACTTCGAAATAAGTATATCTATCTTTAAGCATTGATTAGAATTTCCTTAAAGTCAACTGACAAAACTCTCTACTTTCATCAGTGATAAACTTAAATCTTGACGCTCTTTGAGCTACTGCATCTGCCTCTTTATTAAAGAATCTTGGTTACATAAGTAAAAGTACTCATATGAAATTGCTTAATTAACAAACTTACATATTGATAATAAGATTTTAAACCAACATTATGGTAACCAAAATCTCCATTCACCTGGTTTATCACCAACTGGGAATCTCCAAACACCTCAACTATGTCAACCTTTAAAGTAAGCAAAAGCTCTAATCCCATAATTAAGGCTTCATATTCTGCTTGATTATTGGTACATCCCCCCTCATTTATCTGAAATCCAAATTTAGTTTTCAAACCCTGAGGAGGCTCCAAAACAACCCCAATTCCAGCCATTTGAGATGTTTTCGAACCATCAAACCACATTTTCCATGACTTAATTGTTACTGTATCAATATTTGCAATTTCAGGGGTCTTAATTCCGTTTGGATGATCAGCCAAAAAATTAGCTAAAGCTTGTCCTTTAACTGATTTTTAAGGAACATACTCTAGATTAAACTCAATTAAAGATACAATCCATTTCCCAATTCTGCCACTAAGTACAGGTTGAGATAACATATACTTCATAACATCAATCTGGGAAATTACATAAGTTACTCTAGGCATCATATAGTACCTGAGTTTCTTCGAAGCAAAAAACAAAGTTAAACATAACTTTTCTACTGCAGAATACCTACTTTCACAATCATTAAGAAATCTACTTAGATAATAGATGGCTTGCTCCTTTCCAATTGAGTTATAATTTGTTGCCAAATACAACTTAACAAGCTCTCCCTTTGTAGGTGGAACAAGAATTGGTGGATTAATCAAATATTCCTTGATGGCCTTGAAAGCATCATCATGCTCCTTTGTCCATTCGAAGTTCTCTCCATCCTTCAATTTCAACAAAGAAGAAAAGACTTTAGTTTTTCCTGCAGTATTGGATATAAATCTTCGAAGAAAATTTAATTGACCAAGAAACTTTTGAAGCTCTTTCTTATTCGAAGGAGATTTTGCTTCAATAATAGGTTTAGCTTTATTGTTATCAACTTGAATACCTTTGCTGTGAACCACATATCCTAAAAAGTTACCTGTTGTTACTCCAAAAGCACATTTAGCAAGATTCAACTTCAGTTGATAATGCTTCATCTTTGAAAAGGCTATTTTCAAATGTTCTACATGATCATCAATAGATTTTGATTTGACAATAATGTCATCTATATAAAATTCTAGAAAACCCCCAACTATCTCATGGAAAATAGTGTTCATAGCTTTTTGATAAGTAGCACCAGCATTTTTTAGTCCAAAAGGCATTTTGACCCATTCGAAGGTCCCAAGGTTACCAGGAGCTCTAAATGCAGTTTTATGATCTTCTTCAGCTATACAAATTTGATTATACCCTGAATGTCCATCCATAATGGACATGATCTTGTGGCCTGCAAAACTATCCACAAGCATGTCTACTACAGGCATTGGGTATTCATCTTTAGGGGTTGCAATGTTTAAGTTTCTGAAATCAATGCAAACCCTAATCTTCCCATTTTTCTTCATAACAGGAACAATAACCAGTCTACATATCTTGTTGTTCTAATAAAGTCAGCATTTAAAAGGTTTTGAATTTCCATTTTAACCAGTGAAATAGTTTCAGGAGACATCTTTCTTGGAAGTTGCTTGAAAGGTTTGCAATTAGATTTAATAGGCAATCTATGTTCAACCAAATCTCTATTCAAACCTGTTAATTCTTTATAACTCCAAGCAAAGCACCCTTTGTTCTTCTTAAACACAGTGATCAACCTGGCCTTTGAAGCAACATCAAGTCCCTTGTTGATCTGAACAGTGTTTGGAACAATTCTTTCTCCCGATTCCACTTCTTCTAAAGGATCTTGGGAATCGACATAACCAACAAAGGCTTTTTCAAATTTGAATGGCTTCAACCCCCAGTCAGATTTCTCAGCCAATAATTCCTCCCAATCATTTGTTTTTTGTAGCTTCTGCTCTATTTCTAGAGCCATAAACTTAACTAAATCCAATGAATTGGCTTCTTCGAACTTTGCCTTGGACTTTCATCCAAGCAGTTTCATCTAGTAGACTGTCTGATTCATAATCAACAACTTGTTTGAGCTTATATTTTAACTCTGCCAATTCTCCAATTTCCAATACATTGGATGGAGGGGTGGTAGGTTGTGCAATTTTGCTTAGAGGAATGATTTCTGGTTTATACATTTCAGCATCTGCACAATTTACTAAAGTACTAAAAGGATGTGGGTCTGCTTTCACCTCTTCTACCCCCACTTCTTTTTCATTTTCATACTTCACAATCATCAAAGTTTGATGCATCGAAGATGGAATGCAACCATTGACATGAATCCAATCTCTGCCAAGCAAGGCATTATACTTACTTGTGAACGTATCCACAACAAAAAAAGGTTGTATTAGTTTCTACTTGGCCAACTTTCAGGCGTATAGAAACAATTCCCTTTGGATTTTTACTTTCACCTGTAAAACCAGCAATGGATGTGCTTGTTGGGATCAATCAAACCTTTTCTTTTCCCAATTTCTTCAAAGTCCTTGATGGGAAAATATTAATTGTTGCGCCATTGTCAACCAAAACTCTGTTCAACAGGATTCTATCAAATGAAGCAGATATATATAATAGTTTCAGATGATGCCTCATATCATTCGAAGGTGATCTGAAAGGATAAGAAATGTTAGCACAATTCAAATCAACAATCAAAGGATAGTCAAAATTCATTTCTGTTTCTGGGATGAAGGCTGCTTTTTCTTTATAAGTTACTTTTGGTTCCTCCATTGCATTAACCATAATCATGAGATCCTCTTCCTCCTTTTGAATCTTGGAAATTAAAGCTCCCCAACCATCATTCCAACCATTGTCATATGTAAGGTCATATTCATCATCACTAGATACATCAATGACCTCCATAGGAGTCACTATTGGTTGTAATGCCCTTCGAACTGGTGAACAATCTGGCCCAAAGGGCCAAAGTTTGCAAATGAAGGAGCAACCATGTTAATTTGCACTTTAGGTAAGGTTCCAAATTGAATGGTCCTTTTTTCCTGTACTGGTACCTCTGATCCAACTTCTGCTAGGCCCCCATTTCAAAAAATTCTGCTGCTGAAATTTCTACAGGAGAAAATGTTTCAACAGGAGATGTATTCATTCATCCACCCTCTTCCTGTTCCACTATCATGGCCTCTAATAAGCCAGATTGATTGCTTGCCAAGGAATTTGGTGAAGTTGGACTATTTTGAGGTACCTCACTGTCCATTCTTGCACCCAAACTCTCAGTGTTTCCCTTTCTGATTGAGTAAACCCTCTTCGAAGAGATTCCTCAGAATCTTCTCTTCGAAGTCTGTTAAACCTTGGGTTGAACTTATCACTACCATTAGGATTTTCTTTAGAAGTATATTCTTCCATTTGAAAACTAGTGCACCTCCTTTGCAGTTTCCTTTTCTGAGTTCGTGTCAGCACAAGAATCATTTGAGGTGTCTTGCTCTTCGGATCTCGAACCACTATCCATTGTCCCACAGGAGAATTCAGAGGTTTGATCATTTTATTTCCAACTTTAGAAGGAGTTTTGTATCTCTGGAAGAGTTCTGGCTTGACTTTCTTCAAAAACCAATCAGGAACTCCCTTCACCAAGGAAAATTGTTCACTTTGCCCTTCATTTTCCTGATCCACGGGGGCCTTTCCACTTTTAACCTTCTTCAAAGGAGGATAATCTCTCTTTGAAGTTCGCTGAACTGGACTAGAAGGTACATTTCTTTTAGAAACCAACCAAGGTTTCTCCTTCTTCTCATAGCTTGTGTTTACTCGAGGTTTTCTTTCATTATTACAATCCAAAGCTTTTCTTTCCATCCTTTTTGGAAAGAATCAACCCCTTGTCGATCCAAGTCTTGAAAGACCAAATAATTGGCTCTACATTCCATGCATAAACATTCTAAAAAAGAAGCTTCGAGCATAGGAAGATGAGACTCCTTGAATCCTTTTTTGGATGAATTCTCTGTTTTATACCTTGGCTTACTATTTCTGTAAGTATTATTTTGAAGTTGACCAACATTTGGTCTTCCACTACCAAATTGCACAAAGTTCATTTCAACATGCACTTGTTTACTCTGCCACACTTCTCGAACAGTCTTGGTCAAAGAAGTTGGCACATTGGTGTTGGCAGTTACTTCTTCAATCTTTGGAAACAGATCAGCATCTATTCCCATAGCTTTTTTCTGGAAACATGATCCTTCCTTTCTTGATCTGTTCTTGAATCCTATCACGGAAAACATTACAATTCTTAGTTGGATGAGTCCAAGAAGCATGCCATTTACAATAATTCTTTCCTTTTATTTCTTCCAAAGTTGGAAGTTTAACATTTTCAGGAAGTTTGATAAACTTTTTCTTCAAAAGATAATCAAAAATTTCATCTGCTTTAGAAACATCAAATGAATATACTTTGCTAATTGCTTTCTTATTATTCCTTGGTTCTATAGAAGAATTTTTTCGAACCAGACATTCACACACACAAGGATCATGTTCAATAATTTCAGCAGCATCGATTTCACAATCGGATCCTTATAATAAGTAGAATAAGAATAATTATTCCTATCAACATCTTCTTCTAACAAAGATTCATATCTGGATGCTTTGTAAGTCAAATCAACGAAATCCCTAAATTCAGTAGAATCGAACTTCTTTCTAAGTTCTCTACTTAGGCCATCTTGTGCTATTCTGACAAACTCAACTTCTGGTAGTTGAAGTTTGCATTTGTTTCTAGCCCTTTTAAACCTATTAATAAACTGGGCATCCTTTTCATCAGGTTTTTGTTTTAACCTTGCTAAATCAGCCATAGTGACTTCAGGCTCAGTTAGATAAAACTGTGCATGGAATAATTCTTCCATCCTTGGCCAATTTGGAACTGACTCCGGTGTCAAATTAGAGTACCATTCGAAAGTTGTTCTGTCAAAGGAATTAGAAAATAATTTCAACTTAATGAAACCATTATTGCCTAATTCCTTACATTGAGCAGTGAATCTAGCAATGTGTTTAGTGATTGATTGTTTCTCATCCCCATGAAACAGTGTAAAATCAGGGATTTTAAATTCCCTAGGGACTTCGAACTGCCTATCTATCCATTCTGGATAAGGTTTTCTATAAGTCTGAGTTTGTACCCCCCGGTTTAGAGATCCATAAACTTCTTGCATAAGGCCTAATATTTCATTTCTAAGGGTGGAATTTCCTCTTAAATGAACATTTGTGTCAATGTGTGGTTCCCAATTCACATTTCTTGTCGTGTGATCTTCTGGAAACCTATCTAGAGGGCCATCAAAAGGCTGAGGCTGTTTGTAATCTCCTTCTTGCCTTACAAAAGGTTCATAAAGGTGATTCGAATGCACTCTTCCCATTTATGGTATTCCTGGATACTTAGGAACTCCAATTTCTATATTAGGCCTCCTTGAACTAGCCTTCTCGATAAAATGATTTCCCATGGAATAATTATATCCTTCAAACCCATAATCATCATTTTTAAAACTTTTATTCCCATTTACACCATCAAAGCTAGGTTGAATGGGATATGAGTGGTTTGTTTGTATGTTTTTTTAGGCTTGGGAATTTGAGAGTCATAAATTTTTTCAGGTTCATACCAAGATTCGGGTATGTCATCTACATCAATAGGCTCTTTTCCATGCCTAGACTTATGTTTGCTAGAACTAGCTTCTCCTTTATCTTTTTCAAATGAAAGCACATGTTCATTTCTAGATTTTGATTGTTCTTCTAATTTTTGAAACATAAGTTTCTGTGTTTGAGCCAATTCCTTAAATGTAGCAATCATTTCAGCAAATTGACTAGATAACACACTTCTTCCAATTTCTGGATTCTTTGGGTCATCAATTTGCATTGTTTTGTTATTCCTAGTGTTCATACGAGACTTTTGGCCGACTCCAATATTTGCATCTTGACCAATACGGTTTTTTTAACCTATTTGAGGTCCTTCAACCTGTTCATTCTCTCTAGGATTAACATTACTCTCATCTTCTGGCGTTTGGCCATTTGAGAATTGTCTGTTTGCTTCTTAAGTTTTGGAGCCATTCAACACTTTCAGGTGTCCCACCAGGCGTGCCAAAAAATGTTAGTGGTTCTTTTACTTCTTTGTGATAAAATGATTAAGTGCGAGCGTGCCAGAGAGAGTTCTAATCTCCTCTGTCAGATTAACTTTGGAAAAAAAACCAAATATAATCAGGCGATTGTGTTTTAATGGTTCAAGTACCTCACTTAAGAGGATTTTTTGTTCAAAGTGAAGAAATGCAAACCAATCTACTTAGGAAATTAAAGAACAACAAAGAAACAAGAGACTTCGATTAACAAATCAAAGGTAAACTTACTTCGAAATTGCCTTCAACTTCAAATACAAGATACTTCAAACTTTGAACAGATGATTGTTACAAGAACAACTGAAATTAATCCAAACTACTTCCTAATCTAATTCCTACAATACTTCGAACTGAGTTCGAATTCCTAAAACTACTTGCCAATGAACAAACCAAGCATCATTTGTTTGATAGCTGTTTGTTGAAGATTTGTCGAAGATTTGTCTGGGGGTTTTTCACTCTTCAATAGCTTTTATTTATAGACGCTGCTTGTAGTTTGAACTTCCCGCCTAGTGAATTTGATCTTGGTTTGCTTCAAACTTTAGCTTCTATTCTTTGAGTTGGCGGTTTCTTCCGTCCTCCACGTCTGAATTTGAATTCTTCCAATTCTTCCTCTAGAATCTTTGATTTTGAATCTACACAGTTACTTAAAATAACTCAAATGATTACGAGTTAAGGAGATAACTGCATTTTAAAATGTACTCCACATGTCTTAACTGCCACTTTGCCTTGTTTCACAAGTTTACACGTGGAGTTTTATGTGTTTAGCAGTTGATATCATGGCTTCGAAGTCCTTTTTTATATCAGCAATGGTTCATAACTACCAATAATTGTTTTTTTTCCAATTTGAGAAACAATACGACATCGTATTTACTTGATTTTAATTCAATAATCCTGTGTATTTTCATTGACAGATTTTGCCAATATTTGGCATTCATGATTATGTGTCAATTAATTATTGAATTTGTTAATTTCATATGTAAACACGTACCCCCAAAACTAACAACTCAACTGAATTACAAAATGAGGTGAATTGAAAACACAATTGAAATGAAATTAGGGAAAAGTAGTGAGGTCTCACTAGTTTCCTCTTCCTTTAATGAGATCTCACTAATTTTCAAAACTAGGCCGTTAGATGTTTCTAATGCATTTTTACATAGTGTGAGTGATTTCTGAAGAAGTTTTTATGAGACAACCACAGGGTTATAAAGATCCTAATCATTCTCATTCTGTCTGTAAGCTTACCAAAGCATGGTATGGATGTAGACACCCCGATTTTGAACCCAGGATGCACTCGAGCATTCCCGATAATGAAATGGACCAATTACGACTACTCGAAACTGGTGAAAATGGCTTGAACTTGATTATAATCAACCAAACATTACCCAAACCATCAAAACAACCCGAATCAACCCAAGCATCATCAAACCAAGCAAAACCATCAACCTGCCACCAGTAACCTTGAGCACTCAAGCCCGGACCTTGAGCGCTCAAACCCAAAAATTCCACCTTGAGCGCTCAATCCCATGGCTTTGAGCGCTCAACTCTGATCCCAGTCTGAAATTTGCAGAGTATCTCATCATGAGATCTCATGCAGGAGAAGCGCCTAACCGTCTGTATATGTCTTTTATACGTATAATACGTCCTACATTGCCCTAATCTACTCCTAACCCACTTTCATATACAAACCCACTTCCTCTCTCTCCTTTCTTCCCTCCCACTCACTCCCTATAAAAACCACCCACTACCCATGGTTTCTAGGTTACCAACTTTCACACACAAGCTCCCTTACTACCTTTCAAAACTGACTTCTCTCTCTCTCTCTCTCTCTCTCTCTCTCTCTCTCTCTCTACAAAACCACCTATTCATCATCTAAACCATTTGCAAAAAACCACCCTTCAAACTCTAAATTCGATCTTTGATCATCAATCAATCACATACATTGTCTCACCCATCTAGAATACCAACCAAAACGTCCGAATCAACCACTACTTGAGCCAAAAATCAAAGTTCAAGCTTTCAATCAAGTTAAAAAGGTAGTTCATATGTGAAATATCACATTCTGGTTCTTCTGAGGGAGACCAGTAGGTTCAAGCAAGTTCTTTATACTTGCATTGGGCTTACAAGGTCCAAAATACATAATCAAAACACTTTCAAAATCTGCGATTCTGGCCGGGGAGTTGGCCAAGCCTCCTCAGGCCTTGGCGCTCAAGCCCACTTCTGGGCGATCTCGCTCGCTAACTTTTGTGCTCTCTCTTGGCTTTGATCGTCATTAAATAGTTAATCATGTTCATGTCACTCTTAAAATAGCTTATTTCTACCTCAAAATCACATGCATGAGTGTAAGTTAACTATTTTATGATGATCAAACATCAAAATCTTTGCAAATCTCATAGTTAAGAGTAAAATAGTGACTGTTCAACTGCAAACATCTTTAGTCTGTATATTTATGATCCTGAGAAAGTATCAAAATTCATTTTCAAGTCAGAAACCAGAAAGCCACATTATGGCTTGAGCGCTAAAGAACATGTCTTTGAACGCTCGAGCTGTTCTTGGCTCATTTGCAGGTTGCCAGTTGTTTCGATGATGGATCATGGTTTAGTTTCTTTCTGGTGTGTGTGAGTTGTTATTACTGTGCTTATGATTTGAATCCCTCTCTCTCTTCCATTTACAAGCATTTCCTTTATTAATTTATGGTGATTCTCCTATTTTCATCATTCTTTAAGAGATCAAGCCACCTGTTTTCACCTGATCTCCATAAAAAAATGTTTTATTAATGTTTGATCTTGTAAAGAATGAAAAAAGAAGCTGTAAAAAGGGTAAAACTCACAGAAACCAAAAACTGGTTTGAGTGCTCAATCCATGAGCCTTGAGCGCTCAAACTGGTTTGGAAGCAGATTTGATTTTAACATCATCTGGTATTTTTGAAGTGAAATGGCATTTGTTTTATGTTTCTGAGGTGGTCAAGAGTCTTAAAACCTCATTAAACATGAAAAACGAGCAAGAAAAATGCACGAGAGGAATGAGGGTTGAGCACTCAAGCTGTCATCCTTGAGCGCTCAACCCCTATTTTGGGATCCAGATTGCAAGTCAGTCTCTTATGTCTCATGGTCATAATCTCTTGTGTTGTTGTATAGTCTTTGTTATTATCTCCCTCTGTAAATATTTGTTGTAATTTTTCTTTATTATTATCACCCTTTCCCATGTAAATCATCATGCACAAGCATCCACGGTAGATTCACATTTTGTATTTTCTCACTATTTACGTGATTCTCATCCCTGGTTTCCATTTTCGTGAATAGAATTAAATTTCAAACATTTTCAAAATCTCACAAAATATCGAGTAGAGACCGGTTCACGGACCGGGCGAGAGGGGTGCCGTAAAACCCTTCCCCTTTTGTAACCAAACCCCCGAATCTGAGAAATTTTTGGTCCCGCCATGACTTGTAAAATCTTTTTCAATGGGCAAACGAGTCATATTTTTATCGGTTTCTTAGGTTCGGACCTCGAATCCGGGTGGCGACTCTAACAATCCAATCTTTTCAAACGCAAAACCGAACGATCCGCGGGCCGTCTACAATTGTCTTAGACAAGCTCCAAGGGCTTGATTTTCTATCTTCTCCTCCTATTTACTGATTCTTGGGTTTCAAGCCAGCAAAACTGACACCTCCTTATTCATTCTTCATAAAGGATTAGCCATCACCTTGATTTTGGTTTATGTAGATGGTATAATACTTACTGGGAGTGATTCGGTTTTTATCTCTCATTTGATTAAGCAACTTAGTACAAGGTTTTTTTAAAAATGAACTTAGTACAAGGTGTCCTGGGCAACTTGCATTTTTTTTTGGGAATTGAGGTGACACACACTCAGGATGGTTCGTTTCTATCACAACCCAAATATCCTAAATTTTTTTGGCCAAAGCTGGTATGACAGATTGTAAGGCTAGTGCATCTCTTATATCCTCCAAGCAACTTCTTAATCCTTCTGATCCTCTATTTGAAGATGTTACCCTTTTTAGATCATTGGTTGGATCATTACAGGATCTCACCTTAACTTGTCCAGAAATTGCCTTTTATGTTAATTTAGTGTGCTAACATATGCATAAGCCTACTGTTAGTTGGAGTGGGTAAAATCTGATTACCCCTAGTAGAGGGCATAACACGTGCCTTCGTTGAGCACCGCGAGAAGGTGAATAGCTCGGCACCACATAGGGAGTCCTTGAGCCCTATGCCAAGCTTGTTTGACCATGAATAAGGTCAGAAGTAAATTAAACTAATACAGCAGGATATACCAGCTCGGTATAGGCCGTGGGATAGGTCGTGGGATAGGTCGTGGGAGATACCCCTATATGACCGAGCTGTAGAGGCTACGAATATAGCTTGAAAAGCATTCTGGAATACATAATTCATCTCGGCGTAATGAACTGAACTATGTACGAGTTATTCCGAGCTACGCAAAAGCACGGCGCCGCCACGAATAGGGCGGTGAGACATTCCAGAATATTCTAAAGCGGTTCCTTATGTGATAAGGAAGCGATCCCATGAAATAAGGGACGGATATGGGAAGTCCTAATGTGATTAGGAGTATACCCCATATAGGAAAGAATCCTAAGAAAGACTGCTGCAAGCCGAGATCTTGCAGCATTTGGAAGCATGAGCCTAATAATAGGAAAGTCCTATTAGGAAGAGGATTCCTAAGCTTGATAGGAAACAGGGGGCACGAGACTCATCTATAAATACAAGACAATTATCATGACAAAAGGTACGCTGTGAAACCCATTTCATAGGCATTGTGGTTTGAATTCACCAGTACGCGATACTAACTTAGGCATCGGATGGCCTTTGTTGACGAGAGGCAAAGGCGCTCTAACCCTTTCTCTGTTTTGCAGATTTAGGGTTGAATCAAGGAACTATGAGATCCAGGGCTACGTGGATTTTATCCCCGTACAATTGGCGCCGTCTGTGGGAAACGCTGAGGAAAAAAGCTTGATCCCATTCAACAGAGATCAACAATGGTGCTTTCAGAGCCTCTTTTGTGCACTCCACGAAGGCAGGATGTAGAAGACGACAATACTACGCTTGTGTATACTACGAGAAAGAGCACAAGGGTGGACAAAACTCCTGTGGCTCTAAGAGCACCACAAAAAAAAACCAGCAATAAGGAGGTTCAACATAGGGCACATCCCTGAGATTCCAAAATTCAGGGATACATGCCTAACACGTCACGATTCTCCGAGGGCAGGTGAGAGGCGAGGACGCTCAAAGACACCACCAAGAGGTGAAGCCTTCACCCGACGAGAACGGGGGAGGAGTCCCCCGAGGACGGATGGTCATAAGCACACAAGGAATCGAGAAAGGGAGGATGGCCTCGACAGAAAGGAGCAAGAGGCAGAAGAATTGGCCCGTGAAATCACTCGACGAGAATGAGAGATTTAGGACCTAAAAAAGCAACTTCAGGATAAAGAAAAAGATCTACGCTCACGGACGAGATCCGTGCATTATGAGAAAGAGAAGAAAAATCGTTATCACGACAACGTCTCCACTGACCGAGCAGTCTCTCCATGAAAAAGGAGAGACAAGAGCATTTCTGTTGAGAAGAGAGAGAGAGAGAAGGAAGCACGCCAGGGACAGATATGAGAGGTCTGGTTTAAATGAGCACGCTCCTAAGCAATATGCGAGAAGAAGGGAATCTGGCCGAGCTGAGGGAGGCCCTAAAACTGCATGAGTAGCAGCTAAGGAAGCCCTAGGCCAGATCTCTAACTCACCACTGACCCACTAGATCCGCGCAGAGAAGACACCGAGCAAGGTCAAACACTCAGCGTTCATTCCTTACGAGACTAGCATGAATCCTGTAGCCCATATTCAACACTACCAGTAGGCCATGTTTATGCATGAGCAAGATGATGTCTTGCTATGTAAGATGTTCCCGTCTAGTCTAGGGAAAGTGGCCTTGAGCTGGTACCATAAACTCCCAGAAGGATCCATCTTATGCTGGACTCAACTAGTCGAAGAATTCACTGCTCGGTTCCTGTCAAGCCGAGCAGCCCCAAAAACTTTTGATGCATTAACCTCTATGAGACAGAGGAATGATGAGACTCTGCGGCAATACTCGAAGCGCTATTGGGAAACTTTCAACGAGATTGAAAATTGCAGTGAAGAATATACTTTGGCAACGTTCAAGACAAGTTTGCCCGTGCATAGTAAGCTACGAGAATCGCTTACCATGCATCCGGTTAAGACTGTGGCCAAACTGATGGAGACAATTCAGGAGCATGCACGGGTACAAGATGACATCCTGCAGTCCGGAGGAAAGATCGTGGCTGGACAGCCTCAGCTCCCAGAGAAGAAGACAGTGGAATCAAGGGTATACAAGAAGGATTTTGCAACGGGAAGGAAGGATTATGCAAAGCAGAAGAAGGACAAAGCTGATCTAGACCCCAAATCATACTTCAGCATCATGGCGACTTTCACTATCTTAATCTACAAGATGTTGTACAGGATCAAGAATGAGCAGTGGTTCAGAAGACCCCCAAAGATGACTAGGAACCCAGAAAAGAGGAGAGCTACTAACCAACACTATAGCTATCATAGAGATTGGGGACACATGACTGAGGATTGTGTGGAGTATAAAAAGTTCTTGGACGAGAAGGTGGCAGAGGGCCATCTTAAAGAATTTTTAGCTGATAACAAGAATGACGTCGAGCTAATAGAAGAAATGGACTATGAGAAAGGTCCAAAGGGAACGATCCATATGATACATGGATTAGTTGCCCCATACACGAATAATGAAATAAGCCACGTCCAAAGGATCAATGGGAAAGTAAAGCAGGTCATGAAGCTCGGCATGAAGAGGCCGAGGGCAGAGGGAGTCATGGAGACCCCAATCACCTTCACTGATGATTACCTAGATAGGGTGTTAGTACCCCACAACGATGCACTGGTGATTACCCTACGAATAGGAGATTACGACGTGGAAAAGATCCTTGTGGATCAGGGAGCTAGCACAGAAATCATGTATTACCACACTTTCAAAAAGATGGAACTCCCACCGAGCTCACTGCAAAAGTGTTTAGTTCCACTGGTCGACTTCAGTTAGGGTTGGCAATGGGGACGGGGCGGGGTCGGAGACTACTATCCCCGTCCCCGATCCCCGAATCCCTCCCCCATCCCCATCCCCGCCCCGATCCCCAATGGGGATTATTTTTCCCCCTCCATACCCACCCCAAACGGGGAACGGGGATCCAAACGGGGCTTTGGGGATTTACCGTTTCGACTTTCGTAGTATACAATCCAAATTCAACTATAACTCAACCCATAAATCCAAAGACAAACAATCACCAATTATTCCGGCACAATGGTTTCGTAGTTGTTTGAGAGAGAGAGATGTACACTATGTTTGGAACTCTAGCTTCTTGATTCTTTTGTCTTGATCAAATTCAACGAAGGAGTTTTTTTTCTTTTGCGCAAATGAGGGTATTGAAATTGGTTGAAGATGAGAGAGAGAGAGAGAGAGAGAGAGAGAGAGAGAGAGATGGATCTGGTTAAGGATGGGCAAGAGGAGAGAGTAGATTAATTTCAGGCCCATGCCTTGGGTTCCCAAGCCAAAAGCAGTTTTGACTTCCGAGGTCCGTGCTTGCCTTTTGGATTCTCATAGTCAGGGGTGATTTTTTCTAGGGGTTTGAGCGGGATAATGCCGAGGAATAAAATGAAGCTCTTTTATACTATATATATATAAAATAAAATATAAAATCGGGGATTCGGGGAAGGATCGGATAGGATTCGGAGCGGGGACACACCTATCCCTGCCTCCGATCCGATCCCCGAAATTTTTCAAAAAAAATCCCCAAATCCGATCCAATCTCCAAACAGATCTCCAAAATGCCGATCCATTCGGATCGGGGAGCGGATCGGATTCGAACGGATCGGTGGAAATTTCCATCCCTAACTTCAGTGCGCAAACAGTATGGCCTATGGGAAAGGTCACATTGCCCGTCAGGGCCGGATCAGTGGTCCTGAAAACTGACTTCCTTGTGGTAGACATCCCTTCCTCCTATAATGTGATTATAGGAAGAACCTGGATGCACAAAATGAGGGCAGTCTCCTCAACTTACCACCAAAAAATCAAATACCCTGGAGCGGATGACATAAAGTGCGTTAGAGGAAATCAGAAGGTAGCCGACCTATGTTTCAATACGGTACTCAAGAAGTCCCCAAAGGACGAGCTGGTGCAGACAGTTGAAGTTTCGGATCAGCCGACATTAGAGGACGTTGGAGGTGATCCTACCAAGAAGATGGTAGAAGGATTGAAGAAAATACAGGTTCAAGAAGATGATACAGAAAAGTATTTTTTGATCGGTGAAACCCTCGCCGAGCAAGAGGAAAAGGACTTGGTTGCTTTCTTAGGGACCACATCGATGTATTTGCATGGACCCCCCAGGAAATGCCCGGGATAGACCCTGAGATGATCTGTCACCATTTGAATGTGGATCCTCAGAACAAACCAGTAGTACAGAAGGCAAAGAGGTCGGCACCATAGCACGCGAATGCTGTAATTGAGGAAGTAGAGCGGCTACTAGAAGCGGATGCCATACGAGAAGTGAGCTATCCAAATTGGTTGGCCAATATTGTGGTAGTCAAGAAGAAAAATGGTAAGTGGAGGGTCTGCGTGGATTTTACTAGCCTCAATAAAGCATGTCCCAAGGACAGCTTCCCACTTCCCAGGATTGATCAGCTAGTAGATGCCACATCAAGCTATGAAAGGATGAGCTTCCTTGACGCATATCGAGGATACCATCAAATAGCTATGTATGAGCCCAATCAAGAAAAGACGTCTTTTATCTCCCCAAGAGGGCTCTACTGTTACAAGGTTATGCCGTTTGGGCTAAGAACGCTGGAGGCGACCTACCAGAGGTTAGTTACTAAGATGTTCAACGAACAGCTTGGTAAAACCATGGAAGTCTACATCAACAACATTAAAAAGCAAGTTGAAGCCTGATCACCTTGCCGACCTAAAGGTAACTTTCAATATTCTAAGAGAATACAAGTTAAAGTTAAACGCTTCCAAGTGTGCCTTTGGAGTCAGCTTGGGGAAGTTTCTAGGGCACCTGGTGACTAAGAGAGGGATTGAAGCTAATCCAGATCAGATCACGGCTCTGAAGAGCCTTCAAAGCCCAAGGACTACGAAGGAGGTCCAAAGGCTAACAGGGATGGCAGTAGCTCTTAATCGTTTCATCAGTAAGTCCTCAGACCATTGTAGACCATTCTTTCAACTTCTGAAGAAGAGAGAGGGATATGAGTGGGGAGCCGAGCAGGAACAGGCTTTCCAAGAGTTAAAAATTTACTTTTCGTCACCACCCCTACTTTGTACTCCAGAAGTTGGGGAGCGGTTGATATTATATCTAGCAGTATTTGATCATGTGGTTAGCTCGGTTCTCCTACGAATAAAGGGGACAGAGCAGGCTCCGATCTATTTTGTAAGCAAAACACTGTTAGATGCTGAGACACGTTACCTACCACTGAAAAAATTGGTGTACGCCCTCGTTATTGCATCAAGAAAGCTGCCTCATTATTTCTTACAACATCCCATCACCATGCTCACCGAATATCCACTAAGGGCCCTACTTAGAAAGGCAGACTTCTCTAGGAGAATATCCAAGTGGGCCATTGAGTTGAGCCAATTCGACCTCGATTTTCAGCCCAGAACAACAATCAAAGGGCAGATTTTGGCTGATTTTGTATCAGAGTTCACTCCAACAGTGGCTCCACTGCCATCAACTCTCCACAGGAAGGAGCAAGTTAGTATTCCCGAATAGCCAATGAGAATGGCCAATTTGGATCCAGACGAGTGGAGGTTTTACGTTGATGGGTCAGCTTGCAACAAAGGATCTGGGGCTGGGGTGGTGCTTTTCTCTCCAGAAGGATTGATTTTGGAGCAAGCACTACGACTAGGATTTAGTGCCACTAACAATGTGGCAGACTATGAGGCCTTGATCGCAGGACTGAGGAGTGCCCTAAAACTCAAGGTAAACAAATTAAGAATATTCTGTGACTCACAGTTAGTTGTTAATCAACTCTCAGGGGAATATGCAACAAGAAGCGAGAAGATGACTGCGTACTCAGAGGCAACCAAAGATTTGCTTGACAAATTTGACAAAGTCCACATCTAGCAAATCAGCTCGGGCCAGAATTCGCACGCAGACTCACTTGCTTGCTTGGGGTCAGCGGTCAAGACTGAGTATCGCTGCACAGTGGCTATGGATTATTTGAGCGAACTGAGCAGTAGAAATTGTGATGGAGACAGAATTTTGACCGAGCCAGATGGACCTGATAGTGGCATACCTACGAGATGGGACCTTGCCAGAAGATAAGAGGGAAGCTCACAAAATCAAGACCAAGTCAGTACGCTTCTGGCTCTCTCCAGAAGGTAAGCTTTATAGAAAATCTTTTTTGGGTCCATATTTATTGTGTGTACACCCAGCCCTTGTCCAGAAATTCCTCCATGAAATCCATGCTGGAACTTGTGGGGGACATACTGGTGGAAGGTCCATAGCCCACCGAGCAATATCCCAGGGGTACTGGTGGCCTTACATATAGGAGGACGCAAAAGCTTTTGTCAAAGCTTGTAAGAAGTGCCAGAGGTTCTCTCCTCTAATCTGAGCACCAGCTAAGGATCTGCTACCTCTGACTAGCCCATGGCCATTTGCCCAATGGGGACTAGACATCGTGGGTCCTCTCCATGTGGCTACAGGGAAACGAAAGTTCCTACTCATTAGCAAGGACTATTTCACTAAGTGGATAGAAGGTGAGGCTTTGGCAAAAATCACAGAAGCCATGGTAGAAAGGTTCGTGTGGAACAAGATAATCACAAGGTTTGGAGTACCATACGCCATCATCTCAGACAATGGATCCCAGTTCGGCAAGAAGTTCAAAGCCTTCTGTGCCCAACACGGCATCAGAAACTACTATTCAACCCCAGCTTACCCATAGAGTAATGGGCAAGCAGAAGCTTCGAACAAGACTATCCTTAAAAGTCTTAAGAAAAGACTGGAAAGCAAGAAGGGAAGATGGCCAGACGAGCTGCCCGCTGTACTCTGGGCATACAGAACCACCCCGCGAAGGTCTACGGGAGAGACGTCGTATTCCCTTGCTTATGGGACAGAGGCAGTGATTCCTTTGGAGATTGGCTTGCCGACCATTCGCACCACCCTTATGGAGTCAGGGGGCAACGATAGAGCCCTGGCTGAGCAGCTTGACCTCGCCGAGGAAAAAAGAGAGTGTGCACTTATAACCCTAGCAGAATATCAAGAGCAGCTACGAAAAAGCTACAATAAGAAGGTGCAGCCAAGAGAGTTCAAAATTGGAGATCTAGTCCTAAGGAAAGTCTTGGCTAACACCAAAGTGTCTACTGATGGGAAGCTTGGGCCGAACTAGGAAGGTCCATACAAGATCGTGGGGATCGCCGGCATTGGGGCTTATCGTTTGGTCGACCTGGATGGCGACCCAGTACCACGGCCATGGAACGTCCAGAACCTAAGAAAGTTTTACCAGTGATTTGTTTACATGATTACGAATACAATCACATCTTGTTGAATATGAGTAAATTCACATTCTTTCTTAGAACCATGTTGGGATTATGAATAAAATCACCAACGTCAGTTATCTAGATTTTTTCATCTTTACTTCAAGCACTAATAAGATTTCATTATTTGTGGTTTTTAAGTAATACAAACCAATATTTACTTTAAATTTGGATTCCTATTGGGGAGCAGAAAGTATGTATACATCATGAACCTAAGTATAAAAAAACTTAGATATGCAACGAATATTGCAGAAATAAATCCTAAGTATGAAGACACTTGGGCTTGCAGCAAATATTGTAATTTGCAACAAATATTGCAACAGTAAAAATTTCTAAGTATGAAGAAGCTTGGATTTGCAACTAATATTGCAACAATAAAAAATTCTAAGTATGAAAAAACTTGGATTTGCAACGAATACTGTAGTGATTCCTAAGTATGAAAACACTTTGGTTGTAGGAGGCTCAAGTATGAAGACACTTGAACACTTGGCATGCAAACAAACATAGCATGAGTGAGACTTGATGAAGTAAATAGTACAAAACACTTGCAGAAATAAAGGAGCACGCAAATACTTAAACAAAGTACCAAAGTATCAACAAGCCACATACGGCCGAACAGGACCACGCAGGGTCAGAAGTAGAATTCAAGGTAACAGAAAGAAGTAATAAGAAAGGCACTAAGCCTCTTCACTGTGCTCATTGGCAATAGTGGCGGAGGTGGGGTCAGCATCATTACCTTCAGCAGAGCCTTCGGCAACACCACTCTTTGGGATGGTAAGGTCGGTAATGGCTTCTTCTGTCAAGACTTGCTCGGTAAGAGACTCAGTTTGAGCTTCGGGGTTAGGCTGAGCTTGGGCATCGAGGTTGGCCTGAGCAGTAGCTACTTCGCTTGGAAGCTCCATGTCAGTCCAACAGGCGGATGACGGATCCACTCCGAGCTTGGTAAGGCACCTCTACCATGTCGCACCCCAAATAGTGTCCTGCACTGTCGGCATCTGGGCTCTGTAATTCTCAGTCACCTCAAGTACAACCTTGTCATATTCAGCTTCGGCCTTTGCATCAGCAGAGGACAGCTCGAGACGTAGTTGCTGCTCATTCTCCTCAGCCCTCCTTTGATCAGCCAGCTCCTCCTTCAGCTTAGCCATCTCCGTCCGAGCTTCCTTGAGCGATTGGGCATCCTAGGCATTCTCCCGCTCGGCTCTATCAGCTCATTTTTGCTCCTTTTTGAGGTCCTTCTTAGCCTCTTTCGCTCGGTCAAAACCAGCAGCTGCTATTTGCATAATCTGCAAAGAAAGAGACAACTAGCAAATTAGAAAGGACAAGTAAAACAAACGGAAAGCATGTAAGGAAGAAGTAAACTTTATACCTTGGCACTTGATCGGAAGATTGACTTCATGAGCGTGTCAAAAGAGCTGATCTTTTCTCTCTCCATGTCAAGCGGAAGAAGAGCCACCCTGGAGACACCATGGCGACCTCTGTAGAGGAGATCTTGTCAGCAATGGAAAGCGGAGTACCATCGGGGCGAGCCAAGGCAGGGGACCAAGGTTGCACCAGTGGAGGTGAGCTGGTGAGAGGTTGGCTTGAGCTCGCGTCCCCAGTCCTTCTCCTTTGCAAAGGAGGCTGGACGTGTTGAGGGCTCCCCGCAGGCCTCTTATCCGTCTGATGCTCGGAGTGAGGGGGGACGAAGCTTAAGAGGGATTGATGACACGAATAGCTGGGGGGAGCATGGGAAGCTCCGCCAAGATTTAGTGTATCCAGCAATTTAATCGGCTGACGGGGCATATCTTCTCAGTCTGGTGAGGGAGAATAGCTCGGAGAGTCGTCCAAGTCGGCGAGGAGGGTGGACTGCTCTGCAAGCTCGTGAACAAGTGCGCGATGATCAAACGCACCTTCTTCTTCTTCTTCTTCTTCAGTGTTCGCCCGCCCAGATGTGCTCAGCTCTTGATCAATCCTAACAAGGATAGGGATGGCGGTAGGGATCTTGGGGATGTGAGCGAAAGTGATCTGTTGTTGGAGATCTGTTGGAGCTCGGGAACGTTGGGACCCTCTCCTAGCTCGGCCTATTCTAGAACGGCTGGTCCTTCGCTCACCAGGAGGATGTGTGGCGATTAGGGGAGCAGCTGGCAGCCAGGGATGTCTCAAGCGTGGCTCGCTTGCTCTGCCGATTCCCCCAATAGGGCGGGGGTGTAGCCTAGTAATAATGAGCAAAGACGCGGTGAGGCCAACTGGGGTTTGAGCAAAACACTGGAAAGCAGGTAAAAAATCAAGCGACCACCGTGGTTAAGGTTGTCCGCTGCAAAACAACATGGTGAACAAATGGTCAACTATAGTTTCTCAGGAAAGTAGGTAAAAAAGAAAAAGAATAATACAAGATTGAAAGTACTAACGTAGTCGGCCAGGAGTTGTAGGGCAGGAAAAGTCGATGGTCCTCCCTCAGCATCTCTGGGCTCCCAGTTGCCAATGACTACGAGGTAGTCATCTACCTCTCCCTTTGACGAATTTGGTAGGTCGGTAATAAGCTTCTGGTTGGGATCCCTGGCCTTGAAGTAAAAATTGTTGTCAATTGTAGGGACTACGCCATAGAGATAGTGTAAGTCCCACCAATTGAGATGGAGGCCAAACAGCCTATTAAGGGCTACTATGCCCATGACTACCTTGACAAAGTTGGGGCAGAGCTGCATGGGGTTTAACTTACACCTAAAGCAGACCTAGCGAAAAAAAGGGGTGTAGAGGAAACCTAAGGCCACCGTCGACTATGAAGATCAAGGGAATGTGAATACTATTTTCATCCTGACCCTCCTCCTCTAGGTCTTCAGATCTATTTAGCCGGAATTGAACGTCGACGGGAATCCCATATTTTCTACGAAACTCCATCACTTTTTCTGGGGTACTAAAAAGAGCCCTATGCCTTCCCATTTTTACTAGGAATTAGGGTTTCACAGTTGAAACCCAAGGGAAGAAGATGAACAGGCGCTGAAAAACAACGAAGACGACAAAACACGGAACAGAAATAGAGATCTAGAAAGGTCACTTACGTGAAGAAGATGGACCTAATGTGGTACTTTCTGATGAGAACGGAAGGCTTTTTCCGACAAAAACCGGAAAAGTGTTTGGTTGCAGAAAGCTTGGGTGGCGAAAATGGCAGAATGAAATCTCCCCTTCTTTTCTTTGTTTCTGATGAGAGCGGAGTAAAAAAGGAGGGGAAGGGTTTAGGGGTAGGATAATGATTATCCCGCCCAAAATCCCATACAAGTGGAATGTGACGTATGAAAAATGTCAGCGGAATCGTCCTTTGGGCATATCCGAGCCATCAACAGGTCACTTTGCATTAAATGCGAAAACAACCTTGCTCCCCACGTGAGGGGGAGGCGTGCAGGAGATGCATCAGGAGCCGTTGAAGCTCTGCGCACTACTGATGAATGACAGTAGTGACAGAGCTGGGGAGCAATTGGAGTGGGTAAAATTTGATTACCCCTAGTAGAGGGCATAACATGTGCCTTCGTTGAGCACCACGAGAAGGTGAATAGCTCGGCACCACATAGGGAGTCCTTGAGCCCTGTGTCGAGCTTGTTTGACCATGAATAAGGTCAGAAGTAAATTAAACTAACACACCTGGATGTACTAGCTTGGTATAGGCCGTGGGATAGGCCATGGGAGATACCCCGATATGACCGAAGTTGTAGAGTCTATGAATATAGCTTGAAAAGCATTCTGGAATACATAGTTCAACTCGGCGTAATGAACTGAACTATGTACGAATTATTCCGAGCTACGTGGAAGCACGTCGCCGCCACGAATAGGGCGGTGAGACATTCCAGAATATTCTAAAGCGGTTCTTTATGTGATAAGGAAGCGATCCCGTGAAATAAGGGACGGATATGGGAAGTTCTAACATGATTAAGAGTATACCACATATAGGAAAGAATCCTAAGAAAGACTGCTGCAAGCCGAGATCTTGCAGCATTTGGAAGCATGAGCCTAATAGGAAAGTCCCATTAGGAAAAGGATTCCTAAGCTTGATAGGAAACAGGGGGCACGAGATGCCTAAATCAACAAGCTATCCTCATCTATAAATACAAGACAATTACCATGACAAAAGGTACGCTGTGAAACCCATTTCATAGGCATTGTGGTTTGAATTCACCAGTACGCGATACTAACTTAGGCATCGGAGGGCCTTTGCCAACGAGAGGCAAAGGCGTTCTAACCCTTTCGCTATTTTGCAGATTTAGGGCTAAATCAAGGAAGCATGAGATCCAGGGCTATGTGAATTTTATCCCCGTACATTAGTCATTTTGGAGATTCGAAAAGACTGCTTAAATATGTAATGGGTGCAATGACACATGGCACTAATTGTTCCCCATTGCTGACTAAAATTTTAGTTGGAAAATGTCGTAATTTAGTCGGCAATAGTAATTTCCGACCAAAAATTTAATCGGCCCGTTTGTTCGACGGAATGAGGCCGGAGATTGTAATTTCTGACCAAAACAGGTTTGGTCGGAAAAAGTTTTGTTTTTACCGACTAAATATTTGGTCGGTGAATATTTACTTTTCTCCAACTAAATATTTGGTCGGTGAATTTAAGGCCTCTTGTACTACAAAATTCAAGGCCAGTGTGATTACCAGTGTCAGAATTCTATTAGATTCTCTCTAGTGGTACTCGATAAGAACATCAAAGTAATTTGATCACATCTCGTCACTTCCTAACAGAAGAACAAAAATAGCTGTTTCTCGAGTATTCATTTGAGTAGAGTAATCTACAACTGTGTAGTACATGGTGCATGAGATAAGCATGCAAAAGCATACAACTGCAATTTTTACGTGATATGCAGTGACGGAGCCAGAAATTTTATATAGAGGGGGCACCTTTTTACAGTAAACTAAAATAAAATACAATTAAAAAGTACTAAGCACAAAAGTACAAACATTTACCATTAGATACAAAAGTTGTAGCATAATATCCCAAAAGCTCCTAAACATAAGCACAAAATTCTAAACATTCGTTGCTAATTTTTTTTACAATTGACCCCGACGAGTTTTCATCTTTTGAAAATTTTGCATGATTGCTTCGTTACTAATTCCATCAAAAACATCTCGCTCTATGTATACCACCAAGCCATTGTTCAACCATTGATCATTCATTCGGTTCCGCGCGCAATCGATTTTTCACAATATTCATTGCTGAAAAAACCCTCTCCACTGTAGTCGTTGCAACGGGTAAGATCAACGCCAATGTCAATAGTAAATAAACTAAAGGATATAGCCTGTCTCTCCCAGTCTCCACCATTTTTTTAGCAAGATTAGTAAGGCCATTCAATCTTGAGAAATCCTCAGTAGATTGCATGTCAAAAATAAATGTATCAAGTTGATCAGAGAGTACAATGAGCTCCACTGAAGAAAACTCTTTTGGGTAGAACTTGGCAAACCGAATCAACTTTTCCTTCGAAAAACTAGAAAACGAGTTGGATGGATTCAGACAAGCCACACAAAGTAGCAATTCACTATTTGCCTCAGTGAAACGGGAATTTAATTCTTGAAGTTGCATGTCTATAACTGTGAAGAATACCTCGATGCGATAATGGTGCAAGTTTGTGATTCTTTGCGCTTTGCGTTTGCCTTTTCCTTGAGCAACAAAGTTGTCACCCATATTGGGTACTCCAATCCCACTCTTTGCACAAAAAGAGTTAACATCATCAAACAAAGCGTCCCACCCACTCTCCCTCATCACTTGGAGCCTTTTTTTTGACATTTGAACCAAAGTAATTGCATTCACAATATCTTGTTCTTTTCTCTGTAGTGCTTGTGATAACTCTGACGTAATGGCCAATATTGATTTCATCAAATGAAGACTAAGTGCAAATTCAAAAGATTGCATCAAGTTCTTCAATACCTTTGCTTCTGATTGTTGCTCTGAATTTGAACCATCCTCAAAGATAATTTGAAGCACATCAACCACAGCTGGAAACATAGTCAACAAGCTAACTAAGGTACCATAGTATGAGCCCCAACGTGTATCACCAGCACGTTTTAGATTTGTTTCCTGATTTAAGCCTTGCCCAGTTGAAAGCTCCCCATTGCTTATTGCCTCAACAACATTAGCATGGTTTTTTTCCCTAAGAATGTCGCGACGTTTGCATGATGCTCCAACAATATTCACCACTTTAGTAACTATATAAAAGAGCATGGAAATATCCTCATGATTCTTTGCCACAACAACAAGAGCCAATTGTAGTTGATGCGCAAAACAGTGAACATAATATGCATAAGGATTCTCCTTCAGTATTAATGTTTTAAGGCCATTAAACTCACCTTGCATGTTACTAGCTCCATCATAACCTTGCCCCTTAGTCGGAGACATACTCAATCCAAGTCGAGAAAAGAAATTGTCCATAGCTTGCTTGAGTGAGAGAGCATTGGTATTCGGTACATGCTCAACACCCATAAAACGTTCAATCACATTGCCTTGTTTGTCGACATATCGTATTGCAATTGCCATTTGCTCCTTGATTGATACGTCGCGAGCTTCATCAACCAAAACAGAAAAGAGTGCATCATCAAGATCTCTCACAATGGCTTTCATAGTTTCAGATGCAGCCGCACTTATAATGTCCTTTTGAATATCAGGAGATACCAACTTCACAGTTTGTGGAGCATTATTCAACGCAACAACTTTGACTTCTTCATTATGGTCGGCAAGAAATTTCAATAGTTCAAGAAAATTGCCTTGGTTACTTGAATCTTCGGATTCGTCATGACCACGAAATGCAAGTCCTTGTCTTAGGAGAAACCTAATACAATCAACAGATGTATTCAAGCGGATTCGATAATCTATTCTAGCTTGTTTTGATTGATTGTCAAGAACAGTTTGAATGTGTTGCCTTTGGTTTAACAAGTCTTGACACTTACCCCAAGCCTGATTATGAGCACTATTGGGACCACCCACATGAATTTGAAGTTTGTCTTTCCTCTTCCAATTTGAGAAACCCTCACCAACAAATGAATCACCGCCGGCTTCATCTCCAATTGCTGGCTTAAAAAGATAACAACAAAGGCAAAACGCAGCATCTTTTTCAATACTATACTCTAACCATGTAGGGAACTCACCAAACCACGCCTGGATAAATCGTCGTTGTTTTTTCCCAAATAATCTTTGTGGAAATTGGTGGCCATGGGGTTGAAAAGGATCCTTTTGCAAATAGGCTCTACGAATTTGGTCTTGATCATTAGGATTATAATCTGAAATTCGAGGCCGCAGTCCAGGATCAGCTGGAAGGTCGGCCGCATTAATTTTGATGTGACTTTGTTTTGGGGGCTGTAATACAGGATCAGCTGGAAGTTTGGCCACATTAATTTCAATGCGACTTTGTTTTGGAGATTGAAAATTACCATCTTCCTTTTCCAAATCAAAACGCTCTATCGGAGATTTTCGTTTGAAATATTTCTCTATGCCCATAACTGATAACTGATAAAAGAAACTAAAATAAAATATCATAAGCTGTAAGACCTAAGTTAACAAATTAGGACAAAAACAAACTAAATTAAAAATCTATGCAAGTAATGAAAGTGAAAATCCCCAATGATTACATTCTTACATAATGACAACAATAAGTGAAGAAATCAGACTCATCAATCATCATACGAAGTAAACTCTTCAAAACCAAAATTCAAAATCAAGGTTTTCAAGAACAAAACATATTCAGTGATTGAGGAAAAAATCAAGCAATAAAAAGTCTAACATTCAATTATCCATCTTCAAAAACAAACACTGTATGATGTATGATGTACCATATAATCAAAGAAAAAAAACCCTAACTTTCTCTTCAAACAGAGAGAGAGAGAGAGAGAGAGAGAGAGAGAGAGAGAGAGGAGATTACATCAATCTGGGCTTCTTATTCCTATCTCTGGCGATCAAAATGGCATGTGGTGGCCGGTGGGCAGTGGCTAGTGGAGAATGGGGATGCAGAATGTTGATGGTCGAACTTCTCCAGTCTAAAGAGAGAAACAGTCTGGAAAAATGGGATGGGTTTTGGACTTTACTTATGTGTAGGGATGGCACTCTTGTAATTAACCAAAGGGGCCCAACCCCCCATAGATTTGTTGGGCTTTTAACAACACATCACCGATCCCCAATTTTTGTGGTCTTAAAAAAAAAATAATTCGGCTGTAGGTGATAAAATTCCAGGGTGGGCACGTGACCCCCCTGGTCCTTCATTCCCTTCGCCCCTGGTGATATGTACTCTGCTGACATGCTTTATTAACTTTAATCTGTAATTCCAGTAAGTTAACAAATTTTATAAGCATTTGTGGCCACAAAAGTACAAAGCTAGTAACAAGACTTGGTACCAGCTCAAGGGGATGTAATCTATGTTACACGGATACGGGTGTGGATCCAAGGGTCGGACACTTGAAACCTAAAAATTGAGGATTCGTGGATATAGATCCAAATTTGGACATGGGTGCGGGAATACACCTCGTAATATCTTTTAATTTTTTAAAAAAATATTCTAAGATTTTTTAAATATTTTTTTAATAATTGTTTGAATTTAATAGATGAAATAGTAAATATTTTATGTATTAAAATTTAAAAGTATATTCATTCTTTTATTTTGGATAACAAAAGCCCAAACATAATACTTGAATCAACTTTAACCCAAATACACAAAAACTCATTAGAAGCCCAAAGAATAATAAATAAGCCCATTAGAACATTCAAATAAATTCACAAACCCATTAGGCCTAGAAAGAACAAATAAGCCCATTACAACTCAGCCCAACTTTGGAGCCCAAAAGAATTAAAAGATGAGCTGCCCTAAATTATTAGCCAGCCACACACATCGTCTTCTTCGTTCTTCTGGACAGCAGCAGCAGCAGCTTATCGAGAAGATCATCTTCCTTGCGGTACCTCTCTCTCTCTCTCTCTCTCTCTCTCTCTCTTCTTCTTCTTCCTCCTCCTCCTATTACCAGATCGAGAAGATCGGTCTTCCTCTTTCTTTCTTTTTTTCTGCTGGTTCTTCTTCCTCCAGCGGCGTGTCCGATTTAAAAATTGCTGGATCCGACACGGGTACTTCGCCCCAAAACGCGGATCCGTGTAACATAGGATGTAATTACCATGATTCCTAATCAAGCACATTACTGATATAATGGGAACTTTCTGTTTTAATTCAATCACTAGCGACAATTAAGTCATTTCAGTACCCAAAGTGTGTAATTCAACAGCTGTAAGATAAAGGAAAACAAGCTATAGTAAAGGAACTATATCATTGTGACAAAGTTCAGATACAACTTCAAGATCCCAGACTACATCAGATAATGAGTTATTGAGTATCATTGAACAAATCACCTTTTTGGCCTCCACAAATTTAACTTCACGAACTTCTAGCCTCTATTAATTAAATACAGCCATAGGATTGCAAAAAAAATTGGCGAGATGTCCAACAACATTTTTAGGGAATTTTTAGAGCGAAAGGTGAAAAGTATTGTAAAAGAAAACAAGTTCATTCTTCTACAAGAAAAGATCGACAATAAGTTTTCCCATACCTTCTCCACATAGTGCCCTAAGATACAGTGAAAGTGGGTCTCCGTCTTTTCCCTCGTTATACAAAATTCGAGTGCCCCTCTCAAGGTTCTTAAGGGCACGGAAATGACGAATAGCTTCTCGTACTACAGTGTACTTCGTAAAACACTCCACTAATAGCCTGCACAAGAAGACAAACTGTCATAGACGAAAGAAGCAAAATTCAAGGCTATCAAGAAAAACATGGATTTAACGAATTGTCTTAAGTCTCAATTTTAGCATTCATTCCATAAAATAGTCCTCATCATTGAGGAGGAAGGACTTCAACACAATATGGGGGAGGGAGTATTAGTAGGAAAACCCTTTTTTTTATTAGTGTTTTGTGGACGGCCCACCGAATTTTAGTTTAAGTTTGTGTTTGAAAAGATTGTGATTGTTAGAGTCGCCACCCAGATTTGAGGTCCGAATCCGAGACACCGATAAAAATATGACTTATTTTCCCATTGAAAAGATTTTACTGATCACTGCGAAACTAGAAATTTCTCGGATTCGGGGGTTTGGTTACGAGAGGGGAAGAGTTTTACGGCACCCCTCTCGCCCGGTCTGTGAACCGGTCTCTAATCAATATTTCGTGGGATTCTGAAAATGTTTGAAATTCAATTTAATTACGAAAATGGGAAATTAGGGATGGGAACCATATAAACAATATAAACATAATGAATAATGCAAATTTAACGTGGATGTTTGTGCGTGATGATTTACATGAAAATGGGGGATTAATAATAAAGAATAATTATAAATATTTACAGAAATTAACCACAACAGAAACTATGCCACAACTCCAGAAATCAAGAACATGAGATTTAATCTGACCCATAATCTGGATTTCAAAATAGGAGTTGAGCGCTCAAGGTTGAGGGCTTGAGCGCTCAAACCCTTCAAACCAGTAAGGTTTGAGCGCTCAAGCCAGTTTCTGGCTTCTATGATTTTTGACACTTTCATCATTTCTTTACTCTTTATTTACAAGATCAAACATTAGTAAAATGTTTTTAATAAAGAATCAAATGAAAACAGGCAGATTGATCTCATAAATAACAATAAAAAGAAGAAAATCATCAAGTTTTAACAAAAGAAATGCTTGGGAATAAGAAAAAGAAGTGAATCTAGATTATATGCAGAACAATGAGATCCCACACACGCTTGAGTTCCAATAAACCATGATCCATCATCAAAATATCCAAAAATCAACAATCTGCTCAAGAACAGCTTGAGCGCTCAAGTGGGTAGCATTGAGCGATCAAGCCATTACATGACTTTCTGATTCTTGACTTGAAAACAGAATCTGGATGATTCTCAGGATCAAAATGAAAGCATATGGTACCATTCAGCTACTGCCTTATACTCCAATACAACATTTTCAAGGATTTTGAGACTTGATTATCATAAAATAGTTAATTTGAGCTCATGCAAGAGGTTTCAAAGTAAAAATAAACTGTTTAAAGATTATATGAGCATGAATCAACTGTTAAATGATGATCAAGATCCCAGATAAAGCTCAAAGTTCAAAGGAAATAGAAAAACTTCGGACTTGGACTTGAGCGCTCGAGGTTTTAGGCTTGAGCGCTCAACCCTTGCTACAACTGCAAATTTTGACAGTGTTTTAAAAGAACTTTTAGACCTTTGTGAGTTCAATTCAAGTATGAAGAACTTGATTGAACTCACTGGTCACCCTCAAATGAACCAAAACAGCAACAATTACTTGTTTAACTACCTTTTTACACTTGATTGGAAGCTTGAACTGGATTGTGGGCTTGGAAGTGAAAGATTGTTGAGATTTTGGTTAGTTTATGGACTGGATTGTATAGATTATGAGGTTGATTGTTGAACACAGGCTGAATTTGGTGTTTACAGGTGATTTTTCAGGTGGTTTTCTATGGGAGAAGAATGGGTTTGTAGAGAGAGAGAGAGGGACCAATTGGGGAGGGCCGTGGAACTGACTGGTGAACCCATGAGTGAGATAGTGGAGGGTTTATATAGAGTGAGTGGAGGGAAGGCAGGAGAGAGAGAGGAAATGGGTTTGTAGTCTAGGTGTAGTTTAGGTGTAGTGGAGGGTATTATACGTGTATAGAGGTGGTTAGACGCTCCACTCTGCATGAAATCTCATGATGAGATACTCTGCAGATTCCTAACTGGTTCAGAGTTGAGCGCTCAAAGCCGTGGACTTGAGCGCTCAAGGTCTAAGGCTTGAGCGCTCAAGGTGCTCGGTGGCAGACTGCTTGGCTTAACTTGGTTCAACAATGCTTGGGCTGGTTCAGGTTATTTGGTTGATGTTGATCAAATTCAAGTCATTTTCACAAGTTCCAGGTAGCCATGATTGGTCCGTTTCATCATTGGGTGTGCACGAGCACATCTCGGGTTAAAAATCGGGGTGTCTACAGTTGCACCTCTTGGACGAGACTCAATGCCATTGATTTGACATGAGTGACGTCTAAGACATAGACGACCCGACTCGTTCCCCGTGATACATCTCAAACTACAATAAAAGACTTTCAAATATCAATCGTCGCTACCAACAAGTCAGCCTCACGCATTCCCATTGGTGGATCAGGGGCCAGAGTTCCTTGGGGTAATTGAAAATACTTTAACCAATGAACTAACGAAAACGGGCATAAGACCGTTTAAATGACAATTTAAACAGGCTCAAGGCTCTCAAAGATGACGATTTAAACGAGCTCAAGGCTCTCAAAGATGACGATTTAAACGAGCTCAAGGCTCTCAAAATGGTGATTTAAACGAGCTCAAGGCTCTCAAAGATGACGATTTAAACGAGCTCAAGGCTCTCAAAGATGACGATTTAAATGAGCTCAAGGCTCTCAAAATGGTGATTTAAACGAGCTCAAGGCTCTCAAAGATGACGATTTAAACGAGCTCAAGGCTCTCAAAATGGTGATTTAAACGAGCTCAGGGCTCTCAAAGATGACAATTTAAACGAGCTCAAGGCTCTCAAAATGGTGATTTAAACGAGCTCAAGGCTCTCAAAGATGACGATTTAAACAAGCTCAAGGCTCTCAAAGATGACGATTTAAATGAGCTCAAGGCTCTCAAAATGGTGATTTAAACGAGCTCAAGGCTCTCAAAGATGACGATTTAAACAAGCTCAAGGCTCTCAAAATGGTGATTTAAATGAGCTCAAGGCTCTCAAAGATGACGATTTAAATGAGCTCAAGGCTCTCAAAATGGTGATTTAAATGAGCTCAAGGCTCTCAAAGATGACGATTGAAATGAGCTCAAGGCTCTCAAAATGGTGATTTAAATGAGCTCAAGGCTCTCAAAAATGACGACTTAAACAGGTGCCTGACCCTCAAAAGACTTCATGCATACGCTAACCCGAATAACAATGATTTTAAACGAACACGTGGTTCTCAAAATGCGATCAAGATACTTCTAGAATAAGCTAACTTGAACCATAATTCCACAACACGCCTCGATCGTTAAATGCAGTCTAACACGACCCGTTATTGAGATTAAAATCCTCAGATCCACTTGCGTTTGATTGATTGGGACTATGGAGTCCAAGGTTCACTGACAAATCATAGGGGAAGCCTAAAATGCCCCTGCACAGCTTACAAAAGAAGCCAAAAACCCCTGCCAAGATTGGACTTGAGTGCTTAGGGTTACCCCCTTGGAGCGCTCAAACCACATTGAGCACTCAAGGTCCAAGACATTGAGCGCTCAACCCCAAATAATGACCCTCCAGCGCTCAAAGGGTTCAACTTAAGCGCTTGAACCTCTGAACGGGGACGACGGTCCAGAACCTGTAACATTCGTTTTAATTCCGATTTACACCGATTAAACACCACAATGTTCTAAAATTTCTGGAGAGCAAATCTATTCATTCCTCTAGCGATTCCGATCCAAACCCTAGCATTTCTCACTCAAATTTCTTGTAAAATAAAAAACCCCCAATTCTTAGGGTTTAGCCGTACGATTTCAGTTCAATTCTAGTTTGATTAGGGCTTGATTGTGAGTGTTTGATCGACTTCCATGGAGAATCCCAGCGATTCACAACCTCCGGTGACCTTGCCGACAGTGGTAGATGGCGGTGGTGAAACGGTGGTGCCACCACAAGTGAGTTCAAGCGCTCAAGGGGGTACACCAGCGGTTGAAGTGGGTCCTACAGAGGCTTCAACCTCATCTAGGGTTACAGAGACAGAGGAGAGAGATGAAATTGGAGAAGAAGAGAGAGAAAGGAAGGGTGATGGCGATGGTGGTGATCCGGCGGCACCTGGCAGTGGTGGTGATCCAGCCACCGAGACAGTGGTGGCTGGTGGTGGTGTTGGTGGGGATGGTAGCGGGGATAGGAGTGGGGGTAGCGGCTTAGGCGGTGGTGAGGACATGACGGTGTTGGAGAGGGTAAAGGAGAGAGCGAGGGAGAGGGTGTGGAGAGGACGACGGAGACGGTGGAGGTTTTTGATGTGGGTAGTGATGACAGTGAGGACACCATCGAGGAGAGGGGGACTGGTGGTGGTAGTGGTGGGGACAGGGCAGAGGGTACGAGTGGGGTGACACGGACCCAGGGACTCCATTGGAGAATAGAGGCGAGACCGAGCCAGCAGCCTAGAGGGGGAGACAGGGGGAAGGCGGTGATGATTGGTGATGAGTCAGCGACTCAGAGGTTAGGTGGTGGGCCGTTGGTTCAGGGGCCGACAGGGATTTCCCGGGAGGATTATCTTGAGCACGCGCCGCAGGAGGTAATGATGGCGGCTGCAGCAGACGCCCTGGGGATCCTGGATTTGGCGAGGGAGGCCATTATTGAGAGTAGAAAGAGGGAGGCAGCGCTGTTGCGAGGGGCGGCAGACGAGGATGCAGCAGCGAGGGCTTTCTGGGAGGAATTTGAGACTGAGGAGGCCGTGGAGGAGGCCAAGGCACAGGCTGAGGAGGAGGAGAGAGCAGCTAGTCACAGGACGACGGTGGTCCAGCCGCGCGACAAATGGGCCGAGGAGGACGAGGCCACCTTTTGATGCGGCGACTTACGCCCACCACCAGCACCTCTTCGCGTGCCTTCCGTTCGGGAGGACTACACTCCCAGCCGGGAGTTATATTTTGGAGAGGAGGTGCTACTGGACCCCGAGGTCCACCTCTTGACTGACTGCCTGACGGTATGCTCGTTCATTCACTCTCAGTAGTTAGAAACCCTAAATTGCATTGAATAATTGAATTACTGCTTAATTGTTAACTTTACTGTTGATTCATTGATTGATGAAATTAACATTCTGACTTATTTGCTTGTTTGTTGATCAAATGCAGAGAAACTTGCACTTGAAGGCTCACAGAGGTATGGGCTCCAGTTGGGATTCATCCCCGACCCCACGAAAGTACACAAAGATGACCACGCCGCGATGACAAGATCGACGAGAGAGGTGGGAGAGACCCTACGAAGTTCTTTCCACCTCCGGGAGGTGACGCTGACGCCGCTTGACTCCCTAAGGGCCATCACGGGCTGAGGGTAGAGGAGACCCAATCCCGCTCGACTCACAGGGATAGGCGTAGATGAGGCCGCGACCGAGATGGTTTCAGGCTTCGCGCCCCCACGTAGTAGGGGAGAGACGGCCACATATGGCCAGTTCAAGACGAGGGGTCTGGGGGAGCCGACAGACGAGGAGGATGCAGCGCGGAGAGCGAGGTGCTACCTATTGTACTTGTTCGGGGCTTCACTGTACCCGAACAGGCGCAATAGGGTACACCTCTCCTACCTCGGAGGCCTGAGAGACTTCGCCATCAAGGGCGCGGTATGATACCGGGCGGTGGCAGCCTCTACACTCGCTACGCTGCTCATGAATGCCGTCTCGAGGTGGAAGGGGACAGGCATCTTTGGATTGTGGAGCGTCTGGGAGGTAAACTTTAACACTTTGCTTTAAATTCCTTTGCATGCATTTTATTATCTGCACTTGATTTTACTTGATTTTCAAATGCTTGCTTTGACTGACTGATTTGTTGTTTATCATGCAGCTCTAGGCATATGAGGTGTTGGGGTTGCATCCCCCTGAGACACGCCATCTAGATCCGAACGTCATCCCTCGAGCACTGTGGTGGGGGGAAGGCTCCCGTTACGGTGGTGATGCGCGTGGAAACCTTCAGGTTTTCCGCATTTCACTCGACAAACTTCTAGCCCCTCTAGTAAGTATCAAATTCTCACATGTATTCAACTTACTCTCAATATGTTTACCATTATTGCACTTGCTGACACTCATTTGAACATTCTTACAGGCCCGCTGGTATGTATGGGATGGCATCGACGATCCCTACTTGGCCCAGAGTAGAGAGATCACGAGGGGGAGGGTCCTCATCGGTGCCAAGACGGGCCGGTTCCGTACCTTGGTGACCGGTGGTATCTACGCTGCCGATCGATGCGGTCGATGGACCACGGTGACAGGGTACTATGCGATCCGATGGGCTAATGGACCACAGGTGCCGGCCTTCCTCCTCGTGGTGTTGATGACGCCTCGCTATACGGGCGGAGATTGAGCGCCACGGCGCCCGACCGGACCTCGGTCGAAGACTTACGACCGACCTTGAGTTGGCGCGGGCATCGAGGAAGGGTATACGGGCCGGCCCGGGCGAGAGGCCGGCGAGTGGAGGGAGAGGATGGAGATGGAGAAGGCTGAGAAGGCTCGGGCTTCAGCAGGGGGAGTAGCAGGTGGCGAGGGCGAGGACGCTAGCCCCTCGACCCAGGAGACGGTGGCAACTCAGTGGTGGGTACGTGTCACCACCGCTGGAGGAGAGATGGGAGACATAGACATCCCGAGGCCACCGACTGGCTTTCCTCCGCTCCGAGCACCGGTAAGAATCACTTCATTTATCAACTTTGCATGCTTCTTGTTATGAATACTGACATGAACTTTGACTTATTTACAGGTTCCACAAGAGGCGGCACAAGCGTTATATGAGCGTAATGTGGACTTCGTGGTCCTCGATGCGCCGCTTCCATTGCCGGACAGAGGTCTCCATCCGCCCGCAGGACGCAGCCAAAGACTCCCTCGCCGCTTCCCCGACCTTCTCTTCCGAGAGTTGCACCCTGTGATGCGATTTATGTCATTTTGCACTTTTCAATTCCTTTGACTATACCGTATACCGACTGGGCTTGTTTGCTTGTCAATGCAGCCGTGCGGGTCGAAGAGGCCACATGATGGAGCCGACGGTCCCGAGACATGATCAGTATGTTAGGACGCCGGCCGGGCGCGCGGGCGAGACTCGAGGTGGAGAGACCGCGGAGGTCGACTCGCCAGAGGGTGGAGGTAGTCCCTGAGGGGGTAGTTGAGACGAGCTCGAGCGATGATAGTATCAGTGATGCCAACTACCCCGCTACCCGACCGAGCGACGTGTGAGCAAAATGCGCCGAGACGAGACCGAGCTCGCATTTGACGATGGATGCTGAGGATTAGTACATAGTAGGCACAGAGTAGTCAGAGTTTTGCTTTAGCTTTTATTCTTTTCTTTTGATTGGGCCTGCGTGCCCTGGTAGGTAGATGGATTGGGCCTGCGTGCCCCAGTTGTAGATTTTCTTATTGGGCGTCATGTGCCCTGGTAGTTGATGATGATACTTAGCTGTGATATTTTGACTTTTCATGGATTACATCAGATTATATACATGACTTGCACTTTCGCTGTTCATTGCATTATTCTTTGTTTTTTATGTACAAACGAACAAACTTGTTGTAAAATGTACTCTATTTATTCACAAAAACTTGATCCCAAGCATTAAATACAAAGTTTAAAACTCGACTTCAAAGATAAGCTCACATGCTCGTGGATTTGAACGAAACATGATCATTTGAATTTATGTACGACCAAAAGACATATTTACGCTCTACACCTAATTTACAAAATCCATGTATATGTAATGATTGATAATCACCCATACAAAGTGACCTTAGAACGAATTTAATGTTCATAAGGCTTATTTGAAAATAAAATATTCTCGGAGCCCTGCTTTAAACAGATGAACCGCCATGCCATTGCCTTGACCGAGTCATAAATGACGGAAATGCCCCTGCGACCGTCTCAATCTGGCAAGAGGTGCCATGGAATCATTTTCGATATGGTGACGGCCGCCATTCCATGGCTTAAGGGGGCCATCGAGGTCCCAACCCCATGTATCCTTGAAGAACTGTCCCGAGAACTATCCCGCCAAGTCACAAATACTCTTTGACACACGTCTTGATGATTGGATGTGGCTTTGCAAGGTTCAAATGGATTTGAACGTCCAATAGTCATTCTTGAACTTTAAAACTCCGTATCCCGTGTCCAAACATGTATCGGCTTGATAACTCGGTCAATGGAACGTTCTGTGAAGTCACAAATGCTTGTTGAAACTTGGTTTGGGCCTTGGTAGAGGGTAGAAAGGTTTTAGAATAGGTTTTGGTCCTTAAACGTGCCATGTTTCAATCAAGCACGCCGCCGCCGCTTACAGTGCCTTGAAAGGCCAATGTGGTTTGAGCTCCAAGCTCACTACCTTGAGCGTCAAGGTAGTTTGAGCCCAACTCCATGGCTTTAAGCCCAAAGTCCTGTGGCCGGGCGCACTTCTAGTGTTGCTTCCCAATGCATTTTTGGACCCTTTTGCATGTTTCCTCCTCGCCCCAAACGCCAAGTTGCTCATATAACATCTCCCAAACTTTGAACATCACCTTCCCAAGTCTTTTTCACCATTTTCCCACAAATGCTATGCATTTCCAATGCATTTTCAAATTTTCCAACAAAACATTTTGGAAATATGCATTTGACCACATTGAAAATGCAATCTTTGATTTCCAATGTTGCATGGAAAATTTTTGTAGTGTTCCCCCCAAGTCCCTTATAAATACCAAGCATAATCAAGCATTTTTCCACACACCATTTCCATATCAACTTTCTTTCTTCTTTCTTCTTCACACATCTCCTTCATCCAACTTTTCATCACTTTCTCATGGCTGCCCTTGACCCTTCCGTTATCAACACTTGGGTCTCCAGTCTTGAAAATATTGATTGGTTTAACTTTCGAGGTCTCGGGCTCAATGCACTTCGCCACCTTCACACTTTTCCTATCCGCCAAGACATTTTGCGCGCCGCCGTTCGTTGTTGGGACTGAGAGCTCCATGTGTTCCGTTTCAGCATGCAAGAGCTTTGCCCGACCGTTGAAGAATTTCAAGCATATCTTGGTGGTAATTGATTATTTCACAACTGGGAGTGCCTTTTGGTTCGTCAACAACAAATTATCTACGTTTTGATATCAGCGGTTACCCCAGCAGAGTCGCCAGCTTGTGGACGGCCCACCGAATTTTAGTTTAAGTTTGTGTTTGAAAAGATTGTGATTGTTAGAGTCGCCACCCAGATTTGAGGTCCGAATCCGAGAAACCGATAAAAATATGACTCATTTTCCCATTGAAAAGATTTTACTGATCACTGCGAAATCAGAAATTTCTCAGATTCGGGGGTTTAGTTACGAGAGGGGAAGGGTTTTATGGCACCCCTCTCGCCCGGTCTGTGAACCGGTCTCTACTCAATATTTCGTGGGATTCTGAAAATGTTTGAAATTCAATTTAATCACGAAAATGGGAAATTAGGGATGGGAACCATATAAACAATATAAACATAATGAATAATGCAAATTTAACGTGGATGCTTGTGCGTGATGATTTACATGAAAATGGGGGATTAATAATAAAGAAAAATTACAAATATTTACAGAAATTAACCACAACAGAAACTATGCCACAACTCCAGAAATCATGAACATGAGATTTAATCTAACCCATAATCTGGATTTCAAAATAGGAGTTGAAATTCCAAGGTTGAGGGCTTGAGCCAAAAACCTTTCAAATTAGTTTGAGCGCTCAAACCTTATGGATTGAGCGCTCAAGCCAGTTTCTGGCTTCTATGATTTTTGACACTTTCATCCTTTCTTTACTCTTTATTTACAAGATCAAACATCAGTAAAATGTTTTTAATGAAGAATCAAATGAAAACAGGCAGATTGATCTCATAAATAACAATAAAAAGAAGAAAATCATCAAGTTTTAACAAAAGAAATGCTTGGGAATAAGAAAAAGAAGTGAATCTAGATTATATGCAGAACAATGAGATCCCACACACGCTTGAGTTCCAATAAACCATGATCCATCATCAAAATATCCAAAAATCAACAATGCTGCAAGAATGAAAAAGCCAAGTGGGTAAGATTGAGCGATCAAGCCATTACATGACTTTCTGATTCTTGACTTGAAAACAGAATCTGGATGATTCTCAGGATCAAAATGAAAGCATATGGTACCATTCAGCTACTGCCTTATACTCCAATACAACATTTTCAAGGATTTTGAGACTTGATTATCATAAAATAGTTAATTTGAGCTCATGCAAGAGGTTTCAAAGTAAAAATAAACTGTTTAAAGATTATATGAGCATGAATCAATCAAGTAAATGATGATCAAGATCCCGATAAAGCTCAAAGTTCAAAGAAATAGAAACAGCCTGCACTTGACTTGAAAGCGCCGAGGTTTTAGGCTTGAGCGCTCAACCCTTGCTACAACTGCAAATTTTGACAGTGTTTTAAAAGAACTTTTAGACCTTTGTGAGTTCAATTCAAGTATGAAGAACTTGATTGAACTCACTGGTCACCCTCAAATGAACCAAAACAGCAACAATTACTTGTTTAACTACCTTTTTACACTTGATTGGAAGCTTGAACTGGATTGTGGGCTTGGAAGTGAAAGATTGTTGAGATTTTGGTTAGTTTATGGACTGGATTGTATAGATTATGAGGTTGATTGTTGAACACAGGCTGAATTTGGTGTTTACAGGTGATTTTTCAGGTGGTTTTCTATGGGAGAAGAATGGGTTTGTAGAGAGAGAGAGATAGGACGAATTGGGGAGGGCTGTGGAACTGAATTGGTGAACCCCCTCATCAGGAGATAGTGGAGGGTTTATATAGAGTGAGTGGAGGGAAGGCAGGAGAGAGAGAGGAAATGGGTTTGTAGTCTAGGTGTAGTTTAGGTGTAGTGGAGGGTATTATACGTGTATAGAGGTGGTTAGACGCTCCACTCTGCATGAAATCTCATGATGAGATACTCTGCATTCCTAACCGTTCGTGAGTTGAAGCGCCAAAGTCAGTGGACTTGAGCGCTCAAGGTCTAAGGCTTGAGCGCTCAAGGTGCTCGGTGGCAGACTGCTTGGCTTAACTTGGTTCAACAATGCTTGGGCTGGTTCAGGTTATTTGGTTGATGTTGATCAAATTCAAGTCATTTTCACAAGTTCCAGGTAGCCATGATTGGTCCGTTTCATCATTGGGTGTGCACGAGCACATCTCGGGTTCAAAATCGGGGTGTCTACATGTTTTTAAAGAGTATTAGTAGTGTTTTCAAAAACAGAATAGCTTATACCCATTTCAAACATGTTCTGGGCTTCAATGCCTTAATGTCCATTTTCTCTTTTCAGCCAACTATATTGGGGAATCACCTAATAACCTCGCCCATTTCAACTGCAATCTTTTTAATCGGGATTATACCAAAGAAAAACAACATTCAAAAGATATTTCTGATTCCCATCCAGAAATTAACTAAAAGAAAGGAAACAAACACACATCTAGTGGCCCCTCCTCATCGGCGGATCTGGCATTGGATTGAGAGTGAGAAAGGTTGCCGACTGTTCGAGACGTCCACGTCCAGTGGCCCCTCCTCATCTGCGTCTCCATCATGGTCATTTCCCTCACTGGTTTCATCGGCGCCTGCTTCCGCAACATAATTTAGGGTTCAGAATCAGTAGATTTTGTCAAAAATGAAGAACAGAGGATAACTTACTTCGTCAACCTCCTCCATTTCTGCGAGAAAACCAGAGATAGGAAAGAAGAGGAGAAGTGACGAGAGAGAGAGAGAGAGGATGAAACATCACATAGGAAAGAGAATACAAAACATACCATATAGCGAACCACCGATTCTCAAAGTGCCATCAGTGAGACGGTGGAAATAGATTTGGAGGAAAGTGGGAGCCGAGATCGACTCCGGATTGAGAACGGAGGGGAACTGCCAGTCGGAATTCAGCCTCAAGTGAGCAGAGTAGAAGTGGAACCGGAAGGAGGCGCCTTTCAAGTGGAGATACCCTATTCGATGTTAAGAGAGGGAGAGGGGAAATTTCTGAAGTTGTGCGTGGGGGTTAATTTCTGATAGCTTTTGTTTTTTTCTGGGGTTTGAGTCCTTTTTCATTCAAAGTTTGGAGGAAAACTGGCGCCAAATGAAATACAATTGGCGGAAAACTACATTCCCCGACTAAAAAAATTTTAGTCGGCAAATTAGAGATAATTTCCGACTAAATAATTGGTCGGAAAATAAAAAATCTCCGCCAATGTTGAGAGTATAATACTCAACAATGCATAAATGTGTTCAAAATTTTCATGATCCAAACCAGTTAATGTGGTTCAAAACGTATTTTTAGAGTCCTCGCATGGAATCAGCAAAAAACAAGGTCAAGAAGGATTTGATCCGAGTAGTTTTTAATAAAATAATTTTATCCTAACCGTTCATTTTATACAATGACTTTTGGGTCCCACTTTTTAGTCCCGCGTCAATAATCCAAACCGTTAAATATTTTTAAATTAGCGTTTTGTACGACCTTGCAAAAAATTAGGTCAATTGAATATGCGTAACTAGTACATACAAAACTGCAAGTTTTTAAATCAATTGGATGTGCGTACCTTAGATTGACGAGTTACGCATATCCAATTGACCTGATTTTTTGTAAAGACATGCAAAATATTATGTCGAAATTATCTAACGGTTCGGATTACTCACGCGGGTCCAAAAAATGGGACCCAAAAGCCATTTTTGTAATGAACAGTGAAGATCGTCATAATTGTGTTGCGATGAACGACCTTTCAAAATCCGATAGACGAAAATATTAGCGAGAGCCATTAAATCATCAACACAAACAAAGTGAACGGTGTGGATCGTCATAGTTGTGTTGCAATTGTGTGGTTATCGTACGTTATACTATAACTTAGTAGCTTGGTTCATATAGAAAAAAGTTTGATGTATAGAATTGCAAGGTAGGTGCAGACTCGTTTTTTCGAATGTTCGATCTGAACCGTTATGATTTAGTATCTCATCAATTCTATCATTCTCCTCCAAATTGTTGGTCATCCGATATCGGTAACAACACGATCGAAACACATTTAGTGCTTCTAATGGAATTTCAGTACTATAATGCACCACTTCAAGGCCACCTAATCAATTTTTTAAAATTTGAACCGTTAGATGTGTTTAAAGAATGTTTTTAAGGTCCTATGCAAAGATTTAGAAAAAGAAAATACCCAAAAGGGCTTGATCGGGCCAGGTTTTTGTATAGTAGTTTTACGAAAACCTACTCCTATCAACTACTTCCGGGTATTATTTTTTGCAAAATCCTAGCGTAGGACCTTGAAAACACGTTTTAAACACATCCAACGGTTCCGATCGTCGAAATTTGGTCTAGAAAGTGGAGGCCCATTATTGTGTTTCTGTGAGAGTGAGACAGTGAAACTATGAAAGGAATCAAATTTAATTTGTATAATTTATAATTTTCTATAACCAAATTTAATAAAAATAATTCTATAATTTCTATAATTTAACATCTAATAATTTCTATAATATAATTTAATAAAATAATCTAATTCGTATCATTTGAATTTCTATCATTTTTTTATAAAAATAATTTTTATTTTTTTTTCTTTTTCGTTTTATTATCCATTTTGTTAAAAAATGAATTGCCGACTAAATATTTAGTTGGAAAATATAAAAATTCCCGCCGAAATTTTCGTGAAATTTTTGGAAATCGTTGAATTGGCGGAAAAATATTATTCCCCGACTAAATAGTTGGTCGGCGATAGTTTATAATGTCCGACTAAAATAGATTTAGTCGGTGATTGATATAAGAAGCACCGACTAAAATCATTTTAGTCAGCCAAACCTTTGAATATTTTCTGACAAAAAAAATTAGTCGGTGATTATACTTACAAGTTAAAAAAATTAGTTTACTATTTTCCATGTTTGAATTTTGATTTAAAATTTATTAATCGTATAAAATGTTTCAAAAGCTTATTTATTTATTTTTTGTTCAAACTCTCTTTTGACTCTCTCAATCTCTCTTTCAAAAAAAAAAAAACGAATAAAAAGAAATGTAACTTCTTTTTCCCTTTTGTTTCTTTTTTTGTTCATGAATGATGAATGATGAATTCATTTTTATTTTTTAACTTTACATAAATATATAAATATATAATTCACTTACACAAGCAAAAAATAATTTTTTTTGTGCTTATCAAAAAATATAAAGAAATAATTTTTTTTATTTTTTGTTGCCTCATGCTGTGCCAATGTCGTGCCGCCGTGCTCTGCCAGGCCAACTTCCGTGCTCGTGCCCATTCTTTTTGGGTTTACAGTAGTCACGTTGTGTGGGAGTCTGGAGAGTCTTTCTTTTTTCTTTTTCGTTTTCTAATCATTTTGTTAAAAAAATGAATTGCCGACTAAATATTTAGTCGGAAAATATTAAAATTTTCGCAAAATTTTTGGAAATCGTTGAATTGGCGGAAAACTATTATAGGTATAGGAAAACAGTAATCATGTAGCAAGATATATCAAAAAATCCTACCCTGTGGGTTCCTGTCTTAGGTTGGAAAGTTCTAGGGTTATCTATATGTAGAGGCCGGTTTTGGTTTGAGGGGGTTCCCCAGACTAGAGCCAATATTTGCCTCCCCTTTGCACAGAATACTGACGTGGCAAGGGTAATAACGGCAGGTTGACTCATCATCGTCCAAGGTTGCCAAGAATCCTTGGATGTCCTAACACCAGCAAGCTGGGTAGGGTAACCAAGACGCAGCGGCGAGGCTAGTAACCCTGCAAGTGCAATGCAAAAGTTTAACAATAAAACCTTTTCATAAATCCCACAAATATTTTTCAAGTTTGGCCCGCTTTTTAAATTAATCAAAACCTTGAAATTTTACTCATGTAAACAACCGGGAAAGCTCCAGTCCAAAATGATCGGGTTTTCACCCTGACATCAATCCTTTCTAGTACAGCGTGAAGCACATACTTGGTGTCAAGCTTTCGAAGGGTCATTTTATAAGTGTAAAATGTCAAAATAAAGAATAATTTAAAAAATATCGCTCCCCAGCAGAGTCGCCATTTTGTGGACGCTCAGGTTTTTCGCGCGCGGGGGCAAAATTGATATCCACGGAGTTTTTGGTTGTGAAGAAAGGGCGATCCGGGAAAATGAAGAAAAATTTAGAGTCACCACCCGGGGTTTAATTCTTGAAGAATGTTAGGTACCCGAGAAACCGTTTATAAAAATAATGACTCTTTATGTCGCTGAAAAAGGGTTTGATCTGCGAAAAGTAGAGATTTGGGTTCGGGAGCCAGGTTACCCACAGGGAAGGTTTTGTTCGAAAAATGCACTCCGCGTGCCCGAAATTTTTCGGTCTTTACTAAATCTTTGTGGGATTATTCTTTGAAAATGTTTCATTGAAAACTTTATTTCACGTAAACAGTATATCAAATAATAACATGCTTGAAAGAAGTAAATAACAATAATAATCTAAACAACACACGACCGGGTAGATAAACGCAATAAATTTAATCAAAAAGGGGGTATAAGTGAAAGAGACAAAAAGTGAGAGGGGTTTACTGTGATTAAACCCCTCTGGTTTTACCAGAAAACAAAGCATCGAGTTTGGAAAAATAGAGCATTTACCAACAGTATCGTACGACGCCTGAATGTGCACCTCGCGGTACCACTAAGACACCGCACGGTTCCTCAACGCAGTGTATTTCAAAAAAAAAATCTTGTTTTCGTCTGATTGAAATAAACTTTGTTTTCTGGTAAAAGCCACACTTTTCTTTAATGGAAATAGGTTTTGGAAAAGGGTTTTATGAAAGAATGTACCTCATTCATAGGGACGGCATCCCACGACAATAGTTGGTGTCGCGTGATACTTACCCGAGAGGCTCGAAAGTTACTGAACTATCCCCGTTTAGACTCAAGAAGTAGCTACGGAGCTATCCTCGAGCCCAATGGGGACTCCCCTCAGAAGGTTATAGCGGTTTTAAAATACGGGTGTCTTGTACCTTGAAGCGAATCGAACGGGCAGGGAAGAGGTTTGGGACCTTCGGGTTTATGGAATTGAGCTTTCCGAGGAATTCTTATGGAGTGTGAGAGGATGATAACAGGGTTAGGAGGTTTTTGATTTCTTTCTCACAGCTTTCTTTTCTCTCAGTTTTTTTCTCTTGATTCTTCTTCAACCTTCAAACCGACGAGTCACCTCTCTCTTGAACCGACGGGTGACGACGGTATTTATAGGCAAACGATGGGTGAGGCTTGCACGCAAACGATTCTCATCATCACCGAATATCATCATCACTCTGAGCTGTTGGGCAAACCCGGGAATCTTGTTGATGGGACACGGTGTTGCACGGCATAGGCAATGTACCGCACGGTGCACAAAGTGACACCGCACAGTGCAAGAAGTTTTTCAAGCCGTATGTTTCTAGGTTTTGGGCCGTACGGTTCAGGTTGGTTTTGGGTTTTTTTGGTTTGTTTGATCCATCCGTTCCAAGCAACCGTTCCAAGGTACATTCCGCTCATTCTTCTCATCATCAGGGATGCATAAGTCATCAAAATTGGGGTGTCTACAACTTCCATTATTTTCAAAACAGTATAAAAGCCTGATAGATGCTTAGCAATTGTAATTGTTAGAAGAATTTGGACCCTGGGTTAACAATCTGGAAACCGAACTATATCTATGGAGAATCTACCGTGGGTTAACAATAATGCGGCTTGAACAATGTTTGCATTGAGTCTGACACTGTTCAACTGCTAAACGGGGGCCCCTTTAATGGTCATCCAGACTCATCCTCAACATGGTTTGATTGCAGATTCCAAGATCTTGATTGCCCGAACATGTGCAAACCTTGTTTATATACATCGAGAAGCCAACCAAAATACTGATAACCTCGGTAGACTATGTTCGGGACAAGATGAAGAGCTTGTGGTAATGGAGGAGACACCATCATCAGTTTGCCATTTCGTGATAGACGATGCTTTGGGCGTTAGAGATTAGCATATTTGTTTGTGTACACATGTTTGTACTTGTTTTAAACTAGTTTCCTTTCTAATTTTATGAATTTCTATTGCCCAAAAAAAAAACTGTAAATGCAAATTTCACCATCATTTTTGACATAAAATATGAGAATGCATACTTGCCTAGCATTTCCCCCCCCCCAAAAAAAAAATAAAATAATATATATATACACGAAGATGTTCTATTGAGGACTCCCTCAAAGATCTCCTCCGTGAGGACCACCCCTTTTTTGATTTTTCGGACCGAATTTCGACGATCCGAACCGCTCAATGTGTTTAAAACATGTTTTCCATGGCCAACGCGAAAAATCACAAAAAAAAAAAAAAACCCGAAAGGGCTTCATACGAGCGGTTTTTCATAATAACCGTACATATATAATTTATCGAAAAATGCTCAAATGAAGCCCTTCCAAGTATTTTTTTGGACGAATCCTCGCGGTGACCTTTAAAATCACGTTTTAAACACATTGAACGGTTCGGATCGTCGAGGTTCGACCCCGATCCATGAAGTCCGCAAATTACAAGTTTGAGGGAGTCCTTAGTTGTAAGGACCCATAATTTTACATAACTTTTCTGGAATAATGTTGGGTAAATGTGGGGAATTAAATTTTAACTAAGAGGGGTCAATAAGATAGTGGTAGAGTACATTTGGGTGTGTTTAATATACATTAGAAAGTATAGGGGTGAAAGTGTAAGAGGATGAGGGTATAAATACATTTCTTGTGCTAGCATTATGAACCAAACAGCACTCTCTCTCTCTGCCTCTGCCGACTCTCTCTCTCTCTCTCCTCTCCATTTTTCTTGCTCCAAGCTCAAAAATCCACAAAACCCTCAAGTCTCCTTCATAAACCCCACCTAAAATCACCTCCTCTACGCATTTTGAAGCTTGGATTGCACTCATTTCGCACCAAGAGACCCCATTTCGGGTTGGAGCACATTGGAAGTTAGGGTTTTCATTTACCCACTTGTTTCAAGCTCAAACCTTGAGGTAGGAAGACAAATTCTACTCCCTCTAGTTGTATTTAGGTGATATATAGCATATAACTTGCTCTCGATTCTCAATTCCTTTGAATTTATGCTTTGCTCCCATGGTTGTGTTGTTTGAGCAAAATTTTGTGATCTATGAATTGAGCACTTGTTTGTTGCAATTGATGGTTGTTTGACACTCCCTTGAGGTTCATTAGTCACTCTACATATCCAATTTTTAGCCCTAAGCTTCACATTTATGTTTGGGTTGAAATTCCACACCTAAAATGGTGAAAATTTGTCTGTTTTCTGGGCAGTGAGCTGCTGTCCCTGTTTTCCAGAAACTATCCCCTGTTTTGGGTGGTTTTAGGCCACCCTTTGATGCCCGTTTGGTCCCCGATCGTCCATTGCATCGTACTTTTGACCCATACCACCATTTTGAACACCGAATCCACTTCGAATTCATAAAATTAACCCTTCGACACGTGAATTAACAAATTTTATGTTTGACGACGTACACGCTGGCGTTGACACATTTTTTGCGAAAATGGTGAACTTTTGAAAAGAAATGGGATTTTTGAGACTTTTTGAAAGACAATGGTTTTAATATGAACTTATTGGATAAAATGAACTCTAGGGATCACTCGTTTGGTGTCCCTGGCCATGGGTGCACGGAGCCCGCGAAATCCGGCAGGGGTGTACGGAGCCCATGAAATCCGGCAAGGGTGCATGGAGCCCACGAAATCCGGCAGAGGGATACTTCCCTATTAAAATTGATGATTGTTTTGTTATGAAATATCGGTTGTGATGAATTTGAATTAATTTGGTGTTTTTGGCAAAAATTAACTTTCGATATGCAAAAATGAGGATTTTGGTAACTACTTGGACCTTATTGGGATACTTAAATTTATTTTGGGAACACTTGGACACATCTTGGACACTTGGACATGTTTTTGAACACTTGGATGCACGTTGGTTACTTCGTAGTCGAGTCATAGCCTTCCGTCCATCCTAACCTTGTACTTTGACCATGTCCACTTTCATACTCATTCATTATGCATGTATCATGTTTATACACTTAGCGTTGGTAGAATAGTTTTCCTACTAGGCTAGTGAGGTTAACCTATCAATTTTCAGGTACACAACATGGAGCATGAAGTTGGATGCTTGTCGAGTGACATCTACATGGAGCTTAAACATGCATGAAGTTATTTTTCCATTTTGTGTTATGTTTTTGGAAAGATGGTTTTGTAACTTCAATTTATTAATCTTTTGACTATTTGGCAATGTAATAACCTTGAACTTTGTACTTATGCATTTGGGTTATGGATGCTAGTGAATAGAACTTGTTTATTCAAAATGATGGGATTATATTATGTTGACTTTGACTATTCAAAGGGGAAAATTTTGAGATCTTGATTTGTCCTACGTGGATTTTATTTACTTATGAGTTATTAAATTTGAGGCCGTGACATTAGTAGAATGGGATCCATATACATCGAAACATATGTGTGTGTGTGTGTGTGTGTATAGCGAAATCTTCTAGTCCACTCCTCTCGGATTTAAGAAAAAAAATAATTTTTTTTGTGTTGCAAATTATTTTTTGGAAAATCCGAGCTGTCCAATGTGTTCAGAAGGTATTTTCAAAGGTCCGCGCGGGAAATCTTCAAAAAAAAAATACCGGGAAGGGTTTAATCCAAGCAGTTTTCGCAAAAACTACAAATATGCAGTTTTTGCGAAAACTACTTGGATCAAGCCCTTCCCGGTATTTTTTTTGGGAATATTTTCCGCATGTACCCTTGAAAGCACCTTCTGAACACAATGGACGGATCGGATCGTCAAAAAAAATTTTGGATCAAAAGTCCGGAAATCAAAAGTCCGGATAAGAAGTGGAACCTATATATATATATATATATATACTTTTGACTTTGAATCATGGCAACCTTTTATCCTATGATGACTAGAATGACTTCATTTTTAAAATCCTTAGTTCTCCTTTGATGAGTAATTTTATGTTCATCATAGTACTCCCCATAAATGTCAAAAATACTATTAGAACAAAATCAAGCCAACCATTACAAAGGGCATTACATTATTCACATTGACATAATGAACTCATATTGGGTCGCAGGGGCTTAAAAACTGTTGAACAAGAACCAAAAATAAAGATGAGAACGGCGCAGCCCAAGTAGTTTCGGATAAGCTTGCTCAAGCCAGAGTTGGACGGTCAAAGAAGATGTTTTTATTCAAAAATGTAGACCAAAGCTATTTACAAAGAAGGGGACTGGGACAATATTGAATGGGTCCCGCTACAATCAACCCAATGCGCGTAGAATACCAGTTCTTAAAGTAAAAAGATAAGTCCACGTATCGCACTGTGCTTCGTTTCACCATCATTATGTTTTCTACATGTCAAATGTCATTTACATTTTCACTAAAATGTTCACTTTGCCCTTTGCTCAATGACTAGTTTTTGCTCTCTTTTTTTTATCGGCCTTTTTTTGCCATTTTCTTTTTTTTTTTCTGATTATTTTTGGCATTAGGAATCCGATTTTAGATACGATACTGAAATTTATTTTTTTATTTTGTCTTTATAAAAAAATTACGCTTTGTTAATTTTTGCGTCAAACTTTGTGCCTTATCTACAAGTGCTAAAAGTTAATCCTTTCCCAAATTTTTTTGGGTAAAAGTCACAATTTATTACGTATTTTACAAATTCCTCTCGCTGAGATAAACCAATAAAAGTGTTAAAAGTCATAATTTATTATTTTCCCGATCCCTCTCGCCAAGACAAACCGATAAAAGTGTTAAAAGTTGCTTCTTTACCAAATTTTTTTTTATGTAAAAGTCATAATTTATCTGATAAACGCAAAAATAAAAATAAAATAAAATGAATAAAGACAATAAAAAAATGACTTTACCAAGTGACTAAAAAGGGGAAACTCGACCACTTGGTTAATGTTTTGTCTTTAATCCATTTTTTCCCACATTTGTTAGTTTTGGATTAATTTTTTTTTTACGTATTATTGTTCATCTATACAAGAGGAATCGAAAAAGTTAAAAAATTAGATCCGAACTTATTTCTTATGAATAAAGAAAAAATAAGCCTAAAAATCTATCTAAGATGCATAAAATTGCACAGTGCACACAACTATTCAAGGGTTAAAAAAGCATTCCAAATTAGGGACGTGGGGACTCTGCCGTCCCAAAGGGACTGCAGAGGGTACCAGCCAATAAAATTTTGTCCATTTCGGAGGGTCTATTTTGGGTCCCACGAAAATGATTATAACCACTCATTATTCTTAAAATGTTTTTTTTTTTTTTTTTGCAAAAATTAGTTAGCTCAATATGTGTCACGACCCAACTCGGAGGGTTAGATATCATTACCAGCCAATGATACATAATCACCCTAGGACTCTTTAAAAATAACCTTTCTAGGACTTTTTTTTATAAAACAAATAATCGAGTTTAATAAATTGAAAAGCCCAATCATTAAATCTAATAAAATACATTTAGAGTTAACCTAATGTGAAACAATAATAAATTAAGCTACAATCTTGCGGCCCACAACTATTGGCACTAGTAATACAAATAGAATTACAAATTAGGAGCACCACAATTTGGTTGCAAAATGAATTTGAATGCACGGATTAGCCACAGTAACAACAACCATTAATTTATAACCACACGATTTCCATAGAGTTTGTTTTTACCCCTGTATCCTTAAATTGTTTCATAAAACAAAACCATTCGAATGAGCATTACGATATAATAAGGTTACATAATAACATGTGATCAATAAGATAAAACATGGCATAACCACAAAATTCATAACCATCAAATGTAAATCTATGATGCTTGCAACTGCAAACTGTAAAACCAAAATCCACATATATCAAATAACATCCATCATGGGTGGACTACCGGTGGTAGCATGGGGAGCGACCCCAACAAAGGTGGGAAATGATATCAAATCCAAACAATAGGATACCTGGTCGTATCCTCTCAATGGGTGCCAAATCATCAATGATCTGTTGTCAAAATTGGTAGCAAAAATCTGGAAAAATAATAACAAAATACAGAAATAAATAGATGTAACAGAACTTATCAACCAAATTCAAGATAATCGAATTTGGCAAAAGACGACTTCGAATCAACCGGGCAAGTATTAAGATACTGGCCCTTAAAGCGCATTCGCCCTCCACTACGGTGCCGATGGATCGCGCATAACGTCAGCCTCCCGTGACTACCCTGGCTTTCAGCATCGGAAGTAGCACTACAATGCATGCGATATCACGAATCCGTAAAATTACGTAGGAACTCTCAGGAGATTTATGCAGTATGATGCCGAATGTATGCAAAGAAAAAACGTAATGGAATGAGAAGAGGAGGGTTCCTTTTATAGGAAACCAGACACCCGATCGGTAGAGACACAAAACGGAGAGGCGTGGCTGTTCGGAATTGAACAGTCACGAACGGTACTGTTTCACAAACAGTGACAACGGAAAGGGAAAGACGCACTCGTTCGGAAGAGACACGGGACTATTATGGACCGGGTTTGACCCACCTACCCATGTAAATTTTCAAAGAAAAAGATAAGAACCCATTGGGCCTAAGCCCATCTTATCTAATGACCCAACCCAACCCTGTTCGCTCCGACGGACGGCCGGCGCGGCTTGCGCTACAAGGTTATATGGACCATAGTCCACTATGTCCATGCCTTCTCCCTCAACAAAAGTTGTAATGACCCAAAGGGCCAACCCATAGAGGCAAACTAAGGGTAAATATACCCAATCAGCTTGTTCTCCACAACCAATGTGGGACAAGTATTTTCCCCCTTCTACCAAATTCATGTAGGCACTTTTGAGGTCAATTTCTCATTCACTTTAACTTGATTTTGTCTAACCGAGTGTTCGGTCTTAATCTCCTAACCAAGAAGTACACAACGGTATGTGGGTCCATCCACGTGGACGTGTGGGGTCCACTTAAATAATTAAATAATTTTGACATAAAATCAAGTTTTTCCAACAATCCCCCACATGAATGAAATTGGCAGGTTAAACAGTGCTATGCAGATGCAAATTACTGAGAGTTACAATAGGAAATCTCCTGCATGGGGTCAGGTAGCTTTTGGCTTTGAACCTCACCATGTGAATAACTATCGGACTTACTAGCTAACCAGTGAACGCGATGTCTTGAACTGTTCAGCCATTGGTGTAAGCCTAGACAATAGCAAACACACAGAATCTTTCCAAACGCAGTTTGGTTCTTACGGTTGTGCTCATTATGGCCCTGAGACACTCCTGGTCTTCATGAATGTTTGTAGAGAATTCAGCCCTCGACATTCTCATAGAAGCGGCCCCATCTACATTCACATAGGTGATTCTTAATAAGAGTATCCTGCTATACCCTACTTGGATTACCAACGTTTAAGAATCATTAAAGGCATTGCCTAACCTTACACGCCGCAGCATCATCAACTACATCATAGGAATGGGTAGAGACAGAGTCTCCACAAAGGATTCTCCTAAGTCTCATACAACTCGGTTGTCCCGTTGAACCTAGATCTTGGGATCGCCAGTCAGCTAGGTTGGGTTGCCGTTATAGAGGCTTTTAAGCTATGGGCTTTAATCCCATTCCCCTCGAAGATCTAACAACTAACTCTCTAGTTAACCCTTTGGTTAGCGGATCCGCGATATTATCTTGTGATTTCACGTAATCAAGTACGATAATTCCTTGGGAGAGTAGTTGTTGAACGGTGTTATGGCGTCGACGTATATGTCGAGACTTCCCGTTGTAAATATGATTATGTGCTCGCCAATTGCAGATTGACTATCACAATGTATGCAAATTGGTGGCAATCGGGTTTAGACCAAGTTGGAATATCTTCTAAGAAATGACGGCCACTCAAATTTTCCTCACCAAATTTATCTAAAGCTATAAATTTAGATTCCATCGTGGATCGTGGCAATGCACGCTTGCTTTAGTGGATTTCCAAGACACGCACCACCAAATAATGTAAATACATATCCACTTGTGGATCTTGAATCATTAGAGTCGATATCCACCCGCATCACTATATCCTTCTAGCAGCACCGATAACGAGTATAGTGTAGACCATAATCAATGGTATACCTTAGATATCTAAGCACCCCGATTATAGCCATCCAAAGGATCCTTCCCCTCGATTACTTGTATACCTACTTAGTTTGCTAACGAGTAGGCTATGTCCGGCCTCGCATAATTCATCAAGTACATTAGACTACCTATAACTCGCATATCCCAATTGGTTAACACCCTACCAAAAGATACTTGTATAGATGTAATGTTGAGTCCATCGGTGTTTTGGCCGTGTTGACGCCACCTTTGTTAAACTTTTCTAACATCTTCTCTATATAATGTTTTTGAGACAAGATATATCCCTCGACTTTTGATTATCTTGACTCCTAATATGACATCACCCAAAACCCATATCCTTCATGTCAAACCTCGAATTCAACATGTTCTTCGTAGATTTGATCATCTCATTATTGCTACCAAGAATGAGCATATCATCTACATATAGACACATAATGACATAATTATTTCCGTTGTATTTGATATATACACATTTGTCACATTCATTGATACGGAAACCATTTGATATCATGACATTGTCAAATTTCTCATGCCATTGTTTTGGAGCTTGTTTCAAGCCATATAAAGATTTGACAAGCTTGCACACTTTTCCCTCTTGACTGAACCTTAAACCCTTCAAAGTTGTTCCATATATATCTCCTCATCAAGATCACCATTTAGGAATCCGGTTTTCACATCCATTTGATGAATCTCAAGATTGTTTAACGCCAAGAAAGGCAATTAACATTCTTATAGATGTTATCTTTGTAAATGTGAGAATAAGTATCAAAGTAGTCAAGACCTTCGCTTGTCTATAACCCTTAACTACAAGTCTCGCTTTGTACTTGTCAATAGATCCATCCGCTTTTCAACTTTCGCTTGAATATCCATTTGTATCCAAGAGGTTTACAACCTCGGTGGAGATCCGTAAGTTCCCAAGTATGATTTTGCAGTATGGATTCTATTTCACTATTTATGGCTTCTTGCCATAACGCAGCCTCTGATGATGACATTGCCTCTTTATAAGTCTGAGGTTCAGCTTCTAATACATATGTAAGAAAATCGGGTCCATAGGATTTTGATGTTCTAGCTCTTTTACTACGGCGAGGACCATCAATATCATCATCATTCTCTTCGTGAACTAAAACAATCTCCATATTATCATATTCCCTAATAGGCTCAGTTTCTTGAATCCGACCTAGGGACTCTATTGTCCTTGAACGAACACATGTTCAAAGAATGTTGCATTCCCGATTCCATAAACGATTCGGATGGATATCGTGAATTTCGACTCATAGACAAGAAAACGATATGCACTACTATTATAAGCATAACCAATGAAAACACAATCAACAGCTTTTAGGTCCTATCTTAACCTTTTTAGGACCGAACTCGCCACCTTTGCTAAACACCCCACATTTTTAAGTATTTGTAGGAAGGCTTTATACCTTTCCACAACCGATAAGGAGAAATCCTTGTTTTCTTGTGTGGGATTTTGTTCGTGATATAGTTAGCGTAAAGAATTGCGCCTCCCCACAAATACCGGGTAATCCTCAACTTATCAACATGGCATTCATCATCTCTTTTAGAGTTCCGTTTTCGCTCAAAGAACTCCATTTTGTTGTGGTGTATAAGGAGCAAATGCTTGGTGAATAATACCATGTTCGCACAAAATTCACCAAACGGTGCTTCATATTCACCACCTCATCACTTCTAATCATTTTGATCTTTTTTGCCAAGTTGATTTTCCACTTCGACTTGTAAAGGATAAAAGATTCATGGCTTCACTTTTGGTTTTAAGCAAATATACATAACAAAGATTTGGTGCAATCGCCAATGAAAGTAATGAAGTATTTATTTCCACCTATAGTTTCAAATGTGACTTTTAAGTCACATAAGTCTCAGATGAATCAAACCAAGCTGCCTCAGACTTCTTTCTACTTTTGAAATGAATTCCTTGTCATTTTAGCCTCAACACAAACTTCACATTTATGATCGATTTAATACTAAATTTTGGTATGCAATCAGTATCTATTAAACGCTTTAAAGAACCATAATTAACATCTCCTAATCGACCATGCCATAATTCGTAAAACTCAAGCATATAATCGGTTGTGTTCATTTCATTGACAACCGGAGAGGCCGAACCTCGTGGTCACACCCGAGAGGCCGGAACCTTTGTCATTACATTCATTTTGAACATGCCATTCACCATGTAACCCCTACCGACATACACACCTTTCTTCCTAAGCACAACCTTATCACCAAAAACCAAGCAAAAGCCATGTTTTACCAACAAAGGAACCGTAAATCGATTTTTTGCAATTTCTCGCACATGCATCACCTCTTTAAGAGTCATCTCTTTGCCTCAAGTCATCTTGAGAACCACTGCTCCAACTCCTTCAACCTTAGAGGTCGAGGAGTTTCCCATGTACGAGATGTTCCGCCGTAATCCACCATTTTATAGGTGGTGAACATCTTCTTATCTCGCACACACACATGGCGAAGTCGCCGCTGTCCACAAACCATTCCTTGGGATTGGAACCCACCGTGATTGACTTCGAAACCATAGCGTAGAGATTCATCTCTCCAACACCATCGAAATAACCTCCATTTCAGCCACATTGGCTTGTGCTTGTTTTTTGCTACGACATTCAAGCACTCGATGACCCCTCGCTTTATCACGATAAAAGCACTTCCCAAGAAACTTGTGCTTGCCATCGCTTTTAGCCTTTTTCGCCATTACACCTCCTCGCGGACCGAGGTTAAAACCTTTGCCCCTCAAACTTCCTCTTATTACCATTCTTCCATTTGTTTGGTTTGTGTTCCGTTCAACCATATTAGCTTTCGCAAAGATAATCGATAAGTAGCCTTCTTGTCCAAATTCATAGTGTTTTCTTCCATTCGCAGATGCGTAATCGATCCTCCATAGTCATCTCTTTACGCTTTTATGCTTCATCTTCTTTTGAAATCTTTCCAAAGGGCGCAATTTCCAAATGATCGCAGCCACTTGGAAAGACTCACTCAATATCATTCCCTCGCATGAATCTCATGAAGCAAAGACTTGAGTTCTTGGGTTTGAGCCATCATAGACTTTGTGTCAATCATTTTGTAGTCCAAGAACCTCCCCACAACAAACTTTTTCAACCCGCATCTTCGTGATATATATTTCTTTTTCCAAAGTGAGCCGTAGTTCCTTTTATTTTGAGCCGCATAATACACGCTATACAACGCTTGCTGTCCAAATTTTATTGAGAATGTAGGTTCGCATAGATAGTCGTAATTCTTCCAAATATCATATGCAATCCGAACTCAACATCCTGCCTCTCATCATCATCCGCCAAAGTGGGGGCATTTTCGGACAAGAACCTCGACAAACGGAGTGTCGTGGAGATAAAACATCATCTTCATTTGCCACCTCTTAAACTCCGCATTCATTGAACTTTTCCTGCTTCTGGGAATGATTCACCGTAGAGGCCACCGACCCGTACAGGTACAGCAGCTTGGAACCACGCGAGGAGGGTTTGTAGGAGGAACATTCGCATTTTGGGTTTTCGCTTCCATTTCTCAAGTATATAAAAACGTAAGATCGACACTAATCAATAAACAACAAACTTTCAAAACAAGGTCCCAAAAGAATCAATTGTTTGCTTACTTAACTTGAACCGGCGCCGTAAAGTAACCAAAGATTTTATCTATATAATCGAGTATTTATTTATTTCCTTAGACTGTGAAGATTTTTTTTTTTTTTTTTTAAAAAAAAAAACACCCAAACCCACTGATCAGATTAACAATCAATGACCAGAATGAAAAGTAAACTAATATGACATAAAGGAAAAAACAAAACAAACAGATTGTATTTGAAGGCAATTTAACAAACCAAAACTTATGACCGATGTGATCTAGAGTTGAAACCGTGATAACAAAAGATACAAACACACAAATTACAGCCTTGACTAGGAAAAACAATGTCCAAAAAATAAACCGACACAAAGATAAATATGGAAAACCAATAGGCTAAAAAGAAGTGCTAATGTGTGGTTAAGTATCAAAATACTAATTTGACCACTGTAGTCCGTGATTCTGACAAGAGGCAATTCAAGTGCAACTCCTTGATTATTGGACCACAAACAATTAGGAAAAACCTTAGACTAATTTGAAAAACACGACCTGAATGGAGAATAAAATTAAGGTTTGTAGAAATCAAAAAGCTACCCACCTAAAATAGTCCGCACCACAAAACCGTAATGAGTAAATTTTTTTCGTAACGTGAATTGAGTTTTTTACTTTTGTTAAAACAAAACAAGCATGTATTGGACAAAAGAAATTTCCAGATTTATAACCGAATTTATAAAAACGAATCTGCTTTAAGATTGGTGTCAAAATTGGTAGCAAAAATCTGGAAAAATAATAACAAAATACAGAAATAAATAGATGTAACAGAACTTATCAACCAAATTCAAGATAATCGAATTTGGCAAAAGACGACTAATCGAACCGGGGCAAGTATTAAGATACTCGCCCTTAAAGCGATTCGCCCCTCCACTACGGTGCTGATGGATGCGCGAACGTCTGCCTCCCAGGACTACCCGGCTTTCACTGTACGGAAGTAGCACTACAATCTGCATAAAGATGCAACCGTAAAATTACGTGAGGAACTCTCGTGAGATTTATGCAAAGATGATGCCGAATGTATGCAAAGAAAAAACGTAATGGAATGAGAAGAGGAGGGTTCCTTTTATAGGAAACCGCATAACCCGACGGTAGAGACACAAAACGAGAGGCGCGGGTCGTTCGAATTGAACAAATATTTAACGCATCGCTTTCACAAACAAAGGACAACGGAAAGGGAAAGACGACTCGCTCGAAGAGACACGGACTATTATGGACCGGGTTTGACCCGACCCACCCATGTAAATTTTCAAAGAAAAAGATAAGAACCCATTGGGCCTAAGCCCATCTTATCTAATGACCCAACCCAACCCGGTTCGGTCGGACGGACGGCGGCGGCGGCGCGCGCGTGTTATATGGACCATAGTCCACTATGTCCATGCCTTCTCCCTCAACAAAAGTTGTAATGACCCAAAGGGCCAACCCATAGAGGCAAACTAAGGGTAAATATACCCAATCAGCTTGTTCTCCACAACCAATGTGGGACAAGTATTTTCCCCCTTCTACCAAATTCATGTAGGCACTTTTGAGGTCAATTTCTCATTCACTTTAACTTGATTTTGTCTAACCGAGTGTTCGGTCTTAATCTCCTAACCAAGAAGTACACAACGGTATGTGGGTCCATCCACGTGGACGTGTGGGGTCCACTTAAATAATTAAATAATTTTGACATAAAATCAAGTTTTTCCAACATGATCAACACCTAGATGTTATCATAATACCACTTTTTCCATCATTTTCTTTTAAAAGATTAATCCCGTGATTATTTTTAGAACTCTTTTCCAAAATCTATATTTAGTAACAAAATATTTTACAAAACAATCACAAAGCTATTTGAAAGAATTATGTAACCAGGCTATATTCGTAACTCGCTTCCATTTTGAAGCACATTACAAATTACCACGCATTCAATTACTCACTATTGCTCACACTGTGGGAGAGCCAAGTTATCGCGAGGGGTTGCTAGAATGGGTGGGTTTGCCGGAGGGAAAAAGGTGATAATAAAAGGGTATTCAGCTGAGAGGAAAGAGAGGATTTTTGAATGCTTGGTGTGTGTACAAATGCTGAGGGGGAATAGATCATTTAGAGATGAAGAAGGCAGAACGTGGAAGAAGAGAAGATATCCGACATACCAATATAAGGACAAAGTTCCAAGTCCCCAAATAATACATCTTCCCAACTAATTCTTTGACTAAACGAAAAATAAGGGTCCATTATTGGAATCTCACATAAGATTCAAACCGAGAGAGGAATTATGTAGCCCGGGATCCCTAAGTCCAAGACTCATTGTTCCGGATCAAATTTTCATGATCTAAACCGTTCAATGTGTTTAAAACGTGTTTTCAAGGGTCTCCGCTAGAAATAATCCAATTCTTTTCAATTTCCAACGCCACTGACATGGCTTAAATTCATCAATGAATTGTTGTAATAAACAATTCAGGCAATGTTTGTTTGGTCAAGGGATGGTGATCCGGAAGGTGGGCCAAAAAAATGATCCAGTGCTACATGCTCACGTGACATGCAATTCTCTTGATTTAAGGCCAAGTGTGGTAACCTGTCCCCGGAACCTAAAATCACAAAAAAACAATAAAAGACATTAAATAATAATAATAAAGGACATAATAAATGTATATTAGGCAGCCTAAATGTATACATTTCGGCACTTATGTCACGCCATTCTTATGTTAGAGGTAATGCATTTCTCCCATCATTTGAGTAATGATGTTCAAAACGGAGTCCAATTGGAGTGCAGGAACAAAAACGTACCAGGAAGGGCTTGATCTAAAATTTTTTTCCTAAAACTGTATAGTATAGTTTTTGTGAAAAATTGCTCGGATCAAACCCTTCCTGGTACTTTCTTTTTACGATTTCCCGCGGGGACCTTGAAAACCACTTTTTAAACACATCTAACAGTTTGGATCGTCGAAATTTGGTCGAGAAGCATGAGGTCCGCATGTTGGTCCGAATATAAGGGTCCTTATTAGAAGTTTCTCCTATATATATAAAGAACCCGATTTGAGTACACTGAATGAACTTTTTTCCCATGGTTAATTAATTTTACAACTTGACGCTATATTCCACTGCCCTATTCTTTCACTTCTCAAATTTAATCCCTAAACTTCTATATATGATCATAACGTATTCCTATTATTTGAATACACTAAACGTACACGCTTGTTTGAGATTAGTCAATTAATTTCGAGTCCAGCTATGGGTACAACACTTTGATGTACATCTCCCACGTAGGACCATTTTAGGGACCCACAATAAAATCGGAGCGGTTCAATTTATTTAAAATATTATTTTACGGGTCTCTAGAAAAAATCAGGGCATTCAAACTTCAGTAAAGGCTCGATCAATGGAGTCAATTATTTTTTAGCAAATTCAAGGAACAAAAATCGACCGAGTATTTACGGATATATAAACGAGTTGATTTTTTACAAGAACACTTAAAAACATATTTTAAATAAATTGAAAGGTTCCGATCATTTGCGTGAGACTCTAAATTGATCACACACAGATAGTGTACATTTGGTGTACACCAAAGTGTTGTACTCATACATTTGCCTTAAATAGTTTATGAAAATGATATCTCAATCTCAAGTAAACCGTAGTTCAGAACAAAAACTGAATCGTTTATCAATGGTTTGGATTGTTTTGCTTTTATGAATTTTATGATTTGGTTTTTAAATTCATAATCCGTAATTAGTGGTTTGGTTCTTGGTTTACGACAAAACCGAAATAATCCAGTGCATGTCACCCCTTCGAGTGCATACTCATTTTCTTCATTGCACAATGGAGTGCACCTTCAAATGATTGCTTCCAATTTTCATGACGTGGCTTGGAGACAAAGCCCGCGCAACCCATATCGCGGGTGGGGTTGGGTATTATCTTTGCGGACTAGCGGCTTGGGTGCCAGCTTCGCGGACTGGACCAAGCCACATAATGACCCTTAACACAACTTTTTTTTTCCCTCGACATTTCTCACAATCGGGGATCTTATAGTGCAAATATTGCAGTGCACCTTGCAGAGCGCATTCGAGTTATCCATCTCGGTAATCAATGATTCAAATATATTTGTTAACTCTTATCAATAAATATTTTTTTGTAATTATGAACCATCAGTTGTGGAGATGGACAATTCGGATGCCGTCCTATGGGATTTAGCGAATCAATTGGGTGTTGGTAGATTTATGGGGTGTTTGAGAGGCTCCTTTTTTGCTTTAATTTTTAATATTTTGTCTTTTTGGCTATTTGATTTATGGAATGTATTTTATTTTTTATTGGATTGTACGGGCGTGGAATGCATTTTGTAACACAGTATTGTTCGAGAGATAAACGATGTGTTTGTTTTTTACCATGTTGCTCCTAGTTTTGTGCTATTATAATGCGTATGACCAATGATTAGAGCATTTTTTTTAAAGTTGTATTGTAAAAATAGTTTTGTTAACTACTCATGATTGCATTATTGAGTTTTTGTGAAATTATATTATTTTCTGAATTAAGTTTTTTTTTTTTTTTTTATAAAAGAAGAGGAAATTAAAGCAAAGATTAACTAAAATTCAACTACAAATCCCCCCAACCAAATAAAGGGAAAATAGACAACTTAAACATTACAGAAAAAAGGGTAAAACAAAAGAACGCTAGATGGTGACCTAGCGTTCTTTTCTAGCGTTCTTTTGTTTTACCCTTTATTTTAATAGATGGCTAAAATACAGATTCACACCTCGTGTTTAGTTTATTACTCTGAAGTCCCCTGTCTTGTTTCTCTTTTATGTACATCTTTTACATCTAATAATGAAGTATGCTTAAATAGAATAATAATAATAATAATAATAAAAAAAAAAAAAATTACCGTACTCGTAAGCTACTCTTTTGGGTTGTTTCCGTATCCCGTACAGTACCAATACCTGTACCTTACCCATACCGTACCAGTACCCGTGCTCCATATGTTACAAGGATCCTTTTCTCCTAATTTACGCAATCAATGGTGCGATCGGTGTCCAACACATTTAGCTAGACATTCACCAAGCAAGATCATTTTTTTTTGTGGCAAATTTAAAATGAACTATTGGTGAAACTTCTCTATCATGCATGAAATGGCATAATCGAGTTTCTCAAACTATCTATATCTACCCAAGGAAGTACAACACATATACCACTACTAAGAAATTTGAATATTTGACGTATGCCCATATCCATGAGATGGAAATTAAATAAATCTGACACAAACAGAAACATAGTAATAATACTTCTTCTTTTTTTTTTTTTTTTGAAATAGTTAATTCATATCATGAACAGCCGTACGACAAAATATTATATTACATTACATAATACAGGAATGAACCAAAACTACCAAAATCTAAGACTGAGCTACTGAAAAGCACACAGGCTCCAAGCTCATAGATACACTTGTCGAAGTAGACCAACACTAGGTGCTGTCACAGGGTCCGTGTGGACGGCCCATGGAGATGATTCAGTTTCGCGTTTGAAAAAGATTGTGATTGTTAGAGTCGCCACCCGGATTTGAGGTCCGAACCCGAGAAACCGATTAAAAATGTGACTCGTTTGCCCATTTGAAAAAGATTTTACTGATCATGGCAGAACCAAAGATTTCTCAGATTCGGGGGTTTGGTTACGAGAGGGGAAGGGTTTTATGGCACCCCTCTCGCCCGGTCCGTGAACCGGCCTCTACTCAACATTTTTGTGGGATTTTGAAAATGTTTGAAATTTGACTCTAAACGCCAAAATGGGGAATCGGGGATGGGAATCACATAGATAGTAAAACAATACAAAATGTGAATTTATTGTGAATGCTTGTGCATAATGATTTACATGAAGTAGATGATAATAATAAAGAAAATTTGCAACAAATATTTACAAAGGTGAAACATAGCAGAATCTGTACAACAGCTCAAGAAATCATGAACATGAGGCTTAATAAACTAGCTTACAATTTGGATCCCAGAATGGGGATTGAGCGCTCAAAGATGATAGCTTGAGCACTCAAACCATCCAAACCAGATTGAGCGCCCAAAGATCTTGAATTGAGCGCTCAATCCAATTCCCGATCCCAGCCAATTCAGGTCTCTCCTTCACTTCTTTTTTCATCATTTACAAGATCAACACATTAATAAGTATTTTTCGTGGAAAAACAGATAGGAACAGCCTGATTGATCTCTTAAGAATGATGAAAAAGAAGAGAATCACCACAAATTAATGAAGAAAATGCTTGGGAATGGAAATAAGAGAGGGATCCAGATCGGATGCTCAACAATAACAACTCACACACACTGAAAAGAGGTTAAATCAAGATCCATCATCGAAATAAACAGCAACCAACAAATAAACAGCAACCAACAAATAAACCAAGAACAGCTTGAGCGCTCAAACTCATGACATTGAGCGCTCAAGCCATAACATGGCTTTCTGGTCTTTAACTTGAAAATGAAGTTTTTCTGCTTTCTCAGGACCATAAATACATAAAGTGAAGGTTCCTGAAACTAGACAGCCACTGGTTTGTATTTTTAAGTACATGATTTTCAAAGGTTTTGAAACCTGATCATCACAAAAATAGTTAATCTATGCTCATGCATGTGATTTTAAGGTAAAAATAAGCTTTTTTGAGAATTACATGAGCATGCTTAACTATTTAATGATGTTCAAAGGAAAGGAAAAGCACTAAAGTTAACAGAGTAGAAACTGCTCAGAATTGAGCTTGAGCGCTCAACCTCAATTAAAACTGCAAATTTTGAAAGTGTTTTGTTCAATTATTTGAGACCCTGTAAGCCCAATGCAAGCACAGAAAGCTTGCTTGGACCTACTTGTCTTCCTCAGAAAGACTAAAACAGTGAGTATATCACATGTTTAACTACCTTTTTCACTTGTTTGAAGGCTTGAACTTGATTGTGGGTTTGGAAGTGGATGAAAATGGATGTTTTGGTTAGTATTCTGGATGGATGGTTCAATGAGAGAGTTTGATTGATGATCAAAGATCAAAGTTGAGGTTGAAGAATGGTTTTTGCAAGTGGTTTGGATGGAAAGTAAGTGGTTTTGTAGAGAGAGAGAGAGCAATAGACGATTACAAGATGAATTGTGAGCTGGAGAGTGGAATTTTGTAACCTTAAAACCAGGGGATGGTGAGTGGTTTTTAATTTTATAGAGTGAGTGAGAGGGAAGAGAGGGAGAGAGGTAGTGGATTAGTATTTTAGGAGTAGTTTTAGGTGTAGATTAAGGCAATGTAGACTGTATTATATGTGTATAAGACATACACAGGTGGTTAAACACTCCCCTTTGCATGAAATCTCATGATGAGATACTCTGCATATTCTTAACTGGACCAGAGTTGAGCGCTCAAAGACGTAGGATTGAGCGCTCAAACTTCCCCTCAGGGGTTTGAGTGCTCAAGGCCTCAGGTTTGAGCGCTCAAGGCTCTTGATGGCAGGCTGATGGTTTGGGTTGGTCCAATAATGCTTGGGTTGGTTTGGGTTACTTGGGTGATGTTTGGGTTGAATTTGATCAGGTTCAAGCCATTTTCACAAGTTTCGGGTAGTCATGATTGGTCCATTCTCATCATCGGGAATACTCAAGCGCATCCCGGGTTCAAAATCGGGGTGTCTACAGTCTGTCCTCGATTTAGTAATAGAGGATGTCAAAGGACACCTAGCTCTAACCATTAAGCATGAAACACGGATGAAATCTGTAACAAAATACTCAACGTAGGGAGCAAAGCAAATAGGGTTGGCCATGGGGACGAGGCGGGGCCAGAGAATACTATCCCCGTCCCCGATCCCCGAACCCCTCCCCTATCCCAGTCCCCGCCCCGATCCCTAATGGGGATTATTTTTTCCCCTCCATCCCCACCCCAAAAGGGGAACGGGGATCCATACCGGGGATTCGGGGATTGTCGGCAATATCTCATCACAAGCGTCCTCCTCCTCTTCTTCTTCTTCTTCTTCTTCTTCTTCTTCTTAAACATCATCCAAAACCCTGTTTCTTAAGAAAATCACCAACTGTACAGTCACTTCAAACCCTAGCAAATGTATTTGCAAAAAACAATCAAATCCTATCTATGTGTATCAAGTATGAAACAGAGATATACAAGCAAATGCATGGCTGTAATTGCAAAAAACAATCAGATCCAATGTTTGGGAGAGAGAGAGAAAGTAGATACGCCAGGTTCAAATACACAACCATTATCTCAATAGGTAGATCTTTAGCCATAGAACCAGTGATCTCTTTCTTTGAATAACTCTATAATCAGCAAGAGGGAGATGAGAGATCGAGAGAGAGTAGAGCAGTATTGTGTATGGGTATCGAGTCGAGAGAGAGAGAGAGAGAGAGTCAGTGAGATGAAAGAGAGAGAGAACCTGGACTGCGGCGGCCGGCGGATGAATGGTTGTTGTGGATTGTGGCGGCTGTGACTAAGGAGAGGAGACTGAGGAGCACAGGAGTAGACAGACGACTTTGTGTTTTGTTTCTCAACTCAAAACAGGGATTCGGGGATGGATCGGATTCGGGGCGGGGATACACTGTTACCCGCCCCAAATTCGATCCCCGAATTTTTTTTTAAAAAATCCCCAAATCCGACCCAGTCTCCAAACAGATCTCCAAAATGCTGATCCATTTGGATTGGAGAGCGGATCGGATTCGATCGGATCGGTGGAAATTGTCATCCCTAAAAGCAAAGCACCCGAAAATGGGCTAATCAAACCACCAAAAGGGTAAACAAACAAATAAAAGAAAAATAAGAAATAAAGAAAAGAACTCCGGGCAAAAAAAATGATGCCGAAATCACCGCACTGGTACCGACACCTTATTCAGCGAAGATGCCAAACCTCAGCCCCAAGCTTCAAACCTCCACAGATTGACCCAAAACAAACAGGTGGAGGCGGACGGTGGAATTATGGCGGCGGTAAAGGCGGTAGAGGGAAGAGGCGGTGGAGGGAGAAGGTGGTGGAAGGAGGAAGTAGAAGATGGAGGGTGAGGAAAGAGGAGAAGGAGGAGGGTCGAAAAGAGGAGGAGAGGGGAGGTCGGCCCAGGAGGGGGGAGGAAGAATAGGGAGAGCCGGCGTCCTCTTCCCCTCCCATATCTGAAATTTTTGCTCTCTCTCTCTCTCTCTAACTTTAGTGCCAGCTATGAATTTGAAGTCTATAATAATACATATACAATGTTTAGGATTCGTAGTAGAACAAAATAAGCGTACAAAATTTGATATTTGTAACTAGCTCTAAGATAGTCCAACCAATTATTATGTAGTCATCACGGTCTCGTTGCCATCTGATAGGATTTGGGGTGGAAATGGAGAAAATTAAAGAAAGAACGGGAATTTTATTGATAAGGAACAAATGGAATTATAGAACCCAGCAATGGAGCTCTCATCCAAAGCTTACAATTGAACTATACATTTCAGAATGCCTTCACTCCTCTCACCTCCTCTCATTATAACTAAAAACTACCTAGCAACATTTCCTATTAATCCTAACCTATGTTACGCGGACTCGTCGTTTCCGGTGGAGTACCCGTGTCGACACGATTTGACATGGGTGCGAGTGCGGGATTTGTGTTGGGTGAGGCATATTGAATTTGGACACAGCTGAGTATGATGTTCTCACCAGAGAGAGAGAGAGAGAGAGTAGTAGTAGCAGCAACAGCAGATCGAAGAAGGAGGAGGAGATCAAAGTATAGATGAAGAAGATGAGGAGAGGAGGAGAGAAGGGAGCTTACGGATAGGGAGAGAGAGCTCTGCTGCTAGATGACGTCGATGAAGATGCTGATTGCAGCAGCTACTACAACAGAGAGATGAAGAAGAAGAAAGAATTATGTTGGGTTTATAATATTATCGGGCTTCTCTCTCTCTCTCTCTCTCTCTCTCTCTCTCTCATTTTATCTGTTATTGGGCTTCTTGTTGGGCCTCTTTATTAAATTGAAGTTAATGAGTTTGTATTATGGGCCTCCTTTTTCAATTGAACCACTCATGGGTTAATTACAATCTGGGTCTACCACGTTAATAAAATACTAAAAAAATATTTAAAATATTTTAAAATTTTGAAAAATTACTAAAAAAAATATTTTAAAATGTTTAAAAAATTATAAAATTTAAAAATGTTTTCTAAAAAGTATTAGATGGCGTATCCCCATACCCGTGTCCAAATCTGGATCCATATCCCCGTATCTTGTATTTTTTGACTTGATGCGTACGACACCTAGATTCGTACCCGCACCCGAATTTGAGCAACACAAATCCTAATGAGGGTGTGAATCACCATCATATCATATAGGCGAAGTAGAAACACAATCTCATTTGGATTTTAACTCGACTAGGCACGAGAAAATATTTTTCAAGAAACAATGATATCTTACACCGGACTTGCATTTCTTATTCGTACGGTTCTTCTCAGAAAAGAAAACAATCACCATTATCCATCTACACCGAACTGATAAATAATCTGGTGATAAAAGTACATATCTCAAAGGAGGGAGGGAGGGAGGGAGGGAGAGAGAGTGAGAGAGAGAGATATGAACAATAATTTGGCAACTACTTCATATAAGTTGGTTTAAATAAGGAGATTTCCCCTTTTGTTGCTAGTCGTAAGTAGCTTGGCTTCTCCTCCTTCTCCTCTTCTTCTTCTTCTTCTTCTTCTCCTTCTTCCGTTGGGTTTGTGGCTAGGGCTTTTCTACAATATTTGCTTTGGGTAAATTAAACTAATTCTCCTTCAAGTTTCCGGACTATGATATACAAAAACTCACAATTTTTGAAAATTACATTGAGACCCCACCTGAGATGCTTTTGTATTTTTAGCTCTCACAATTAGTCCCTATATCGTAAGTTGATAGGCCACTACGAAATTACATGCAATTTTCAAATTAAAAAATAATATATTATTAACAAAAAAAAAATTTTGCACCGTATTATAATTCTCTATGAGATTTATCAAACAAGACCCATATTGACAAAAAAAAAATTATTTTTGCAAGTGGATTATTTTTTAGTTTGAAAATTGCACGTAGTTTCGTAGTAGACCATTAAATTGGGACGGAGAGGGTATTTTTGTTGAGCGTAGTGTTAAACTTTAGCCGGACATGTCATGAATGTTTTCGACACCATTTTTTAACATTTTGGGATTCCCTTTTTTACATTGTGGGTGTTCGGCAAGTCAAAGCAATAACATTTTTCCCCAAATTATGAGTTTAGAGATGAGAAACTAGAAAGGGTTGTTTGGAAGCCTCTCTTTTTTGCTTTTTGTATTTTGTATTTTGCAATTTGTATTTTTGACTTCATAAATTGTGGTCAGAATCGATTATCGAATCTGTAAATTGTTTGATAGATAAGTGCAAGATAAAATTTACAATGGGCATAATGTTTGATAGATATGTGCAAAATACAATTTGTAAATCTTTTTGTTAACCAAAATGGAAAAAAGTAAAAAATGAGAAGTCAAAAAGCTCTTTCTCCCTTTACTTTTACCTTTTCCGCAACTTCATCAAAAAACAAAAATGCATTTTGTTAGAATTCATTTTGGTAACGGATATCCAAACAAGCAAAATTGAGAAATGGGAAGGAAGCTCCCAGACACTCTAAAGAGGGGGAGATAGCTTTTATTTCACATTTTATGTAATTTACCCCTGTTTTCTTCTTACCGGAGCCCCTTTTTCATCCTTTTTTTTTTTTTTCTCAAGTTCCCAAATTATGTGTTTTGAAATATGGCTCCTTTTCACCCTGTTTTTCTCCATTTTTTTTTCTGTAATGTTTAAGTTGTCTATTTTCCCTTTATTTGGTTGGGGGGATTTGTAGTTGAATTTTAGTTAATCGTTGTTTTAATTTCCTCTTCTTTTTAAAAAAAAACTTAATTCAGAAAATAATATAATTTCAAAAAAACTCAATAATTCAATAATGAGTAGTGGAAAAGGAGGGAGCCAAACAGATAACAAAACTATTTTTACAATACAACTTTAAAAGAAATGCTCTAATCATTGGTCATACGCATTATAATATCACAAAACTAGGAGCAACTTGGTAAAAAACAAACACATCATTTATCTCTCGAACAATATTGTGTTACAAAATGTATTCCACGCCCATACACTCCAATAAAAAATAAAATACATTCCATAATTCAAATAGCCAAAAAGACAAAATATTAAAAATTAAAGCAAACAAGGGGCCTCTCAAACACCCCATAAATCTACCAACACCTAATTGATTCGCTAAACCCCATAGGACGGCATCCGAATTGTCCATCTCCGCAATTGATGGTTCATATTTACAAAAAATATTTATCTATAGGAGTTAACAAATATATTTGAATCATTGATTACCGAAATGGATAACTCAAATGCACTCTGCAGGGTGCACAGCAATATTTGCACTATAAGATCCCTGATTGTGATAAATGTCGAGGGAAAAAAAGAAGTTGTGTTAAGGGTCATTATGGGGCTTGGTCCAGTCCGCGAAGCCGGCACCCAAGCCGCTAGTCCGCAAAGCTAGTACCCAAGCCCACCCGCAATATGGGTTGCGCGGGCTTTGTCTCCAAGCCATGTCATGAAAATTGGAAGCAATCATTTGAAGGTGCACTCCATTGTGCAATGAAGAAAATGAGTATGCACTCGATAGGGGTGACATGCACTGGATTAGTTCGGTTTTGTCGTAAACCAAGAACCAAACCACTAATTACAGATAATGAATTTAAAAACCAAATCATAAAATTCATAGAAGCAAAACAATCCAAAACATTAATAAACGATTCAGTTTCTGTTCTGAACTACAGTTTACTTGAGATTGAGATATCATCTTCATAAACTATTTAAGGCAAATGTATGAGCACAACACTTTGTGGTGTACACCAAATGTACACTATTTGTGTGTGATCAATTTAGAGTCTCACGCAAATGATCGGAATCGTTCAATTTATTTAAAATATGTTTTTAAGTGTTCTTGTATAAAATCAACTTGTTTATATATCCGTGAAGACTTGGTCGATTTTTGTTCCCTGAATTTGCCGAAAAATAATTGACTACATTGATCGAGCCTTTACTGAAGTTTGAATGCCCTGATTTTTTCAAGAGACCCGTAAAATAATATTTTAAATAAACTGAACCGCTCCGATTTTATTGTGGGTTCCTAAAATGGTCCTACACGGGCGATGTACATCAAACTGTTGTACCCATAGCTGGACTCGAAATTAATTGACTAATCTCAAACAAGCGTGTACGTTTAGTGTATTCAAATAATAGGAATATGTTATGATCATATATAGAAGTTTAGGGATTAAATTTGAGAAGTGAAAGAATAGGGCAGTGGAATGTAGCATCAAGTTGTAAAATTAATTAACCATGGGAAAAAAGTTCATTCAGTATACTCAAATCGGGTTCTTTATATATATAGGAGAAACTTCTAATATGGACCCTTGTATTCGGACCAACATGTGGACCTCATGCTTCCCGACCAAATTTCGACGATCCGAACCGTTAGATATGTTTAAAAAGTGTTTTTCAAGGTCCCCCCAAGAAATTGTAAAAAAAAGTACCAGGAAGGGCTTGATCCGAGCAATTTTTCACAAAAAATTTACTATACAGTTTTAGGAAAAACTGCTTAGATCAAGCCCTTCCTAGTATTTTTTTTTTGGATTATTTCTATCGGAGACCTTTGAAAACACGTTTTAAACACATTGAACAATTCGGATGATGAAAATTTGATCCAGGACAATGAGTCCCGGAATTAGGGATCCCGGACTACATAATTCCTCTCTCGGTTCGAATCTTATGGGAGATTCCAATAACGGACCCTTATTTTTCATTTAGTCAAAGAATTAGTTGGGAAGATGTATTATTTGGGGACTTGGAACTTTGTCCTTATATTGGTATGTCAGATATCTTCTCTTCTTCCACGTTCTACATTCTTCATCTCTAAATGATCTATTCCCCCTCAACATTTGTACACACACCAAGCATTCAAAAATCCTCTCTTTCCTCTTAGCTGAATACCCTTTTATTATCACCTTTTTCCCTCCGGCAAACCACCCAGTCTGGCAACCCCTCACGATAACTTGGCTCTCCCACAGTGTGAGCATTAGTGAGTAATTGAATGCGTGGTAATTTGTAATGTGCTTCAAAGTAGAAGCGAGTTACGAATATACCCTAGTTACATAATTCTTTCAAGTAGCTTTGTGATTGTTTTGTAAAATATTTTGTTACTAAGTATAGATTTTGGAAAAGAGTTCTAAAAATAATCACGGGATTAATCTTTTAAAAGAAAATGATGGAAAAATTGGTATTATGATAACATCTAGGTGTTGATCATTGATGATTTGGCACCCATTGAGAGGATACGACCAGGTATCCTATTGCTTAGATTTGATATCATTTCCCACCTTTGATGGGGTCGCTCCCCATGCTACCGCCAGTAGTCCACCCATGATGGATGTTATGTGATATATGTGGATTTTGGTTTTTCAGTTTGCAGTTGCAAGCATCATAGATTTACATTTGATGGTTATGAATTTTGTGGTTATGCCATGTTTTATCTTATTGATCACATGTTATTTGGTAACCTTATTATATCGTAACGCTTATTCGAATGGTTTTGTTTTATGAAATAATTTCAGGATACAAGGGTAAAAGCAGACTGTATGGAAATCATGTGGTTATAAATTAATGGTTGTTGTTACTGTGGCTAATCCTTGTGGGTCTGCCTTCCTCCGTCTTGATGTCTTGTTGCTTTGATCCTTTTAATCTCTGTAATTCATTTGCAAAGGTTAATAAAAAAATTTTGCTCTTCAAAAAAAAGAAAAAGTTGTGGGCCACAAGATTGTAGCTTAATTTATTATTGTTTCACAGTAGGTTAGCTCTGAATATTTTATTAGATTTAATGATTTAGCTTTTCAATTTATTAAACTCGATTATTTTTTTTATAAAAAAAAGTCCTAGAAAGGTTATTTTTAAAGAGTCCTGGGGTGATTATGTCTCACTGGCTGGTCATGATATCTAACCCTCTGAGTTGGGTTGTGACACATATTGAGCTAACTAATTTTTGCACAAAACAATAAAAACATTTTAAGAATAATGAGTGGTTATAATCATTTTAGTGGGACCCAAAATAGACCCTCCAAAATGGAAAAAATTTTATTGGCTGGTACACTCTGCAGTCCCTTTGGGACGGCAGAGTCCCCACGTCCCTAATTTGGAATGCTTTTTTAACCCTTGAATAGTTGTGTGCACTGTGCAATTTTATGCATCTTGGATAGATTTTTAGGCTTATTTTTTCTTTATTCATTAGAAAAAAGTTCGGATCATAATTTTTTAACTTTTTCGATTCCTCTCATATAGATGAACAATAATAAGTAAATAAATAAATAAATAAACCCAAAACTAACAAATGTGGGAAAAAATGGATTAAAGACAAAACAATAACCAAGTGGTCGAGTTACCCGTTTTTAGTCACTTGGTAAAGTCATTTTTTATTGTCTTTATTCTTTTCTCTTTTTTTTTTTTGTGTTTATCAGATAAATTATGACTTTTACATTAAAAATTTTTGGTAAAGAACCAACTTTCAACACTTTTATCAGTTTGTCTTGGCGAGAGGGATCGGGAAAATAATAAATTATGACTTTTAACATTTTTATTGGTTTATCTCAGCAAGAGGAATTTGTAAAGTACGTAATAAATTGTGACTTTTACCCCAAAAAAATTTGGGAAAGGATTAACTTTTAGCACTTGTAGATAAGGCACAAAGTTTGTCGCAAAATTAACAAACGTAATTTTTTTAATAAAGACAAAATAAAAAATAAATTTTAGCATCGTATCTAAAATCGGAAACCAAACAAGGCCTACAAATTCCTAATGCCAAAAAGTAATCAGAAAAAAAAAGAAAAAAGAAAAGGGCAAAAAAAGGCCGATAAAAAAGAGAGAGAGAGAGAGAGAGAGAGCAAAAAGCACTAGTCATTGAGAAAAGGGCAAAGTGGACATTTTAGTGAAAATGTAAATGACATTTGACATGTAGAGAACATAACGATGGTCAAACGAAGCACAGGGCGACATGTGGACTTATTTTTTTACTTTAAGAACTGGTATTCTACGCGCATTGGTCTGATTGTAGCGGAACCCATTCAATATTGTCCCAGCCCCCTTCTTTGTAAATAGCTTTGGTCTACGTTTTTGAAGAAAAACATCTTCTTTGACCGGCCAACTCAGGCTTGAGCAAGCTTATCCGAAACTACTTGGGCTGCACCGTTGTCATCTTTATTTTTGGTTCTGGTTCAACCGTTTTTAAGCCCCTGCGACCGGAAACGGGGGAGGTGTTGTGCACAGCCGTGCTGTGCATGGTGTTGTGCACCCCTCGGCCATTGGATCGAGTTTTGGACGGTTTGGATGTGTTTTGATTTTTTACTGGTAAAAAAAATCAAAAGTAAAATAAATTGCCGAACGCATCCGAGCCATCCAAAACTCGATCCATCAAATGAAAAAACAAGATAAAGACCGCAGACAAAAGATGGTCGCACAACATTTTCCCCGAGTCCCCTGCGACCCAATATGAGTTCATTATGTCAATGTGAATATTGTAATGCCCTTTGTAATGGTTGGTTTGATTTTGTTCTAATAGTATTTTTGGCATTTATGCCAGGATTCAAAGTCAAAAGTGTGTGTGTGTGTATATTATTATTTAATTTTTTTTGGGAAAAAATGCTAGGCAAGTATGCATTCTTATATTTTATGTCACAAATGATGGTGAAATTTGCATTTACACTTTTTTTTTTTATTGGCAACGGAAATTCATAAAATTAGAAAGGAAACTAGTTTAAAACAAGTACAAACATGAGTACACAAACAAATATGCTAATCTCTAACGCCCAAAGCATCGTCTATCACGAAATGGCAAACTGATGGTGGTGCCTCCTCCATTACCACAAGCTCTTCATCTTGTTCCGAACATAGTCTACCGAGGTTATCAGTATTTTGGTTGGCTTCTCGATGTATATGAACAAGGTTTGCACATGTTCGGGCAATCAACATCTTGGAATTTGCAATCAAACCATGTTGAGGATGAGTCTGGATGACCATTAAAGGGGGCCCCGTTTAGCAGTTGAACAGTGTCAGACTCAATGCAAACATTGTTCAAGCCGCATTATTGTTAAGCCACGGTAGATTCTCCATAGACATAGTTCAGTTTCCAGATTGTTAACCCAGGGTCCAAATTCTTCTGACAATTATAGTTGCTAAGCATCTATCAGGCTTTTATACTATTTCAAAAATATTGGAAGTAAATGCCCAATTTCCTACCATGCATTTATATGTAATTATTGGGTAAAAAAATTGCTTGAATGCATACTCTCTCCCTCCCAGAATGATAGTCTCCCAAGAAAAGACATACAATATTTTGGTTCAAAAATAAAATACTTCCGTACATGATTTTTTTTTGAGTTTCTTCGCACCAAATTAAAGATATCAATGAGTTCTATATTTTGGTGCGAAAAAATCCAAAAATTATGAAAAAAAATACTTTTTTATTTATTTAAAAATTACACATCTTTTTATATGAGACTATTTTGGAACGGAGATAGTATGTAAATGGGATTTCAAGCATTTTGATATTTCTTATGTTTTGTTCTTGAAGAGCTTTAAAAGTTCTTTCTTTTGGGTATGCTAGTCTTAGCACGGTGTTTCATACTCATTTCAATTTTTTGTCCATTTATACTCCACGGGAATTTTGGAACACATTTGGCTGAAAATACATTGAGAAATATATCTTACTGATCTCACATAGAATACGTGCGTGCACATATTTACTTAAAGACATACTCCATACGTACATTTTCTATGTAAAGACATGTACAATGGAGCATTATATTTCAAAAATACGATTGTCCTCAGAAAAGTTATCTTAGCTTTCTTTTAGATCATAACAAAAAAAATTCTATATGTAACTTATACCCAGACATATATTACCAATGCCCTATTTACCCCCAATAATTATTCATTTTGTAAGACATCTCTCCATTTGTGCAATATTTTCACGAGTTCGAATTAATCTTCTCCCGCCCCTTGTTCTGGTTTAGACAAGTTAGGTCGATGTTCAGATATTTAATATTTCTAATAAAAAAAAGATTAAAAAGAGGCAAACATCAAGACAAATCGAGCCCTAAGTCCGAATCAATTGAAGTTTGCTATTCCCAAAAATGTGAAAACAAGTAGAGTACGGGTATATGTTTTTAGCATTAACAATTACCTTGTAGAGATTAGTTAGGTATTTGTATTAAGAGTATAAGTTTCACAGTGCCTTTTTTATCCCGAAATTTACAAGGTGCCATGGACTATTCCTGTTTTTGTTTTTCGGTAAATAAGGCTTCAATATGACATTTGATTTAAAAAACTTATAGAGGTATACATGCAGGAAAATGCTCTTTAGACAATCAATTAAATGAAAAAAAGAGAGTAAATGCCACTTTTTCCTCTCTTCTTGTTTGACTTAATTTGTTGATGCCCAATCTGTGTGTGTGTGAGTGTGAGTGTGTGTGTGTGTGAGAGAGAGAGAGAGAGACTTCACAATGTATTTATCCAAAAATGTCCCTGCACATTTAAACAAAACGCACACACAACCACATGACTTAAATGAAAAACATAAAAAGTCTGATAAGAGCAATATGGTAACCTACAAAACATGTTAAAATTGTTGAATTAATCCTCCTCACTGTTCCTCTACACAACACACCAAAAATCCCTAGAATGGGCATTTTGATCCAAAATAGTCGCATAAAAAAATGGAAAAAAAAAAGGGAATTGGCAACCACCATGGTTTTTGATATCTTGAAAATAGTAACATAGATGATAGGATGTGGCTCCAAAGTCCAAAGCCCAAACCCTGGACACATTAGATTTCATAGGGACACCCAAACAAAACAAGGCCCAAGAACTCCTTTTAAAATGAGTTAGCATTATTACTTTGGATAGTGCCCTCTGTCTCGAGAGTACGCATTTAATTCATCTTCACTTTGGTAATGTGTTTACGATCATTAGCAAAGTTTGAACTTAAAGTTGATAAAGAGAAAGAGGGGCTGGAAATGGATTTTAAGTAGGAGTAATTCTTTGTCAAATTTTGAGTTTGAAGTAAAAAAATAAAAGAGGTAGGAGTTGGAGATGCACTTTGAAGAAGAGTAGAGTCCAGGGCCGGTCCCGATATTTGGTTTACCCAAGTCCAACTACAAGCTTAGTTGCCCACTTACTATAAAGTCATACAAAATTAAAAAAATACACCAGTTAAAAAAAATTCTATGTTACATTGTGTTTTTAGCTTGAATTACATCAAAATATAACCCTGGTTATAGTGCTTTATAATTAACACGATCCGATTCAAAGAAACCAATTTCTCCTTGCATTTTTTGAAGCAAATTCTTCAATTGAGTTATCATACTTTAGTTACCCAAGGAATCTCACGGCCTGTTCCACTCACTCAGATAAACATAAAAAGATATGATTGTAAGAGGCTTTTTAAAATTAAAATAAAATGTTTGTTTCATATTTTAACTATGATATGTGTGAAAAAAAAATAATAAACCCGATCAATTTTTATTTTCCAATTCCCACCATTGAGATAATTTTTTAATCAAATTTAATGTTGTGTTTGTTAAATAAAAATTTTCTAACAAAAGTAATTTAGTAATGTGATTTATGTAATATTACAGACCGGATGAAAAACAAAAAGAGCCAAAATAATAAAATAGAGAAATAAAGGGAAAAATGACGCTAAGCCAAGCGCCTACTTTGAGTTTCGGGGAACTTAAATAATCATCCTTTTACTCGCTTGAAATTAGAAAATCATCATAAGCCTTTTTATGAGTTATGTTTCCATCCCAAGATTCAAATAAACCCTAAAAATGCCCTTTATATATAGAATTATATAATTTATAACATACTAGGGGATTGAGGACTAAATTAAAAGTTGCATATAGGAGGCGGTAGGAAGTGGACCAATTTCAAAATTAGGAGGTCCTCCACTGCAATTACGGGTTGGGATAAATCCTTATCACATTATCTTCTGATAAAGAGAGAGAGAGAGAGAGAGAGAGAGAGAGAAGAGAAGATAAATCCTTATCCCACAAATCTTGCCAACAAACTCTTCCTCTTCCTTTAAAAATCTAGACTCAAAAGAGATTTCAAAAACACCATTTTTAGTCCAAATTCTTCACCCATCGACGTCTCAATTCTTCACCCAGGTTTGGGACAAATTCGATCCAACGGCACCGTCGATAGTCCTCTTTCTTGGTGAACGTACAAGGAGTCATTGAGAGTCCTCGCCATCGTTTGACCTCTGGCATCCCAAATCTTCCATTCCTGTTGTCGAAAATCCCAACTCTACTCATTGGGTTTAGAGACTTCTATCGTCCAACAACACATTCATTAACAACTACGACCATACATGCATGGATTTTGTTTAGTTCAATTCATGGTGTAAGTGGTTATGGTAAATTTTATCATAAGTATTTTACATAATATACACCATATTTCAATTTTTTTTCCCCTTCACAGTGTTGTGGGTTAATGTTAATGTGCTTTGATTGTATTTACCATGATTTTTGGTGGGTATGTTTGTAGATGGTGAATATTGGTAACTAATTTACCATGATTTCTGCAAAATCAGTGGTACGATAGATCCTAGAGTAAATCAATTTTCAAGTATTTACCATGATTTTTTGCACAAGTCTTTTTTACCATGTTTTGCTGCATTTTTTTTTATAATTACACATGGGTTTTGTTTAGTTTAATTCATGATGTAACTTGTCGGATATGAAGAATTCATTGGATAAATTTTATCATAAGTGTTCTACATAATAATACCATATTTTGATTTTTTTCCCCTTTGCAGTGTTGTGGGTTAATGTTAATGTTCTTTCGTTGTATTTATCATGATTTTCTAGTGGGTATGTTTGTGGATGGTGAATGTTGGTTAGATATTACCATGAAAAAAGGTATCTACATATTTCCTTTGTTTTTTACCATGTTTGTTTTTTGTTTTTTATCTGAACCCTATGTGAGCTGTTGTGAGGGCCTACATAGATAAGGAGTATGTACAATAATTTTTACCATGATTATTGGAAGATATACATTGTAACGATATTTTTCATCATAATCCAAGTTGTTAAATCAACAAATATTACCATGTCCTAAATCAATTTTTACCGCAATGAATGAAATATGTTGTGGACAAATTTTTACCATGAGTACTGGACCTAATTAGTGTATGTACCAATGTAATTGTTGTAAATTGGATGACTATGAAATGTGTGCAACTTATATGACAATAATTAGGTTTGTATGTACCAATGTAAATTTTTCTTCCCTGACTTGAGTTGGATTTAAATGTACCCAGAAATTATGGTAAAAAAATAAGTGCATAACAGTATTCATGATAAACTTGTAGCACTGTAAAGTTTTTCATTTACGTATAGTAAAATCGATAAATACAATTTACCATAATCGGAAAATAGGCAAACACATATTGCCAAAAATATACAATTTACGTTCATTTTTTTATTACAGAATTAATTACATCTTACCCATTATTTGAAATCTCCTACAATTTTGGTGATTAGTTTCAATTACATTCAACCAAAATAGGTAACAACTTCTATGTATAAAGAGTGTATCCGTTATTTAAGGGAATAAGATCATGTCCACTAAAAAAATTCCTTTTGAATTTCATTATCTTCTCGTCTATTTTGAATTAATTTTCATAAATTTTGGCACTAATAAATGATACAATCCCTACAAATCAGGAATGATTATATTTTAGTGTATTAATATAATAATAAGGGTAAGATTGGAAAATCACATCTAAGAAGGATGAAAACATAAGTTCGAAAAATGGGTAGGATGAAAACATAAGTGGTGCATAAAATGAGGATAATTATTTAATTAACTCTTGAGTTTCTGGGGGAAACTTTTTAAAATTTATTCTAACTTTCAGTCCTTTTTTTTTTTGGGAAATGACTGGCCGGTCCCTTTTTTGGTGTTTTGTTCCATCCAAGCACTTTAATGTTTTTCAATTCCAAAAAAAACCCCACACGCGCGCACCCGCCCACTCTCTCTCTCTCTCTCTCTCTCTCTCTCTCTCTCATGCTTTGACAATACAGATAATGCATCATTAGTCATTACTTGTCGCCCACAATGTACATCATTAGTCATTAATTTCTCTCTCTCTCTCTCTCTCTCTCTCTCTCTCTCTCTCTCTCTCTCTCTCTCTCTCTCTCTCTCTCTCTCTCTCTCTCTTACTTGATCTAGTGTATCTCTTCATTTGTGTTTCATTTCTTTTCAAGATATTTGTATTCCAATAATGCACTTAACGATATCCGATCAAGTTAATTTTTGGTACACTTGTAGTACTTGATGAGCTCTACGTAGGGAACGTCTTCGATCGTCGAAACGATGTCAGTGCGGCCGCGCAACGGCTGCACAGCATGGTGCTCTGCATTAAGCAATGCAATGTATTCCATATGAACAATCAACCCATTTCCGCAAATTAAAATGGGTTAGTTAATTTTATGAGATTCCCATTTGATAAATGAGAAACAAGGCCTTAGAAGCATACGAACAAGCCCAATGACCATAGAGTACAACTCAAGAATGAATCTTTAGCCCAAAATTGCAAAACACTACTACTAATTTGAATTTGAGGTTATTTCATAATGATTTTCATATTTCACAATAAACAATACTAACTTTTCCTACAACTTAATTTGAAATTTAAGAGTTAGCAGAAAAGTAATTCAACTTTAACTTGGATTCAAAATCTATATTTTGAGAAACAATACATATAAAAATTAAAATATGTTAATTTGAATCAGTATTATAAACACCGTGCGAGAAAAATAACCAAAAGCATTGCCTTGACACAATGATATTCCCTATCCTCACAATCAGATGGCCCATTTGTCCGACCCTTGAACCCCATATAATTATGGTTTCTCTTTTAAGCCATTGGAGCAATATGTGCTTCCAACTAGAAACTGATAAAAGGCTCGTTTAGTAATCCAACCGAGTTCAACCTCTAGTTATAGGCTCGTTTTGGTAATAAGCTTGGTAAAGCTCGACTCGTTTTTATAGGCTTGGCTAATTTAATAAGGCTTGTTAAGTAAATTACCCTAACTCTGCTTATTTAGGAACGAGCCAAGCTCAAGCTCAATTTTTGGAATGAGCCGAGCTTGCACCCCTTCTTCCAACCAGAAACTAAGAGGACAAAATGTAATTTCTCTCTAACAATGAAGATAAAATGGAGAGGGACTGAAATCGCTACATTATTTTTTATAACTCAGGTGTGCAGGCCAATTTATGCACAACTCGATTAATCTTGGGGCCCACATCACACCGCCCACTTGCGTGACTCTCAATTAAAGCTAAAAAATATCTTTGCATGTGAGACGACCTTGATTTTTAGAGCCATCAAAAAAAGAATAAACTACATAGCCATTGCAAAAATCTTTTTATGCAAAAAAATATAGAATTTTCTCTTAAAATAAAATTACAACTTACGCTCTTTTACAAATTATCTAAAAAAATAATTCGGTCCCGTGATTCCCAGCATCCGACCCCATCGTACTTCTCACTTTCAAAGCCATCACTAACTTGTTCTACACCTGAAAAATATAAAAGGGCCGGGTAGTATGTGCAATACGAGGACAATAAAAATAGCTTGAAATAAGGATATTCTCAATAATCAATGATAGCAAAATCAATTGAAATATTGCAAAACGATGCATCATTATTAGCCTCTTTCCTTGGCCCATCTCGGTAACACGCCAAGTACCACCGGGGTCAAAACCGTGTGCGTGTTAATCACCCCGCGACCATACCTATGGAAGTACTCACTCATGATAGCTTGAACAAATACTAGAATTCTGAAATAAAGCATGCTTGAGTAATTGAATATGGATTGAAACAAAGGATTCGAGAACAAAACACGGACAAACTCCCATGAACTAAGATTAAAGGAAATAAAACACAAAGTTACCAAAGCAAATACTTGAAACAGCGAACGAAACTCCAAAACTTCAATGCAAAAAGTCACCGGAAAGTAGAATCTCCAGAGTAAAAGTCGGCTACTACTTGGAAGCAAAAACTAAACAAAGTTCGAACCCTAATTCGACCTAAAAACGCAATATTTATCGTCCCCCGAAGTCAAAACACGTGGCAAAGTCAAACGGCTGGTTTAAGGCACTCGATATCGATACAACCAAAGCCCTGTATCGATACCCAGACATTTTGTTCTCATATGAGCACTTGGGTATCGATACAGGCAAACCCCTGTATTGATACCGACACCCTTAAAATGACTTTCAAGCTTGTTTGGTCATCCTCACTTGGGTCCCACCAGTTCCCACCATGCTCGACCGCCTTGTGTCCACTTTATGTACTCTTTTCGACCTGTTCCCTACAAAACAACCAAAAACACCAAAACAAAAGACAACACCGCATCAAGTGGAAAATGGAATAAATCGCGCCTCTAATAAGCTAATTCGCGCTTATATCCATGACATTGCGCGCCTATCACACCCCCCAACTTGAGCGTTGCTAGTCCCTAGGAACGAACGAAATGCAACAAATGACAAGAAACTAGAAAAACACCAACGGGGGTACAGTGGTTATGCCACCTGTAGAAACAATAATAAATCACAGCGATAGATATTTGCCTATTAATACACCTATAACTCAAATGCATGCATGCTTTGACAGAAAATTGAACAGAGATAGCATCACTCAATACGTGAAAATGAATACCCCCACAAGACAAACGCGTTACACTCACTCACTAGAACACTCAACATCCCATATAAGCGCTTGGCAAACTGCGTGGAACCGAACAACTGGTTGCCATGTGCCAATCAAGATCAACGCTCAACAAGAAATAACTGCACAGTCTATCTAAATATGATTCCACAAGATAAGCAACATCATTATTAATCATGCATAAGTGAGAGTATAAAACACGTGCACAAGATCTACTAAGGACTTTTTGGATTATAACGACCCTGGTAGAACAAAGAAGGAACTGCAAAACCAGGTGACGGCCTATAGAAGCTCAAGGTTAACTACCCTAACTGGCCGCACCTGTCATGTCTAACTACCTGTCAACGCGCCCATCGGCGCCACCCAAACCAAGTCCACAAAATAAAAACATCATCCATGCAAGTTATATTACAGACCCAAATGAAACACAGAAATAAGTTCCACATAAAATAACAAATATTCTAACATAGAATGACACCTTTGACCATCATGCCTACCTACCCTCAAGTCAGCTCCATGAAACACAAGTGCCCTAGCTCAATCCAACTCATCCCCGCCATCATCATCAGTAAAGTCATCACTGACCTCCAACTCGGGTAACTGCAGAGGGACATATGGAGCCGAAGTCGAACCCTCAACCCGACCTGCCAACCATTCCTGCCTGTGATCCATCAGCTGCTGGGTCCTTGCAATCTGTCACACCTTCCTCTTAATCTTCTGCTGACTCCCTATGGTGGCAACACCCTGACAAAAGATCTTCCTCAACCAAGAAGTAGTAGGTGCGCTGGCGGGAGGTTCGGTAGTCAGAAAGGCTCCACCTCTAACACCACGAGAGTGGGCTACGCTCTTAGTGAGAACAGTGCTGTCAATCGGCCCAGGACTCAGTGGATCATTCTTAAGCCATTTAGCCCCCGTCAACCCAGACCCTCTAACAATGGACGTAATCAGACAAGGAAACGGCATTCTTGTCTGTGTCGGGGCATCGCGAAAATCAATAATCTTAGAATAGATGAACAATGCCCAATCACAAATAGTGTCCGACTCCATGATAACTGTCAGTAGATTCCCAGTATTTTCAAACGGTTTATTCTCAGTCGCCCTCGGGTCCAGGTTATAGCACACTACTTGGTTCAAAAATCTATAAACCGGCTTAAACTTGCCCGGCCGGTGAGGAATACGGGCATCTCTACGGTTTTCATACAAAGCACCAGCCACCCTGTCTCGGACAAAATCCTCAATGGGGCAAGGGTAGTTGGTATCGATCAGCCTCCTGTACCGCAGGTGTGTAGCAATAATATCGAGTGTGACCACAATGGGCACCCTAGCCACTCGTGAGGTGATCTCAGTTCCGGAACTAAATGCGGTCTCGGATGCCGGAACGTGAAAATTCTTATAAAATTCCTTAACGAGTTCTAGGTTATACCCGGGGTTTGGCTCAAACCAGAAGGACATACCTTGTGCCACAATGGCCCGTATGGTATACATGTTCATGGAATGACAAATAATTAGGAAATAACTTAAGGTAATTAATTACACCTATACGCTAAAGTCAAATACACAACTCTATCATGAACCCCGAATTTAACAATTCCCCACCCGGACGTACCCTTGCACTCGCGATATTGACTTCAAACCATTAACTACTGAGTTTTCCTCTCATGGCACTAACATGCCTAACACATCCACTATTCTCATTTCTTGAATATTTATTTTAAGTTTTTTCCATTGGATACAATATTTCTCACTAAACCGCATAGTCCACATCACAAGTTCTTACTATAATATCAATGCACTTTGAAAGTTCTCTATAAGATTTCAAATCACTTAACATGGTTGCATTCTAGGTATTTGTCATTCCATGCATTTTCTCAATCAACATTCCGAGCATGGGTGACCCGTACCCCCTTTTTATTATAAAGCAATATTCTTGTACCAATCGATCAACATTTTTGATATCACACACTTCATAGATTTCTCAAAAGATAGTCCGGGTACATACTACCCCATTCCTTTCTCAACAAATATTTCGGGAATAAGAGACCTTGTTCCTGGCTAATCAATACTTTGTATACATGTTCAATATATATATATATATATATATATATATATATATATACCAGCACATCCAACGAGTGCCCATGTATTCCATGGATACCCACATGTCCCACAAGTATCCAACCATGTCTTGCATGTCCCACAAATACCCAACCATGTCTCGCGTGTCCTACAAGTACCTGAATGTGTTTTGTGTGTCCCACACGTACATCTAATCATCACATGTGTATATAATTTGACAAATGATTCGAAGTTAAGGGCCTTGAGACATAATACTCATAATGCCCCTTTTTATTTATAACCTTTGTTCTCGTTGAGTCCGGTGTTCACAAAATATACCCATTTTCCCCGTTGTGTCCAATTTCATATCCAACATGTCTCAAATTTACTTTGATTACATTACATTAAGGAATAACTTTCATGTCTCACTTGAAAGAGAGCCTAGCGCCATTTCGGGCTAACGGGACCCCGATGTCTCCCTTTTTTTTTTATTACCAAAACCTTTTGTCAAGTTGTTTCGCTCACCAATTTCCTAACCCATTTCATCACACGAGTTCATGAGTGAAGAGAAATTCTCACGACAAACAAGTGATTGGCCAAACAATTTTATTGTACTAACTACTAATTTCTCAAGTAAGTTGCTAATCACATTCCCAAAATCAAGTAGGTCTAGGATAAAATTCTAAAGTGCATCACACAGGTTATTCAAAGAAGAAGCATAACAACGGATCAAAGAGAACCAAATGAACGAAGCTGAAACTGTGGACAGAAACTAGAAAATCTGTCCGGACAGTCATGACCATCCGTATAGGAATCACAGTAGCAACAGTCCAAAAACAGAGAGCAATAGATGCACAGATTTTCAAAGGGATGCTCAACCGAGCCTCAAATAACTAAACCAAGCTCTAAGTTCAACCAAATCATGTACAAAGTAATGATCTACTGAGTAATTTAAGAGGGAAATCTATGAGGCATATAAATCAAGGTAAACATCACATTAAAACTAACCTGGTAATGGGATCTCAAATGGGTTTCTTCAAACTCAACAAAATAGCTTCAAACAAGAGATATAAACATACACACAATTCACAAACACTAAGTAAATGTAGCAAATTCCCCTACCTTAGTTGGGTTTTGAGCAAAACCCTAAATCCAAGCAAAACCCTAGCTTTGAAACTTCAAATCCTTCCAAAAATGGCTTCCCGGAGACTTAGCGCACGAAATACCGAGTTCAATAGGTGTGTGGGTGACGGTTTTGCAGTAGATCCATGGAATTTCTATGGGCATTAAGAGGAAATCAGAGAGAGAGAGAGAGAGAGAGAGAGAGAGAGACTTAGTTTGGCTGGAGAGAGAGGAGGAGTAGGGATTTAAATTTTTTTTTGTTCTCTTTCTATTCACGACCACACACACACATATATTATGATAATTGCACTAACACTCCTCCAACACACTCAAGTGTTAGAAATGGACCGTAGCTTGAAGAACTTTTCACATTAACTTCACACTTAAACATTTAAATCAAATTTACAACATTCCTCAAATTTTATTTTCAGATAGAACATTTTTTTCCAAGTCTTTACAGCGTAAGTCTCTCTCCTTCTCTCGGAGTTGGTTTTTCAGATCTTAAATTTCTTTTTCGCATCGAGTGACCTCTCGTGCCAGCTCTTCTATCTCTTGTTCCCTCCAGTCGAGGCTATCTCCCCGTTCTTGACTCTGTACTCACTTATGATTTTCCCTGCTTGGGGGGCTCCTCCCCCTCTTATGACAGGGAGAGATTCCCCTATTTCTCCTAGGTGGCGTCCTTAAGCGTCTTCGTTGCTTGCCCGATCTTGGAGAATCATGGAGCACCAGGCGCATATCCCTAAACTTTGGAATCTCAGGGATATGCCCTTGTTGAGTCTCCTACCAGCAGGCTTCTTCTGTGGTGCTTTTAGAATAGCAAGGGTTTTGTCCACCTTTGCCCTTTTCTCGTAACGTACATAGGAGTGGTTTCACTATCATTTTCCACATCTTCTCATCGTGGAGTGCGTAAAACAAGTTTTGAAATCACCATTGTTGATCTTTTTTGAAAAGACAAGAACTTTTTGTAAACGTTTCCAACAGACGGCGCCAATTGTACGGGGATAAAATCTACGTAAGCTTGGATCACATTCTTCCTTAACTCAACCCCAAATCTGCAAGACAGAAAAAAGGTAAGAGTACCTTAGCCTCTTGTCGGCAAAGGCCTTCCGATGCCTAAGTTAGTATCTCGTACTCAAATTCTCAAATCACAATGCGTATGAAGGTAATTCACAACGTACCTTTCTTCATGAGTATGGTCTTGTATTTATAGGTGTGGATAGCTTGTTGGTTTAAGCTTCTCATGCTTTAGTCTCCTATTAGTTTTAGGAATCCTTTTCTTAATAGGACTTTCCTATTATGCATTAATCTCCAAATACTGCTTGATTTTGTTTTGCAGCGATCCTTCTTTTCATATAGGATTCTTCCCTATATGGGGCACACTCCTAATCACATTAGGACTTCCCATATCAATTCCTTATTTTACAGAATTGCTGCTTATCTCACACGGAGCCGCTTCCACATAGCTCGAAATAACCCGTATATAGTTCAGCTCATCACATCGAGCTGAATTATGTATTCCAGAATGATGTTTAAGCTTTATACGTAGCCTACCTATCTCGGCCATATTAGGGGCACCCCTTTATGTTTCACGCCGAGCCAGTGCATCTTGATTTATTAGTCTACTCTTATCATTCTGGCCTTATTCATGACCAATCAAGCTCGGCACAAGGCTTAAGGACTCCCTATGTAGGGCCAAGCTATTAACCCAAGGCCGGCCTTAGGGTAAACCCAGCAAGCCTCCAGGCTTGGGCATCCCACCTGGGTAGGGGGCAACCCTCCAAAAAAAAATTTTTGCGATGGTATACATAATATATATTAAGTAGTCCAAGTTCTATTCTAAATTGGATGCCAGCACAGCTAGTTAGCGCGCGCAATTGGAAGCAAATGTCCTAGATTCAAGTCTCGAGAGCATCTTACTCTGCCTCTAATTTTATTTTTTGTTTTATTTTTTTGTTTGAACTATTAGAGATAAAAGTAAAACTCTTATAAACAACTAGTGTTAAATTTTAGTAGATTTAGAGCCCAAGGTTCAAATATTTTGTACACCATAAATGTTTTTACATGTGTTTTCTTCTCTCTTAGTTTATTTTAATTTTACTTTTAACTTTTTAAATTGAATTCACATATAAATAAATATTCACAATTAATAGACCAAAATTATTTATTTCTACTCAACGAACTTTGATAAAAAAAAAATATATAAAAAAAAGAGAGAGATTTAAAATAAATAATTTTTATGTTAAAATAGTATTTTTAGTAGAGTTACGGTGATAACATGATTAGTTAGAGAAAACACAATATGAGCAAAACTTTGTTATGTTTTTTTTAATCGAATTGTACTTATCATAAAACACTATAACCGGGATTACATTTTGATTTTAATTTGTTGGTGTAATTCAAATTAAAAGCACAATGTAACGGAGATATATATATATATATTTTACTTGTATTGTTTTTTTAATCACTTAATATTATGTGGGTAACCAAATTTTTTGTCGGGCTTGGGCAACCCAAACATCAGGGCCGGCCCTGTATTCACCCTACGTACCATGGTGATCAATTAAGGCACATGCTCTGCCCTTCTTAAGGGCAGTTAGATTTTACCCTCTCCATATATAATATGTTTGGTTAACTAGAAAAATTAGAGTGAAATGACAGATGTTGGCTGAATAAAGAATATTATCGGTTACAACAAAGGGGAACATAGATGAGTATTTTTGTTGGCATTTTCCCTCACATAGGGTTGACGGATAAAACATAGAGTTGTAGAGCGCATTTGCTCTTAGCCCATGGCATCATGGTAGAAAACACGTTGTGCTGGTGGACACATCATGGTATTTAGGTTCTATGGACAACTAGCAGCCAAATAGGTTAGTAGAAGAGAAATTGAGAAACTTGTGGTTCAATGAAAATTCATGTCTTTATATAATTGTCCATAGAGTCAAAGTCTATATAAGACTTAGTGTTCCATGGCGAAATTCTGAAATTTGTTTAGAGTTTATTGCATCCCAGAGATGATTTGCAAGATAACATGCAAATTGTTCGTATCTGATACTTTCCTTATTGTTTTTATGGAAAAATCTACAATAGACACCCCTTTTAAGGTGTACGATATGCACTCATTGTGTGGTCTATATTGCGCCACCTCATAAAAAATGATCTGGAGAACCGGTCATTCGTAACATTTTCATTTGTTTCGTAACTTTTATACTAAGAATTCATAACTTTTAGATAATATATTTGTAACATTTTCTTTCATTTCATAACTTTTCGTGGGCTTCGGAACTTTGAGATAAAAAAATTCGTAACTTTTCACGGATATGATTCGTAACATTTTTTGTTGGTCTCGTAACTTTAGTAATAAAAAGTCATAACTTTTCAACCATGTATAATCGATTGCGTAATCGATTAAAGTGGTCTTCAAAATTGATTAAACATTTTTTGTTTTATTCATGTATGCTGGTAGTTTTTTAGTTGCGCTTTTCGAGCACTGTAGGTATTCATTGTTTTTTAAACTGTGTGATATTGGTCTTGCATTATGCTTATATTTGTGTAAATGTGTATCTGTGTGAGAAAGATCAGCTAACATAGGAGACCCCATGAAGTTCAAACCTTGCACCAACAAGAAACTTTTCAAACACAAAGCAAAAGAAGACGTAATATAGATTCAAATAAAAAAACTAAACTTTATTCAGAATAACTATGATACACACATAAAAGTTACATTCCTAGCATATCTTATTTAAGCTTAGATAATGAACCGTAAGGTTATCATTCCATTTATTTGCAAACAATATTAGTGTCCTCTCCGCGGTGCACCCTACTCACCCTTCTCCCACCATGCCGAGAGAGGAGGAATGCTTTGTTCGTTCCTAAAGAAATTTCCAGGATCAACTTTGGTCTTGACTTGCACCAATCTATTGAAGTTGTTCTTGAAATACTTGATTCCCCAAATGCTCGCTTGCGCATAACTTGTGTTTCCATTGTTATTGTTCACTCCAACATCAAGATCTCTATAGTTGATATATGCAGCCCTTGGAAATCTAGAAACATAGGGCGTCATATAACTGTAAAGCCTTCTAATCCAACGTATATGCCTTTGTGATACCTCTTCCTCTTCTTCATTCCAGTAAGCCAAATGCTGGATTTTGTAGAGATTTCCCTTTCTATGTGGGAAAGGGATTGCAGACTCTGCAATCTCATCCATCTTTCCACCATACGGACTCAAGATCATCTCAGCTAGTTCGCCTTCATCTTCGTAAAACATTCTCCAAATCCCTTCCAGTCCAAATACCGGAATTGGCTCCTTCACATAGTCTGATTTTGCCTTGAAATACAGCCTTGTCAGAGGAGTCCTATCCAAGAGGACATCAAGGGATTCACCGGTGGGAAAACCCGCAAAGTAAAGGATCGATTCAATCCAGCTCATCTCCGTGCAGTCTTTTTCAGTCAAACCTAGCTCCGGGAAGCGTTCTTGCATCAATGGAATCAAGTTATTGGTTCCTCCAAGGTACAAGGAGTTGAAAGAGGCTTGGATTGTCCACTTTCCATTCTCAGTAGAATTCACCCTTCTAATAATGATTCTAATGAATAGATCTTCGGGGAATTTGGGAGCGATGTGCTGCCATTTATAGATAAGATCGGTAGCATTTTGGTCTAATGTCTTGGCAAGAGTAAAAACTGTCACAGTTGATGGAACAGTGACTAAATTTACTTTCCATGCTAGAATGACTCCAAAACTAGCACCCCCACCACCTCTAATGGCCCAAAATAGGTCTTCCCCCATTGATTTCCTATCAAGGATTTGCCCGTTGACATCAATGATTCGAGCATCAACGACATTATCAGCCGCAAGACCATATTTTCGCAAAATAAGGCCATACCCTCCTCCACTGAAGTGTCCACCGACCCCGACTGTTGGGCAAACGCCAGCGGGAAACCCTAGTGTTTTACTTTTCTCCGCAATTCTATAATAAAGTTGGCCAATAGTTGCCCCAGATTCAACCCAAGCAGTTTTACTCTCAGCATCAACAGTGATGGAACTTAGGTTTATCATATCAAGAACGACGAAAGGGACTTCGGAAACATACGAAAGGCCCTCGTAATCGTGTCCACCACTTCGAACCCTGATTTCCATTCCATGGTTTTTGGAGCAATAGACAGTTGTCTGAATTTGGGATTCGTCAAGTGGTGTGACAATGACAAGTGGTTTTGGGGTTGACGGTGATGTGAATCGAAGGTTTTGGATGGAGAAGTTTAAGACCGATAAATATGAAGAATTGTTTGGGGTGTAAATTAGTTTTGAGATTGAGGTTGAGTTTGGTGAATGAAGGGAAAGGCATTGAAGAAAATCTTCATGAGTATCAGCTGAAGCTGCCAAAGAAAAAGAAATCAAGAGAAGAAAAACAAATGAGTGCATTGAGGTGGTGGGAGTCTTCATATTAATTGTCTCTAGTTTTTTTTGCATGGTAAATGGGATAGAAGTTCTTCTATTTATAGTTCTTCATGGAAAAGTGGCAAGAATAATAAGAGAATGTGAACATTTGGTTTGAATTTGTTGCCATACATAGCAAAATAAAGGAGACCATTCTACCCTCTAGAATTGATCCAAAAAAATAAAATTCTATCCTCTAGAATTATGACTTTCCGTGAGAAGTACAATTAAGGACGGAGAATTTCCTAGCAAAAGATAAAGCAACGTACTTGTAAGGAAATTTTGACAATTGACTTTTGGCCAATAGTCAATATTGAGAAGCTAATTAAAAATAAATAAAAACATAGTTAATATTGAGAATCTCTAGAGCATGCACACTACGAGAAAATTGATCCATAGCAGTGACCAAAAATGCTGCTAAAGATAGCTAAAAAAGTTGCTAGAGATTGCCGAGACCTTGCCAATTTACGCCATAACTTTTGGAACATTGGGAGATCCCTGTCGAGAAAACCCTAAACCAGTGCTTTCTTCAAATGATGGCATAAGTCAAATCTGTCACAGCGCGGCCTTGAAAATATATTGCATACAGTGTCATTTTATCCCCGTTTATACTACACATTTACCATGACATTGAGCAACCGCTGGTATACTTTAGTAGTTATGACTGCTGTTCCATATATTAATGACCATTTGGTTGTGGCAATGCCACAGTAACTTTTTTCTAGCTCCTGCATCAAAATATAAGAAAAATATCAATGTTGTTCCACCAGTGCACTGCAATTTTGACAAAACCAACTCACATGCCTATTACTCACCCTATGGTTCACTTCTTAAAATCGTTCTTGTGATCATGATTGCTGATTGCTGAGTTGGTAATTTTCTGGTTTGCCTAATTTGGCCTAAAGGTGGTTATGCTTGAGTTTTGCTTAGTCTTCATATATTGTCACAGGAGACATAAGGGGGTCGTTATTTAAATGATAAAGCTTTCTAAGAGTACGTGCTTAGTTCATATGTTGCCACAAGAGGTGTACGGGCCATTGTTTAATTGGTAAAGCTTTCTAAGAACAGCTTCTTAGTCTTCATATATTGTCGCAGGAGGTATAAGAGGGTTGTTATTTAATTGATAAAGCTTTCTAAGAGTAGCCACTTAGTTCATATATTGTCACATGATTCTCGAGTTCTCCCTGACCATATGCGGAGATTACTTGGGTATTAACATTGTTTTAGGGGTAATGCTACAATGCGCACCCTCTAAAAATTACTCAATGTGAGATTTTGTGACTTAAAATATGGGATTTTGTAGCTCTAAATATGAGATTTTGTGGATGGAGATATGAAATGCATATGGTATATGCACACTCATGAATAGTCTCAAAATCTCATATTTGGAGCCACACAATCTCATATTAGATCCATGCGGACTTTGCTACAGTACGTGCGAACTTGTGCGGACCTCATATTTAGAGCCACAAAATCTCATATATTTCTAGAAAATCTCATATTTGGTGCCACAAAATCTCATATTTTGGAGCCACAAAATCTCATATTTGGAGCCACACAATCTCATATTGGATCCATGCGGACTTTACTACAGTGCGTGCGGACCTCATATTTGGAGCCACAAAATCTCATATTTGGTGCCACAAAATCTCATATTTGGAGCTACAAAATCTCATATAGTCAATAGTCAAAGGTGGCACAAATCCCTAAACGTCATACGTGGCGCAATTTCGGTCATCCATCCGTATGGGGTGCATACCGTATGTCATATCATATTTGGAGTCACAAAATCTCATATTTTGTGCCACAAAATTTCATATTATCTCATATTTGGTGCCACAAAACTCACATTTAAAGCTATAAAATCTCACATGAAGAGTGTACATTGTAGCATGCCTCTTGTTCTGGTTGTCTTTCGTTTGTCAGGTTAAAAGCTTGAGAAGAAAATGGATAAATATCTTATACAAAAAATCCAGTTTGTGAATGGAGGTTTAGAGGGAAGAGAAAATGGAAGTGAAAATTACGCGGAAACCGATGGAATAATTTGACCAATTTTCTATTATTTGGTTATGTTAGGAAACCGAGAAGAAATACTGGGAGTATTAACTTCACGTTTGGTTGTTACCCTGAAATAGTGAATATGAACAAGCGTAATCATGCTTTTATTCCACTTTTGCATGTTGATTTGCGTGTAATCCGAACACATCATTTGTTCATGACCAGAGGCGGAGTTAGAATTTTTTTTTCCTGTAATCAACGGGGTCAGAATTTTTATCCAAAGGTGACACCCAAAATAATTTAATATACTCTCACAGCTAAAAAAAAAAAAAGTTTGATTCATCAAACAGATAAAAAAATAAAATAAAGCATATTCTATGTGAACAAAAGCAAACTTGTCTTAAAAAATTAAAATAACTTATAAATATTTTGTATCTAAAAAAAAAAGCATTTATTTTAGTTCTTGTTTTGCGGACTAGATATCTGGTTATTAGTGAGATGCTCTGAACATGAATGAAGGAAGTATTTAATGAGCACAAAAATGGATTTTAGTATTTAGACTTGTCCTCCGTGATGTCTTTGATTTGGGGACATAGTTCTATAACAAAATGTTTATGTAGCTTCTCGGTTCTTAGAGGTTTAGTAGGCCACTGTTTCAGTGGTATTCTGAAAGTAGCCACTTTATGCAAATATTATTAAATATTAGGTCTGTTTCCAATCATCCCTGCCCATATCTACAATGATTGGGGACTATATGAGTTCTGTTATTATAGTTGTTTTGCGGACCAGACAATCTTTTCAGAATTGTAGGAATTTTTAATACTCAACAGAAGCACACGTGTTCAAAAATTAGTCATTCATAATAGTCCAAAAAATACATGTACCGGAAGAAAGTTAGGACTGGGGCATGGTGCGTGCACCGGGCCCCCTTAATAGTTTCACCCCTGTTCATGACTACCAAGCGGGATACATGATATGAGGAAGATACACGATTTGAACCATGGCTTATGTATATTTTCTGTGTAGCATTGCAGAATTGTCTACATTAATCTGCTGTTTCATAATTTGTGGTTCATTGTTGAATGTTAGTTGGTAAACTAAGATGGTGTGTAAAAGTCACCAAAATGACGAGTTGAAGATTTTTCGCTAGTCAATGAAAATGGCCATTGACATTTACGGAAGTTTCTCAAATTTTTGTAAATGGGAGCTGTTTTCGTCTTTCTATTTGTTTCCAGCTACAATTCGCCAGGTACCAAGGGATATATCGAACTGATCCATTCCGCACTAACGGACTTTTTCTAACCTAAACACAGACCTAACCTGAGGGTTTCTTAATTACCAAGCAGGGGCAGGCCCAAGAAGAGACAAGGGGTCAATTGACCCTGCTAGATTAAAATTTTCTACAGATGTGTACATATATTTCATGTTATTTTTGGTAATTTTGTCCCAAGACCCTACACTTGATTCACTACATCTTGTCCAAAGACATGAAATATATACAACCTTTGTATACTTTTGATCCCACTGATTAAAAGTCTTGCGTCCGCCCCTGCATTCCAACCTCATAATTTCAGGGATAGGGTCAAGATTTTGGCTTGGATGTGGCACCCAAAATCAATTTTCTCCATCTCTCTATCCCACAAAGAGTCTATTATAAAATGACATGAAAATTTCAATTAGTTCTTTAATTTTATGTCAAGAAATGTAAGAAATTAGAATAAATTACCGTTAAAGTAAGAAATAAATATTTATTATCATTAAGGTCAATCACTCTTTTTTAATTGACATTAAAGTCAATCACTCTTTTTTTGGGTTTTGGTAATTGGGATATCAAGTTTAGTTCATAGGGTTTTGGAAGTTTAGGCACTTTCATTATGGTTTAGGGTTTAGGCACTAAAGGTATTATACAATTTCCTAGGGTTTTAGTAGTTTAGGAACTTTCATAGAGTTTTGAGAGAGTAGGCAATTTCATACGGTTTGGGGGATTTTTTTTTTTTTTTTTTTTTTGGGGAGAGAGAGAGAGTGAGTGGGACAACCCGAACGAATTCATCGCCTGATTCAAAACTTACCTGGGCGGTGGTTTTTTGGAGCTTTCGGTGCATGACCTCTCCAAAGTGGACCAGCCCGTAATTTCCCAAGAAATAATGCATGGAAGTGCTTTATTTTTTTAAACAAAAATTAGATATTTTTTTGGCAACGGACTATCTTTATTGGCAGAGGCAGTAACTTATACAAGTGCGTGTTCTAAGATTAATTATTTCTAGTACTTAAAAGGGTACACATTTTCATAGGTTAATCATTTATCAACATACTTAATTCTAAAAAATTGCACATTTTCATTGATTAATCACTTACCAATATGCTTACTATGAAAAATAAAACATGCGTTTTGAAGAATAACATTGTTCTTGCAATACAAAATTAGTTTTTTTTTTTTTTTTTGGTAGCTTGGGAGTGGCACATGCTACCTCCCCCTCTCTTATACCCTCCATCCCTGCATAATTTCTTTTCCGAGTTTCTATAGATTCTTCCTGTCCTCATTCCTCAGAATTTCAACAATTCTTGGTTTGAAAAGTTGGAATCATAGATTGACAAACACGACCGGATACTCTAACCTGAATGCCGCGGGTATGGTGTGGTGGGGTGGTCTAGAGAAAGGGTGAAGAACAGAGCAAGTGTGCACAGAAAGAATTAAGGCAATGGATTCCTCTCAATCAAATCTGTGATACCCTTGGTGACCTAAGAGATGGAGTATGATCTCACTAGAGAGAAATGTTTTCCTCTCACTCAGTGATTACTCTTTTCTCTCCCTAGGATAGCATATGCTTCTGCTAAGATTTCGCCAACCTCTCGGGTATGAAGGGGGATGTCCCATATTTATAGGCACCTTGGACCAATCAAAAGGTGCCAGGCTGCCATCCTATAATATGATGACACGTGTCCTTTCCGTACAACCTGACCATACGGGTGACGTCATCACCGCGCGGCTGACACGCGCGGCGGCGAGCCATTCCCCCGCGCAGTGATCCTCTTGTTCCCAGCCACCAAGCCACTAGATCTCCCTTATTCCCGTGAGGGCAAGATCGTGACCTATTCAGTCGTGCCTATACCGCAACCAAGCCTTAGGAGGCCCCCGGGGTCCTGCCTTTAGACTGCAGCAGGCATCATTACCTAGGCTACATGGGACTGGTTTTTCTCGTCCTCGCTCATGTTCTGAGTCGCGCCAGTCATTAGAGCCATGGGCTATTATCCTATTCAGATGACCCATAGCTATTCAAGCTTTGCCCTAATCGGGCACATGGTGCGCGCCACTAGGGTGTCTTGCGCAAGAGGGTCCAGCCTTAGTGCCCCCCCCCCCTATGCGGAGGCTCATGCCCACGCCGGTGGCCCTTCTATGCGCGGAAACTTGCGCGAAGGTTGTCACACATCACACGGATGCCGCGCCACCTGGGTGACACTTGTCATGATCTCATTGGCGAGTCAACGTTGACTCTAGTCAACAAGGGGTCTTGCGCTGACCTCCCCTACAATGGCCTCCACTCACGTGTGGAACATGCAGGCGCATGGAGTAATATTGACGCGCTTTCCCACGCGTGTGTGACATCAGCGATTCTATCCATTTTCTGACAACTTTTCGACGGACTGTCACGATGATTTGGGGCCATCTGTTTAGTTACCCGAGGTCATCATCATTGCTCCCGTTTTAAACCGTCATAATGGTTTGATTGCGACCGTTCAAGGCCCCGTTCCCCTCTTTATAAATACTTCATCAGTCCTCCTCATTGCACTTCTTCTTCTCCTTCCAAAACCCAGAGCTCTCAACCCCCATTTTTTCACAACTCTATTCTGCAAATCCTCTCCTCCGTCTCTTCTTCTCTTTCACTCTTTACTTCCCTCAAAGCACAAAAATGCCTCGGGGTGAGCAAATCACAGGAGGGAGACCCACCGTCCAAGGCGGTCTTGTGCCCCTTTCGGATCAGTGGCGTAGGGCTCCTTACTTCCATGGCAAGGGTGACCCGTTCTGGGAGAAGGTGGAGTCTTATACTCCAATAGGCAGCGAGTTGGACAGCGTCTTGTGCATCCGTCCAGAAGAATCGCTCGAGGATGGGGATATGGTGCCACCGTCTTCGGTCCACCTCCTTAGACTGGAAAGGGGAGATTTTCCTTTCTCCTCGGTCCAGTTGTAGACACCCCAAAATGAGCGTTCACGTACATCTTAATCCCCGATGATGAAAGGAAATGCCCGGAAGAACTCTCGGATTGAAATTCTCCAAGTCAACTTCGGCCAACAAGATGTCGCATATGATCATCTCTCGCACGCCGCACGCCCCGAGCCACGTGCAAATGTATTTTTTGAATTTTGGCGGCCAGTTGTGCCGCACGGTACAGAAGTTGTGCCGCACGGCACATTTTGTGTACCGCATTTATTAATCGCCACTTGTCACACGGCTTTTGCAAGTTCCCAAAGAGCGTAAATTGTTGACCATGGCGTCCTCTACGCTTCCGATGGTTGCGTCTTGAACAGGAGAGGCTACTCTAGGGCCATCATGATTATGTGTGGAGGCCAAGTTTATGTAAGGACAAAGATCATTCATCCCCTATTTAAACCAACCGATTTCTGATGAGAAAAAAAAAAAGAGTGATTGAAAAATCAGAAAATTTTGTAAGAAGAACCATGAATCCTCATTGTTAAGCATCCTTTCTACTGTCCGTCATCCTTACTACGGCCTCTAATCTCCAGAAAATCAACCAAAACCCTATCCAAAGAAAATTCCAATCAACCAACCCACCCCCTGTTTTCGGTTTCCAAAACCGTGATATAGCCACTTCAAATTTGCCCAAACCCGAGACTTCAAACCTCCTTGTCACTACTCTACCGTGAAGTTGAAGTTCAGGGAAGGCTCGAACAACACCCAGAAGTTCAGTCCGGCGATTCAATCCAAGAGTTTCAAACCCAGGTATAAACCCGCTTTAAGCCAAATTCCTTGAGTTTGGTACCACGAGGGAGGGTACCAAGTATGGAATGATCTCTTATATCATCTCCATGCTTGGTATTCCCAAGTCACAGTAGGATCAGTTTGATTTCACACCTCCCGGTCGCGTCGTACGGTGAAAATATCTCCTCGTACGGAGCGATTCAACGAGGAGGGACATCCCTTATTCAAACACACTGTTTTCCCATTCAAAGTAGTTCATTTTAATCACATTTCATACCTTGTATGTGCCTCTGATCAATCATTTCAAAAAGCCAAAGTTTCAAACTGTTTTGCAGCCAGTTGTGCCGCACGGCACTCTTACTATGCCGCACGGTATATTTTGAGTACCGTACGGCACCCATTTGAAAATCTGACCGTTAAATTGATGAACAGTATCGCGCGGCACACTTTTTGTACCGCACGGTGCATCCATTGTGCCGCACGGCATACTTTTTGGATAAATGAGAAATTTTGAACAATGTCTCTGCATAAACAGTTTGAAGTCTGGGTTTTCGTATGATTTCTGTCAAATTACATAGTAGTTATCTGTTTTCCTCATTATTATCGCCTGCTTTGCTTAATTTAAATGTTTATTCGTTAATGTTCAGCAACAAAATTGTTTTCCAAAAATCCCACAAATGTTTAGTAAAGACCGATTTTTAATCGGGCGAACGGAGTGCATTAAAACCCTTCCCCGTTTGTAACCTGGCTCCCGAATCCGAAACGAATCTCTGGTTTTCAATTGGTTTTATGAGTCATTCTCTCAATCACTTTCAAATTGGTTTCTCGGGTCCCAAATCATTTTTTCAAAACCCGGGTGGTGACTCTATTTATTATTTCTTTTTCGAATCGTTTCGAAAACCAACCGGTGGAAATCGACCGTCCACAAAATGGCGACTCTGCTGGGGAGTTTTGAATTAATTCTTATTTTTGTATTTTACATTTGTAAAACGACCCCCGAAAGCTTGACAAAAACGAACACGCCTCGCGTGATCGAGAAAGGAATGGTGCAGTAACAGGGCTACGCTCGACCAATCTGGACTGGAGCTTTCCCGGTTGTTTACTCGTGTAAAATTTCGAAATAAAAATTAATTTAGCGAGCCAAGCTTGAAAAATGTTTGTGGGATTTTTGGAAAACAATTTTGTTGCTGAACTATTGCATCACTTACATCGGTGTCGGAATAAACCCCGCTGATGCGTCTTGGTTACCCTACCCAACTCGCTAGTGTTAGGACATCCCCGGATGCTCAGCAACCCTGGACCGTGATGAGTCAGCCTGTCGTTCAACCTTTGCCATGCAGTACACTTGGCATTGGGAGGCAAATATTGGCTCTAGTCTGGGGAGCCCCCTAAACCAAAATCGGCCTTTGCATGTAATTAACCTAGAACCTTCCAACCTAGGACAGGGACCCACAGGTTAAGATTATGTGATATATCTTGTTAATTGTTTAACTGCTTGCTGTTTACTTGTCTTGCATGCGCATACATGATAGCTTTTACCCTAGGTTGTCACATCTTCACTTCCACAGTGATAAGAAGGATTATCCCAATAATCAAATGCTCTGTCAAATAAACAAACTCTTTTCAAAGAAAAATCTGCGATTGACTCTCTTTCTCTCGGTAATTAGAATGTTGTACTTCTTTTATCAGAGTCTATAACCGAAAATGAACAATCAATCCGGAAGCAAGAAGCTCAAGTCCACCTTTACCATCCATCACGGCGCACCGGTGTGGATACTCGAAGAAGTTGGGAATGAAGAAATTGAGAATGAAACGCCAGATAAAGACAAGCTTGAAGAGTTGCTTCACCAACTAGCCATGTCTGATCAACCATGATTAACTCTTCAATGGCACAACTCTGAAGACATCAATGATCAAGGTTGGGAATTCCACGCTCCCGCAAACGATGGAGCCAAGAAAATCCCCGAAAAAATTACTGTCAAGATGAAGCAAGAAAGTGACGATAAAGAAATGGACATCATGCCACCAGTCAAATACTTCCAACCAGACGGCACCCCAGTCTACTACTTTCAAGACCCAGTGACAGGACACAAATACTGGGATGAGTGCAATTTTGAAGGTTGTTATGAAGATTGTTTCCTTCTGAATGATGATCTGCCTCCTAAATTGCTCAAGGAGATATACGCTTTGGAAAATTCACCAAAAAAGCCAGAAAAACCAAATCAAGAATGCTCCCCGAGCAAATCCAACAATTGAGTTTGACCAAGAATCAGCAGCGAGCCAGTTATTAGTGAATCCAGCCTACAAGGCCCTTTTTGAGACAGCCAAGTCTATCTTTTGTAGCTCAAGTTAGTTTGAGCATTATCAAGTCTGAATTTTGCTTATCGAGTCTGTATTTTGCTTATTGAGTCAGTTTGTACTTTTCCTTATAAGTCAATCTATACTTTGCTTTATGTCAATTGAGTCAGTTCGTACTTTCCTCTTTATTGAAATTCTCGTTGGTCGAGGGGGAGAGCCAATTGTAGTCCCGAACTACATCACGGCCTAATTCCTCCGAAATGAGGATACGTAGGCAACCCGTAAAGGTTCGGCCTTTGTTTTGCAAAAATCAAAAATTCAGATGTATTCAAACAGAGCACTGAAAATTGGGGTAATTCTTTCCAAAGCTGTGGTTGCATTGCACATCATGCATCATTCTTTCATCTGTACATAAATTTCTGCACATCACTCTTTTTCCGCACTAGTCACTAAATGCATTTTGCTTCCACTATCAGTTTCAATCATTCGTAAGAGCAAGAAGAGCGCTATACCTAGTTGGACTAGAACTCCCAAACAGCGATTAATTCGAACTGAGTCAAAAGCAATACAGTCAGATTCAGCAGATTCTGCAAAAATGTCAGGCAAAAGTGAGATCGAGGCTCTCAAGATAGCCTTGGAAGAACAAATGAGCACAAAGGATAGTCGATGGCTGAATTACTACTCTTAATTCAAGGTTTGACCCTTCAAAACAAGCCACGGGAGCGGCCCGCCACCAAACTCACCTCCGCGAGAAATCAATTTGAAGGCGCGATGGCGAAAAGCCAAACTCAAGAATCGGTCCGTAAATGTGAAAAGAGAGCCGCCACGAGTGTTGACATGGACAATTTATGTCTATTTCCCGGCGCCAAACTCCCGGAAGGATTCAAACCTATAACCTGGGAAAAATTTGATGGAAGTGGAGATCCAAGAGCTCATCTGCAAGCATACGTGGGCACTCTGTCCATGTATAACATTGAAAAGAACGCCATGGGTCAGATGTTTCAGCAGACATTGGCAGGGCCGGCACTACGATGGTTTTTGAATCTTGACATTTCGAAGAAAGGAAGTTGGGAAGATATTGGGGCAGCCTTCATGGCTCAATACAATTACAATATCCAGCTGGAGATGACCATTCGAGAATTGGACGCAACCAAAATGGGAGCCAACGAGTCCTTTGCGGACTTTATCAGAAGATGGAGGGGGAAAGCATCTCAGATGACAGATCGACCCTCAGAGAAGGAGCAGATGAGAATAATCACGAAGAATCTAGCGCCCGATTTTGCAAAGCACTTGGTAGTTTTCCAAACCACCGCCGACTTCAAAACCTTCTACGAGGCCGGCCTTGCAGTAGAAGATGCACTCAGAACTGGTATATTTGAGAAAGGAAAAACTGTCAAGCCTAGACGAGTTTACTCTGGCAACAGCAATACTCTGTTCGGAGCCAACCAATATAACCATACCCAAGCCAGCTCCTCAAACTCCAAACCAACCAAAACTAAACCTATTAACCAGATAGCAACCCAGCCAACCCGGCAAGCAAGGAATTTCTACCAATTCCCTTTTCCCTTGACAACAGTCTACTAGAAGCTCCTCGAAAAGGATGCTATCAAGCCGCTTGAGCCCCGCGAGCCACCCAAGGTGCTTCCTCCAAACCATAACGCCTTCTGTTCCTACCACCAGATGCCCGGCCATCACACCAACAATTGTATCCGTCTTAAGCACAAGATCCAAGATCTCATTGAAGATGGAACAATTCCACTGCCCCTAAAAAAGCCAAACACTATCTCGAATCCCATGCCAGAACACCAACCCAATACCTAAATCAACCAAATCTCCCTCAGCTCCACTTCAAATAAACCGAGTTCCACTAAATTCAACCCGAGCCTCTACATCATACTGGCCACCAAGCCTAAGCCAATTGCTCCAGTACCCGAGGATTTGGGAGTTTGCTCCCTCACAAGCATCAAATCAGGGCAGAAATCGAGATGGGCAGACATCACGGAAAACGAAGAGTGGGCTATGAATGATCAAGATTGGGAAGAACTCCACCAGGAGTGGGACCCAAGCCAGTTTATTATCTCAGATTCTTGTGACAAGCCCATTGTCTCTATACCAACAGATTCGAGTATCTGTAGGATTGACAAAGTCGTATGCATTTCCGGCATGGTGCATACTCTTGAATACGTTGAACCAAGTGAACAAGAAGATTGGCGAGAAAGGTGGGAGGCAATTTGCGCCGATCCACTCGATGCAGTTTCACTCCCGGCATTGTTTGAAGAGCCCGGAGACATATGGAACCGGACACTCGGAGAAGTTTATCACTAGGTCCCTAGCAGCAACTCTCCAGATAATTTGCTGCCACCTCCGCTTCTCGGAATCGAAGAACATTCTGCTATAGAAACCGTCTTTGGAGATCGTGATTGGTTTCCTCAAGCCTAAATTATCGGCGAATCTCTGCCCCGGCCATCTGTGTCGTTTCATCCTCAGCCAAATGTTTCAACTCTAACTGAGGATTTCGTGGATTCGTTTTGGAATGAAGAAGACGTGATCGATATCCAGTTTGATAACGGTGAAATTTGGACTATCGACAAGACCATGTTGGACAATTCATTTTGGCATGATCGAGCACTGGAAAATCTGGGAAGAAAGATGGAGGAAATTAAGATCGAGAAGCAGAAAGTCGAGACCAATCTCGCAGGTTTTTGGACCGAGTATTTTGATACTCAGCGAAAGTTGGAATCCATCCAGGCTGGGAAGCGAAAGGTCAATGAGTTTTCAGACTTTTGGGAAGAAGAGCCACCGTCAGTCAACCGAGTAACATGAAGCGGACGGATTTATCAACCTCCCAACCTACAGAGAGGCAACACCTTTAACCACGCTCAAGTTGGGGCATTTGTTTGCGACAATCCCGTCCAAGATGATTCAATCTTGAGTAACCCCGAAGGTGTCACTCAGACACCAGAAGTTGTCATTCAGCCACCACAAAGGAATCCTATGCTAGCGGAAGATCCCATCCGAAAGCAACTTGAAAGAACTCCAGCATCAATATCCATCTGGGGGCTGCTTTCCTCATCTAGGGAACACCGTCAGAAGTTGATCAAGACTCTCTATAACATGGAAGTGCCACCCAACACTCCTCCCGAAGCACTGGTGGCTTTGCTTGTGCCAAACCGGGCAAAACATGTCGTGACTTTCACCGAGAAAGATTTACCGGCGGAAGGAGCCGGTCACAACAAGCCATTACATATCACCATGAAGTGTATGGGAAAATGGGTCCCCGTTATCCTCCTAGACAACGGATCCGCTCTGAATGTCTGCCCGCTGCGCACAGCTTACTGTTTGGGATTTACAACTAAGGATTTCCAACCGTCGAGCGTCGGAGTGCATGCTTACAATAATACGCGCAGGGATGTAGTCGGAGTTGTTCAATTGGAAATATCAATTGAGGATTTCAAGTCTAGTATCGAGTGTCATGTGCTCGACATTCTCTCGTCTTTCAACTTGCTGTTGGGCAGACCATGGCTTCACCATCCGGACATTATGGCAGTACCATCTTCTCTGCATCAGAAAGATCAGCTTGGTTTGGCCACGGGAACTCTAACTATTTATGGGGAATCTGGGATGCGTCCCCATGTCTCTGATAACGCCCCTCTGCTCGAGATTACACATGGAGAAGAAGATGTCGCTCTTGGAGGATTCTCTTTTGACACCGCTGGGGCAGTTCTCACTATCAAGATGGATGAGGATTTCTCGGTTAGTTCTACGGTTATTGAGATGATGAGAAAGATGGCTTACATGCCAGGATTGGGATTAGGCCGCAACAATCAAGGAATGGCTGAATTCCCCAAGTTCCCTATGAACAATCACCGCTTCGACCTTGGGTATCAACCCTATGGGGATGAGAAAGGAAGTGGAGGGAAAGCTCGAGCCCGTGCTCAACCAGAGAAAGGTCCCATTCGTTTTATCAAAGGAAAAGAGGCTATCTACTAGGGAGAGCCAGAACCATTTTGGGATGTGGAGAAGAAAACCAAGCTACGAGGGTTCAAAATCTTCGCCAATAACACGTGGGACAGTGATGATGAGTCAGCAAAGTTGGAAGAGTTGGTCAAGCAATGCAAATCTGACTGGATTGAAGTTTTTGACTTAGGGAATCTGATATCGTTGTTTGGGAATGAAAGTCCAATAGGTATGGTCGAGGACGGGCCTGCTGAAATAACGATTGGTTTGGAGCCTGTTGGAGAAATGGAATTGATGATGCTAAGCCAAGAAGCCCTTGGAGATGTTACCTCGCTCATTGTGGATGCCAATGGAATTTATAAAAACTGCACTTTTCTACCTAAAGTTATTTACACTGGCACTGAATTTGAGTCTAAGTCAAAATCTAGCACTGAGTCTGAGTTTAGCACTGAGTTTGAGCCCACTTCTGAGTCAATGCATGTGTCTATCGGTCCTCCGCGTCGTCATTTCTCTTTTGAATTTGAGTCCACTCTCATGTATCACGCCCCCGGGGCCCCTTCTTTTGCAATGAATGAAATTGACTTTGCTTAGCTTGCTGTGTCTGAAATAAATTGTGTTAACCCGGACGATGATGAGATTGAGTCTAAGGAAGAAATTTCAAAAGAACTCCGATCCCTAATCGAACAAGAAAATGAAAGGCATGCTAGCCTCTAAAAGAAGAAGTAATTTCAATAAATCTGAGAAATGAGAGTGATCCACAAATGGTTCAAATTGGTTCTGGGCTGTCTCCGGAGGAATTTAAAGCTCACTCAGATCTTCTCAAGGAATTTCAAGATGTTTTTGCATGGTCTCACACAGACATGCCAGGAATTGACCCGAAAATCATGGAGCATCGAATCCCGCTGTATCCAGATGCAAAACCTGTCAAGCAGAAGTTGAGGAAGATGAGGCCAGACTAGGTGTTGGAAATCAAGAAAGAGATTCAGAAACAGATTGATGCAGGGTTTTTAATGGTGACGGAATACCCTCAGTGGGTCGCCAACATCGTGCCAGTTCCCAAGAAGAACGGGAAGATCGAGTCTCAAGGGATTTCGTGAGATTTAAACAAGGCCAAATTTCTAAGGACAACTTTCCACTGCCGCATATAGATGTACTCGTGGACAACACCGCAGGGCACGCATTGCTGTCTTTCATGGATGGCTTTTCAGGCTACAATCAGATTCTCATGGCCCCCGAGGACCGAGAGAAGACTACTTTCACTACAAAGTGGGGCACCTACTGTTACAGGGTTATGTCGTTTGGGTTAAAGAATGCCGGGTCCACTTACCAGAGGGCTGCTACAACTCTGTTGCATGATATGATTCACAAAGAAGTTGAAGTATATGTAGACGACATGATCGTCAAATCCAGGGAGAGAGAAGGGCACCTGTACGCCCTCAGAAAGTTCTTTGAAAGGATTCGCAAGTACAGATTGCGTCTCAATCCCGTGAAATGCACATTTGGAGTTACAGCAGGAAAAATGTTGGGTTTTATGATCACAACCCGAGGAATTGAAGTGGATCCATCCAAAATCAAGGCCATCCTTGAAATAGAACCACCGCAAACAGAGAAAGAAGTACGAAGTTTCCTTGGCAAAATTCAGTTCATCAGCAGATTCATCGCCAAGTTAACCACAACTTGCGAGCCGATGTTTCATCTCCTCAGGAAAGGCGTGCCATTTAAATGGGACGACAGATGCCAGAAAGCCTTTGAAGCAGTCAAGAAATATTTGCGTGAATTCTCCAAGATCGATGCCACCGTACGGGGCAACCCCGATTCTATATCCACACCACCCCCTCAGCCATGGGATGCATGCTAGCACAAGAAGGAGAAGGCGGATCCGAGAAAGCTGTGTATTACCTAAGCAAGAAGATGGTTGGGTGCGAAGAACGATACACTTCTCTGGAGAAGACTTGTTGGGCTTTAGTCTGGGCTTCCAAGAAGTTAAGACATTACATGTTGGCTTACTCTGTAGTGTTGATTTCTCGAATGGACCCTCTCAAATATCTATTTGAGAAACCCGCACTTACAGGCAAGTTAGCACAATGGTTGCTTTTGCTCGCAGAATTCGACATCAAGTATGTTACTAGGAAGTCAGTAAAAGGAAGAGCTGTCGCCGAGTTTCTCGCCAATCACCCAATGGAAGGTCCGGAGGACGTAGAGTTTGAATTCCCGAATGAAAACGTAATGACAACCACCAATGATGTCAAGATGTTATATTTCGATGGGGCAGCCAATCAGAAAGGGTTCGGAATCGGGGTACTACTAATTTCCCCAGAAGGATCACATATCCCTCTTGCTTTCAAGTTGAATTTCGAGGTTACCAACAACCAATCAGAGTACGAAGCCTGCATAGTGGGAATGGAAGCCGCCTTGGAAATTGGAGTCAAAAGACAAGAAGTTGTCGGAGACTCAAATCTAGTGGTATCACAAGCAAATGGCGACTGGAAGGTCAAGGAAGACAAGCTGAAACCCTATCATCAAGATTTGGATGACTTGATCCCACAGTTTCAGATGGTCACTTTCACGCATGTGCCAAGATTGAAGAATCGGTTCGCCGATGCCCTCGCAACGCTAGCATCCATGGTTGAAATACCAAACGGAGTCGGGCTCAGACCAATTGTGATCGAACAGAGAGACAAGCCTATCTATGAATACGTCATGGCCATTGACGAGCCAAACGATGTCTTGCCATGGTTTCGCGACATTTGGAACTTCATTGAAAGAGGCGAGTATCCAGAAGGAACTGACAAGAAAGACCAAGTTGCTCTTCGGAGGTTGGCATCTCAGTACATCATTTGTGGAGGACAACTATATCAGAGATCTTATTGTGGAACGCACAAATTGTGTGTGCACGGAGAAGAAGCTAGTCGGATTATAGAAGAAATTCATAAAGGAGTTTGCAGTCCTCATATGAATGGCATGATGCTCACCAAGAAAGTCTTGAGGCAAGGTTATTATTGGTCAACCATGGAGACTCAATGTGTTGAATACGTGAGGCGATGTCACAAGTGTCAGATCCATGCCAATCTCATGCATGTCCCGCCGTCGGAATTGCACTCCATGACTTTTCCTTGGCCCTTTTCCGTATGGGGCATAGATGTCATCGGCAGAATCACGCCAGCAGCGTCAAACGGGCACAAGTTCATCCTGGTTGCAATTGATTACTTCACCAAGTGGGTCGAAGCTGCTTCCTACACGACCCTCACTGCGGTCCAAGTTGCTCATTTTATCAAACAAAACGTCATCTACAGATATGGGGTCCCTCAAGCTTTCGTATTAGACAACGGAGTTCATTTCAAAGGAAGAGCGGCAGAAGCTCTAGAAGAATTTGGGGTCCAGGTTCATAAATCAACTGTCTATCGACCGCAAACCAATGGAGCTATGGAAGCAGCCAACAAAACCATCAAGACTATACTGGAGAAGACCACTGAGTCCCGCGAATTTGGCACGAGCAACTACCTTTGGCATTGTGGGGGTACCGGACATCTATCCGGACTCCAACTGGGGCAACACCCTACTCTCTGGTTTACGGTAAGGAGGCTGTTCTTCCCATCGAACTTGAAATTCCATCTTTGAGAATTATGGCAGAGTCAAGAATAGATGAAGCAGAATGGCAAAACGCAAGATTTGAAGAGCTCATGTTGTTCGATGAAAGACGGCTTAAAGCCTTGTATCATGTTCAAGGGTATCAACGCCGAATAGCCCGTGCTTTTAACAAGAAAGTGAAGTCCAAGGATTTACAAGAAGGCGACATGGTTTTGAAGGAGATTCGGGCTCCAGTTTTCGATCCGCGTGGGAAATTCCGACCGAAATGGGCCGGGCCCTACATTATCAAGAAGATCTTGTCCGCAGGTGCAGCGCAACTCATCGATCTCAACGGCAACAAATTTTCTACTTTGGTTAACTTGGATCAACTCAAGAGATATTACCCCTGAGAGAAGCTCGCTGGACTGAAAACCACAAGGGCGGACAGTTCCAGGCAAAAATTAGAGCAAAAGCCTGCTAGGTTGAAAACCCAAAAGGGCGGCCTAGGCAAAAGATAAGGCTAAATCAATCAAAGCTCGCTAGATCGAAAACCCGAAAGGGCGGTACTAGGCAAAATTCAGAGCGCAAAAGGAGAGTATAAATACCCGAGTGAACCTTAACCAAACAATTGTAGTCCTGAACTACGTCTTGACCTGATTCCTTTCTACAAGGGATATGTTGGCAGCCTCATCCCGAGGTTCGGTCACAATCTTTTGAGTTGATTCCAAGTCCTTGTGCGCATTTCAGATTTCACAGGCAGAACCAGTAAGAATCAAGAGTGGAAAGTTCTCAAAACTCAAGTTTTATTCAAACAAGCCTTTTCGATTACATCACTGAGCATGAAACTTTCAAACAAAAACAACAACATCCATAACATTGGGTGCACAACTTATTTCAGGCACATTAAGATCGAGTCTAAAGTCTATCTTAGTTTCCATTGTCTCTTGCTTCAATATCTCTTGTCAACCATCTCTGGTAGCGTGCCGGAAGAAGAACGCTAGAATATGGGTCTCTTGGAATGGTCATGCGCTCCCTCCAATTGTTCTGATAAGCTCTGAATGTGGCAAGATTGAAATTTGGTATGACAAAGTTCTCAAGACCGGCAGGCGGCGGTACCTGACGAGCTCCAAGCTAACAGAGGATGCGGTTTGGAATATAAAGGTCCATTGGGTCAAACCTGCTAGAACTATTCGCTGGCGCCCAATGTTGCTGATAGCCATGTCAGGAAGGTCAATCCAAGTCAAGCGCCAAGAGATCACCTCTTCTGTGAGCCGAGAAAGAACCTGGATCCAACCTCCCACATCATCAAAAACCTCCTTGAAATCCTGATAACAAACCCTCGTGTTTCATGAACTCGGTTTCTCGTCACAGGCTCCAACAGATTAGCCTTGTCACATAACCACAGCTGTGTGAAAGAGAGAAAACAAGTAAGAAACCTTAGAAAGCCTTAAACTGAGAGTCGAGGTAAAAAGAGAACGAGTGAAAAGCCAGAAAAAGGAGAGCTGAGTGAGAAGCCTACCTGTAGGATCAGCGGACTACCTTCAAAGACGTCGGTCCTACCGGCATGAACCCCATCCAAACCCATCAAAGTTTCAGCCAGAACCATGGGAGCTACATCCTTGCGCTCCCCAATTTGCATAGCCACACCAACCAGGGAAAAGCTTGCCTGACCGTCAAATTGCACAAACAAGAATGCAGCCAATAAACACAAGCACAGAGCAAAATCATTGGAGCGGAACCCTTCAATCAGACGTGGAACGTTCAGAAAACCTCCACGAATCAAGGACTTGGCCGTATTATTGCTTATTTCAAGTTTGGAAGATAGCACTGGGGCAAAACTAACTCCATGGAGGGGAATGATGGGCTCCACCAAGTCAAAACCTCCGATGTATGCATAGAATTCTTCCACCGTGGGGCATAACTCGTGGAGACCAAAGCAGAAAACATGCACCTAAGGGTCCCAGAATTGTATTGCAGCTCGCAACAGCTCTGGACGTATGGACACTTCTCAAATGTAATGAAGGGAAGTCAGCCTATGACCCCGAAAGTGGAGCCAGTCCAAGCCATCAAGGTCATCGAGCCAAGAGCGCATCAAGGCTGACAAACTCGCCGCCATTGTGAGAGGGGGGAACAAGGAAGAAGTTTGCGAATTTGAGGTGCAAATGAGGGATGGAATGAATAGCTTTTTATAGCTACCATGCATGAAGAACGATACGAAGTTTGAAGTTCCAAAGAACGGCCATCTCGAAAAATGTGCCAACTCGAAAATCGCAAGGAATCATGCTAAAAATGGCAAGGCTTCTCAAAGGATGCCTCACAATGGCCCTTCAAGACCCTAGGACATGCATTAAAGTGATAGAAGGCCAAAAGAGAGGACCAGAAATCGGCTGTAAATTGCATATTTTGGCACTGTCAGGCCAGTCCCGCACGGCACACTAATAGTGTTGCACGGCACAGTTTTGGTGCCGCACAGCACAACTGGCCAAATTCCAGCAAAACTGAGTTTTGACCATCCGGGGGTCATTCCATGCTTCTTTTGGGCATTTGACCTATGCATACAAGCCATGGCGAGCGCATACAACCTAGTGGAAGGATCGATTGGCAACCCTAACCAAAATTCCAATAATCAAGGGTGTCTCGAAGACTTTAACATCAAGAATGGAAGTACCGGCAAGCTACATTTCATGATAATGTCATCTCACGAGTATAGTCAATTCATGTGTGTCATGTCCATAGGCCATTCCATTCATTTGTCAACGGCAATGCCGTCGCATGCGCACAACGAGCGTCGTTCTCTTATCATTAATTCATGCATTGTACACATGAGTCCAAAAGTTAGTTCCATTTCATTGAGTCCTGTGAGTCACAACCATGAGTGAGAAACAAGCTTTCTATATACAAGTTTGGTGGTCGCAATTCAGTTGTTTTAATTAAGTACTCACGTGCAAACATTGATTTTTCAAAATTCATTGCCAATGTGAATAAAAAGCATGACAAGGTGTGAAGTTTTTATAAAACCAAAATCAAAATATCCACATCATGAGCATAACTATATCCAGGGGCAAACAGGCCCAATGCAATATCAACTACTACGGCTCACAGGCCATCTATACAAAAGGCTAAACAAGCACCCAAACCAAAACGAGGCACGCAGGCCCCACCTAATAAAATGCTACTACTAACAAATGTCTCAAGTACGAGGACGCTTCGAAGAAGCATTTCCCCGAGGTCTGTACTCCTCTGGCATAGCAGGATCATCCTCAGTATTGCTGCTCTCAGCAGACTCCTCCCTCTGCGATACACTCTCTCTCCGTCTCTCAGAAGAACGCAGCACTCAGCCTGAAGGTGGAGTCACTGAAATGGCTCGAGGCGCAGAACGCCTAGCACTCCGGGAACCTAATGCTCCCTGCACAAGCAACAAGGTCTATCAAATAAGAAGCATGCATGATCGACGGAAAAGAAAGGCAAGTCTAAGTGTATACCTCAGAAGCTCCAGCACTAGGGGTAGCCCCTCGGCTAGCTCCTCTCTCACTACCGGTACTCTCTCTCCTCCTGCGAGTTCCACGGCTAGCCTCTCTGCCTCTGCTAGTCACTCCAGCGCCTCGGCCTGTACCTCTACCAGCACCACGAGCCGGTGTCCTCTCTCTAGCAGCTCTCTGCCCACGACCAAGTACAACTCCTGGCTCGGCTCGCGGGCGCACCTCTGGAGCCATGCCCATCACATTTGCACCCCGTTCGCCCGATTAAAAATCGGTCTTTACTAAACATTTGTGGGATTTTTGGAAAACAATTTTGTTGTTGAATGTCGACAAATAAACATTTAAATTAAGCAAAGCAGACAATAATAATGAGAAAAACAAATAATTACTATGTAACTGATAAGAATCAAACGAAAATCCAAAGTTCTTGACTGCTCGTGCAGGGGACTGATCAAAAGTCACATTTTACCAGAAAAGTGTGTCGTGCGGCACAATGGATGCACCGTACGGTACAAAAAGTGTGTCGTGTGACACTGTTCATCAATTTAACGGTCAAATTTTCAAATGAGTACCGTACAACACTCAAAATGTGCCGTGCGGCACAGTAAGAGTGTCGTGCGGCACAACTGGCTGCAAAACAGTTTGAAACTTTGGCTTTTCGAAATGATTGATCAGAGGCACATACAAGGTATGAAATGTGATTAAAATGAACTACTTTGAATGGGAAAACAATGTGTTTGAATAAGGGATGTCCTTCCTCATTGAATTGCTCCGTACGAGGCGATATTTTCATCGTACGACGCGACCGGGAGGTATAAAATCAAACTAATATTACTGTGATTTGGGTATACCAAGCATGGAGATGATATAAGAGATCATTCCATACTTAGTACCCCTCCCCTCAGGGTACCAAACTCAAGGAATTTGGCGAAACGGGTTTATACCTCGGTTTCAAAACTCTCAGATTGAATCGTCGGACTGGACTTTTGAGTGTTGTTAGAGCCTTCCCTGAACTTCAACTTCACAGTAGAGTAGTGACAAGGAGGTTTGAAGGCTCTGGTTTGGGCAAATTTGAAGTGGCTATATCACGGTTTTGGAAACCGAAAACAGGGGGTGGGTTGGTTGATCGGAATTTGCTTTGGAGAGGGTTTTGTTTGATTTTCTGGAGATTAGAGGCCGTAGTGAGGATGATGGACAGTAGAAAGGATGCTTAACAATGGGGATTCATGGTTCTTCTTACAAAATTTTCTGATTTTTCAACCTCTCATTCTCATCCGAAATCGGTTGGTTTAAATAGGGGATGAGTGATCTTGGTCCTTACGTAAACTTGGCCTCCACACGTAATCATGATGGTCCTAGAGTAGTCTCTCCTGTTTGCCTGTAACCATCAGAACAGAGGGATGCCATGGTCAACAATTCCTGCTGCTGGGAACTTGCAAAAGCTGTGACAAGTGACAATGCGTATGGTACACAAACTGTGCCGTGCGGCACAACTTGTGTACTGTGCGGCACAACTGGCCACCGAAATTCAAAGAACTGCTATACGAGATTCTGGCTGTGTCGTGCGTTGAGAGATGAGTACCGTGCGGTACTATTGACTGAGTTGACTTGGAGAATTTCAATCCGAGAGTTCCTTCGGGCATTTCCTTTCATCATTGGGGATAAAAATGTACGCGAACGTTTCATTTTGGGGTGTCTACATACTCCTTAGCTACACCATTATGAGCAAAAAAAAAGAGAGAATGCTAGTTAACTGTCCTAATAACTGACTAACTTAGGCATTTTACTCCACTACTATGGATGGCCTAAGCCAAGACAGCAAAAAAGTAGAGCAGTATAATAAGGACGTGGGCTTTGGAGTCGCTCTTTTGAGGGTTTCTATGTCTTGCTCTGCAAGCCTTTAGTCTACTCTTTGAGTAGGGCTCCGTCACCATTTTCCCCGTCCATTCTTGCCTTCATTTCTTCCCCTCTCATCCCCTTCTCCTCCTAGAATCCAATCCTTTCTCTCTCCCTCCACTTTGTTACTGAAATCTCCATACCTAGTTACTATGATGAATCCACCTTCTCTTTCTACAAAGGAATCCAGCAATCAAGATGATGATGATCTGTTTCTCCGTACTCTCACGGAAGATGAACAAGAAGAAGTTCCCCTCTCACACAATGATGTTGTGGCAAGCGAAATCGAGTGCCGCACATGCCTCTTTGGTAAGGTGGTCTCCCGAAAACCTCTCAATCTTGTGGGTCTCAGATCTACCATGGAAAAAGTGTGGGGAAACCCAAAAGAAAATCCTCGTTCTTGTTGTTGGGGATGGGATTTTTCAATTATCTTCCCTACCGAAATGGTTGCTACTCGAGTTCTCCGAGGCAAACCCTGGTTTTTTAACAATCATTATCTCAATCTGGAACAATGGAAACCCAATATCCATCCTAAGCAATATTGTTTCAACATTACGTCGGTGTGGGTTCAAGCGTGGGGCATACCTCTTCAGTACCTTTCTAAAGATGTTGGTGTAAAATTGGGCCTTATAAGTTTGGCAATGTGGATGAGGTAATTATTCCTAACACCAGCAGTTGGGGTGGTCATTTCCTAAGAATCATGACTTATTTGGATGTCTCTCAACCTCTTAAACGGGGGTGCATGATCAGATTCTCTACGGACCCTCCGGTTTGGGTTGAATTTCGCTACGAGAAGTTACCAGTGTTTTGTTGTTTCTGTGGCAGAGTTGGGCATGAACTTCTTGCATGTGATAAAAGATTTCTTGATTTGGAAGAAGATTTTGTGGCTTGATTCAATATGGTGACTGGCTTCGAGCATCACCAGCAACTCAACAAGGTCGTTGGTAGGAGGTTCCTTCCCCGTCAGGCAATCAAAAAATGTCTGGGCAATCATCGAAATCAGATGAATCTTCGGCGGAAAATCAGGGACGGAAATGTTGGGGAGAATGTGCGAATTCAAATTCAAAATGTTATCAAAAGGGTAATAATGCCATTCCGGATTGTAAATCTTCTGACCCTGCCCACAAGGAAATGTCAACTGAAGTATTCCTAGCCGAGCGATTAGTGGGATTTGATAAAATTTCTCTAACCAATTTGGAGGATGACCAACTTACCCTGTTATGTAAACATGTTCTCCGTAATATGGCTCGATCCATTTCTACCCATTATCCCCAACCCTCCACGGGCCTATTGAACCCCTAAAATAAGGCCCCGCCTATTCTTTTATCCCAGAGCATTGGCCCAAATACCCTTCCTAACCCCAAGATAACACAATTAACCAAACAAGTTGATGGCCCACTTTTGTCTCCTATTATGGGCCCTCCCCATACGAATTCACAGCCCACTTTTTCTAACCCACAAGATTACTATAACTCTGAATGCATCTACCCAAACGAGCAGTGCCCTTATCCCCCGATCTTCTTCTAACCCTCATACCGTCCCATTTCTTTCGTTCCCACTTGAGCACAACCCCATTAATTGAAATTCATGTAGCTACTTCGTTGGGGCAGACCTCAACTCTAAAAAAGCGTGGCCGACGGACTACCACCACTTGACCTTCCAATTCAAAAACAACTCTGCAACATCCAACCCCTCCTTCTCCACCCTTCAGTTACCATGGCAAACGAAACTCTACGGTTTCGGAAGAAGTCTAGATTTCGAGCCCCAGAAAGAGAGCCCACAAGGGAAAAGGTTTGGCCTCTGTGACCTTTTTAGATGAAACTGTTATGGTGGAGGAGACCATCCCAAAATGGTCTCCAAATACCCTATGATTGCATGGAATTGTTAGGGTTTGGGGAGACCCCTGACATTCCATTAGCTTAAGGAGATGAATTGGCTCTACTCCCCCACTTTGTTCTTTCTTTTAGAGACAAAGAACAAAGTGACCAGATTGAAATCGGTAAGGTGATCTCTAAAGATGGATAGTGACCTTTGTGCTTGTTGCAATTCTTTATCCAACTGGAAATAGCGCAAAAGAGCTAATTCGGGGCAAGCAATTGCTAAACAAAAAGACCAGATTTTACTTTGTGTAGACACCCCGATTTTGAACCCAGGATACGCTCGAGCATTCCCAATGATGAGAACGAACCAATCATAACTACCCGAAACTTGTGAAGATAGCTTGAATTTGATCAAAAATCAACCAAACACCTCCAAATAACCCAAGCTAAACCAAGCCTTGTTAAACCAAGCCAAATCAGCAACTTGCCATCAAGAGCCTTGAGCGCTCAACCCCCTGAGGAGCACCTTGAGAGCTCAAGCCCACGGCTTTGAGCGCTCAACTCTGAACCAGTCAGGAATCTGCAGAGTATCTAATCATGAGATTTCATGCAGAGTGGAGCGTCTAACCACTTCTATACGTATTGTGCATGTACAATACACCTTACATTGCTACAATATACATCTAAAAATACACCTAAGGCATAAACCCACTATCTCTCTCTACTTTCTTTCCCTCCACTCACTCTATATAAACCCCCCCTACTTCCTGATTGAGGGTTCACCATCTTCACATTCTAGCACACCATATTCTCAGTAATCGTCCTCTCCCTCTCTCTCTACAATACCACTCTTTTTCATCAAAACCATCTGCCAAAAAAAACCATTTGTAAAACCAAAAATTTAACTCATGTTCATCAATTAACTTCATAATCTCCATCATCCATCCACAACACTAGCCAGAAACACCAAAATTTGTTGATTCTCAAACCCATCATCAAGTTCAAGCTTTCAATCGAGTGAAAAAGGTAGTTTAACAAGTGGTTTTCACTTTTCTAGTTCATCTGAGGGTGACTAGTGAGTTCAATTAAGTTCTTTATACTTCAATTAAACTCACGAAGGTCAGAAAGTTGTTCAAAAACATTATCAAAATCTGCAGGTGAAATTGGGGTTGAGCGCTCAAGCCTATAGCTTTGAGCGCTCAAACTCAATTCTGGGCAGTTTTCTATTTTATCAAGTTTCGAGCTTTCTATTGGTCTTGATTGTCTTTTAATAGTTAGCTGTGCTCTTTTGGTTCTCAAAAAGTTCATGTTTTTACTTCAAAACCATTTGCATGAGCTAAAATTAGCTATTTTATGACAATCAAGTCCCAAAGCCTTTGAAAATCTTGTGTACGGGTATCAAATAGTGTCTTTGGTACCTCTTGCACCTTCATATTATGCACTTATGGTCCTGAGAATCATCCAGAATCCTTTTTTATTGATGAAAACCAGAAGATCACTTAATGGCTTGAGCGCTCAAAGCTATCCACTTGAGCGCTCAAGCTGTTCTTGAGCAGATTATTGGTTCTTGGATATTTTGATGATGGATCATATTTTATTCAAGTTTGAGTGCGTGTGTGTGTGATCTTATTGTTGTGATTACAGTCTGGATTCCTCCTTTTCAAAGTATTTTCTTTGTTAAACTATTGTGATTTTCTTCTTTTATCATTATTTATGAGATCAATCTGCCTATTCTCATCTGATTTTCCATGAAAAACACTCTGTTGATGTTTGATCTTATAAAAAAATGACTAAAGAAGTGATGGAAAAGCTAAAAATCACAGAAGCCAGAAATGGACTTGAGCGCTCAAGCCATGATCATTGAAGCTCAAGTTCGATTCTCGAGAGGTTAAGCCAGTTCGGGGGCATCACCATTGAGCGCCAACCCCTATCTTTGAATCCGCATTGTAAAACCAGTTTGTTAAGCTTCAAGCCAGTGATTCTTTGAATTATTTGCCCAATTTCTGTTGTTGTTCATCTTTGTAAATATTTGTTGTAATAATTCTTTATTGTTATCATCCCCATGTAAATCACGCACACAAGCATTCACGTTAAATTTGCATGTTGGTATTTTCTTATCGTTTATGTGATTCCCATCCCCGATTCCCATTTCTTGTTTAGAATTGAATTTCAAACATTTTCAGAATCCCACAAAATATTGAGTAGAGACCGGTTCACGGACCGGGCGAGAGGGGTGCCGTAAAACCCTTCCCCTCTCGTAACCAAACCCCCGAATCCGAGAGATTTCTGGTTTCGCAATGATCAGTAAAATCCTTTCAATGGACAAACGAGTCATATTTTTATCGGTTTCTCGGATTCGGACCTCAAATCTGGGTGGCGACTCTAACAAATCACAATCTTTTTCGTGCGCGTCACCACACAATCTCCGTGGGCCGTCCACACTTTGAAAATCTCTAGTGTGGGTGTCCAATCTGATGTGATGCAAAGTTTGAAGGTTCAGCCTAATCAAGAATGGAATGAGGAGTTATTCTGGAAGCAAAAGTCGAGAATTAATTGGTTGCAACACGGTGATAAGAATACTCGATATTTTCATGCATCAGTACTCCAATGACGATCTAACAACCAAATTTCTGGTATTCAAACTGCGCAGGGAACTTGGACCGTTAATCCGCAAGAGGTTCAATAAGAATTCCAACACCATTTCGCCACCCTTTTTACCACTAGCCCAAAAGTTCACATGCAAGAAAGAGTGGTTGTCATTCCTTCCAAGATTATTGATGCTATGAACCGATTGCTCACACGTTCGGTAACTGACATGGCCAAAGCTTATGACCAAATTGAACGGCCATATCTGGAAGCGGTTCTATGAAAGTTTGGTTTTGATAATCAGTGGATACGGTGAGTCATGGCATGCATTACAATAGTTTCTTTTGCTAGGTAATCAATGGAGAGAATGGGGATTTATTCACTCCTTCCAGGGGCTTAAGACAGGGGTGTCCGCTCTCTCCATATCTATTTATTCTTTGTGTTGAAGGGTTCCACTACCTCATCCAACAAGCAATTACAGATAATGCTCTCAATGGCATTAAGATTGGGCAGCACTGCCCAGCTATCTCTCACCTCTTCTTTGCCGAGGACTCTCTCCTTTTTGGGGAATTTACTACTACTGGGTGTGTAAAGACCCAGAATTCCATGAAATTCTTTTTATCTTTTATTCATTTTAAATAACGTGAATGAGTTTATTAATATTTTAAAAAGTGTTTTCTTTCTAAGTATCGTATAAGTGTGTATGTCTTGGTGTATTGGGGGTTAAATAAATGGTAGGAATGCATGTTGCGATGTTGTGTGAGTGTTTGGAGATGTTGAAAATGTGTTAGAAATTATTGGCGTTCGAATTGGTGAAGTTGGTAAAAATTTAGAATTTTTCCCTCTAGATACTAGTATGGCTTTTTCTTGATATTGGTATCCAGTTATATTTTCTGCAGATTTTGAGTCATCAGAAACTCTAGATACCGGTATGGCTTTTTCTTAATACCGATATCCAGCTGCATTTTTTTGCGAATTTTGAGCTCGTCGTAGCCCTCTATAAATAGGGTCTTGGACTCTTTTCTTCACTCCAAAAACTACGAAACAAACCCTAAAATCACCCCTCTACCTTCTCTCTTCACACCTACCTCAAATCTTGTGATTTTAACCTCAATCGACCTCTAATCTTCAACATCTACACATTGGGTTCGTGAATCTCACTTCTTTGCACTCAAGTAAGAACTCTTGATTTGGGTCTTGTTCTTGCTCCACCCATGTTTTTCCCTCTCTCTCTTTGTTTGATTGTGAGTGTAACCTCTCTCTTGTAACTCGTTTTGGGCTTGATCTTGTCTCATGAATGCGTAATGAAGCTTGGGTGGATGTCATTCTTAGAGTTTGGGGTCAAAATCAGTTGGATACTCTAGGTTTTGCTTAAAACCTATTTTGGTGGGAATTTCTCTCCTCTCTCTATATATCTATGTGTTTAGATCATAAACCCTTGATTTCTACACATGATTTTTCATATATGTGATGGATTGTAAAGTTTCTGGCCTTTGGCTTATAAATTCGAGATTTTTGGTAAAATTTCTAAGTAAGGGTTGAATGTTTGATTGCTCTAGAATGTTTAACCATATAAATCTTGAATCTTGTTGATTGGTGGAAGAAAATCATGATTTGGTGGTTAGGGTTTATGGCTTAAGTAAGAATTGGAGCTTTGTGATATTTATGTATATATGTCAAATTACCTTCCTACTAATCAAATTCGGATATTTCTTAGTGTATTTGAGGAATGGATTAATGGAAATACTTATGGGTTTGACCCGTGATGAAAATACGAAAATACCCTTGATCGAATGAGTGTGGGAAGACTTGACAAGTTGAGTTCTTGGTAAATGAGACTGTTGGTGGGATGTTATGAGTGTATAATGCTTTACTCTCTCCCTCTCATTTCGTAATTGGATTGTTGGTTCGTGGAGTTGGATATGTTATGTTGATTGTGATGTGTTGCTTGTTGTGTGTTGTCTATGGTATGTTTTTTGTTGTTTGTTGTTCTTCACATTCCTTGATTATTTTGATTATGGTTGTGGAGTTGAAAATTGGATGGTATTCGTTGTACATCTTATGAGAGGCATCTCGGTGTACTTGGGGGTGTTTAAATGGTATTGTTGAGATGTACTGTACTATGACAGGTTAATTTTGTATGAAGATGAAAGAGTGGATTGTTTGAGAATGACTGGGAAAGGCCTAGTGTGATCCCAAGGGTGATGTTCAGATGGAAATCAAATGATAAGAATACTTCCGAAGAACTTGAAACTTTTATAGTGTATTTGTGTGCATACGGGGTGTTGGGTGTGCGTGTGTGTGTGTGTGTTGAGACGTGGTTGTGAAGGAAAGACTTCTAAAATTGGGCTTATACATTGTAGGTTCACTCACAAGCATAGTGCACCGCATACGTATATAGAGTTTGTGTTAGTGATTTTCCTACTGGGCTAGTGTAGCTCAACCTATCAATTTTCAAGTATTCGATAAAGAGCATGGCATGAAGTGCATTGGGAGTATATGAAATCTTTTGAAGGCATACATCGGAAGAGTTATCATTTTATCTCATGAATTTTATTTTTTGGAAGATAAAGTTGTAGTTCTATTCTTTTCTATCATCTTTCAATTTTGTAAAATGTAATAACTTCATGTATTAGGTACTTGTTTTCATATGGGATATGGGGATTCAATTAGACAATACATTTTGAATTTGAATATTTATAAATGAAATCAGATTTATTATTTTGAGAAAAGTATGTTTAAATATGTTGAAAATTGAGGGCATGACAGGGTGTCATGCAATCAATGATATCATTTGTTGCTATGAAAATGCCTCTGGTCAAATCGTGAATAAAGATAAGTCCTCATTGTTCTTTAGTGTGAATACTCCTATCGACGTCAAGCAAGGGATCTCCACTACCCTTAATATCTGTTTCGATAGCCACAGTGGGAAATATTTGGGACTGCCTTCCATCATAGGAGGTCAAAAATAGGTGTTTTCAATTATGCTAAAGACCATATTATCACGAAACTAAGGAGCTGGAAAGATTCTTTGCTGAACTTAGCCAGTCATGAGACTTTGCTTAAATTTGTGCTTCTTACTATGCCCAATTATGTTATAAAATGTTTTCTCCTTCCACAATGTTTATGCAAAGAGATATGTGCCACAATTAGAAAATTTTGGTGGGGTTCGAAAGATGGAAAGAACAAGATTAATTGGGTCAGCTGGTGCAAACTTTGTGATGGTAAAGATCAAGGAAGACTCGGTTTTCGGGATCTTCATGATTTCAATTTTGCTCTCCTCGCTAAGCAAGGATGGAGACTCTTAAATGACACTCAATCCCTTTTTCAGCGATTTTTTAAAGGTAAATACTTTCCTTCTGGCTCTTTTTGGGAAGCCAGCTGCCCAATTCAGTGGCATGGGGCTGGAGGAGTATTCATGCAGGTGGAGAAGTGCTTCAGAAGGGTTGGCGCTGGTGTGTGGGTGATGGTACATCGATACAAGTTTGGCATGATCCTTGGTTGCCTCGTTCACTCTCTTTTAAAGTCCTTAGCCCTATGCCACCTGCGGATTCTCCCCACCATCATATCTAGTTGGTCTCTGATCTCATAGATGGTGAAAATCACACTTGGAACATCCCTCTCCTTAAGTCTTTATTTTCAGATATGGATGTGGATGCTATACTCTCAATTCCTATTAGCACTCGGGGCTCTCCTAGTAGGGGTATTCCCCGTCACTCCAGAGAGCATGGGGAATCAAGCACGAGATCATCATCTGTTATAGCTTTTTGGAAAAATATTTGGTCCCTTCCTGTTCCTAACAAGGTGCGTTCGGTCTTATGGTGTTGTGGTCACGGTGCTCTAGCTATTTTTGACAATCTTAATCACAAGAATATAGATGTTTCTCCTTATTGCCCCAGATGTAAATCTGCTCCTGAAACAATTGAGCATATTTTGCTCTAATGCAAAATGTCTCCTGAGGTTTGGGAAAGGTCTCTTTTTGCATCTGCTATGTCACATTCTTGGAGGAATCTCTTTTTTTTAGAGTGGTGGAACTCTATTATTTCCAGCTTTAGAGATAATCTTGATTTATGCAGGTTGGTGGCTTCGATCTATTGGTTCTTGTGGAAGGGTAGAATCACTGTTTATTTGAGCATCAGAGCTGGCCTAGCACCCTTGTATTGGAAAAAACTGGGTCTCTATGCGAAGATTTTAGGACGGCTAAGTTGCTAGCTCACTGTTCCCCTTCAGTCACAACCCCTTGCCACCAGTCCTCCTGGCTTCCACCTTCTGGTGTGATCAAACTCAATGTTGATGGTGCAGTTGACAAGCAAGCTGGGCGGGTGGGTGTTGGTGCTATGACTAGAGATCATTTCGTCAATAATTTGGGTACGATGTTCATTCCTTTTACTGGTTTCTTCTTGGCTCGAACCACTGAAGCATTGGGTTTTCTTGAAACACTTATTTTGGTTGCAAACCAAGGTTTGTCAAGTATAATAGTTGAAGGTGATGCTCTTTAGATTGTCCAAGATTTGTCTCAAGAAGGAAAATCTTTCTCCGATCGTAGCTCTATCCTCTTTGATTGTGTAGAGGTTTTACCTCTTTTTTCTTCATGTTCTTTTACTCATGTTAAGCGTACTTTTAATAGGGTAGCCTATTCGTTGGTTAAACAAACCCTTTTAGGTGCAAGGTCTGAGTGTTTCTCTTTTTTTCTTTTTTTTTCGCGGGGGGGTTCCTATCCCACATGCGCTCACTAATCTTGCTCTTGATGATGTTCGGTGTTTTGACCGTTTTCCTATCCATTATTAATAAACCTCTTTTTCCGTGAAAAAAAAAAGACGTGTTGTGGTCAAAACGTGTTGCTTCGTGTCTTTAGGCACAGGCAATTGCTAGCATCTTCCAAATACTACATTCTAAAACTAAAAATAAAAAATAACAGTAAAACTAATTTAGACCTACAACTTAAAAGAAGGGCACAAAGTTATGGGGTTTCATCTTCCACTTTAATTTAAAGGTTTAGTTACTGTGGAGTCAATATATGTGATCATGCAAAAATAAACCTCCATTATAATCAATGTACTTCAGTAGAATTAATCAACAAAACACCAAGCAATTGAAATGGGAGAAACAAATAGAAGTACAACTCAAAGCATGATTAGAAAATCAATTGAAGAACATCATTATCACCTCAAATCTTGATTTGGGTCTTGCTGGTTTTGTGGATTTTGTATTGTTTTTAATGAACACACTAAATCCTAAACTTGAAAAGATCTTGAACTGAAATAATCAAGCTTCTATCAAGAAATAAAACACAAAATCAAATAAGTTAAATTGGGGTCATTCAAACGGTCAAAACTCAAAATTGAACAAAGAAGATTAAAATTAGAGAAATCCAAAGGTCTGTCAAGTTCGTCGAAATCAAAACCCTAGCCTCAGATGGTCTGTCAATTTCGCCGAACAAAAAAACCAAATTCAAAACCCTAGCCAGGGTGTCATTAGTTACACTTCATCAAAATCGAACAACAAACGAGACAAAGAACCTTGGTTATGAGTTCGTATCCATATCGATCTATTCGAGTTCATCTTCTTTGATCAAGCCCTTCTTCTTAAGTGTTCTCTCTCTCTCTCTCTCTCTCTCTCTCTCTCTCTCTCTCTCTCTCTCTCTCTCTCTCTCTCTCTCGTTTGACAGAAGTGTGAAACGAAAAGGGGAAAGGGAGTTTGTTATGACCCATTTGCAGACCGGGTGTGTTTTAACTTGGGTCTATTTTAACCCGCAAGACCACTTCTTATCCCCAGCTATGGGATATGATCAAACGGCTTAGAAAAAAGTCCCAAATGGGAGCCTTAGTCCAAGATCCTGGATCAGAACCGTTGTACATGTATATACAATGGGGATCCAATAAAGGACCCCTTACATGCGGGACTCACCGAATTGGCTCATTCCCCGATCAAATTTGAACAATCTGAACCATTCAATGTGTATAAAACATGTTTTTAATGGTCTACCCAAGGAATTATAAAATAAAATAAAAAAGATGACCGGAAATGGCTTGATCCGAGCAATTTTCAATAAAAAACTGTATCAAAATTTGATTGAAAGAGCTGAGAAAAGATGATTCCTAAATGTAACGGATCCCTTATTGGATTGTCCTTATCTATATATAGACCCACACACATTAATAAGTATTGTGTTCTAGGAATATCCGTATGCCATTTGCTGATATCACTCCCTATGCTTCTGTGTCCCATACCCCAACCCCCTTAACTAATAGATGCTAGTTGGGGGTACACATATAACATACATACAAACATACTCTCTCTTCCCTCCCACCACCTCCTTCCATCCACCAACTCGCATCTCACATCCCCTTAACCCCCTAGGGGCGACCAGAATCCCTCACCTTCTCCCTACCATCAACCACCTCCATCATCTCCCTCTTACAAGCCCACTCCCCACACAGATTGCACCACCCCAACACTACTCATCCACTTTATATATACCTCCCCATTTTGTCCCTCCTCTTCTCCCCCACTGCAAGCACTCCATTTTTCCATAAAAATGAACGTGTGTGTGTATGAGAGAGAGAGAGAGAGAGAGAGAGAGAGAGAGAGTACACTCAGAGCGCAAATCCATCCTTCACTCCTCTTAAAGCCAAACTCAACTCCATCATGCCGTTCATCTTCTCCGTCGTCCCATTTTAGCCAATCCTCCATTTAGGCTCATTTCTTCGGACCCAAGGCTTAACTTTTACCCACTCTTGAGTATATTATGACCCTTACGCCTTGTTTTTAATGTTTAGAAAATAAAGAAAATCGAACCATGCATCAAAATATGATCAACTAGAACCATATTTTTGTTTCAGTATAGTGTTGTACCGAAACAACTCATACCAGTACCAATACAACGGGTAAAATTCAACCTGTAAACTGGGCCTGTAACGCTACAAGTCTACAACCTCAATTTGGATTGCTCATCATATATAGCACAATAACCAGAGTTACTTTTTTATTGTGTTTTTTATAGGGAAAATTTCAAAAAAAAAAAAAAACCCTAAATTTTACATACAATGTCTCAAACACCCCTAAACTTCAATTGCATACCAAACTTGCCTCCATTATTCAAATTACCCCACCATTCAAATCTGTCAAATTGATAACGAAAATGCTGAGTTGGGTATCAAGCTCTGTTAAATATGCTGACGTGATATTCCATTCAACTAAAAAATGTGAAACATGTCTCTAACTCCCATCCTCTTTCCTACATGGCCACTCAATCTCTCTCCACATTCTCTCTCCTCCACAACTTTGAACCCAGCTGACTCTTTTGCTAAATCAAGTTTCAAGTCAATAAACTCAAGACTCATCAAGCTCACCGAAATCACTTTCCTTCACCAGAAACACGCTCCTTTTAGCAATACCATTCAAAGAATAATCAGTTTCTTTCAACCCACTTTTTCTTGGCTCTATTTCACTAAACCCACTTGGCCTTTTAGAATCCACCCCTGAATTTCTAGTAAAATCACTTACTTTAGCACTTGAAAATCCAAAAATCAGTACTGCTTCCCTCATGGAAACTATCACCCCTGAAGCTACAAAGAAACCTAGCCCTCGAAATGCCAACCGACGTCTCATTTTCATCTCCAAACGCTTCTCTCTCACTACAACCCTTCTCTCTCTTCTTTCTAAACAACCTCACAATCCTCTAAATCCCACCATTTCTACTGCTACTTCTCCTGAGAACAAAATCCTCTTCTGATTTTATGGGTTTTGGATGAGAATCCTTTCTCTCGTTCTCTATCAAGAATGAGATTCTTCCAACACTGCCGACATCAGTAGCGGAGGAATTTCGATTGGAAGAGAAATCATAGCAAAAACATGAAGAGATGCTTCAGAAAACCCAGTCATTTCCCTTCCAAAAAAATTCCCAATCTTTAACCCCTATCTCTCTAACTACTACAAGAGAAATCAGAATAAGAACACGAGCGTCGTCGAGTCTGAAGGTCCAAGCGTGGTCAATGAGGAAAAAACATGGCTCCTTATACATGATTTTCAACGTGAGGACAAGACGCCTCTGCCGTCCGTTCTCGACCTCGAAGTATTGACGGCCTTCGAATGTGTCCGTCGAGGGATTCTCGAACAGTTGGTGGTGCAGCGACGGAGGCAAACCCGAGGCCGCCAATAAGATGCCGTGGACTTTGGTGAAGGATGTGAGGGGAGGAGAGAGAGCATTAGGGGAATGATGTTCATGTTTGTATGATTTTTGTGTGTTACAAATGGGGTTTTCTGGGTTGGGTTATTGATTGTCCTATATATATATATATGATCACTCCTGATCAAACTTTACGTCCACACCACCCCTTCTAGACCAAATGGTTGGGATCTGAACCATACAATGTGTTTAGAATGTGTTTTAAAGGGTTTGCGCAAGAAGGGATCCAAACCGTACAATGTGTTTTAAAAGGTTCACACTAGAAATCAGCAAAAAAAATGACCGTGAAAGGCTTGATCTGTGCAGGATTTTTAATCGGGAAATAAAGGTTTAGACATAAGGTGTGGATATAAGGGTGTGGACTAGATCCTTGTTGTGCGTGTGCGTGTGTGTGTGTGCAAATTTTCTAGTAAGGACCTCCTGTAAATAAGAAAAAATGTAATTTTTTCATGTTAAAAATTGTGTTTGAGAAATCCAAACCGTTCAATATGTTCAGAAGGTCTTTTCAAAGGTCCACGTGGAAAATTTTCAAAAAAAATACCGGTAATGGCTTGATCCAAGCAGTTTTTCGCAAAAATTGTAAATATGTCATTTTATTTTCTTAACTTAATAATAAGTGGGTAACCAAGCCGACTATGATTAAGATATTTTTAAAAATTCACTTAAAAACTATGGGTGATCATGGACCAAATGACACGCCCTCAAATTTATAACATAAATAAATAAGAAGCTTTCTAAAAATAAGAGTTGACATTTCAATAGTCCAAGTTCATAGCCATCTCACAAGTCAAAGTCTTACATCAATACTAGTCAATGGGTACCCGAAATCCCAAATATAAAGTAAATAAGTCTTAAAATGTTATTGCAATACCCAAGTCAAAAGATTGAAATTAATAAGTTACAAGTTCATATCTTTCAAAAAAAAAATATGAGACAAAGATGCTATAATAACTCTCGTGTAAAATCCTCAAGTAACATCCAAGCACTCCATGTCAAACAAGCTACACTCCATGCTGAATACCTGAAATTATTAGGGTGAGCTCACTAGCCCAGTAGAGAAAGTCTACCAATTCTAAATGCAATGAAATGCAAGTGAGTGATAGACAAAGAAGGCACAAATCATGCAACAACATTCAAGAAACTTTAATGGTTAAAGGATTGAAAGCCAACTCATAAGCTACTAGATTCCCTTTACTATCATCCCTCGCATCCGATACCTACCCGACATGTCGCATGTGTCCAACTCGTTCATATCATAATGTGTCTAGTTCAACTTGATTATCCAATTAAGAAATTCCTCGCGACACGTCCATAGGACGGACCAAGAATCATTCCTAGCAACACGTCCAAAGGATGGCCCTAGCATCATTCCAGGCTAACTTTCGGCCCCGTATCCATATATTGCCCTAGGCCAAGGCATAATTCCTCGAGACACATCCATAGGACGGCCCGAGTATCAGTCCTAGCGACACGTCCATAGGACGGCCCTAGTACCATTCCTAGCGGCACACCCATAGGACGGCCCGAGTATCATTCCTAGAAACACGTCCATAGGACGGCCCTAGTATAATTCCTAGTGCCACGCCCATTGGATGGCCCGAGTATCATTCCTAGCAACACGTCCATAGGACGACCCTAATATCATTCTTAGTGGCACGCTCAGTAGAGAAAAGTCTACCAATCCTAAATGCAATGAAATGTAAGTGAGTGACAGACAAAGAAGGCACGAGTCATGCATCAAGGTTCAAGAAACTTTAATGGTTAAAGGATTGAAAGCCAACTCATAAGCTACTAGATTCCCTTTACTATCATCCCTCGCATCTGATACGTACCCAACATGTCGCATGTGTCCAACTCATTCATATCATAATGTGTCCAGTTCAACTTGATTACCCAATTAAGAAATTCCTCACGACACGTCCATAGGACGGACCGAGTATCATTCCCAGTGACACGTCCAAAGGACAGCCCTAGTATCATTCTGGGCCACCTTTCGACCCTGTATCCATATATTGCCCTTGGTAAAGACATAATTTCCCGCGACACGTCCATAGGACAACCTGATTATCATTCCTAGAGACACGTCCATAGGACGGCTCTAGTATCATTCCTAATGACACGCCCAAAGGACGGCCCTAGTAGCATTATGGGCGTCTTATAACCCCGTATCAATAGTTTCAAGTTCTCACTTTCATTTAACAAAACCAATTTCATTCTCGTTATCATGTCAATAGCCACATTTCACATCGTTTCTCAAAAGTGTGATTTACCCACTACTCGATATAAGAGCATAGAAAAAATGTCATTTTGCATACGGCGTCACCACATGATTAACTAATAAACAATCATGACCATAGCAACACATCCCACAATCTCGTTTGGTTCCTAAGTGTTTCTGGAATAGAAAACCCCATTACAAAGTGAAAAAAAAACGCATTCGGGGGCCTAACAAGTGCAAGGGAATGGAAATAAGGTCATCCAACCAGACATACTCAACCATCCATTCAGACACATCCAATGAAGGGACTAAACCTATGGTCGTCAAACAGGACACATCCAATGAAGAGACCGGACACATCGTCATCCAACCGGACACATCGTCATCCAACCGGACACATCCAAAGAAGAGATTGGGCATATGGTCATCCATCTAGACTCGTCGTCATCCAACCGGACACACCTAGTGAAGGAAACCATCAATGTAAAAAGAACGCCTGCCAGTGTGATAGCAACCTTGTAGATTTTCAAGGTGATTCAATGGGGCTCCAAATTAAGAAGATCAAAGCAACAAGGTGATGATATAGCAACTCATTTTTTAAGGAGACCAACAAATAGACATGGATCAAAACATTATCAAATCAATGTGGCTAGAAAGAGGGTTTTCAACAAAATTGAAAGAGATTAATCAATATATATATATATATATATATATATATATATATATATATATATATATATATATATATATATATATATATATAAACTTCCATTCCAAACTCCCGCAACTTATTAAGTTCCGGACCTCCACTTTGCAGACCAATTTTTGATGATCCGAACCATTAGATGTGTTTAAAACGTGTTTTTAAGGTCCCACGCGAGGATTTGGCAAAAACAAATACCCGGAAGGGCTTGATCGGAGCAGTTTTTCATAAAAATGCTATTATAGCGTTTTTATAAAAAAAATTGCTCCGATCAAGCCCTTCCGGGTATTTGTTTTTACCAAATCCTCGCAGGGGACCTTATAAACACATTTTGAATACATCTAACAGTTCAAATTGTCGAAATTTGGTCCGGAAAGTGAGGTCCGGATGGTAGGTCCGCATTTTGTGATTTGGATAAGAAGGAGACTCTATATATATATATATATATATATATATATATATATATATATATATATATATATATATATATATACAAAACCCACACTCAAATACACTTAGAACGGTAGAAATTTCCCTACCTCAAGGTGTGAAACCTTAAATTCCAAGATTGAGCAAAACTCTAGCCTCTCCAAAGAGCTCCAACTGAAATACTCCTTCCCGAAATGAAATAAACATAACCCAAGCTTCACAACATGTGTAAGAGGCTAGTCTAAGCAAGGATCTTAGAGGAATTTTGAGGTTTTATAATGAATTTGGGAGGAAGTTTGAAGCAAATATGGAGGAGAGAGAGAGAGAGAGAGAGAGAGAGAGAGAGAGAGAGTCGTTTGTATAAAGAGGGGAGGGGAAGTGACTTTTCTCTCCTCTCACCGATATTTGTACCCCAATTAAGAAAATTACATCACCCTCTTGTATTAACTTGTTAATGCAAAAAGGCTCAAACTAACTCTTAACACTTAATGAATCCACATTCTAACATTTTAATCAATCCCTCACAGTAGCCCACACAGTAGATCTGATGATCGATTGAGGCGACTCACCAAATCTCCTCCCACATACTTCAATTTTCTTCCCCAACAAAGAGCACATGGTTGGTTCTCCTCTCGATCGCGCTGAATACGTCTAATTGGAAGGGATTGGAGGTGAAATGGCGAGAAAGGAGCAAATGGCGCGAAGTTGTGATACAGAAATGGCGCCAAATCTATGGTGAGAGCTACTATTGTCTTCTATATAAGTGTGTGCATGGGTCAATTGTTAATAGCGTGAGAAAAATCAAAGTGAAACTGTTGAGGTAATAATTTTGGTTTTTTTCTATTTTGAGTCTATGTCTAAGTATGCTAATACAATAGCAACAACAGACAAAGACATCATCGATTTTAATTGCATTTGAAGTTATCAAAGATTTTTCATTTATTTTCTGTTGCATGAGAGATCAACCCAAAAAAAATTCCATGTTCATACGTTGAAGAAGCTGATGTCTTTGGTTGGTGTTAAAATTTGGGGATTTTGTACTTATGCAATAAATCTTATGTGTGTTTGGTTGTTGTGTGTTAGAAAATGCAACATGAGATTAAATTCTTCTTTGTTTTTCATTAAATGCCAGGTATGGGTTCTACACTGTATTTTGACATAAATGTTCACTTTTGTGGAAAAGTGGAGAGGATTATAAACATTCAACTAGAGAGGTATTCTTATTTAGACCTTTTGAATGATGTATCCACCAGGTCATTCACTCACTTACCAACTCATACTGGTGCATTTATTACAACGCATTTTAACAAACCTGGAAGTAATGAGAGAATGGATGTGGGTAGTGATTTAGATGTAATAGAAATGTTTGGGTTGTACTCCAATGTGTGTGTAGCTGACTTGTATGTAGAGTTGTCTGATGTGGATGACCCTATACCTATTGACATCTTTGAAAAACATGCATGTCCCTCAAACTCTAAAAGTGCACCTGAGTGTCTAAATGTTGAGGATCAGTGGGCTAATGATGGTGATGGTTTCTTTTAGTATAGTTCAGGTGATGATGGTGGTAAGGATTCTAGTAGTGATTCTGATGTAATAATCTATGACCCTACTGTTGATCCTTTTGATCCTACAAAGTGTGGCGAGAAGTTTAAAGTAGATGGTGGGGGTAAGATTAGGCTTGCAAAAGGTATGTTACTTGGTAATGCTAACAAGTTTAGAGAAGTGTTATTTACATAGTGTTCGGGTCAACTTCTGTTCATCTCAAGACTCAGAAATTGATGCTTATTAGCACTTAACACTAATGGAAAGATTTGGCTTAGCTAAGAATAGTATATATATATATATATATATATATATATATATATATATATATATATATATATATATATATATATATATATATTCCCCATTCGCATCAATTACAATAGTTGTGGATTTGCTACTCCTAGAACCACTAAATCTTAATGTTGACAACAAGATCACCAAGTAACCAACATTGAAAAGCTAGCTTAAAGAGGGGGGGCAATGCTTCTAGCGGTGGAGATCGATCAAAGGGTCTACGTCGCCTTAATTCCTTAATGGCTTGTCAGCGGCGAGCACTCTTCCTCTCATTTTTTGAATCTGGGCTTTAAAGATTTAGGTCTCAATCGAATATATGAATAAGTCTGGCTTCTACTTTCATGGATGAATTTCTTACTACCCTCTTTGTAGATAATCTCCCTCTCTCTATTAGGAAAATTTGGGTCTATAACTGTTCACAAAATTTGGGAAAATCCAGAGAGGTTGTTATCCCCAACAAGAAAAGCAAAATTACAAATCAACAATTTGGGTTTGCCAGATTCTATAGTAGAAAAGATGCAATTGCAGCTATCAACTATACAAATGGTAGTTGGGTCTGGGGCCATAAATTGACAGTGCAAATAGCAAAATTTGTCAACCGGAAGAAGATCCATGTGAATCCCCCTTCATAGCCAAAGTTGCAGAACAAAAAACAGATATGGGTTGTGAAAAACCCTACCACCAGTAATGTTGATTATTCTCAGGAACAAGGAAATTCTAGAGTGAAATTATTCAGGGGAGCAAGAAAAGCTGCTATCCACCATAATTTTCAAAGTATTCATATCCAGCCAGTTGACAATGGCTGGCTACATAGAAGTGTTGTGGCCAAAATTTGCAAGTTAATTTCTCCAAAGGGCTTGAAAAAGGTTTTTTTTTATGGAAAATACTCTTGTTGAGCATGTTAAATCTATTGGTGGAAGATATGTTATTATCACTTTCCCAAATGCAAAAACCAGAGATGTAACCATTAAGGAAAATTGGATGTCAATCTGGTATGAGGAAATTAAACCATGGATGGGAGAATCTGCCAAGGAAGAAATATTTGTTTGGCTTTCATGCTTGGGAATGCCACTCAATGGATGGTCTATCCCAAATTTCAATTGGAAATTTATGGGGGGATTTTATTCAAGTGGATGAAGATACATTACATGAGAAATCATATGAAAAAGGTAAAGTTCTCATAGCAACGGAGCAAATTCAGAAAATCTCTGGCAGTGTGGAATTTAAAATCCTTGGTTCAAGTTATTCAGTGAGAATTGAAGAAGAGGCATCTTTTAGAATCATTAATCCAGATTTAGACCCTTTATTATCAAAAAGGGATGCTAAGGATATTGTCAATGAGGAACATAACGAGAAAGAAGATAAAGAAAAGGATTCAAAGACAGATGAGAGGGATCTTAATAATGAGTTGGTAGCTGTTGAAGTTAATAATATGGTTAGCAAAAATACCAATTTGAATAGTCTGGAAGATATGGAAGTGGCTGAAGAAACACCAGAGGCTATGGGAAATTGTAAAGAGAAGGAGCTGCAAGTGGCCACTTTCAAATCTATTTTGTTAGACTCAAGAAATCCACAATTGCCTACAAAGGGAACAACAAACTTCATTAATGAGGTCATGGATGCCTCTCTCCTCAAAAGCCAAAACTCCATTAATGATGCTACTTCCACCCACAATAATTTTACTCAGATCGACAATCAAGTGGAATTTCCAACCAAAGGTAATGTAGAACAAGATTCTAGCTGGAGTGAACTTCCCTTTCACAATGATTGGCTATGTCCAGTAAAGAAAAAGGTGGCTGAAAAAAGCAAGAAAAGATTGAAAACCATTGACGAATTGATAGGTCTACCAAATGTCAGAAAAGGAAGGAAAAAGAGAAACAAATATGTTAATGCTCAGATCAGCCATCACTGCAGTAGCTCTCTCTATCTCCTCAAAAGGAATAAAAAAACAGAAACAGGATCATTCTCAATGAAGGAGATGCTGCAAGAACAGTCTCTAAAATCTTGGGAGAGGACTACTTGGGCAATGATGATGAGGTAATGAGCAGAATTTTGACTGACGTAATTGAGGAGATCGCTTGTTAGTTTTCAACATGAAAATTATATCCCGGATCATCACCAAACAAAGATCAATTTGGGGCATAATAACTTTGTGTTCATATCAATTGATGCTGAGGAATCTGCAAGAGATTTATTATGTGTATGGAAAGCTTTTGGGAGACCCGTTGCAATCTCAAAATTCATTTTACATCCCCTTGGTGTCCGGGAGGTGATCTTAATGAAGTCAGAAAATCAGAGGAGAGTTAGTGTAACACCCCCAAGATTCGGGCACATTAATAATATTATTACAATCATCATTAAGTCAAATCTCTAACTTAAATCCAAATTACAATATCCAAAATAATAATATAAATAGTAACTAGGGTAGTCCTAGGGCGACGTCTATCCCTGCGTCGGGTCATTCCCCATGCCGGCAGCAAGCCCCGCTCCAACGGACCGGTCTCCACGATAGTGTTCCTGTTCATCTAGATAATCTGTCACAATACATCCAAGTCGCACAGGCAACATCATGGTATTATGCCAGGGTCACACGAATGCAACACCGTGAGCAAAGCCCAAAAGTTCACTACACTAAACTTCTAAGTAGCAATTCTAGAACAATATGTTACGAAAATAATGTATATAACTTATGTATGGTAAACCATGCAATGTCTCATGCCATCAATTCGGATCAGAGTAAACGTGCACAGAAAATAATATCTCGTCTCAATATCTCAAAGTTAACCACGTGTCGTTTCTCGCATCAGTCTCAATCGTTTTTCTCGTTTCGTCTCATTTATCGTTAATTTCTCAAAAATCCGTTTTTCTCAAATCAGCGCCTCTTTCAGCATTCTTCTTCAAATTTCATATATCTCACATCACTCGAAAGTTATTGGTCCGTTTACGCCTCCTTTCAGCTAACGACACCAACCTTTCCGCTCGAGGTCCCGGTTGTCGTGCATCATCGATCTTAACAGCCTGTTTGCACGGTCCGTCCACCCCGCGACTCACATGACACAGTCTCGGCCGTCTCATATCACTGAACTTAACTAGTCTGTTTATGAGGTCCGTTCACCTTGTGTTCTGCACGCTTAGCCCAAACATCCAAGTTCTCTTCTCGAACTGGAAGTGGCGCTCTCGCTGCACTACCGCATCACGACCATTCCTCCAAGTTCTCTCCGCGAACTTGAGGTGGTAACACTTCATCTCATCACATATCATTTCATTTTATTTCATTTCCCGAAAATCTCAATTTCCCATTTCAAAATCCATTTTCATTCTCATCTCTAATTTCCCGCAAAACGTTATTCGATATTTTCAAGTTCGGTGTCGTAATCATATCGCGTACGCTCTCAACGCCACATGCAAAATCATGCTCATGCAATATGTGAACACCCCGCGGAGGCGCGAAATGTCCACGAAAATTGAAGTTTGATTTTAAAAAAATGGTTTTAATTAAACAGTTTGATTGATTGAATAGAGTCGCCACCCGGATTTGAGGACCTTACCAGAGAAACCATTTGCAAAATGACTCTTTTACCCTTGAAATGGGAAATACTTTACCGATCTTTTAAAATGAGATTTTTCGGGTCCGGAAGCTAGGTTACGCGAGAGGAAGGAATTCAAAGCACCCCACGCGCCTGGCATTTTTACCGGTCTCTACTAAATGTTCAGAAAATCTTGAAAATGTTGTTTAGATGGACTTTTAACTCAAATTCATGCGGACACATAATGAATATATCAAGAAGAATGATGGAATGTAGATACATGCTTATACAAAATGAGTGATTTTTATACTGAAAATGCTAAATTTACATTAAAATGCCACCAATATATCTTAAAATGACCCAGAAATTGATTGGAAAATGAGCACCAGAATAGGGTCCAGGCGCCTGGAGATGGTGAATCCAGGCGCCTAGAAGGGGTTAATCCAAGCGCCTGGATCGCTATCCAGACAGAAACTTTGAAACCAAATTTCTTGCAAAAACCAACAAATGCAATGTTCTAATCAAATCTTGGACATTCTGACAAAGTTGTAGTAACATAACAGCAGGATTAAAACCCAAATGTGACTCATCATACAATGAAGTAAGGCTAAAATGCAACAATGATCATATGACAATACCTATTTTGAAACACTTATGAGAGGATATGCTTGAATATCACATGAGATTTCAGGTTGTAACTTTAAAGCTAAATGAACAGAACTCATGAGTAGTACTCAAACTCACTTAAATGACTCTTTCTTATGAAATCCCTCATTTAAAGTGTGATTGCAAGCTTAAAATGCTTAAAATGAAAATATAGATGGTGATCCAAACATAGGATGCAAAGAACTATGAATCCATGTGTGCAAGTGATATAGCAAAAATGATCAGAATGTAAGAGAGCAGAAAACGTGACAAAGGAAAATGAGGTTCAGCGCCGCAGATGGAGGGAATCCAGCGCTGGACTCGATGCTGGCGCGCCGGAAGGTCGCGGATCCGTGCGCTGGACCGGTCCCGATATCCAAAATATTTTCTTGTTTTGATGATTTTCAGACCACTCTCAAGCTCTCTACTGGTATGGACGACCAGAAAGAGCCTGAGTGAGTCCCCCGTCAGGACCTACTTGGACAAATTGGTAGAATAACTACCTTCTTTAGTTTGATCAAAGACTTGCAATGGATTTTTGGAATGGGTTTTGTGAGGATATGGCTTCTGATGTTTAAGCTTGTTGAACTAAGGAGTGAGTTTGTAGAAGCTTTGATGGAGTTCAGTTAATTGGGGTAAGTAGATGGTGGATTGTTGGGGCAAAGAGATGATTTTTGAGATTGGAAGTGGGTTTTGAGATGAGATGAAGAGAGGAATGGAGTTTCTGGAGAAGTTTTGGCAGAGTAAATGCGATATATATGAGTGGTTTTTCAGCCCCTGGAAATGAGAGTGAAGAGCTTCATTTATAGGCAAATAAGGGTCCAAATAGGGCCACTTGAACCTTTCAAAAGGGTAAGGGTTCACCTAGGGGGGCAAGGAATAGGTGCAATGATCTCCCCCATGTTCTCTCTAACTGATCTCTGCAGCAAAATCCCTCAAGATCTCGTTCCCGCCCACTAACAAACTTAAAACACACTCAACCTAGACTGATATCCAGGCGCCTGGATTATGCATTTCCAGGCGCCTGAATCCAGGCGCTTGAACCATGTATTCCATGCGCCTGAACCTCTTCCAGGCGCCTAGACTTGATCAATCCAGGTGCCTGAAAGACCAATCCAGGTGCATGTATTTCAAGGTTTTGGGACATTCTGGAGCTCCAAGGGATGTTTTGGTGATTTGGTGGGAGGTTGTTGATGAGGTTTTTCAAGTTTTTGATCAAACCTTATGTGTCTTCACTAAGCATTTTCATCATCGGGGGAGTTCCGGAATCCTGAGGGGTCCGTATTGGGGTGTCTACACAATATTTCATAATTCCTTCAAATTTTCATATCTTTCACTTAGATATTTTACCACATAAAATCATACAACTAATTCCACATTTTCTCTAAGATGCAATATTTTCTCACATAAAATCATACTTTTATTTCACCAACTTTTTTCCAAAACAATATTTCAATTCTTTAAATCTCTTTTCTTGTCAACCTCATTTTCCATCTTTTCTTTTTATCCTCTCGAAGGAATTAAAGCTAATCAATCTACTTTTTCAAAAATCCATTAATCACATACTTCTTTTCTAAAAATCCCTTGTCAAAATTTAACTCCATTAATTATGAGCCTTCAAAATATTCCATTCCTTTCAAAATTTTATTCTTTAATTTCTAGGAACTTTTCTTCCAATAATCTCATTTCAAATCATCTCTTCTTTATTTAGTAAAAATTTTCTTTCTAGGAAATTTCATCAACTCTCTCTCTATTTATTTCTTTACTCTTGCCAAATTCATAATTTGTTCACAATAATCTAGTAGAAACATTTCTAGTAAACTTTTATAAAATTTTCTCTCTTCACATTTATTCTTTTAAGTTATCATACTTTCTTACAAAACTCTTCATAGTGTATTTATTCTTTCTTTCTAACAATTTTCTCACACACTTGATTTTATGAAAATCATTGCAACAATAACCATTTATTGAATAAATAATGAACATTTAACTTTCCTATGAAAGGTTAGCACAATCATGCTAGAAACTTGTCTAGAAAATTATACTACTTCTAATCAACTTCTAATCACTTCTAATAATCTTCTAACCACTTTAACCTTACAAATTTTGTTTTTAATTAATTTCATGAAGAACTACTCTAATTAGAATCTCATTATCATTCTTGTTGGTTTTTCAATATGAAATCCTCTTTCTTAGACATCTAGTAACATGCTTATTCACTTATTGTGTGTATAAATTACTCAATCAAACTTTAAAATCATGCTTGAAAAACTAATTAGAACATCATAATTATTCTAGAAATAACTCAATAGAAGGTTAGTTTAGTAAACTACCTTAGTTTCCGGGTGTAAACCGGAAGCCGAAAAGCTAATCCTTGGTTGAGAGACTCCTAACTTGCCTACTTAGTTAGCTTAACAAGAAGCTAATTAGGACTCAAGAGGGTTGGCTAGAGAGTAGTAGTAGTTGGTGGTTTGTTGGGAGATAGAAAGATAACACGAAAGGAGAAAGTGCAAAGGTGATACAAGGCACAATAGGTGGGCTATTTATAGCAAAACTTGGACCTCTCTCTCCTTCTAAAATTTTTGGTACACACACACACATATAGGGCTGAAAGTTTTGGGTGTGAGGGGGAGAAAGTTATGCTTGCCATGCACATGGCAAGTACCCTAGGAGATTCTCTAGGTTTAGGGCTAGTTTTAGGTAGTTTCTTGCAAGCAAAGTGAGAATCTTGGGTGAGTACATTGATGTGAGGGTGGGAAAGTATAGTGGGGGAATATATGCTCCTAGTTGTGTAGGTTTTGTGTGGTAACCTTAGTTATAGGATGTTTGTAGTGTTAGATATACACAAAATGCTTGTATGGTGAGGTTATGTATGGGCTACTACCAAAACAACAAGGCTTATTCTAACTAGTTGGGTACAAAATGTAGGTTAGGTGGGAATCTTCCAAATCCCCTAACTTGCCTCTCTCTCTCTCTCTCTCTCTCTCTCTCTTTCTCTCTCTCTCTCTCTCTCTCTCTCTCTCTCTCTCTATTGGCCTCTCTCTCTCTCTCTCTCTCTCTCTCTCTAACTCTCTCTCCAAATCTCTCTCTAACTCTCTCTAACTTAGTTGGTATAAGATCCTAGGGTTGAGAGATAAAGGAACTAGATGGTATCAAGGTGTTCAGTTAGGGTAGGAACGGCGGTTGGATAGGTTTTGGGTATTAAACTCGGTCCCTAGGGTGACGGTAGTGTATTGGATGTATTACTCGGCTTCGCACGCGCGTAAGCATGGCTAGGTTATATTTATTTTAAATCAAAGGAATTAAAGAATAATTTATAGAAAAATATTCCAATTAAATCCAAATTTAAATTAATTAATTAATTTTATAAACGAAATCTTTATTTACGAAAATTAGGGTCGTTACAGTCAGGGCTGCTCCAACAGAGATAGAGGAGGAAGTGATTTGGAGTAGGTTTGTTAGTTGATAGAGTAGTGATTTGGAGCAGGTTTGTCAATTGATAGAGTTCGGGGTCCATAACCCTTATGTTTCTTCATTGCTTGGCTTGAAAACAAGGAGTGCTTGAAGGTTATGGGTAGGTATGGCAGGTGGAGCAAAATTACAAATGGTCAGCTATGAGTTTGGATAATGAAAATGAAAGAATTGAAAGAAGATCTGATGGTCTGGGCTATAGAAGTTTTTGGCATCATTCAAGCATAGTTGGACAATGTGGAGCTAGATATCCACATTTTGGATATATAGGCTGAGTAGGGAAACATCACTGAGTCTGATTATGTCCTCTTTTCAATTTCATGAAAGGGTCCTGGAGCTTTTTTTATCTTAGTTAGTTGGCACCTTGCCAGCTTGTTTCGTTTTCTTTCCTAGGGTCTGAAGTTTCAATACTTCTTATCCTTTGAATCTTTGTATCCACTCAGAGATTAATAAAAAATTTATCATTCAAAAAAAAAGTTTAAAGAAGTGTTAAGAGAATTTACCATCCAAGAGGGTTGCAAAAGGTATAACACTTGAATGCACAAATTTCCTATTAAAATGAACATTAGTGCTTGCAGATGGTTAAATGGGACATCTTTTTTACTTGAGCTATGAATTGCAAATGAAGTGAAGCTGGACATCAAGTGTTTTTTCTGTTTCTATGCAATAGTGTAATCCAGTGAGCTCACACCTTTTGGTTTTTGTTGGGTGAGCCACTGTGGAAGTCATATTGATCACACCTTTTGTATTTTGTTGGGTGGCCTTATTAGGAATGCAGTAGTGTAATCTAGTGAGCTCAAACCTTTTGATTTTTGTTGGGTAAGCCACTGTGTAAGTCATATTGGTCACACCATTTGTTTTTTGTTGGGTGGTCTTATTAGGAATGCAGCAAATGATCACACCTTTTGGTCGTGTAGTTAAAAGGACAAGCCATCTCTGTTTTGTAGCTTGCCTCTTTAACTATTTTGCAGGTGTGTAATGTAACTAATGTTTATGACAATGAAATGTAGCATTTTGTATATTGCAATGTGTATAGATGATTCTTGTACTACTCATCACCAATTAGAACAAAGATCCCACTTTCATTCATGCATTGCATCCACTTTCATTCATGCATAGTCACAAAGTTCCGCTTCATCTTAGTACACAAAAAGGGCAAAAGGTAGATTAGGGTAGATTTGCCCACTAGTACACAAAAAGGGCAAAAGGAAGGTTAGGGTTCATCCTTTACATTAACTAATCAGTGCAATGATAGCCATTGCAATAATAGCCATTACCATGGCTAGACCACTTAAGAACATGATTACATTCACTATATATTTCAAATTAGACACAGTTGCTTCAAGAACTTGAATTCGTGCATCATTCCTCACCAAATTTAGCTCAAGCACTTTGTCTTCTCTATCTATTGTTTCTGCTCCAACATCTGGGTTGCCTTGGTTGTGATACCCAACTAGGGTGCACCATCCAAAGTAAGAGCACCTTTGTTTGTCCTTTGCATCCTTCGAACACCCATAGTACAACCTTCTAGGATTCTTATCTGATTCTGAGATCTTGACAACAACTCTTAGCCCACAACCACACAACTTGTTTTGATATTTGAGGTAATGAGTTTTGCTGATACCTGTGGTGTTTGAACTTGACCTTACTGTGTTGAGGGAGATGAGAGAGATGCATATGCAGATCCTTCTTCTTCTTTTCTTCTGTTTCTTCTTTTTTCTTCAACTGGAAAGAGAGATGTAAGAGAGTGGTAAGAGAGAGAGAGAGAGAGGAGTGAGTGAGTGAATATAAATGACCCAGACTTTGCACTTTCTTTTATAGCAGTCCCAAGGTTTAAATTTGAATATTTTCCAGTTAGATTCTAGGTGTAAAATGGGGACTGAGGTTGTAGTAGTACATGACATCATCAAAAAAACGTTAGTGTGCCGGAAGGTCATCTAACGGAAGGATTAAAGTGAAAGGCATACCACCAGCAGAAGGAAGGAAAGTGCATTTATTTTAAAAGTGGGGGAGGTCTCTGGGGTTGTCGGAAACCTCAGGGGAGGTAAATGATTTTTGCCCAACTATTTTAAGTAATTAAAATTTCATTGATAAATTAAACCAAAAGTCATATTAAAACCAATTCTATTAAAATCACCAAAACGCACAACTATCAATCAACTAAAGAAGAGTAGAATATTAGTAATTAGTAAAGGAATATGAATAGAGTATTGAATAACGAAATTAGTTACCAAACGAAAAGATTAGGATATCAGTTGGCTAAGCTCTAGCTGTGTATGTTTAATGTAATGAAATTGTAGGAATAGGCTATCATATATAGAAAGTTTAGGGAGTTAATCTTCAAAGTGAAGGAATAGAGTGGTGGAATGGAGGAGTATTCGGTTAGAAAATTAATTGACTACGGAAAAAAAAGTCATTCAATGTATTTAAACCGCAAATATACATATATATTATGGTTTGGATCGGTTTGGAATTGAAGCCATTCACGTGAATCTACAGACTAAACCATTTAACGCAGTTTCTAATTTTTTAAAACCAGGACCAAACCACTTTACTAAAAACCCAAGTCAAACCACTCAATTTGCATTGGTTTAGATTGAATTCACGATTTGACGATTATTTTGCTCGCCCTTGCTTGAAAACGAAAACACACACAACTTTGTCCAATATTCTTATCTCGAAAACTTATCCCAAAATTGACGAATAAAGAAGAAAAGATCTATCAATCTTCGGCAAGAAATATCGCCCCGACATTGAACATTTTCGTGTGTCTTAAGCCCCAAACACAACCCCGTCAAAAAGAGAAAAAACGAGGAAATGGAAGGTGGTGTTCGCCTTTTCCTTTCTCGTAAACAAATCAAGGGAAGACAAGTCTTCGCATAAATTATTCTCTCTCTCTCTCTCTCTCTCTGTCTCTCTCACATACCCGTTCAAAGACGTACTCACAAGACCAGACGTGCTTCGTTCCAACACCGTTCTCCATTCCTCTCTTTCCACCCTCGACCGTCTTCGGTACGCGCTCTCTCTCTCTCTCTCTCTCTCTCTCTGTCTCTCTCTCCAACGCATTTTTAAATCGTCGTTGGTTGTGTCAAAATTTAAATATTGCTATCGTGATGGTGATCGTGATCGTGTTGGATAATTTTGACTTTTTCTTTGGCCTTGTAGCTGGTTTACAGATCTTGGTCTTGTTAACTACATAGAAAAATCAACCACATGTATGCTGAGATTTCTAAAACAGGTAGAAATCTCTCTATTTGTTAGGGCCTATCTTCCTATTCGTTAGAACCCATCTGTGGCTTTCTAAAACAGGTAGTCCGTTTGCAATTCAGATACACTTGTTTTCTAATTGATGAAATTTGAGGTGGGCTTTTTTGATGGTGTTTTCCGATGGTGTGTTTTTATTTGGGTTTTAAAGGAACTCTTGGGAATGGGTATCGTTTCTCAATTGTGCCTACGGATTTGGGTTTATTCTCAAGGTGAATTGGTAATTTGAATGGTGATCCAAAGCTTTCCTTGTTACCCTTCTTTTGTCTTACGTTTCTGCCTCACAAAGAGATGGTGTGCAAATTGAATTTCTTAAAAATGGATCATTTTGGATAGCTAAAATTTAGATTGGGTTGTTTCAATTTGTATGCTTCGCTGTACTGTGGTTTTCCTGTTACTTGTGTTCTCCCTTGGGGCTTTTCAATTTGTATGCTTCGCTGTACTATGGGTTTCCTGTTACTTGTGTTCTCCCTTTGGGCTTTTCTATTTTATCTCCTTATTATGTGGGCATATTTGTCTTGAAAACATGGTTTATGTGGTGTTTTGACCTTTTTTTTGCAATTCAGTTTTGGATTTTGTATGGTTGTTTTGCTGATGCTATTAAATTTTGGAACCTCATTAATTTTTGTAGTTAGGTGTGAATCTACTACTAAATTTCTGAATGTTATGTTTGGATTTCTGAGTTGTGATGCTTGACCATAAATTGCTTTGTTGAATAAAGGCTGACCTTTTTTTTTTTTGGTAAATTAATATTTTTGTCTTCCATGGTCGCCTTCCAAACAGACAATCTTCTAAATTAACTTCTTTGGTAAATCGGTCATTTTGGATAGCTAAAACTTTATTTGGGGCTTTTAGATGTATATCCTTAATTGTATTGTGCTTTGGTCTGTTTTTAGATGTTTCTATGCATCTGAAATCTCGTACGAGAGTGATGTTCTTGTCAGGCAGTTGTTTGTTGGAGAAACAAAAGAATATTTTGAAATTCTTGTATCTACATTTTCCTTTTCTTGTGCACTGTGCTCCCTTTTTTGTTCTTATGTTTGGGTTATTTAGGCGTCATAACTCTTCTATGACTTACTTTTTTTTTAAACGAATTCTCTCCGACTTCCTCATCCTACTTGACTTAGCTGTTGGAGTAGTACTTTCATATGGCAAGGGTTATAGACATTTGACAGATTACATGAACTTATTTTGTGTTTTTTTGATACATGAAAAAATTTATAAGCTCGTACTTTCATATGGCAAGGGTTATAGGCTCAAATCCAGTCATCTGACATTTGACAGATTACATGAACTTATTTTGTTTTTTTTTTTTTTATACATGCAAAAATTTATAAGCTCTTAACAAATAATAACATGGCTTAGGGAGTAAACCCCAACCTACAACACCAAAACTAACAATGTTTACTCATACTGTTGCAGATTAGACAAATTGCACTTGCATCAGATTCACGATTGAGGACAGCCCTTAATGATCACTGAGTCCAAGGCATAAAATTGATCTATATTTAAGTATTATCAGTGAAGCCAGAGGATATCCTCCCAATGCTAAATTTTAACAGGACAAGGACGCAGCCACGTTCAACGAGATCTATGTCTTTAGGAGGTAAGTTCTCCTTTCATGTTTTTTATTTGCATATTCGATACTTTCTTCTCCGTTAGCATTATTAAGATGAAGTTTTAGAAAGAAGAAAAAACACCATTTTTTTTAATAGTGTGAATCTAGAGCTTGGAAGCATGACTTCGAATATACAAGTTTCTTCTTCTCGCCCTTCCTCCTCTATTTTTCTACATACATAATCTTTACTTTTTACCTGCCGATTGGGTGGCAGAGTTTTTGTGTATAGTTTTATATGTAACTGAGTAATGTAAATTAACTCACTGCACTCAATCGTGAAGGAGTATGGTGGTTACAGGCTACAGCTGATGATGAAAGTTTCTGTCTATGGGAACTAGTACCGGGCGACAAATGCCCACATCCAAATAAACTAAACCATAGTTGACTTTTTATTAGAATAACATATGAGTTGTTATCCTTTGCAGGACATTGTTAATCTATTTGGCCTTTTCTTCTTGTAGGTATCGATTACGTGGACCCGAAGAAGAAGAGCTATGTAGTTGGAAAAATTCTTTTGGCTGCTTCCTTTACAGCGTTATTCATTCTTATGCTCAAACAATCCCCAACTTTTAACAGTCCAAGCCTAGTAATTCCCTTATCCCTTTATTTAAATTATAGCATCTTAATTGAGTTCCCTGCTATTACATTGTCGCTCTGTTTAGCCTCATTGTCATGAAGCCTGATACTCTTGCCAAACTGAGTATTATTACATCTTGTCAAGTTCTTCTACTTCTCTCTCTTTTTTCGTTATGATTTTACACTGGCTTTTTTTTTTTTTTTGTGTCTTATGTCTGAGCTGGACTCAAATATGCCAAAGAAAATGAGCTTCCTGTTCTATATCCCTTCAGTGTAATAGGGGAAAACTTGTGATGTCTTGTAGTCAATATCAATATAGCCTTAGAGCCGTGCTTGACAAAGTATCCTTATCACAACATCCTTTGAAATCCAAAAAATGTTCTACCTATAGATGGGTTAAAGCATAGTTTCTAGAACCTCCTACGAGGGGGTCATGAATTTGCTTCAGAACATCTATTCCAGAGTTTGGAGCAAGAAACAGAACCTTCATTCCAGAATTTAGAGCAAGAAACAGAACCTTGCTCCTTCTGTAAAAAAATTTGCTCCAACTAGGATTGAACCTCCCAAGTCCCAACCATATGATCCCCAAGTAACAAGAGAAAACCTGCAAAGCAGAACGTCTCGTTATTTTTATTTGCGGATAAGTTTAACAAATGGGATAAAAATGTTGACTACTCGCCAAGAAAGAGACTGAAAAGGAGGACATTAAACAGTGGAATAGAGAGGAGTTAGGGTGGTTAGAGGAGCAAAAGCTAAAAGTTCTAGATGTCGTTGGCATTCTTGATGGAGTGAGTAGGGCCAAGTGGCTTGCATTCGGAGGACTGCATAGGGACAAGGCAAATTGGAGCTTGGAAGGATCACTAAGCTAGAAAAAAATATCTTGGAGGCAATGTAAAGGGCATTGTGGCTAAAAGAACGTGATTGGGATACCTGTTCTTCCATTGGAGGGCTAATGCTTATCTCAGGGTTTATCAGATGGAGGATATCAGTATTGATAGCAGGATGGTTATGGACAAGAACAATCTCAGCACTGGCATTGATGTGTTTCATCAAAATTGGATGGTTTGGATTTCGTGCCTGTTTTTTGTTCAGGATGTACGTTATTTGGAGAGGTATTTGGGCAGAGGTTGTTAGTGTGTTGTTAGATAACTGATGGAGTCGAATGGTGATACCACTCTTGGCCCAGATGAGTCGCTTGGGTTTACAAAGCTACTGGGAAGTGGTTAGGATAACGTATGAGGCGTGATGAATCAATTCCATGCTAGTAGGACTTGGTTAAGAGGAAGAGTGAAGCTGCTACTTTTTAGAAGGATTTTGAATTACTCTTTTGTGCCATTGATCAAAAACACCTCGTCGAGCATCCTGACCTATTTCATGCCCATTTGTAGCCTTACTGTGTTGGTCCCTTGATATTGGGGAGTCCAAGCATCATTTTGTAAATTGGGATGCAGAGTGAAGTTCCATTTGGAATCGGTGTTGTGTTCGGAGGTTGGTGGCTATTACTTTTATGGTTTCTAACCAAGGTGTTCCTGAAGTAATATAACTGGAGAGTCTGAGGTTGGTTAACAGAGGAACGATTCTAAAGATGAGAAATTGGTGAAGAACAAGTTAAATAACTGAATGTGAAAAGATTGGGGTTTGTTGTCTAGTGAGCCCATTCATAATCAAGGATCCAAGTTCAATGTCAAAATGGTACTTATTTTCGGTTCATTGTATAACCCTGTTGAAAATCAAACAAATTTTTATAGGTATTGTCGAAACAAGGGTTAGGAAGGAGAATAAAATGAAGGTGGAAAGGGATGAGAGGTTGGTCATTTTTATCAAACTATCTCGATGCTCCGAATGGCCGGATATGGATAGGTTGGGACACTAATCAACTGGTGGTCAGTTCAGTTGGACAAGATGGATGGACAAGTAATGCCCTGTGAAGTCCAGGATTGTGCTCGAACTTGGCGGTGCTATGTCTCCATTATTTATAGTATAATTCCTTTGAGGTGGATGCTATGGGCTGAACTCCTTGCTTATGCTCCCACATGTGCTAACGAACCTTGGTTGTTAATGGGGGGTGGCTCCTCCTTTTTGGATCGATGCTTCCTTCCTTTCTTTCTTGGTGGAGCTCCTGTCAATGGAACTAGAAAAGAATTGTTCATAAATTTTAACCAATTCTATCGATCAATTCTATGGGTTTGTCAACCATTGTGTCACTTAGCTTAGTACCGCAGCCCAAATTACAATAACCCAAGTTAAATCGCAATCATTCACCATATGCAAAGTCACTATAAATTGAATATTTTACGGAACCAATATTTTGCAAAGGAAATTTCCAACAATTAATATGAGTCCGTTAAATATTTTGATGGATCAAATAATAAATAAAATGACCGACTCATCCCCTACAGTGGCTCAACTTTCTCAAACTCTTTAATGTGCAAGTACACCTTGGATTTTAACATATCGATTGCTAAAGTTCACACCAGGTCTTCGATTGTTGGACATTTTGGAGTTCATTCTTCCCATTGTTTTATATATCAACACTATCAGCTATGGTGCTGATTGTGTGAGAGTGTTCAGGGATATCTTACGCCAAATCAAATCAAATTAATTATTCGAATCAATGCTCGCCATTGCCTAGTTTGACCACGTTACCTCAAAAACATAACTGTGTTACTTGGAACTATGTAGATGGTTTGATGTTTTTCTACTTGTAATGATAAATTTTCCTCGTGCTCACAATATTTTCCCCTTCATTTTGACTGCAAAGAAGATGAGGGAAAAGGAAAATGACATTTTTGACACTTAATAACCTTTTGGAGTTAAAGTGGCTATTGTAAGGCTTCTTTTTCATTTTTCGAGTAATGTCGCTCAATTATCAGGGACCTTTCTTGTAATTTCAAATTTAAGTTTTTGTTATTTTCTCATAGTTTTCCATTCCAGTTCTCCCAACACGAACCAGGAGTTACTCATGTCTTAGTAACTGGAGGTGCTGGATATATTGGTTCACATGCTGCGCTCCGACTTCTTAAGGATTCTCACCGAGTAACTATAGTGGTATGGTGGTACCTCTCATGTATATGTCCTTTGCTAGCATCTCAGCCATTGATTGAGAGGAGAGTTTTAAAGAAAAGGAATTCTTATTTGACAGGACAATCTGTCACGTGGAAACATTGGCGCTGTTAAGGTTCTACAAGAACTATTTCCAGAGCCTGGACGGCTTCAGTTTATTTATGCTGACTTGGGGGACCCAAAAGCTGTATCCTAGTTACTCATATATCAATGATACATACTTTTTTTGTGTTTGTATTGATTGAAAACCGTTAAGCATTCGTTGTGCCTTTTGGTTCCTTAATTCTCAGTTTCAGGTAAAAAAAATATTCTCAGAAAATGCTTTTGATGCTGTGATGCATTTTGCAGCTGTCGCATATGTCGGTGAAAGCACCGTTGATCCTCTAAAGTAAGTGTTGCTTGCTCCAGTGTAAAACTGTTCAAATATTTGTTGAATTTGCACGGGCTTTTTGAATGTCGCAATGGCTGGTGAAGCGTTGAGTTTTTTTTTGTGAAGCGTTGAGTTCCTGAGATATTAAACTTAATTTTACGATTTTCAGCCGCAGGTTTTTAAGTTGTTATTACTTTGCTTTGTTAAAAGCTACTTTCAGGGCGTTGAGTTATTAAAACTACCCCGCATGTCTGGAATTTTTTATTGGTCCCATTGATATATTGATTAAACAATTCACCCTTACAACATTAACAGAAAAAGAAAGAAGTACTTATCTGGGGTTGCTAAAAAGATTGGTATCGTCCAGTTACAATCATGGGTTTTGGATTTGATGGAAGAATCATTTTAAAAGTACTTAGGATTATTATGGATTATCTTTTTGTTTTCTCTAAGATCAGAATCTGACCTATTTCACTAAACAGACTTGCTTGCTAGTTGAAGCTGTTTAGGTCCATTGACATTGTTTTGTAGCATGGAAACTTCTACAATTTAACATTTTTGTGTTTATACAGGTACTATCACAACATTACGTCAAATACCTTGATAGTATTAGAGGCAATGGCAGCACATGGTGTCAGTACATTGATATATTCTAGTACATGTGCAACATATGGAGAGCCTAAACAGATGCCAATTACAGAAGAAACCCCTCAGGTGAAAGATTCTTAATACTGTTTGTGTATGTGTTGTCTACAAAGTTGACTGTGTTCTGTCCTTTGGATTTTTTAGTTGGGCCAGCTGGCATGCTACTATTTTTTTTTTTCCAGTCAATTAATAAATTTTGGGGAGGTACCAAAAAATAACTGTTCTGTGTCTGTTGTATAAATGTAGCACCCCATTAACCCATATGGAAAAGCCAAGAAGATGGCAGAAGATATTATCCTTGATTTCCATAAGAACTCTGACATGGCCGTCATGATTTTAAGGTAGGCGTTTGAGTATGTACTAAATCTCAGATTTGTTTAATAATGTTCCGTTCGATGTTAATTGGCCATCTTCTTTATATCCAGGTTTATCTTCTGTTACGGCTAGATTGTCTCACAAGTGTGTTTCTGTCTTTGATTAGTTATTTCTCTATCTTAGTGCAAGTATTAACTGGAATGAATGGGGTATTGTGTGTTTGCATTTACAAAAGATAGAAAAAACATAAAACAGTAAAGCAAAAGACTTGAGGGGCACTGTAGGATTGAGCAGAGCACTGTAGGATTATTGATTTGAGATTGATTGGATTTATGGGGACCACTCATCTTCTTTTTTGTTGGGTAAAAGTACATTTATTAAAAATCCTAACACAACAACAAGCAGGACCAAGTCCTGTTACAACCCACCGTACGGCTACGAAACAGAACAAAAAACAGCAGCCAAAAGGCCTAAGAACACACTAGCCTAACCTACTCTAAGAACTCCTTAGCAGCTTCATAGGAAATCACAGAACTTGGAAACCCCTTCCATGAACTAACTCTTAACTCTAACACCAGTGACCTGACCTCCTTCATGTGCTTTGAACCTCTACCAAACACCCTGGCATTCCGTTCATGCCAAATGTGGTACAAGGCAGCTGCCAATGCCAGTTTATAAACCTCTGTTTGGAAAGACTCATTCCTACAGAAACAAATGGCCCAATTCAGTTCAAAGCACCAGTTACCAGACCTTATTAGAATCAGACATTTCTGGAATACAGAGTCCCAGATGTCTCTTGAGAAAGCACACTCAGAGAACCAGTGCTGATGAGAATCAATACCCAGAGAACACAACACACACATCCAATATATTCATCCCCCTAGTTCTTAACCTGTCCTTGGTTGCAAGCTTCCCTAAACAACACAACCAGACAATAAAAGCCCGCTTAGAGTATCTCCTACCCATCTCCAAATCTCCATTTTGGAGAATCCATGCACTCCTACCCATCTCTATTTGGGGTCTCCAAAATGGAGACTCAACTCCCATCCTCCATATTTGGAGAATCTGCCAGCAAATGGAAACCGATCTCCATTTCTCCCTTTTTTTCTTAAAATAACCATTTTATCCTTTGTATCAATTGATAACAAATTATAATACCAACCATATCATATGTACTTTTTCCTAAATTTTCTTTAATGACATAATTTTCACATTATACACTCGATTTTTATAAAATTGATATCATCGAAAAGATATTAGTATTATTTTCAAAATGATCCTAATATTAAATAGGTATAGATATACTTTGAAATGACATTAAATTTAAATTCAAACCATTTCAACTATCATAATTTGTTTTTCATTTACACCTATGAATTACCCACCCACCTGTTTGTCCTTTTTTTTCTTTCTTTCGTTTTTTTTTCATTTACTTGAAGGTGAAGTCAAGAAAAAGAATTCATGGAGAAGGACGTGAACTCTATTCAAAGATCCAACTAATCGTGAGTATTTTCAAAGGAAAAATATGGAAATTATAGAGAACAGAATACCAAAAATTGGTGGTCTTTCAGATTACTAATGCTATTAATTACTACTACCTGGAATTAATTTAAAGTTTAAACACAAAAGGAGTACTTTGATTGAAACTTGAAGTAGGAATACAAGTAAGATTTTGGAGGGAAATTTGGGAGATGAAAAATGGAGAATTGGGGTTGGACTTGTTGATTCTCCATATTTGCTTTTTGGAATAAAATGTATTTTTTTGAGTCTCCAAAATGTGGAGAGTGAGAGATGGGTTGGAGATGCTCTTGGGCACTTTACCAGAGAACCAAACAACTGAAGCCCAAGGCACCTTCCCACCAACTGTTCTCATAGCTTTCCAAGTAGACTTCATAGAAAACTGCCCAGTAGGAGTCCAAAAAATCATCCTCCTTGTCCATATTAGCCAAAAAGCTGCTAGGAGTTTGGGCAATTACCTACTGGCTTATTCTGTTTCTACATCTAGGGCAAAACAAACCATTGTTAACAATTATTGACTGACTTCAGCAAAAGTGACTGCCCAAAATGAAAACAACCACCTCCCCAAAGGTCTTATTGAGAGGACCAAGGTGGTGCCAGTTATCAAGCCATAACCAAGTACTTTCCGCATTCCCAATCACATGCTTCACCATATTCTGACCCACAATCCGCTACGTGAATAGTTTTTTAATGTTCCAGGAAGAGTCAACGAGAACCCTCGTATTATTACCTTCTCCTTCCTTTTTCTCTATGTTTTTCCGCTGGCTCTCTGGAGCTGTTACTTTTTTTCCCTCCTGATTGCTCTCCAGTGGACCTTTCCATTTATAACTTCAATAATGGACTCCCCTTCTAACCAGAAGTGGTCACACCTGAGTCCTGACGGGGATAAATATACTCGTTTTTTTGTCTCATCTTGTCTAGAAGGAAGTGTAATTGCTCACCCAAGATACTTTTGGACTCATTTTCTTCTTGTGAATAATTTCAGATACTTCAATGTGATTGGTTCAGATCCCGAGGGAAGATTAGGAGAAGCTCCCAGACCGGAGTTGCGAGTGCATGGACGGATATCGGGTGCCTGTTTTGATGCAGCTCGTGGGATTATTCCTGGGCTTAAGGTATGACGATTTCTCAAACTTATTTTTTTCTCTGCTGCTGCATATAATCGTGTATGCTGCACCATTATCTTTGATATGGAATTAGATATCCCCTGGTTTTGAACAACGATGATTCAAATGAAAAGATGATGTGATGCATGGAGTGAACTCTCTCTGCTCATCTATGTCTCAGTAATAGTATATTACAATGCTTTGGACTTTGCTAATCTTTATCTATTGGGGGTTTCCATGCAGGTAACAGGAACGGACTACAAAACTCTGGATGGAACTTGCATACGAGACTACATTGATGTTACTGATCTGGTTGATGCTCACGTGAAAGCGCTTGAGAAGGCAAAGCCAGGGAAAGTTGGGATTTACAACGTCGGAACCGGAAGAGGTAATGTGTTTAGACTCTTCTGAAGCATTGACACACTGAGGACATGCGTATCTCAAGCTAGACGTGGGAGGGGGCCAACTTATAGTGGTATATAGCAGGGTTTTTTTTTTTTTTTTTTGGTGGGTGGTTGTGGGAATTATAATATTTAGGAAAGAAAATGGTAATAACTGGCAATTTAACTTCTTTTTTTTTTTTTTTTTTGAACTGGACTGGCAATTTTACTTGATAATGAACAGTTGAAACCTGAAATTAAGAACTGCAAGTTATGGTGTTTGTCTTGGTTGTTTTCAGATAATATTCACATGAATAACAACTACATATTTTGAAAAAGATTTACATGCATTTTTTGTCTCGCCCTTTTTCCATTCGAATGTTATCTGTATCCTTGCATGTTGTTTGTGTGTATTAGCGCTTCGCTGCTTCTTAGCATCTATATATTTACGGAGGAGCATAATTTAAGCTTTCAGCTCCATGAAGATCTTTATTTTCTTTTTATAGAAGCAGTTATTACAAATCCGTAAGTCACACAAGCACAAAAGTGAAGAACAAATAAAATAAGGAAAATTCTAAAATCAGTTCACTAGGCTGTCACTAAGATTTAAAACGTGTATTGAAATGTCTGAAAAATTTATAGGAATGTGTAAACGTGTATAGAAAAGTGAAAAAAGTACACTGAAGTGTTTTTTTTCTTCTTGTCTTATTGTCAGCCAATAGAAGGACCCATAAAATAAATCGATAACATAGTCTAGCCAATATGTAGTTACTGGGTAGTATTTTTTTTATTCCCTGCCATTCATTTGTTAGGTCTGGAAGGTAAGGGCTTCTCAGGGCTCGAACCTCTGACCAAGTCACAATTTACTTGTTGGAATACTGAGCTATCTACTTCTCTCACGGTGGCTTGATTAACACACCCTAGAGTTTACTTAAAGAAATGTAAGAACCAATATTCAGATTGAATCCCAGCGTAAATTTATTCTATTAAATTCACGGATTTTGACCAAAAGAAAAATGCAATATGTTGGATATCCTTTTGAAAATTGTTTCTCATGCTCTTTTTTTTTTTTTTGGGTCTCTGTGATCACAGGAAGATCAGTGAAGGAGTTTGTGGAGGCATGTAAGGCCGCCACAGGGGTAAATATCAAAGTTGATTTCCTACCCCGCCGACCAGGTGACTACGCCAAAGTCTTCAGCGATCCAGCAAAAATCCTAACCGAGCTCAACTGGACTGCACAACACACTGATCTTCAAAAGAGTTTGGAGGTCGCGTGGAAATGGCAGAAGTCGCATCGGAATGGATATGAAACCACCCTACCCATGGCGTCGTATTAAGTCATTTATCGCTCTCCTTGGAACAGCACAAAAATCGTAGACTCCTCGTCGAGCGTGCTTTAGTCCCAACTCTCTCTCTCTCTCTCTCTCTCTCTCTCTCTCTCTCTCTCTCTCTCTCTCTCTCTCTCTCTCTCATACAAGGTAGGGATTTTTTAGTTAAAGGGATTGCTATAATTCTTTACACATTTCTGTTTAGTTCTATACATGGTGTAGAGTTGTAGAAAGCAGCCAATTTGTTATATTTACTTGCAACAGATCCAGCAGTTCAATAATATTTTCTTGCTTTTTCTTTGTTTTTTTGGTACTTAGGAAACTCTTGTTTCTGTGGAAGCGTAATAACTTCATTGAGAAATACTTCACGTGAAACTAAAACAAGGCTTAATTCATTCACAAAAATTGTCGCTATCACTTAACGTCCCTCGTCTTTATATTTGATCATACAGACCCCTCCATCTATTGACCGCTACCATTTCAAGTTTAAACCCCTTGTGTCCCACACATCCGCACCTGCGTGCACACTCCTTGACCTTCTGAGATCACAATAGAGGAGCTCACTCGAGGTCGAAAATGCGAACACCAGTAACAGAAATTCGATTCTTAATTGTCGAGGCCTACACTTCCACATCCACCATTTCTTTGGCGAAGTATGCCCCTCCTTCGTTTATGATTGGTGGAGAAGTCTGTACTGTCTTAGGTCTACTTTTAAAAATGAGGGGGCGGTGGTGATGACCATGGACAAGGAGTTCGTGTTGGAGATATGTCTTGAATTTAAGACATTCGAAGAAATATACAAAATTCGGTGTAAAAAGATGCTCGCAGCTTTGTTGGTTCAGACCTTGGGTTATTTAAGCTTTGAAAGGTTAGGGCTATGTTGGTCCGGACTAAGGGTACCAAGGTTTGAACCACGGGTGCCGAATGTGCGTTGTTGCGCATTTTTTTAAGAGAGTTTTGAACTAGTTTTTCTACTTTTTTTATAAATAGAGGCCTTAGAAGCTATTAAGGTTGGACTTTTTGAATGAATCCCTTGAGGGAGCCCCTATGGGGTTCCCTGTAATGCGTTAGGGTTTCTCAATTGTTCCATTGGTTTAGTCTTGAGTTGGGATTTGAGATATCTAGAGTTTGTGTGTGTTGAGATATCTAGAGTTTGTGTGTGTCTCTTTTGTGTGTGTGAGACGCTTGATGCTCTGTAGCTTACGCCTCAGCGATTTGTTCTTAGATATTGTGTGGATTCTTCAAGTAAGAGTTACGGGTATTGCCGGCTCTGTGTATTTCTCTCCATTTTTAGTGAATCCTCTTGCTCTTTTCCCGTGGACATATCTCTAGAGTTTCATGCTGAGTGTAAATCCTTGTTTCTTATTTTCTTGTTAGTGTACTTATATTCTGAACTTTGGGTTTCGGCACAACAGTTCAATTTTGTTCACCCACGTTTGACAATAGGTGAACATTACCCACCATATTCCCAATCCTAGTTCTATGGTCGGCACGATTCATCTCTTAGAACATGATAGTTTAACTAACTCTGCAAAAAACAACGCATTTGGGTGTTCAAAATAGAAATGGGAACATGGTAGATAATGTTCACCCACTTTTAAAAGTGGATGAATAAAATTGAACTCATGGGTGGAGAGAGTTAATGATTACTCAAGGAAGCTTGAACGAAACCGACACCATAAAACACAAAGACGAATCGTAAATTGGAGAAATTTGCACTTAGACCCAAGATGGAGCATGCTACACAAGTGGAGGGGACTCTCCAAATTAAATACCCAACTTTCTTAGAAGCAAGAGTAGGGAGGGAACCGGAGACATTTAGTGAGCGGGCTTACTACATGCGATCAACGGTTCGAATCATCTTACATTTTAAAAATCATTTTTACAATAACTTTACCTAATTTATTCAGATCATTGATTGTCTATTGGATTGCCGATCGAGAGAGCTCACTACACTCATGTAGTGAGCTGGTGTAGTCTTAGTTTTGTTTCATTCAGTTGTTGGCGTCTATGAAGGAAATACCGTGATACGTCAAAACTTTTTTAAAAAATACAATATGAATACATCAGGAATACGTCTCTTTCTCGCCAAGCCTAATCTTTTTTTATAAAAAATAATAGGAACCTTCGATCAAGCCAAAGAAATATAAAATTATTTATAGACCAAACTACGTAGGTAGAAACACAAAGTAGGAAAGGATTATGAGAAGAGAAGATAAACAAGCACATAAGTAGTTTGATGTTTTAGTATGATGCTTTACAATGCCAAGGCCTCTCCTTTTATAGGCATAAGGAGACGTAGTCTTAAACCATAAGACAAGTAGTTTTTAAGCATAAGTCTAGACCTAAAATATACAAAGACACCTCACCACAGACACCAACTTATCCTTCAACTACTTTAGACAAAGATACTTTATTTTACACCAATTTTTTACAAACAAAAAGTAATGCAAGTTTATCTTTAATTTTACAACTAACATAAAAAGACAATAACTGCTACCCACAAAATAACAATTATATATACTGCTTTACTTTTGACTTTTTGACATTCCTCACTACTTCTTGCACATAGCTTTGAAGGCTACCTACTTTATTATATAAAGGTGAGACTTCTTAGGGTCTATTTGTTTAGGCAAATTCTAAAGTCAGCTCATTGGCTAACATTAAGGTTTAAAAAAAATGTACTGAAATCTGTAAAAAAATGCATGAAAAAGTGTTGAGTGTATTGAAATATGTGAAAACTGTATAAGGACGTGTGTTTTTTGTCTTTATGTTTAATTTAGCTAACAATAGAAAAACTCGTTTGTTTAAGGGCTGTTTGCCTTTCCTTTTTTAAAAAAAAAAATAATAGAAGGAAGTGCAATAATGGAGGTGATTTTAATAAACCAATGCACGAGCTGAGGCTCCCGTGTTCCGCCGACCCTCTGAAAAAATCAGGTCGTAAAATGGCTCATAGAGAGTCAAAAGCAAGCAAAGTCAAAATACCGATTTTTACTTTTATTTTTCAAAATTATCCTCCATTTATACCAATTAAATCTTTACCCACAACTTTTAAAAAGGGCAAAATGATCATTGTACACTTTATTTATTAACTTTATAAAACACACTTATTCAAGGACACCCCAAAATAAAAATGTCGACACTAAAAAATGTGTAATGGTGATATTTCTTTAATAAGTTTGATTTACGAACAAACAAACTTAAAAAGGGACGGACGAAGTATCATTTAAGGGACATCAATACGAAGTCACTAGAAGGCAGAAACTATTGAATACTTTACTTTGAATGGAACTTTAGACATGACTCCAACAAACAGTGTTCTACATATCTTCACAATCAAGAAGCTCAGGACAAAAAAAGGAAAAATAGTCCAGATTCTATTGCAATAAGAAGGTTATAAAATTAAGAAAACATCCACAAACGAAATGAGTAAAGGCCTGAGATTTAACAAAAACCAATTCCCTAGTGGGTATCAGTTACCCCAATATTCTTCAAGCAATTGTTTGAACTGCTCTGTCAAAACTTTCTTCAGCAGATGACGCCCGTTTGACAAGCATGTGGTCCGGATGTGACAGTTTCAGCTGACTGCAAAACAAGGTTATATAATACAATCATTTCCAGACATGAAAAGAGTTAACTCACTTTTAGCAACCCCCGGAACAACTTAGTTACGGGCGGGGTGTGAGTGTGGCCATGAACCATACAAACTACTGGAAATCCATATCAATTAGGACCATAATAAATGCCGAATAGAAAACTTATTGCAAAGGGATTCAGAGTCCTTGATAATCAGATACAAGTGTGCAATACGAATGTGTAGTACATACATTATATCTCTTGCTAAAATAAGAGAAAGATGATGGCAAAACCACCTCCAGCAGAAGCAGCAATTCCCACTTCCTAATGGAACTGCTCCAAGGATAAAGCACAACCAAATCCATTCATGAAGTGCTACATCATTTGTTGACCCTTTGCACTAAATTTTGACCTCAGATGGGAGAGGGAGGCAGAGGTACATAATAAGTTGGACGAAAAGTCATTTTCCTGTGTAATCTCTGACTCTAGTTGCTAAAATCTTGAGATACGTGATACGAATCTTGAGCATTGGTTCAATTTGACACCTACTTGACTTGAATCTAGTGGCTGAATCTCACCGATAACAAATCTTATTGAATATACCTGACTCAACCGTGAGCGAAGCCGTGAATATTATGAGTGACAACTGACAATACAGATAAGGTTCAAGCTAGTCTTTGAAATTCAAATCTTCTTTAAAAACTCAGGTAAGCAGGTCATGCACAACATAAATGCTTTATTATTTTCGTTCATTCCACCTCCAAGGCTAAAATGTAGTCCTTGTAGACAACTGATATATGCAGATAACTTACTTCAAGTAGCGCGAAGATGGTTTCCCCAGGTGGAGGCTGCACACAACCAGATTAGCCAGTGTCTCTGGATCCTTTGCATCCTGCACCAATTAACAAAATAAATAAACACCAGACATAAAGATGTGCAAGTCTCTCCAATGCAACGTCATGAATCCAGTGACAAAAGTGGATTTTGAATGGCAACTTGAAATGATTGTAGACAAACAAGGGAATGATTTAACCAGTATCAGACAAAATAATTTGATCACATGGGAGAAGAAGTGTAAGAATTTCTGTGGTTAGATGAACTTTTCGGCTGGGATTAAGGAATATGACAAAACCACGTCAATCTAATCACGACCTGAGATGTGCACAAAAAAAACAAATAGAAAAAAAAAAAAAAAAAGAGGGTAAAAATCACTTAGACGACTCCATCTATCACTCCACACATAATACCCTTCATCTTTAAAACCTATCAATCACATCCCTTCATCTTTTAACCCGTATCACTTAACACTTAACACCCTTCCGTCAACATCTTTAACAGAAGTTGGCTACTTCCATCCAAATGCATATTTTTATGCCACATTTACCCTCCTCTTCATCCCTTCCTCTCCTCCATCCCCAGCAAACATTCCTCCTTGATCTGCTGTCCACCAAACCAATCTGAATCCGTGTTCAACCCACTTACAGCCTTAATCTGCTGGCTCCCAACCTTATTACCTCCAAAAAAAAATATTTATTCAGACTAACCCCATTTACAGTATCAATCTATGGACTCTGTATGTCATCATTTTGCTGACGTAACGGCTTTACTGTCATTAGCTAAATACTTGATGGGGGTTAAATGTTGAGTTTTAAACATTAGGGGGTAAAGATAAAAGGAGTCATAGTTGGAGGGGATTTGGAGTAATTTACTCATATAAAAAGTCAGTATCCTCCAATGAATTAGTGGATTTTACACAATTGTCTTGTGCAGAAAAACAAAGTAGCAGGCCAATCTTATTCATTTCACAAGAAAATGATCCAGCTCCTGGCAATTGTAGTTATCAAACGAGCAATCAAAAAGATTTTGGAGCATCTAAAGGATTACGTATCATAAAGACTTGGCCAGAGAGGGCAGATTAGCTTTTTTTACTGTGTTTTTTTCTGTTTTTGTTTACCAGAAGTCACATAATACTTGGAGCGCTAACTGTTCTGAAACCTATTTTAGGGAAATTTTCCTGATAGCAACCCACTTTTTCAAGAATCGCAAACTTATCCTTTAGTTCAAATGTCTAAAAAAATTCCCACGAAATTGAGAAAGACGAGGGTTTCAAAAAGAAATGTTCAATGATTATGGTGCACTCACTTCAAATACCAAGTAGGCAGTTTACAAGGACTCTTCAATCCATAATCCATCAACGTCAGAAGTTTAACAAGGTTAAGCCTACACGATACAGATTCACTTCCTGCACCCAAATTGAGCACTTGGACTGTCTTTTTTCTTATGATGTTTGGTGAAGCAGCATCTCTAATGTGATCACAAAAAAATTTAACCTGCCTTCTCACAATGATGGGAGGATATTTTAATCCCACTATCCCTGAATTTCATGTAATTAACTACATCCCAAGTTTTTGGGATTAGGAGGTCCAATCACAACCCGCCCAAATTCATGATATATGTAGCCTGATTGCAACATAGCACCAAGGTAAGCGCGTTAAGGTAGTTGTTTGTGGGGTTTGGTTGGCGGATCTTGGCGGCTTCTTCAGGGGTCAGTGCATGTGAGGGATCCACGGCGTTTCTCTTCGCGGCTGTCCGGCAGCTTCCATGCCGTGGTGGTGGCGGGTTGGTGACCCAGTTTCATCCCTATCTCCCCTCCCCTTTCCCTTCCATCGAACCACTCGGTTTTTGTTGGCTTTTCTGGTGGCAACTGGACTCACTGCTGGGTGGATCCGGTCTGGGCTTAACGACAAATGGCGGCCGTGAACCCTGGCGGTAGCCACTGGGCTTCCCCTAATCTCTGTCTTGTTGTTCCGTCATCACCCACTGGTCATCACTGTTGGGTGTGTCTGGTTTGGACCCAACGGTAAGGGGTGTTGGTGGCGGCTGGTGGTTAGGCGGGTTGGATGGGTGGTGGCTGCTGTTCATGTTTCTAGGGTTTGATCCTTTTTGGGCTATAATGTAATATTGGGTATGCCCTATTTGGGCTAGGATTTTAGGTGTTTGTGCTTGGCCTAGTGGTGTTTTTGGGCTTTATCCCAACAGATGTTTTTAATATCTCCAACCTTGGTTGGAATCCCCTCCCCTCTCCCCCTACTTGAGCACCCTTTGTCAAGTTTCATTAATAAATTTTTGCCGATCAAAAAGAAAAGGTAAGCGCCTTAAGGAACCCAAAAATAGGCAAACAAGACGACCATTTAAACTTGCCTTGTTCAGTGCTTCAAGTAATAGTGACTCAGCTTCGTCAAAATTCCCCATATGCATGCAGCACACAGCTTTTCCGTTAAGGATCAAACTTGTCATCTGATACTTCTCAGAGAAATCTTGGAAGATAAGATATGCTTCTTGTATCTTGGAGCCACCCTAATTTCCAGAACAATATGAGTACCAAAGAGAGAAATTCATCAGGTGACAGGAGAAATGCTGAATATACATACCACGGCTAAGTTTAGCCATGCATTTGCAAGTTGAGTTAGTGTATGGTCCTCATCAATCTGTTGCATGACCCTCAACTGTTTCTCTGCATAATCTGATCTGTGCATCTTAAGGAATATTTGAACGTTCAACGCATGCCTGCAAAAGAAAAGGGGTGCATCAAGCTTGAGAAACTGGTAAAGTAAATAATCAAGTAAAGTTACATTTGCATCTCATTTCAAGTTATAGGTGGAGGTGTGGAGCTCATCAGATATCACTCGCCATATGTACTTCAAAAGAGGAATCTTAAATTCACAAAGCCAAAGCATCTGTATCCTATAGAGGGCTGAACAGATATTTAATGTCTCGTAAAAACTTTCAATCCAGATATCATTACACTTAGCTAATGAAGGACTGTACTAGTGTACTGACATAAATGCTTCAATCTTAAGAAGACCTCCAAGAATCTACAACCTCGTGTAGAAGCTTCGTCCTGCAATGCCACAGTATATACTTCGAGATCATCTGAAAGTGCTAGATTGTAGGCTGTGAATCGTGCTTATAAAAAGAATCATTTAAGACCTCTAAAGACTACAAGTGTTTTCTTAACTAAGTTGAATCAGCCAAGATTCAATTCAAATAAAAGTCAAGACTCACTTGTCAATTTCTCTGATGTTAATATTGTAGGCGAATTGATTCAGAAGATTCTTCAACTACTGGACACTTGCCACAATTTGTTGCGTAATAAAAATGAGGGAGTGGATTACTAATCCATGGACCTCTGTTTATCCCACAATTGGTTCCACAACTTAACCATGGGACAGTGGGGTAGAGTGGGATAAATTAAAACAATCTACAGATAAACATACAACATACAAAAATATAGACTTTACAATAATGGCAGATTGACAATTCTATCTGGTCCCAACCAAACATGAGAAAGGATAGTATAAACTATCCCCCATTAATAATTTAGTCCGTTGAATCCACCAATCTCTCGCTTATATCAAGCATATTCCATTTTCTATTTCACTTTTTGCTAATGAGGATGTTTGGGAATTTTCCTAAGGTACATTTAGTCCCCCTCCACATGTCTGGAAATTACCTGCCCCAAGCTATGGGGTAGCAACCTAAAGAGGTAGTGCGGAACAAAAGCTTATCAATTGTCCACCCTAGCCCAAGTCTGGCCTTCAGTACTTAACTAAATGCAATTAGAACCAAGTAGGAATCTATCAGGGTGACAAATCGACATTGGAACTTCGCTCCCACACCCCTAAGTCAGAATCTCCTAAGAACCTCACCCCCAATGAGAATGGAGCGCTTGCAACTACCCCTTAGTTACTAGGATAGAAACTTTCGAGCATTTATCAATCTCAAAAGAAAACAAACAACAAAAAGCCACCCAGCAAGTGAATGTATAATGCAAAAATAAGATAACAAAAACGTTATCTCGAATTTTCTCTAGTACTGCATGCAATGAAAACATCTACTAATTGGCATGCAGACTAGGACGAGGAAAATAATGGAAGTATTACTGTATTATTTTATACACATTCCTATAGGTTTTTTGAATCTCTAATCATCTGTTTTTTTATTGTTCCTATTCTAGAGCTATATGGTCAGACGTTCGGAGGAAAAAACAGGTGGCTAGGGCTCCTATGACATGGGATGAAGAAATGGATTGGTTTAGGCTGCATTCTAAGGGGGATTGCCTTAGAAAATGTGTTCTTAAGCTATCCTTGGCTGCTGCAGTTTACAATGTCTGGAGTGAAAGGAATGGCAGAATTTTTAAGCAAAAGAACTTGGACTCTTCTCTGAGTGCTAAAATCTGCAATCATATTAGAGATGCTATGATGTCTTGAAGGAATATGAAGCCCAGTCATGAGAATAAAGACATTTGCAGTTCTTGGAATGTGCCTCACTGGATCCTAGAAGCTGCTCCTTAGTAATCTGTTGTTGCTTAGTCTGCATTGTTTCTTTCTGTTTGGCCTGCTAAAGCTTGTTTTTGTCTTCTGAATGGTCTTGCATGACCACTGGTAGTGTGTAGGTCAGATTTGTTTGAACTGGTTTTTTGGTATCCTGGTTAGGGCTTTCAATGAAAAGTACTTTCACAGAATAAGGAAAAAAAGAACACCAATATTATCTCACCGAAAGTTAAATATACTCGTTACTCAAGGTAAAGAGAGGAAAACCAAGATTCTCATTATTGTTAGCAGACATAACACATATATGTACAGAGATTAGGAGTGAGCACAGGTTGGGTGGGGTCGGCTTCACCGCCCACCTGTCACCCAAACCAACCATATTAGGTTGGATAAATGAAGAACCAATTTCGAACCGTGCATAATGAGAAACCAAAGTGATTGGGCTTGTCGGATTACGGTTGGATTTGGATCGGGTTAGTTGGTCGGGTTATTTCTCAGAAAAAAGAAAAGTGCTTTGACTGCTTGGTGAGATCCAAACGATCCCTGATCTGGATAGCAGTTTGCAACCCTTTAGCGAATTGGTAACCCTAGGGGGGAACTACCACGTAGCTACAAACAATTACAAAGTCCAAACAAGCACAAACATTGATTTTTTAGATGAGGAATATGCTTAAGAACTTCAGTAATAGAGAAGTAACACTCACAAGTCCATAGTTCCTCCAACATTGGTGTGTTTCAAAGCTTCATTATAGTCTTGTTCATGGATGAAAATGATCCCAGCAATAAGCCGTAATATCGGATTGTTTCCAATGGCTGGATCTCCCAACCAATCACGGATACTTGAAATCGTAGTTTCCTGCAGGATTCCAGAGCACCACTGTTATCGAACTGAAAGCTAATGGCACAAAAAGCCTCCATATGATTGCTGACAAGTGCATAAAACCATTCTGAATTCATGTTCCACAGCTTTCATATTCAAACCATTAGAAAAACTAAAGCATGTATTTGTAGAGATGGAACTATTATCCTAAGTCCCATATCTAGCCTACAAGCATGTCAACCTAAAAAACAATGTAGCATGCGATCAGTTGCTAACAAGATTTAAAATAAAAAAATTAAAAAAAAAAAGAATAAATAAAAAAACCTATAAACCAATTACTGTATGAGACAAATGACAAATCTAGATGGACTCACAGTCTTCTAAGTGCCGAACAGAATAGTCAAGATTCTAGTCCATTTTCCCCACGAATTTGAATAAACAAAGAGGTGAGGGAATCTCTCTCTTTAGAAGGGGCTGAGGGACAGAATTACATTTAATTTGACCGGTTTTGTCAGAGTCAATTTTGTTGGTTGATCTAGTTTTCACAACCTATTCTCCACAAAATTGAAAAAGAGTGTATTATTAGAAGACATTCAAACAATGTTCTTAAATGTTTTCAGACTCTCCAGAATTATATCTGTTACAGTTCCATAAGACATTGAAAGCATGAGAATCTTTGTTTCCAAAAAGAGTACCTCACAGATAATGAACACAACTGCTTAAGAAATTCAAAATAAAACAAGGGCTTAACAGAAAATCAGGAGCTTTACATGTAAAAAAGTAACAAGTGAACTGAATGATCTCATCAATTGTACTAGTGCTATGCAACTATAACACGAAGTCCAAACAAATATGTAGCAATGAATTAAGGAAGATCTAGCAAAACACCACCAAATGACATCATCACATAGCTACCTTATTATCGGGACTCGAGAGATACAATGCTAGCAATTTCACTGCTTGGAGAGGCGTCGCAGCTGATGAATCAATCTCGTTGATAACAAGCTGAAAATTACAAGTTGGAATTCAAATCATTCAAATTGAACATATTCGAATGCACTCGTATAGATATGATTTGTACACTAGAGTGATAGATCAAGGGGAAATTGGAGGCGACTGCAGTCCAACATACAAGATCGCTTCTATTACATTAGCAGTTCGTACAAACAACCCCCGCCGTTACTCAAATTTTTATGTTCACCAGCCATTGCTCAAAATTTTACCCGAATTTGAGTAATAGTTTCATTTGATAAGAACCACTCCAATGGACAAACTTAAATCTAAACACAAATGTGAGCAAAATACCTTCTTTTTTTTTTTTAATGCGACAAGTGTAAATTGTGAAGAGCAAAACAAGCCTTGAAAAGCTTGAGTAAAAATTCGAGTCTTCCTTGATTTGATTAAAAACTTCACCCCAGATTGAGTTTGAGTCAACAACTGGAGTGAATTGAAAGTGATTTTACTCAGAATTTGGTTTTGATTCAATTAAAAGCCTAAGGGCTGGAGATGCTCTAAGATAATTGCAAAATGTACATTCCTTCGTATCTAGTCATGGATCCACGTTCGCCGGTCGAAGCGATCGCACACCCAAAAGAAAATTGAAAACCTTTCAAAACATGCTAACAGTTTACATGATAATCACGAAATCATAACATCTGTCGCCGCAAAGTTGGAATCCCGTATCCTAGATAGGAGTTAACACAAGTTGGAATAGTGGATATCCTTCCTCTACCTGGTAGCTGCCGAGGGCAATGTAGGATCTGTAAACGAGGGAGTCCCTTTCGATGGCGTCTTCAGGGGAGAGGTTGGGGACCTCGCTGTTGTTGATGGCGGCTTGGTAGGCGCCTAGGTAGAAGTTGTTTCTCAGGCTGAACAACAAGTCTGGTGCCGCCATGAATTTTCCTGGATCTGAAAGGTTTTAGAGAGAGAGAGAGAGAGAGAGAGAGAGAGAGAGAGCGAGCGAGATCCGGTATGGATGTGTTCTATCGTAGAACTACTCTATGGAATGGAAGTTGCGGAGAAGAGAGTTGGGAAAATTTCATTTCATACCCTGAACTTTCACCCAAATGTCCAAGGTTTTATCGGTGGCCAATACAAAAAATGAATACTCCCTCTGTCCCAATTTCTTGTCATTCTTTTCATTTTAGAATGTCCCAAAATATTTGTCACACTTCTAAGAACATCCATCAAAATTAGGTCATTTTCCAATTTTACCCCTAAAAACTATTTTTTCCATCTTAATTGGCTAGTCTATTATCTATTAATTTATAACGATTTTTATGATTTTGAAAATTTTGTATAATAAAACTAATTGATATCTATCAAACAAGATCCATATTAAATATGTTTTGACTTTCATATAATAAATTAGCCTCACAAATTTGGTCACGGTAATATTGACCAGATTTAGGAGCAAAATAAAAAAAATCAATACAAAGTTTTCACACCCCTTAAAAACCCACTTTCCCAAAAGGGGCCAAAAAATTGAGACGGAGGGAGTACTTATTTATTACCACTAACTCCAATTATTATTTTTTAATTACCATTAAGGCAATTACTCTTTTTTGAGCTTAGGCACTTAGGGTGCACTTTCCTATCATAGAGTTTTTAGTGATTTAGACACTTTCATAACGTATCATAGGATTTTAGCCACTTTCATTGGATACTCTAGGGTTTAGTTAGGCTTTTTCATATACTTCATTTATACCAAAGCACATATACTTCATTTATTTCAATTAAACGCATGAACTTACAAACTCTCAAAAATAGACACCTATCTTCTGAATCTGTCTGAACTTACAAAAACTCAAAAATAGACACCCGTCGGATTTACTAACGGAAACTGTTTAATATCTCTCTCCCCACAAAAACTCTCACCTCTAAAAAAATCCAAAAGTACATCATTGTCTCTATCATCTCTTACCTGGAGAAACACTTTCACCATTTTCATCCCAAAATTGGATGAATTTACAGCAAGTGCTATTTTTAGGGGTTTTGTAAGTTCAAGTGTTTAATTAAAATAAAATAAAGAAAGGGTGCTTTGGGACATCTGGGTGAAAATTCCTAGGTGAACTGAAATTTTCCCAAGAGAGCGAGTGAAAATTTTGTCTAACCTGCCGACCTGACTCGACCAAATGAAAACCACAAACGGGTCTTATTCACTTAATACTTTGTTAAGGCTGCAAACGCGATCAACTCGGGACTCAGTTAGGTTAAAGGCTCGTTTGCACCCATATACTTTAGTGACCATGTTTGATGACTAGCATGTGACGTGTAATAAATATATTACTAGAATGTGCCCATTTATTATATAGTGGTGCACATTCTTTCAAGTTCCAATTCATTGGTGAAGTATTACATGGTATTAAAAACATGGTCACGAAAATGTCATCACTGTGTATTGCTCAGTTGATTTGAGTGTTTAAAACATGATTTCGATGGTGTGGAGGCCGAATATTAGCATTTGGGCCGGATCCCACATAAGGCCGTAAGTAACAACTATTGTATTAGATAAGGGTCTTGTTTTGGCCGAAGAATGATATCACCAACGGTGCAGGCTTCGTTACAGCCGTTGGGCACGATGATGCGACTCTAGATCGAATAGTGGGCTTCTCGGGTTGTGCGGTATTCTGGTGGGCGGTGAAAGCCCGACCCATGAGATAACCTCAATGGGTCATAAAGGTGGTTACAAAGGGCACATGCCGAGGGACACCTAGCACTGGAAAAGGGGCTTCTAGAAGTCTTTAGGTGACCACATGGAGCCATACTACAGGCCGTGTCACGTGACCGAGGACGTGATAAGTGATGACACATGACTTGTAGAGCAAGTACAGAGATATCTATAAATACCAAGGGATAAACCCTAAAGGTACATACACAAAACTCAAATCTACTACACTTTGCACTCTTTCCTTCTATATACTAACTTGATCGTCGGAGTGTCCTTGGGTAAGAGGCTCAAGTGATACTAACCAGTGTTTTTTAGTGCAGGATCTATTAGTAGAGGAAGGAGTACGCGTTGAGGAAGGACTCCATACGAAAAATCCCCACCACAGATGGCATATAAAATTCATGCCCATTCAATTGTATAAACCGAAATTTTTTTATCCTCAAATGGAACAACCAACTTTTCTCTTACACTTCTCACATTAAAAGATTATGTAAAAAGGAAGAAATTTAAAAGCTCTATGTTTCCATACAGGAATATAAATTTTCTTTTCCTGAAAAATACATTTCCTACAAAACATTTCCGAGAATTGAACTGAGCCTCAATTTTTGCCTCTTCTTTTTCTATTGATCTCTCTGTGCACTTGGCCATACACGACCATCGGCAAAGTTTATTGTTGATCTTAATCTCTAAATTCTTTGATCTCTGTTTAAATATCCACCACCACCACTCAACACTACAATAACCCTAACTATTATAGTTAGAGACCGTTTGTCCATTCAAGGCCAGCTCTGAGACTTTTTAGGCCCTGGCAAAAAATTAATTTGGAGCCTTTCACATTTAAAGGATACTGTAATTACAAAATATACAAATCATCCCAAGCAACAAAAAAAAAGGTACAAGAACTTGAGTGGTGAATTCACAAAAATTACTTGACATTAGGATCTTATTGCATTTTTAGAGGCAAATAAATAAATCAAGCTCTAGTTTTGCAGCAAAATCATTTTCAATAGGTAGCATTACTAATTCATTCAACCTTTCTTGTGGCATGATTGATCGAAGGTAATTTTTTAACATTTTCAACTTTGACATGGTTGACCGATTTGATTATTACGTTTAAACTCTTGAGGTACTTAGGCTCCATTTGTTTCGACGTAAAATATTTTACAATGTAAAATGTTTTTCAGGTAAAATAATTTTGTGGAAACTATTTTTTGTTCATTTTATTTTCCGGAGTTTGGTTGATACTTGAAAAATATTTTTGAAAATAAAAATTTGAATCAATTATATGTAAGAATAACGTATATTGTATGTAGATGCTTTTACAATTTTGCGAAAAACTGTTTGGATCAAGCCTTTCTCAGTATTTTTTTTTTTGGGAGATTTCCTGCGAAGACCCTTGAAAACACCTTCTGAACACATTAGACAGATCAGATCGTCAAAAAACTATCGGGAACAAGGAGGCCCAGAATCCCGGATCCCGAACTAGAAGTGTTACCTATATATATACACGAAAAACTTCTAATAAGGGACCCTTATCTAGGTTAAAATGCGAACCTCTACTTTTCGGACCAAATTTCGATGATCCGAACCATCAATGTTTTTAAAAAGTGTTTTTAAGGGCCTACGTGGGAAATCTGCAAAAAAAAAATAGCAGAAGGGCTTGATCCGAACAGTTTTTGATAAAAATTGTATATGTATAGTTTTTAGGGAAAATGACCAAAATATGGTCCTTTGCCAAACAAATGCCACAAAGGTGGTAATGGTTTTTGAAATCCCCAAACCATGAAAAGAAAAATAAAAATGACCAATACATGGTAAATTAAAGCTGAAGTTCCAATATTACCCCCCTTATAATTTTCCCCCAAAAAACCCATCCGGTCCCCTCCTTCCCCATTACGCGATCTCTCTCTGTGGCTCTCTGTGTTGCCAAAGTTGCTCTCTCTCTCTCTCTCTCTCTCTCTCTCTCTCTCTCTCTCTCTCTCTCTCTCTCTCTCTCTCTCTCTAAAGCAATCGAATCGATCTTCAAAGAATCGATTTCGCACGAAGTGGAGACGCTATCTGGAACGAGTTTGTACAGCTATGTGAAAGGTAATCCCCCTGTTGTCGATCTTGTTGTAAGTTAACAGCTACTATCGATAATGTCTCACCTCAAACGACAGTCAACTAATACCTATCTGCTACACAAATTTCTCATTTTTTAAGGTTAGGTTTGTTAATTCTTGAGAAGTTCGTGTGCACATTGCTTTGTACATTGGTGGGTATAGTTTGCAAAGAGGAACAAGTCTTACCTTTGGCAATTACATTTTTTTTCTTGTTTATATTGAAAATCATAGGCAATGGCTTTAAAGATGATGTTTTTAGTTTATTGTTGGTTTAATTTTAGTGGGGTTTTGAGGGAAAATAAATCCATCTTAGTTTGAGTGTTGTAGGTGATGCTTATTTTCAAATTCATCAAGAAAGGCATTGTATTACATATAGCCAAATGGAACTTGAGTAGGAATCCCATGTGATTATTCGTTATTATCATTTAAAATTCCATTGTTGAATGCAACTAATCGAAATAGGCTTTGGCTACTACATTGGTTGTTTAAGATTATTCTTTTTTCTTGATTCTTTTCTTGAAATTGATTACACCGTGAATTTAGGCACAGGCATTTCCCTAGTATTCTATATATCATCTCATTTTTTAACTTCTTATCTCAAACGTAAGACCAAGTCCACTAAATTGGCAGAAGGCAAATAGGGATGTCTAAACTCTTGAATGCAAATGTCCAAAATTCAAAAGTGAGAGCCATGGGCTATATGCATTATACTTTAGTAATAATTTACAATATCAATAGTTTGTACAGCTACGTTTAGGGCTTCTGCGGTTTCGGTATTTTGGTTGATGACATTGTATTTTTTCTACGTTTAGGGTGCCTATTTTGTGAAGCTGCTCAGTTCACTCTCGTTGCCGCATTTCACCTGTCGATTTAAAGCTTCACTTCACCTACTACCGGTCAGTTTCTCTTTCAATCAAATTTCCCAACCTTATGAGTTATTTTTTGCGCGTATGATGGGTTTGTAGTCATGTTCTTCTCTTCCCTCTTCAATGCCCTCTACATGTTCGATGAATTGCGTAAAAGACGCTCGAATGTACACATAAGCCGTTTCAATTTCAATTCGTGGTATTGAAAGATTCCTACGCATATTTTAGTCATTAGTTGAGTAATACTACACATATTTTACTCATATTTTAGTCATTATTTGATTCCTATGCATATTTTAGTCATCGGATGACGACCACATTGCCACTGCTCGGCTATAGTAAGTTTTTGGAACCAGTATTATTCCTCAAATTTTTGGACTTAGTGCAACAAAATTAAACAAGTGGTGCAAGTATATTTGAAGAATAGACGATCTTAGTAACTTTTGAATGAACTAAAACGATAATCAATGCAAGTTTAAGCCATGATCGTGGGTGATGATGGTGTTGGTGTGGTGGCTGTGTACTAGAGGCCTAGGCACACGCAGATATATGGAGGTGTTTTTATTTGTGTGTTCTTTTGTGCTTGATTACTCGACATTCTATGGAAGTATAAACTGGTTTTCACCATGTGTTATATAAGTAAGCGTGCTCCTCCATCTATAGACTTCTATACACGAGATATATGGAGGTGTATTCATTTGTGTGTTCTTTTGGCCTTGTATATTCTTGTTTTAAGAGTTACAGACCTGGAAATAGTTGTATAACTTGTCTACATTCATGAATTATAGTGGAACCACTATATTAGGCAAATATGCTAAATCTTCTAAACCTACTCGTTTTGTTATTAATTGCAGGTATTTGACTTGTTTGACACAAAACATAACGGCATCCTAGGCTTTGAAGAATTCGCCCGTGCAAGAGGTAACTAATTTGAAGCCTTAATGTGGATTGCTATGTTCGAGAGTAATACCATGAAAATGTGAATTTTGATTAACTGTTGTGAAAATGTGAATTTTGATTGCTATGTTCGAGAGTAATACCACCATCTTCTCCCTTTGCTCAAGAATGACCACCTTCCCACTATATGGGTTTGTCTATCCATTCAAAAAATTTGCATCGCTCTGGATCCTACAATAATATGATGAAATCATGCTAAGCACTCTACTTATGTTATCAATTCACCTACACTAACAACTACCTTATACACTTACCGGGTATCTAGCACATGCAAAAAACCTCCTACCGAGTATCTTTTGTTTCGGTTAAGTTTTCCACAACCAAGCAGAACATTTGTTGCACATGTACTCATAACTCATTGCTTTCTGAACACCTATGGAAAATTGGTTTGGGATATACTGTTGTCTTCCTCCTAGGCTCTTCATGTCTAAAAAATTTGTAGTGCTTGTCACACGGTTTATACTTGCATTGGCTAATTTGTTCTACTGATATCATATTCCAGGCTGAGGGTGGCACTGGCTGCATTAAATTGAGGGTCCCTTAAATTCACCGTCTGTGCATCCGGAGACATTAGTTTCAGTTGGAAGGTATGTATTTTTTAGTAATATTGAGTAATATACTTGTTTTACGAGGAATTTCTATTGGATTGATTGTTTTCCTTGAAATTTGTTAGCGTGCATCCAACATGATATTTGTAGATTTTTAGATCGATGCTTAGCTGAGAGTGTGAAAGAGTGGTCATGGTTTGGGAGATCTCAATTTCAGTAGAAAATGGATGAAATTGAGATGTCCCTATTAGCAATTTCTAATTAGTTTGTCCTCAATTTACTAGATAGAGTTGTTCCCAATGTGGTTCCCACTTCATCAGATGACTGTGAAGAACTTGGATGGATCTTTTTCCTTTCATGATTGCATTGGAAATCCCCTTGTGGGTTTAAGTGGAATATATGTTACCTTGCTATCTCCATACCACAGTTAAGTTATGTATGCTTGAGCAAAAGTAGAAGAAACTACAAGGCTCTATTGTCGATGTTCAATTATGATCTCAACTTTATGCATTTGGGGTTTTCTTTCTATTCCTTTTATGATGTCAACGTTAAAAATTGTTCAATTTGTATAGTGCTTCACTGTATTTATGCTTAAAAATGACCAAAACATGGTCTTTTCTCAAACAAATGAAAAAAAGGTCGTCATGGTTTGTGAAATACGAAAACCATGGCAAGGAAAATTAAAATAACCAATACTGGGTAAATTAGAGATGAAGTATCCATATTACAATGTAAAATGTTTTTCATGTAAAATAATTTTGTGGAAACTATTTTTTGTTCATTTTATTTTCCGGAGTTTGGTTGATACTTGAAAAATATTTTTGAAAATAAAAATTTGAATCAATTATATGTAAGAATAACGTATATCGTATGTAGATGCTTTTACAATTTTGCGAAAAACTGCTTGGATCAAGCCTTTCTCAGTATTTTTTTTTTGGGAGATTTCCTGCGAAGACCCTTGAAAACACATTCTGAACACATTAGACAGATCAGATCATCAAAAAACTATCGGGAACAAGGAGGTCCAGAATCCCGGATCCCGAATTAGAAGTGTTACCTATATATATTCACGAAAAACTTCTAATAAGGGACCCTTATCTAGGTTAAAATGCGGACCTCTACTTTTCGGACCAAATTTCGATGATCCGAACCATCAATGTTTTTTAAAAGTGTTTTTAAGGGCCTACGTGGGAAATCTGCAAAAAAAAAAATTACAAGAAGGGCTTGATCCGAACAGTTTTTGATAAAAACTGTATATGTATAGTTTTTATCAAAAACTGTTTAGATCAAGCCCTTCCAGATATTTTATTTTTTGGAGATTTCCCGCGTAGGCCCTTAAAAACACTTTTTAAAAACATTAGCGGTTCAAATTATCGAAATTTGGTCCGGAAACACAAAAAAAGGCTAGGTCCACATGAAAATCTTATATAAGGGACCTTTATTAGAAGTTGTTCAATATATATATATATATATATATATATATATATATATATATATATACACCGGTGATCCAGTCAATGATCCCGGATTGAAGGTTTTTGGGTGTTTTGAAGGTTTTAAAAGATGTTTTTGCATTATTCGAGCCGTCCAATGTGTTTAAAAGGTATTTTCCAAGGTCCACACACAATATCTGCCAAAAAAAATATCGGGAAGGACTTGATCCAAGCAGTTTTTCGCAAAAATTGTATATTTACAGTTTTGCGAAAAACTGTTTGGATCAAGCCTTTCCTGGAATTTTTTTTTTTTGATGATTTCTCATGGGAGCCCTTGAAAACACCTTTTAAACACATTGAACGGTTCGGATTTTAAAAAAAATCAGGAAGGTGGAGGTCCGGATTTTTTTAAAATCTGGGAGTTTGGATGTGAAGTTTTGTGTGTGTGTGTGTGTGTGTATATATATATATATATACAAAACATATCTTGTGAGAGCTCCCTCACAAAAATGTGCAGGAAAAATAGGGTTGGGCCGTTGGATCTTATGTCTTTCACGCGATCCAACGGCTAACAACTATTTTTCTACACTTTTTTTTTCTGAGGGAGCCGTCATAGGAAACTTCTTATATACATATATATATATATAGGGAGAGTTTCTCCTCCGAACCTCCGGTCCTTCTAGATCCGAGCATTTTTTGATGATCCAAGTCATCCGATGTGTTCAGAAGGTGTTTTCAAGAGTCCACGCGCAAAATCATAAAAAAAAAAAACCTAGAAAGGCTTGATCCAAGCAGTTTTTGCAAAACTGTAAATATACACAGTTTTGCAAAAAACTGCTTGGATCAAACCCTTCCCGGTATACTATTAGGAGTCCCCCATTTGCTTGCTCCCACTGATCTCCACGTAAGGAGAGAGTTCTTGTTGGTACTTGAGAAAATGTGAGGCTTGCCGCATGGCTAGCAAAAACAACTTATCGGATGTTTCAAAGTAAAACGTTTTACGCTGAATGGAATAAAATATTTTACTCTAAAAATTGTTTTACCAGATATGAATCCAACCAAATACCGAAAACTATGTAAAATATTTTTGACATCGAAACAAACGGAGCCTAAGTGATGTTTTGATTTGATTTTAAATTTGAAAAATGATAGGTATACACCCTCTCAACCACTCCCCACCACACCCTCTCTCACATGTGTGGTGGGGCTCACCCGGTGAGAGAGGGTCCCAGTGGGTCTCACCACACATGTAAGAGAGGGTGTGGTGGGGAGTGGTTCAGAGAGTGTGTTCCTATCATTTTTGTTTAAATTTGGGATCGGAAAGTGGGAACTTAGAGCACCGGATAACCCGAGAATTGGGATGAAAAGACTCCTAGTACATTATACTAACCCACAATAGATGGTGGCCCTAATTTTGTAACTTTACTTAGGCCCGGGGCCAGGCCTCAACAAATCCCATGGACACGGGAGCTATTCTCACAGTCAGCGACCCTTCAAGGGTGTGCAGCCAAAAGAAGTTGAGTGACTTCACGGGTCAATTCTTCTGCATCCTGTTATTTTCTGTCGAGGTTGTCCTCTTTCTCTTAATCCCTTGTTCGCCTATGATCCTCCCTCCTTGGGGGGCTTCTCCTCCGCTCACGTTGGATGGAGGCTTCCCCACCTCTTGGTGGTGTCTTTGAGCATCTTTGTCGCTCACCTGATCTTGGGGCGTCATGGTTCGTCAGGCGTGTATCCCTCAACTTTGGAATCTCAAGGATGTGCCTTATATTGAATCTTCTAGCAGTGGGCTTCGTCTAGGGCGCTCTTGGAGCTACAGGGGTCTTGTCCACCTTTGCACGCTTTCTCGTAGTGTACACAAGGGTGGTTCCAACATCGTCTTCCATGTCCTCTCTTCGTGGAGTGCATAAGATAGGTTCTGAAATCACCATTGTTGATCTTTGTTGAAAGAAGAGAGCTTTTCGTAACCGTTTCCCACAGACGGTGCCATTTATATGGGGATAAAGTCCACATAGGTTTGGATCACATGCTTCCTTGACTCAACCCCAAATTTGCATGACAAAAAAAGGATTAAAGCACATTTGCCACTCGTTGGCAAAGGCCCTCCGATACCTAAGTTAGTATCTCGTACTGGAATTCTTAAATCACAATGCGTATGAAAGGGGTTTCATAGCGTACCTTTTTTCATGGGCATAGAACTGTATTTATAGGTGAAGACAGCTTGTTGATTTAGGCATCTTGTGCCTTTGTTTCCTACTTGCTTTAGGATTCCTTCTCTCAAAAGGACTTTCCTATTAAGAGACAACTTCCATATCCCGCTAGATCTTGTTCAATAGTCTTTATTTCCATATAAGACTCTTTCCTGCATGGGACACACTCTTATTCACATTAGGACATCCCATATCAATCCCTTATTTCACGGGATTGCTCCTCATTACATAAGGAACCATCATAGAGTATTTTGGAATGTCTCACTGCCTTATACGTGGCGGTGCCATGCTTCCACGTAGCTCGGAATAACCCGTACATTGCTCAGCACAACACATCGAGCTGAATTATGTATTCTAGAATGCTGTTTAGGCTACATACGTAGCCTACTTAGCTCGATCATAATAGGGGCACCCCTATTTGTCTTACGACGAGCTAGTGCATCCCTATCTGTTAGTTCATTCTTATTATTCTGGCCTTATTCATGGCCAAACCAACTCACCATAAGGATATGACTACCCTATGTGGAGTCGAGCTACTCACCCTCTCTTGGTGATTGATAAAGGCACATGTTATGCCCTCTCCTGGGGTAATCAGGTTCTACCCACTCTAGAGACCAAATTAGGGCCGAGCTGGATGGACCCAATAGTGGCATACTTACAAGATGAGACTTTGCCGAAGACAAAAGGGGAAGCTCACAACATCAAAACAAAGTCAGTGCATTTCTGGCTCTCTCTAGAAGGTAAGCTTTATAGAAAATCTTTCCTTGGCCCATATTTATTATGTGTACACCCAGCTCTGGTCTAAAAATTCCTCCATGAAATCCATGTCAGAACATGTGGAGGACAGACAGGTGGAAGATCCATAGCCCACCGAGCAATATCCCAAGGGTATTGGTGGCCGTACATGCAAGAAGATGCAAAGATGTTTGTGAAGAAATGTGAAAAATGCCAGAGGTATTCACCTCTGATCCGAGCTCCAGTAAAGGACCTACTTCCTCTAACAAGTCCATGGCCATTTACGCAATGGGGATTGGACATCATGGGTCCTCTCCCCATGGCAATAGGAAAACATAAATTCCTCCTCATTCGCACGGACTACTTCACCAAATGGATAAAAGGTCAAGCTCTAGCAAAGATCACAGAGGCCATGGTAGAGAAATTTGTCTAGAACAAGATCATGACATGATTTGGAGTACTCTATTCCATCATCTCTAATAATGGGTCCTTGTTCAGCAAGAAGTTCAAAGCTTTCTATGCTCAGATGGCATCAGAAACTACTATTCAATCCCAGCTTATCCACAGAGTAATGGGCAAGTAGATGCTTCAAACAAGACCATCCTTAAGAGTCTCAAGAAAAGGTTGGTAAGCAAGAAAGGAAAATGGCCAACGAGCTACCAATGCCATACTCCCTTCCTTATGAGTCTCAAGAAGAGATGCCAGACTCCCTTGCTTATGGGACAGAGGCGGTGATCCCATTAAAGATCGGCTTGCCGACCAATCGCACCGCCCTTGCGGAATCTGCAAGCAACGACAAAGCCCTAACCGAGCAACTCGACCCTTCAAGGGTGGGAGCTATTCTCACTGTCAACTTTCACTTCGTAGGTTTCTACAACTAAGGTTCATTTCTTCTATGTTTGTTCCCATTGCTGAGGGAATTTTTCCCATTACGGACCCTCATGCTTCCACTTCTGACCACATCGCAGAGAGTGTGATTTTGTTCAACCTCGCTAAGTGATTGTGAACGTTATCTTCACTTTAATTTGTGGAAAAAATGTGTGATCCATAAAATCAATAAACTTTTCGATACTAATGGCCGGGATTAATTTGTGATTACCCACATGGTTACATTTTTCCCAATAATCAAAGTGAATGTAAAGTTCACCCTTACTAAATGAAGGTAACCAAAATCGCGCTCCTACATGGGATGATCCAATGATCAACTTGGAGTTTGGTCTTCTAACTAGAGTGGCAAAACTAGTTGGCGTCCTTGGCAAACAATTTTCTTGCTGGCGACCCTCCTCAACCAGACAGGCCCGGCCCTGTGGCTAGGCTGGGAAGGCCTAGGTTTGGGGCCCACCGAAAATGGGTTTTTTTTAGGGCCCCCAAGTATATATGTTAGTATAGGTATAAGTTTGGTTTGATCCAATATTGTTAGAGCCTTAGAGGCCCACTAAAATCAGTTATTCACTTAAGCCCATTTGATTTTTTGAGGCCCAACCAACTTCCATATTCCCTCTTTAATTATTTTTTGAGGCCCACAAGGACTACGAGTATTTCAAATTCCCTATGTGGTCATTTCGGTTAATCCTTTCTCTTATTGTCTCACCAATTCAATCTATCCAAAAGGGCTAAGGTATTTAATGGATTTGAATTCATTTGATTTACGATGCGTGAGATTGTGTGAGTTGTTGTATGCATTACACACTTACAAATGGCTGATGAAAACTATCTATATTAGCCAAGTGTACACACTTACACATAGACACAAGTACACAACCCCCATTGCTTGCTTTAGTATGTGTTTCCCAGTTCCGAACTTTGTTTGAAATTTATATGAGATGTTGCATAGAAAAAAAATTATATGAAGAGCCTCAAATTGAGGATAGGGTTGGGGTCTCGAAAAACACAAGGCCGGGCCTGCAACTAGAGGATTGCGGTAACAACTCATAACACATAAAACGTACAATTTGAGGTTAATATTTAGAGATATATTTACTAAAGTTTATGAATTTTATAGAAAAGTTGGTAAATCTAAGATTAATATTGTTATTACTTTAATCATGTCCAAAGGTTATACATTTCTAAATAAGCAAATGCAGGGCCGACTCAAGGGTTTGAAGTACCCTAGGCCTACTCTAAAAAATATGCTCTAATTAAGAATACAACACTTAAATAATTTTTCCAACAACAATCAAAATACTAGAAAGCTAAAATAATATAAAGTTCTACTAATCATTATGTAGTAACATAAAAGTCAAAACATAAAGTCTCCAAATACATATAATGCATGAGAATCACTAACCAGTAATCAAATAATCAATACAAAATAATTAAGAGAGGGGAGCCTTGAATCACACTTGCATCCTTGACAAACACCACAACAAAACAACTTCACATATTTAACATCAAAGAGGGATGCAAGGTGGGGCCTTTCTATTTATTTTTTTGTTGGGTCAAAAAGAGTCCAACTAAAGCCTGTTATGAAAAATATGGGACTGGTATTTCTGAAAGTTTAGAAAGGTGGGGAAAAACCCTAGTTTTTCTATTGTCAGTGGACTGGGCCAACAATAAGACAAAAAAAATTTTAAAAAAATCCCAATGTAGTTTTTTTTACTTTCCTATACATTTTTACACATTTTCATATACTTTTCACACATTTTAGTAGCCTTATAATCAGCCTATTTAGCTAATTTTATAATTTTCCAAAAAAGAAACCCAACTTAAAACGGGAGCCAAAGGAGAGCAACATGTTGACGGGTGACCACAGGCACCGCAGGCAGAGATGAAACACGTACACAGACGGTAGACAAATGCAAGATTGAGTGAATGCATGGACTATATTTACTGCGAATTGTAGACATCGGAAATGTGTTGGGAATCACAATCACAATTTCCGATTGTAGGATTAAATTAAAAGCATTGATTGATTTTATCTGTAACCTTTAGAAAGAGTTTCAATAAAGGGCTGCATGTCTGCGCTGCAGTGGCACTGGTTTCAATTACACCGTTTATCTTTTTCCTTAATTAATTCTTTTGAATCTTTTCATTTACAATATCTTTTGACTAATAATTCATAATCGGATTATTTGTTTTGTCTTTATTCAAAAAAAATCTGCATTTGTTAGTTTTGTGTCTAGATTTTGTGGTTTTTAGATTTCTGTCAACGAGACGAATCTAACAAGTATAAAATTATAATCAAAACTCAAATTTCTTTTGAATAAAGCCAAAATACTTGGATTATTGGCCAATAATCCAAGTATTTCGGCTTTATTCAAAAAAATATTTGGTTTGACCATAATTTTATACTTGTTAGATTCGTCTCGTCGAGAGAAGTCCAGAAACCACAAAATCTTGATGTAAAACTAACAAATACAAAAAAAATTGAACAAAGACAAAATAAATAATCCAATAATCCATAATCCGGATTATTAGCCAAAATACCCCATAGTGAAGCTCTTTCCTTCCAACATGAATGGGAACAGCTATAATTAGTAGTAATAAAACCCGTGGAAGGGTGAACCTGTCCATTTATATTTGAGCACTGCTAGATACCCAAAAAATATACTTAGCATTTACCCAAAAAGTGAAAATCAATAACCTAGATTCACTTGGAGTGAAAATCATTGGCCCAGATTCACTCCAAATGAATCTAGGCCATTGATTTGCACTTTTTGGGTACCTAAACTTTCTGTTTATACTTATCCTCGATAGGAGTCCTGAGGAAGAAATCCAGAAAGCTATCTATCTATAATAATAAGGAAAAATATTTGGTAGTCTTGGAACACTGTCACATATATGATATCCAATAATTTTATTCATCGTACGTTTTTGTAGGGCCAAGTACTAAATGTTTGAACTCCACAAAAACCTAACAGAGAGAATACGAAATACTGGCCAATTAAGCTGATTTTTTTGTGTGATTTTCTACCGATGCTTGTTACACACATGCTTAGTCTATTGTACTAGAAAATAGATTGATGACATAACCTTAGTTACAGATGTGGTTCACGCCACCGGCTTTTGTGGATTCCACCGTGCATATATTGCAATAATCTGGATGGTTCATTTTATAGGGCTTGCAAAATGATGTATCAACGCAAAAAATCAGATTGATCAGACATCGATAAATATTTCAAAAATTCAATTTTGGTTTAAAAAACAAACGGTCTGGATTCTGTCAATACTTTTTAAGGGGTTGTTTCCCAAATGACGAAACCAACTATTTGTTAAAATCAACCTTGATTTTAGTAAATGGTTTCCTCAAATCATCCTTGATTTTAGCAAATGAGGAAATACAAGGTTAATTTTAGTAAATCATTACTAAGATTTGCAAGGTTGATTTTAGCAAATAAGTTGATTTTATCATTTGGGAAACACACTGTAAGTTAAAATGTCCATAACCGTCCGTTTTTTAAATCAAAATTCTACTTTTGACATACTTATCAAAATCTGATCAAGATGAAAGGTTCAAACTATGGTAATGATCGCGATGTGGAACCCATAATGGGTGGCGCAAACCCCATAGTTTACTCTGCATCCGTAAATAAGTTTATCTGATAGATTGATAGTTATAATTACGCACGCAGACGTAGATATAGATGGACAAATATATACTACTATTAATTATTTCTCATTAATTTCTCTGAAGACGTTTTCCAAATAAAATAAAAATATAAAACATAGAGACGTAGCTATAGATGGACAAATATATAGTATTAATTGCTTTCTGCTCTTAATATATAAGCCCCACGGAGGGCACATTCGGCCAGAACATAAGCTATTAAGCTCCACTACAACTTTCCTCTCTGATCAGAAAACAACAACAATGGGCTCACCAAATTCATCAGATACAGCTACTTCACCCAACTTCATTCCCTTGTTTCTCATCATGGTTTTGGCTTCAAATCTTCTTCTTCTCTCCCATGTTCATGCTCGCCAACTTGGAAGAATGCCTGAACCACCAGGCCTAGTGGATCAAACCAACAATGAAAACAAAGAAAAGGTGGTGGAACCGATGACCAAGGCAAGGGAGAACCACCACTTGGGCACTGATGAGGTGAAGAATTTGCCAACTTTCAACATTCCATTTGTGCCTCCATTACCTCAATTCCCATTTGCCCCACCACTACCTGATATTCATTTCCCTCCCATTCCATTTCCACCCCCAATTCCACAAATTCCTGGTTTTCCCCCACTCCCTACCATCCCTACCTTCCCTCCTTTCAACATTCCCAACATCCCTTTCCTCGATATTCCACCTCCTGCATAATCACAAATTTATGTGGGATCTATACACTTAGTCGTGAACCTCACGAGAATGTGTGATATTGGAGTGTGTCAGAGCACCATCCTGCATGTGAGAGCACTGAATAATTATGACTTGAGTGGTGAGTCCCACCATGGAGTTTACCTGTAATTTGAGTATGTATAAGACCACTGTTTATGTGAGGAGAGGAAATTAGTATTTCCAGACTAAGTCAATAATTACCTCTGTTCTTTAAAGTAGTAGCAAACATCACTTTATGCATTGTTTTGTTACCTCCTTAATTTCCGTCCTCTGGTGTCTCTGTATATTGTTCTAGTACTTTTTTTTTATTTTATCTATGTGTGTTACTATGCTAATTAAAGAAGAGGGCTCTATTTGTGTATTTTATCCTTTTGCAATAATATTAATGTTTTTAATTCTTGTTTAGATATTCTTGAACTAGTGAAATGATTTGGATAGAGAAAAAAAAGGTAAGAGATTATGATCCATTTACTTTTCACATGCGAGGAAGAATAAAAGTCTTTCATTTTCTCTTTTGTTTCGCAAATCTAATACTCCTTTTGTCGCTTTTTAAGTGTTTAACTTTTCATTTTTGGTCATCCCTAAATAAGTGTGTGGTTTGAATTATCATTTTGCCATTTTGAAAAATTAGTGGGTAAAGAGTTAATGGGTAAAAGTTAAGGATAATTTTGAAAAATAGAGGTAAAAGTTGACGTGAAAAGTGTAAAGTGGAGGAAAAAATAACATGAAATGTGTAATAATAATGTTTCTTTAATAAGTTAGATTTACAAAGTAACACATTTAAAAAAGGACGGAGGGAGTATTCCAATTAGAACACTTTTTCTTTCACCCACTAAAAGAGTGGATCAACAATTAAAAGTTTAGTGTATCAATTGCCAAACTTCATGTGTTTGGCAGAAACCAGAAAAATTAGATTATCCCAAACCTCATTTTAGTATCCAAAATGAAGTTGGAGATAATTTGTGTTTGGCAATTGATACACAAAATAAAGTTTGGGATAATCTATGTATTCATAAGGTGCTTCTATGAGTACATAGATTATCACAAAATGAAGTTTGGGATAATCTAATTTTTCTGGTTTCTACCAAACACATGAAGTTTGCAATTGATACAAAAAACTTATGAATACACACTAATATTTGCCAAAATCTCCACGAAAACAAAACCCAAAATCAAAACCCTAGAGATTTGATTTTCAAAAACAATCCCGTGGTTTAGGGTTTCAAAAACCAGAAACGTAGAAATTGTTCGATGTAGAGAGAGAGAGAGAGTACCTTGGTGGTGGATTCTCGAAACCCTAGCCCTAGATCGTTCGTTGTCGTAAGGTGGTTCGAAATTGGTTCGTCATTTATCTTCTCTCTCTCTCTTCTCTCTCAACGAAAACCAGCATGAAATGAATTTTGGAAGGGAGGATATTACCCGGATCCTAACCCGCAAACCCCTTTCAACCTGACCGGTGACCCGCGAAACCATTGGAATCAATCCAATAGCCCTCATTAAAACTCTTGCATTGTGGCTATGTGAGTGCTCCCTTACAAGAAACGCTTTGTGTACATATATATATAGGGAGCACTTCTAGTCCGAACTCCGGACTTCCAGACCTTCATGATCCGAACAATTTTTTTACGATCCGATCCGTTCAATGTGTTCAGAAGGTGTTTTCAAAGATTCATGCCGGAAATCTTCAAAAAAAAATACCGAGAAGAGCTTGATCCAAGCAGTTTTTGCAAAACTGTATTGGACGACACATGTTTTCCAAAAATAATTTGCAAAACAAAAAAAAAATCATTTTTTCCTTATTTTTGGGAGGTTTGGACTAGAAGTCTTACCTCTATATATATACAGGGCAGTTCCATAGACACAATGAATAACACCACATTTAACACAACAATAACTGAAACCCCAAGCTTACAATTAGACCCGTTCAAGTTGTTTAAAATATGTTTTTAAAGATTACAAGTAAAAAATCAACTCATTTGGATATCGGTAAAGGCTTGATTGGTTTATTCAAATTTATCTTGTAAAATCTGACAAGAATCAACTAAATGAATTGATCAAGCCCTTACCAATATTCAAATGAGTTGATTTTTTATAGGTAATCTTAAAAACATATTTTAAATAAATTGAACGGCTCCAATCATTCGCGTGGAGTTCACAAAAAAAAAATTGTGTCAAATATTATGTTATTTGTTGTGTTAACGGAACCGCCCCCATACACACACACTCGTACACATATTACGAGTTCTTAATTTTTTAGAACCATAATCAAACCAATGAACCATAGAACCTAACCAAAGAGACCATTTCAGTCCGGATCGGATCAGTTAGGTGGTTACATCATTTTCTTGTGCACCCCTAAGAGAGATCATGTTAAACATTGAGGGGGTATTTTGGGTTTTATCCGTATTTTGGGTGGGCAGTATGGTCTTTCTGCCAACCAACTAATGCAAATGTGAACATGTTTAAAACCTCCTATAACCCTCATTATCACTTCTCTTCTCTGATCAGAATCTGAGAACACATTTTCAAAAATGAGTTTTGGATGTGCTTTGCCAAACAATCAGAATGCGAAAATGTGAAAAGGATGTTGCCAAACAGGCCCTTAACAAACTGTGAAACAAAAATCAAATGGACTAATTTGATTATACAGTAAAAAAATTAAGAATATACAAAATGATTTATTTAGTTCAGAAAATTTAGGGTGAAAATTCGGGTTTTTCTATGCGATTTTACTTGATGACCCGAACATCTAAATGCATTCTTCACCATGCAAAATGTTAATTTGAATGAGCAGAGAACTTCACCTAAACTAAGCATAATTGTCACAAGAGAAATGAATCGTTTATGACGAATGAATCAAGAGCTTAGCGACGTCAGATCTGAATTATTATACCTACATTTTTCGCTTAAAATTAATTGCTGACAAAAGTGAAAGAAGACTGAAGAATCTCCAACAGATTTGACTTCGAAAAAATGAGTGTGTATTTTTTTTTTTTTTTATCATTTTAAACTTTTTCTAAAATCGGTTCAGAATTTAAATTTTTCATATTGTTGAGACCAATCTCAAAAATTTATTTGACAAAAAAATTAACTAAAACTAACTCATGTCGACTATATGTGAGACAAATTAATCTATATGAGAAAAGTGTCAAATACTAGTTCCCAGTATGCAAGGCTGATGGACGAACCAAACCGCTCGAGCTCGGATTCATACGTGTTTATTCATTAAAAGCTTATTTGAGATTAGTTTGTGAGGTAAATATATCAATTTTGAACATCTTGTTAAAGCACGTTAAACTATTGAGCGAACTATTATTTGGCCCTTTCGACTTTTTGTATATAAAAAATTCAAGCCACACGAATTCGGTTTGAGTAAACTCATTTGATATCAATTTTACTAAAAACAAGCCAAATTTTTTAAAGAGAAAAACTTATTTACGGGTTTGTGCCATTAGCTTTTGTGGGGCCAATCGAGCATATATTGTAATAATTTGAACCGTTTATCTTGTAAATGTATCCACATAAAAAATCAGTTACACCATACACCAATAGGTATGTCAAAAAGTTGAGTTTTGGTTATAGACGGTTTGCATTCTCTCAAAGTTTCTAAGTTAAAATGTCATTGACTGTTCGTTTTTTAAATTAAAATTCAACTTTTTACATACCTATTGATGTCCGATCAAGCTGATTTTTTGCATGAATACATTGTCTTGCAAGCCTTATAAGATAAATGGTTCAAATTATTTCAATGATTGCACAGTGAAACCACGATGGGTCCTATAAATAAGTTCATCTCATTTTTTTGAAAAAAACTGATACTCCCTCCGTCCCAATTTTATAGTCCCTTTTGGGAGTTCGTGTTATTTTTCAAAGTATTATATCTTATAATCTACAATATTTTAGTTGATTTTGACCACTTTATTTATTAGATTAAATTAAGATTTATCAAACAAGATCCATATTGCAAATAAAATGTATTACCAAATGAAAGATATAATCGTTTTGTTATCCGGTTAGAATAGAACGAAAGACTATAAAATTAAGACAGAAATAGTACTTATTTAAGAGCTCTACCGACGTGGCATCATAGGAGTCAACAATCAACTCCAGTTGTAAATTGACATCCAAAATGGGCGTTTCAGTATAAACAAAGGAGCTGTAACGGCTACTTTAGTACGTACCGTTGGATACGGGAATCATCAGCACGCTCCCCAAAGCCATCGCCGCATTCCGACCACTTAAGAGTTAGAGAGAGAGAGAGAGAGAGAGAGAGAGTTGGTCATTTAGGGTTTCCAATTGTGATACGGAGCGTGTGCTGTGGAGCTTGGAAAGCCGAAGAAGACAGCTATGAACATCTTCAAGAAGAAAACCTCACCCAAAGGTACACTAGTTTGCTAGTAATTTTTTAATCAGATGAACTTGTACTCATCTAGGGTTTTTTATGTTCACCCATTTGGAGTACTACATTATCTATTGGATCTTCAATTTGGGTCTTTTCTAGTCAGTTTCACCAACTCTGACAGTACTTCGATTTTTTGGTGGTAGCAGATTTCAACAAAAAATATACTTATTTTTTCCGTATGGATTAGTGTGATTACACGAGCATGGAGTTTTTTCGTTTTAAACTTAGTGAAAATTCATGGTCATGTAAATTTAAGACAAAAATATTTTTGGTGGAGTTCCTTAAGCATTTTTTGTACCTCGCTTTTGTTTTTTGATCAGCAAAAAAGAAAATATTAGACCTTGGATCTCTCTGGGTTTTTTATTTTTTATTTTTTATCTTAGTCCATTTTGGGCACCACTTCGCCTATTGGCTCATAACTTTAAAGGCCTTTTCTTTTGGGTCCTATTTATATTGAATTTCTTAGATTTGTCATACCTTCTTTATTTTGTATTTCCATGTAAAGAGGTTAGTTGAAAAATACAAGCTTAATATGTTTTTTGTTTCTGTTCTGTCACTAATTTTGGGAGTAGTTTGATCATTTTCTTAAAAAAAGTTGTCAACTGAAAGTTTTCATTTTCATTATTTTTGCAGTATGGATTAATGTAATTACACTAATTAGAATTTATGTCATTCAAACTGTTGTAATTACAGATGCACTCCGTACAAGCAAAAGAGAAATGTCAGTTGCAACCAGAGGTACATTTGATTTTGACCCTTTATATGATGTTTGGGGATTGGATTTGTGGCCTGTTTGATTGGCAGAAACATTATTGTAGATGCCAACGCTCTAAGCATTTTCTGCATTGCAGAAAGAATTGTAGAATAATTTGTTAAGGTAGTAGAGAGATGGAAGTGGTAAAAAAATCCTGAAGCTATACGCGTGCAGCTAATCTCTTGTTTCTAAAATGGGAAATCAGAATTGCAATGCCCCTGTAAAGATGATACACGGTATGATGATATATGCTGAATTAGTAGATATATCGACAAAATGAGCTATACTGTAGGGATTTGGGATACTTGATTAATTGTTCGAGCCTTTAGAGTAAATCTCTATGTCATCTATAGTTTTGACAAGGGCGTGGATTTGAGTACTCATTTGCGTCTGCTTCAGACAAGAAATTGAATTTTACCCTCTATTCTCTGGAAGAATATTGCTCGCCCAACTGAAAGCAATCACAGCTTAAAAAACAATCCACAACAATGGCTATCCATCCACCCCTTTGTCTCTATGCTATCTCACTCTTATCTCAGACTCTCCGTGTCCTCTTTCATTCCTCGACCTCCTCATCTTTCTACCTCTCAGTTTCTTCTCACTTGCATTTTTAGACCTTTGCTACTGTTGTTTTCTCCTCCTCCATTTCAGAAACCTCTGTCCTCTTTCTAGTTAGGTTTAGTCGAAGAAATTCATATATTTCTTGAGACTTCACTAGAATAATGGCATGAAGCTTTTCATCCACTATCTCTTGTTTCTCTCTTTCGTTCCACCCGCTATCTCATCTGTTTTTATTTTTAGATAAGGTTTTGTGAGTTTTTTTTCCTAGATAGACATGGTTTAGGGCAGGAATCAATTTGAAGGAGTTGAGCCTATATATTACAAGGGAATCCAAGAAACATCATGCCCTTTCAACCTTTTGTTCAGGTTATTTATATGCATCAATCATTCAGCAAAACTTAGGCTTAGAGGGCGGGGTTCCCCTTTCTTGCTTAATAGCAATTAGGAGATGTTGAGTGAAGTTTTCATTCCCAGTATCTTGCATTGAATTCGCGGCTCTGTACTTCCTCCTGTATATAGATTTCCTCATCCGCTTTTGGGGTCACAAGATGAACCAAGTGGAGGACCAAATTGATTGTTTTTTGTGTTTAAGACTTTTATCCCAAAAGAACACCAGATATCTACATTGAAAGTTTGAAACTCACAACCCAAAAGTTTCCTGCTGCATTTCTCAATTGAGTCACACTTAACTACGCAAGAAAACAAGTCTCATACAAACAACCTTAGAGAATAAGCCAAGAGGTTTTGACCACATTCGGCTATGTACTCATGATTTCTTTATTTTTTTCCCGATGCATGCTATGCGTTCTTACAGATTCAACAGAAAATCACCCCACTAAGCATACGCCTATAAGTCAGTTGCAGCGTAAATTTCAGTCAAAACAACTAGTTGAACCAACCATAAAGCTGCAAAGAAAGTAACACAATGCTCGAAACATGGCAATTCTCAACCGCAAACCCTAGTGTTACCTCATAGTTTGTACCACTATCAATTCTATCAAGGACCATTCTCTTAGAAATACATTGTTCATGGTTAAACCTTGTTGAGGGTATATATTCAGTTTTGCAGAGGCAGGTCCTCTAGGGCTGAATTTTCCAAGAACTAGGGTTGGTACCATGTCATTTGGTATATCTAGGTTTGCAGAAGCTAGGTTCGGCCACAGGTCAAAGCTAAAGCTGCTCACCTAGCCCAAGCTTGTTAATTTAATGAGCTCAGCAACCAAGAAAAAAAATTCACCTTGTAATTCCCAAGTTGAAAGAATAACTCAAAGTGAAAGCTCAACCACTGTGCCACTGGTGTCCTTGAAGATTGAGTGCCAAGATAAGAAAAAAAAGAAGCATAGTTCAGTAAAATTAGGCCCTTTAAAGAAAACAACATAGAAGCCAATCAAGAGCTTCATTTGAAAAAGGTGGAAACTTCCAGTCCCTTTGAGCAGAGACAATTCTTCAGGGTTGGCAGAGAATTTTGTGAAGAACGGAATTTCTGGCATTGAGCTATTTTGTAACAAAGGTTGTTGAGATTTTAGTTCCAATTATTGCTTTTGCTAAACCCCTTTTTCTCATCTAATAGTTCTAGATACATATGTGTTTATGATTGTTAAATTTATTGGCCTTGATCGTTTTCCTATTTAGTTTTAGTTTTAGTTTTAGTTTTGATGATATCATCATTTCCCTCATTTCTCTCTCTATCTCTCTCCACTCATTACACCTGCTGACATCATCAAAACTAAACTAAACTATCTAACCAAACACAGCCATTGAGGTTTTTATGGTTGCTGTCAATGCTGTTTGAGTTCCATGGAGATCCCCCATTTACATATATATTGTGTACTCGTGAGTATATAAAAGTAAGATGTTGACTCAAGTTGGCTCGAGTTATAAATGTTGGCCAATAACCCTTTAAACTGAAGGAAAGTGCTTTTTCCACTTGATACATTCTCAATTTACCATTGGAATAAAAGACACCGAGGAAGGAGAATGCCATATGTGAGCCCCAGGACCCATAGTTTCCAAATTTGAATTTTAGTTCCAATTAATACGAGTCATGTTTTCAGTTAAATATCTTACTACAAGTATTAGTAAGTGCCCATAACTACTAGACTATAATGTATTCCAATAAAACAGGAGGCATTCACTTTTTGGGTATGGTTCGCATTAGTTGCTGCCCAGACTTAAGTCCATTTGGAACTGATTGTCGTACGAGTTACACAGAGCTTTCTCGACTATCATATGATTCCACTAATGGAATTCAACATATTGGTCTTTATATTGTGATTGTCCAGAAATAGAAAGAAAAATATCCATATGCTAGTGTGCAGATATCACTTGTATAACATTTTGGTGCCCCTTGCAGGCATTGAGCGAGAGATTGCATCGCTACAGATGGAGGTATGTAATGATAAGCAATCTAATTCTGAATTGAATTTTTCCATGATCTTCATATATACCTGGGATTTCAGGAGAAGAAGTTAGTTGCAGAGATCAAGAAAACAGCTAAAACTGGAAACGAGGCAAGTCTAAGTTCATTTCTGATGTTACTTTAGCACACCATATTGGATGTAAGTTATTACCCATTGATGCCATAAACCGCATGATAAGGTGGCATGATGAATTGTTTGTTGGAAATGTGTTGCTTTGAGGCATGCAGGTATTGTAGTACAAGCGTGCTCAAGTTTACCTACACCAACGGAGTTATTTGTTACTCAATTACATAGATGATATTCTGAATTGGCTGAACAACATTAGTTTTAAAAAACTTGTGCCTTTTTCTTTTTCCCTTTTTGACTGACTTGTCCCATCAAGGTACAATTTTGAGGCAATTAAGACCTGCACAAACCACATATAATTTTATGATGTACGGCCTTAGTTTCCAAGCAGATATAGGTTTTGCAAATTCCATAAAATCACTTGGATAACTGGTATCCACATTGTGCTTAGCAAGATTATATTCACTTAACAATGTTCAGGGGAAATTGGTACATGCACTCTACATTTGTCCTCTCACTCTCCTTCCGTGGGTGGTAATAGACAAAAAAGGGAGTGTGAGTCTGGAACTGGAGTTTCGATATGCATTCTTTTAATAAATGCAATACCACAAAAAGAATAGAGGACTGATTTCCTACTTTAATGGATAGAAGTTTCATAACTGTTGATGCAGAAAGTATCAGTTACTTTCCAGTATCCAATAACTTAATCTTTTGAAATAAACGATGAAATAATAGGGAATTATAAAATAAACGGTTTGGATCATAAAAATAATAGTTCAGTACATCTTTCATTTAATCATCACAAGATAGTTGAACCAAACTGTTATCACTGTCGGTATGCTTTGCATCATGTAGTTTTTATCCTGATTAATTTTTTGATCTTTAGTTATTAAATTCCATTACCTTTACGTAATCCTTAGGCTGCTACCAGAATCTTAGCTCGTCAACTTGTTCGACTTCGGCAACAAATTACAAATTTACAGGGGAGTCGCGCCCAAATCAGAGGTGTAGCAACTCATACGCAGGTATACCCCGCAAAAGTATAGATAACCCTTTTGTTTAATAAATGTATTCCCTCTGTTATGGACGACTTCAACGTAAGGGGGTATTCCAAAACAGTTTGCCTAGATTTTCGTTGATCTTTTGTTTCTTGTACAGGCTTTGTATGCCAGCACTTCAATTTCTACAGGGATGAAAGGTGCAACTAAAGCAATGGTTGCTATGAACAAGGTACACATTTGAAGTGTGTTACAAATGATGCAACGTCCTCCATAAGTTCTGTACCCCCATAAAAATTAATCTGATGACTAGCCTCCTTCCACTCCTGCAAGAGAGATGTATCAGAAATAAAAATAAAATGCTTTCGCTCGGTCAAGTGAATACCTTTTTTGTCCTTTCTTGCCAGATGTTTCATAGTTGAACCATTTGATTGTAATCCTGGAGGCCATCAAGATATCTTTTCTACGGTGTCGAAATCGTAACATTAACGTCTGTATATTACTTCCAAAGATTTCCCTGCTAGATGATAGTTTTCAAATATGGTGGACTTGAGTAGTTGATTGTTCCCCAGCTTGTTAATTTGCTTTTGTTTGCCTTCTTTTCTATTTTCCCCATTTCAGCAAATGGCCCCTGCAAAACAAGCGAAAGTAATTAGAGAATTCCAGAAGCAATCAGCTCAAATGGACATGACGGTATGTGTTTCCTACTATTTAAATTTGCTGAATTCAATCTCTTAGTTCATCTTTCATGATTTGTTTCACCAGGTAGGGTTGAGTTTATTGCTGCATTTTCTAAACCTTCCAGTAAGAATGAGGTTGGTTATCTGATTAGTTAGGTTAAAATAGGTCCAAATATAAAATTTGGGTGTTCTGTCGCCAGTCACCATGGCCCGTCGTAAAGATTTGAAAGTTGTGTGGCTGGTCCTCAACTCTGGTTATTTTTGCAGATCGAAACCAACTTTTTTCCTTTAATGGTGCTCCTTAAGTCTGGCCATAGTGGGTCAGTATGTTTGAAAGATGTCTAAATATGGTTTCTCTGTATAGATCGAGATGATGTCAGAATCAATTGATGAAACTTTGGACAAAGATGAGGCTGAAGAGGAAACAGAGGAGCTAACCAACCAGGTGCAATATCAGTTGACTATTCAATCAGCCTTTTTAAGGGTACCTTTCTGTTATATCTGTATGCCAAATCGTTGCTCATGATCTCTGTTTTGCACTGTCCATCTGTAGGTCCTTGATGAGATTGGTGTGGATATTGCATCACAGGTTAGTTTCAGCTAGATTCGCCCTCTGACTGGATTTTCTGGCATTAGGGTTTGCCTTATTTCCAATATTTCAGCAATTCAACTAATTTCTGACCTAACTTGTGCTTTTGTATCAGTTATCCTCAGCACCAAAAGGCCGGATTGCATCAAAGATAGTTGAACCAGTTGTTCCTAGGTATGTGCTACTTGACTTCGAAACGATAATCTGCTAGACATGCATGTATGAGATATCGTAAAAGGCAAGCAATTTATGCAGTTCTCCTGCTGGTGAATTATGCTCGCCATTTAGCCTTGTTCAGTATTGCATTTACCTTATTTTACTATTCTTTTGTTGCTTACGTTTAGAACATTACCTGGTGTGCTCGCTGCAAGAAACTTACATGTTCAAATCCGCTTGCTCCTAGAATATGTATTACATTTTCAACACACTGACCCGCTTTTTTCTCCATCCAAATGGTTTGTGAGGCTGAAACAACTTTGGGCTTCAATGCTCGAAACTTTTAATAGCGATTTCCTGTCGTGAAGACTGCTTCGTCCTATTACCAATTTGAGAGCGAAAATGATTTCCTTTGCCCATCATTTTGTGTTAACATATTTGCTAGCATGCCCTGATGGCAACGCTTCTCCTTTGTGGCATAGATGTCAAGGGCGTGTTAGATCAGTACGTTGTGCTATACATTGTTTGATCCATTTCTTTACTGCTTAAGCTTAGCTTGTGGGACAATTAGGGTTCTCTCCCATGGTAGAAAATACAATTAGTCATTATCATTCAAGAGTTTTTTTGTGTTCAAGTCTTGTTATATCATTCAGTCTGTTAGCGTTCCTCTTATTATGCTAAGCTGTTCTCCAATTTTAGCATGTCAGTAACTGCAGATAATCGTGTAGGTTTTTTTTTTATTAGTGATACATGTATATGGTGTCCTCGAGGTGGGTATTGGTGCTAAAACATATTGGCGGCTGTTGCCAAGTAAAACTAGAGCAATTTGATCATATACATCCTATTTTCTTTTGGTACCAGTGCCTCGTGTTTCTAACATTGTTGTTTTCATGAATATGCAGCTCGCAGTCTGCTGATGTTGACGACCTTGAAAAGAGGCTGGCATCTCTTCGACGAATCTGACCGGGGCTACATATTGGATTCAGCGGTCATAACCCAAAACTACTCATCTCCTTCGCTGCCCTTTTTCTTGTATAAACGCAACTCTTAACTGGAAAACAATCGGTGTGTAATTTGTATGGTGACTGGTATAAGCAAAATATATACTAGTTAGGTTACCATTCTTTGTTCGTATGAAGAATTATATATCTATTGTGGGTTCATGTTACTCTCAGAAACTGTGTAGGTTTCCCCAATTCGCACCTGTGTTTACGAGAATTTTTTTTTTTTTTTTTTAGTTTCTGAGATTCTAATCATTTTTTTCTATCCCTTCAGGGTCACCTTGCGTTCTTGAACAGATAACCGGCTAACTTAGGGGTATCGTCAATGGTATACTCAAAATTGCCAAATCACCTTTTGAATATCAATTTAGAAGATGGCCAAAGTTGTCAATATAAAGGTCCATAATGACATAACCAAAATTGAGTGCTATATCACCTTTTCAAATTATAAAAATATATATTTTTAAAAAATTGTTTTTTTAGTCGCAACTATTTTTCTTTTCAAAACATTGTTGAAAAGGGGAGAGATAAAATAGAGAGAGTTTTTGAGTAATAATAGGTGTACTAAATTGAAGAGATTTGTGGTTCATTAAATTTGATTTATTGTGAAAATGTTGCTAACTTTGAGTATGCAAAGACCAAATTTTTTCGTAGACACCACAATTTAGACCTAAAATAAATTCTCTGATCATGGCCCTTCAGCCTCCGCGATGATGAAATGAGCCAGTAAATACCTTGTGAAAATTCGAAAAAGTGCTCTAGAGGACTTTCAAGCCTAAACCCCCAAATCAAACCAATCACCTTAGTTTCAACCCATGTACCCCAGTTTCAACCTGGGTGCCCCAGTTCAACAACCAAAAAGCCAACCTTGGTGCCCGGATTATCAGAATTTAGAGAGATTTGGCAAAAGAATGTGATGATGGGTCTGATCCCGGGAATCACTCCAGAAATTCCGGGAGGGTGTTTTCAGTTTACCTTTTTGACCCATTGACCCTTTTGAACCCTTTCAAAGTGGGAATGAATGTTCTCACATACTCTCCTCCATCCTTCTTCTAAAGCTGCAGCTCCCTCTCATTCAACCCCTCTCCACCATCAACCCCCCTAAAACACCACTTAAAAAACCTAAAAAGTCCAAAAATCCTAACTAAATCAGGGAATTCAGTTAAGCCAAGGCCTACCCATCCTATAAGCTATTCCTTAATCACACCAGAATCTCAAAAGCCCCACTGACTTGAAGCCCCAAGGTCAAAAGAGCTCTTTTATTTGAAAAGTCTCAGAGGTAAAAAAAAAATTGGTTTGAGCTATCAACATGGCTCCTAGGGACCCCCAACTAACCATCTCAGTCTTCATGGGTGGGAGTTTGTGCCATGTGGATAAGACACATGGCATTGCATTTGGAATTCTGGTTCGGTAGTCGGTTTAGGTGGCGATAAGGTCCCATGCAAAAAGGAATTACTTTCTCTTTGGACAAGGAGTGTAGGAGACCACTGCAAAAATAGTAGAGAGATTACGTTTATGGGAAGGAAATCACTTCAAATGAGATATGTGTAAGCTCCAAAGGCCGAGCTCCCTTTTTAGTTGGCACTTTTCATGCCAAAACACACATTCACATATATTCCTTTTTATCACTTTGTAATTTCTTTTACTTATCTTTTTAGAGTGTTTGTATAGGAAGTAGAAGGAATTAAATTTATTTTGTAATAGAGGGCCACGGGTTGTTAGTTAGTCAAGGTGCACGTATTTGGTAGCAGTGGATTTTATTGACAAAATTGCACAAGATTGATATGCGGTCTACCACCAAGAAAATCTTCATCAAACAAGGAAGGAATATTGGCAAGGAATTGGCAATACAAATGCATGTGATTCTCAGCCATGTCTATGGTATGATTAGGCAAATCAATTATGGTGAGATTCTATATGGGATGATTTGGCAATCAGTGATAGACAAATTTTATGGATTCTGTTTCACGGCTAGATAAATGGCTCGAGCCTTTTTTGCTGGTGGATAAAAGTCTATAAATTAACTTGTGTGGTTTCCTAAAAAAAAACCACCACCTTTGAGAGTAGCCACAGTCGATATATTTGAGAGAGAAAAATATTGTGTGACACTAGTTTATTGTGTCTTGGAGATTCAATCAATCAAAGCTCTTCCAAGTTTTCTTCAAGGAGTTTGAATCACTTTCAATCTTTACTATTGAGTTGCTTTCAGTGGATTTCCAGAAGGATAATCGAAAGGCTTGAGGATTCAAGGCGGCGGCAGTCAAGCACGGGGTACAGTGAACGAGGATTCGACTATCGCTCTTGAGTCAATTGTGAGGATTCTCAATTGTGTAGCAAGTGCGATTGTAACCATACAATATTTTTTATAGTGCTTCATTCCTTCCCGTGGTTTTCTCCCATTTAGGGTTTTTCCACGTATATCCAGTGTTCTTCATATTTTTTCATTACCTACTTATTGCGTTGTGGTTTTCATTTTTACACCGAAGTAGGAATTTCAATATGGGTGGCACACATGAATATTACTATTAGGCAGGAGTATGTGAAACAAACTATGAGTGTTTTTGTAATTCCAATTCAGAGGCAATATTTGTATTGAGAGGCAGTAGAGGTTTTGTCATGATGCTTGATGGTGAAATTGGATATGAGACAAGTATTTTGTTAGCTGCGTCAGTGGATATAAGGTGAAACACGCATATTTTGTTTACATCACTGTTTTTGAAGTGTTCTATATCTATTGGAATATTTTAGAATTATGTTTTAAATTGAATCATGGATATTGGTTAATACATAAACGAACTTGCAAAGTTATTTTTTTTACATCGATACATTTGAACATGTGTCCGGGCTTGAGGACTTTAAACAGACAAAGCGGATTGGTGTTATAAGGGTGGGAGATGCGGGCCAGGTATCTCGACGGTTTGGTGTCATTCCCAATTATTGCAAGAGGCTGCTCCTCTTTTATTTTGGTCAAAACATGTTCTTGAAAGATGTGCGAAATCAATGGGTATTATGAAATGTGATATTTTATCACCATGGTTATCTGTTTGATCCTGAAAAGCTAGATTTCATTTTGTGAATGAATTGAAAGATTTATTATCTAGTTACTAAGAATCTTTTTTTTATTATTACTTAGTAACTGAAAAGTATGATTTACACTTTTTGCTCAACATTGACTAAATCCATGATTAGAATGTCTATAAGATATGCAGTGTTTCATACGAGCTTTAGCTTATGGAGTTTTCAAAAAAAACTTACTTTTCAAGTCCACAACAATAGATGGATTATTTGGAGGGTTGGATGTAAATACCCGAAATTTCATGGAATTCTTTTCTATCTTTTATTCATTTTAGATAATGTAAATGAGTTGGCTAATGTTTTAAAATGTGTTTCGTTCTAAGTATTGTAAGGGTGTGTATAGCTTGGTGTACTGAGGGTTAAGTAAATGGTAGGAATACGTATTACGAAGTTGTGTGGGTGTTTAGAGATGTTGAAAAAGTGTTGGAAGTGATCGGGGTGTGAATTGGCAAAAGTGGTAAAAATTTAGAAATTTTCACTCTAGATATCGGTATGGCTTTTTCTTGATACCGGTATCCAGCGAAACAGAAATTCTAAATACCGGTATCCGGTTACATTTCCTGTAGATGTTGAGCCAACAAAAAGTCTAGATACCGGTATGGGTTTTTCTTGATACTGGTATCCAGCTGCATTTTTCTACAAATTTTGTGCGCGTCACAGCCCTTTATAAAAAGGGTCTTGGGCTCATTTCTTCACTCTAAAACTACGATACAAACCCTAAAATCACCCATCTACCTTCTCTCTTCATCCCTACCTCAAATCTTGTGATTTAAACCTCAATCCACCACAAATCTTCAAGATCTACACATTTGAAACATCAATCTCCTAAGAACTCTTGATTTGGGTCTTGTTCTTGCTTCACCCACGTTTTTCCCTCTCTCGCTTTGATTGTGAGTAAAACCTCACCCTTGTAACTCATTTTTTACTTGATCTTGTCTTTTGAATGCGTAGTGGAGCTTGAGTAGAGGTTGTTCTTAGAGTTTGGGGTAAAAAATCACTTGGGTACTCTAGGGTTTTGCTCAAAACCCATCTTGGTAGGAGAAAAATTCTACTCCCTCTAATTGTATGTATGTGATGTGGCATATATCTTGCTCTTGTTTTCAATTTCCTCAAAATCATGTTTTTGTCTCCTAAGTGGGTTTTACTCAATTTGGGTTTATGATCTATAGATTGGGTTGTTGTTTGATGCTATTGTTGTTTGTTTTACCCTCCCTACATGTCAATTAGTTGCTTGACATTTCTATTTTTTTTGGCCTAAACCAATCTTTTGACACGTGAATTAACAAATCCCTTGGTCTTATGTATTGGACACGCTCCGGGTGACACATTTTGGTGAAAATATAGAATTTTTGAAACAAATGGGACTCATGGAAGTTTTTTTTAAAAGACAATTTTGTTTGAGACGATATATTTGGATAATGTGAATTTTAGGGATCACCCATTTGGTGTCCCTAGCCATGGGTGCACAGAGCCCACAAAATCCAGCAAAGGGATACTTCCTTGTTAAATTGATGAATGTTTTCTGATGAAATGTTGAAAATGACATATTTGGATTGATTTTGGAGTATTTGGCGAAAATTGATTTTTAGTGTACGATTATGAAAATTTGGCAAATGCTTGGACCATGTTTGACACTTAAAAGTTGTTTTGGGGTATTTGGGTACTTTGGGAAACACTTGGACACACTCTTGAGTTACTTGGGTACTTGATGGTCGGGTCTCAATCGTTTGTTCTCCCTAATCGCATACATGGATTATCTCATTCATTATACACTCTTTGTCATGCATGTATCATGTTTATACACATAGCGTTAGTAGAATAGTTTTCCTACTGGGCTAGTGAGCTCAACCTATCAATTTTCAGGTACTCAACATGGAGCATGAGATGGAGTGCTTGTGAAGTGATGCATACGTGGAGCTTACACATGCATGCAGTTATTTTCCCATCTTTGTCTAATATTTTTGAAAGAGGGTTTTGTAACTTCCATTTGTTAATCCTTATAACTTTTGAACTTGATACTTATGCATTCGGGTTATGGGCGTCCGTTATTAGAGCTCGTTGATTCTTCATGGTAAGGATGTACCTATTTGACTTTGACTATTCAAAGGGAAATAGTAAGACTTTTGACTTGTTCCATGTAAATATTTTCTAGATTTGGTTTATTAAATTTGAGGGCGTGACATTGGATCTGAGTGACTATATTAAAGAAATTAGTGTTGTTGTTTTGAGGATTCTAGACCCAATGTGATTTTTGATGAGTTGTTTTAACATTTTGAGGTGTTTTTATAAGGAGCGCTTATTTTTGAGGTGTTAAAAAAGTCGGGTCGTCACAGCTAGGTTCAAGTGGGGTGCCCAAGTTCTACTCTGGCCATCTTGGTCACAAATTATGTTTTGACAAAATCTGTGGTCTAAATCTTATTTTCTTCCATGATTATTCTTGGATCGTGGCAGCCTAGTTTAGCCAAGCAATTTCAGAAAGAAATCCTAAAAAATTCCACCAAAAATACATTTTCTCAGTCATGATATTGAATTTGGGTTGAATACGACAAGGGCACCCATGTGTTAACTGAGGCACCTAGGTTCTTTTCTGGATGGGCAGTTTTGATCAATTTTGGGTTATTTTATGTAGGGCTGCACAAAAAAAATCGGTGAACTGTGAATCCGGTCCGGACCAAATCGATCCGTGCGTTTTGGATTTTAACTGTGGATTAATGGTCCGGACACGGATTGAAAAAATAGTAAACCGTGACTCGCGGTCCAGACATAAATTTTGATTTCGAAACCGTGGATTAACCGATCCGGACCGTGAGATTTTATTTATATATAATTTTTTAAAATATATATATACACACATAATTTGACACAAACTTCTACTACACAGACTAGGGGTAAACTGTGATCTCTTTCAAAACTTGGATGTGTATTTTTATTGATGACCCATCAGTGTGAGATTCCAACGAAGGCATCTTCTCTAATTAGCTATGGGAGCTCTTTTCTTTGATTTCCTATGTTTCAAGTTGATGTGTTAGTTTCAAAATAGGAATTAGCTGTTACGAACTTCTATATTTGTGAACTTGTGGTGTCCTTAGTATTTATAGAATTTGAATAATGTACTTTGGGATGCTTCTTGATTTATTTTTATGCCAGATTACGACTACCGTAAATAATAATGTCTTATATAACATGTAATTCGTGGATAAAACCGGAACTGATCCGTGACTCGCGGATCGGATTGGAACCGAACCGTGAGAATTTTGGTCCGGACACGGATTGTATTTTCTAAAAACCGTGACTCGCGGATTAGGATTGGATTCATGCCAATCTGATCCGATCTTGACCATGTACACCCCTAATTTTATGTGCGTTCATAACATCCATACTGCATTTCACATATTTAAATCTCTTTATGTGCTATTTCCCCTCATACATGAACAAAATTTAATAATAAAAGATTTTCGTCGGGCGAGAGGGGTGTCGTAAAACCCTTTCCCTCTTGTAACCTTGCTGTGAACCTAAAATATTTTGGTTACAAAGACTAGTAATAAAACTTTTTCCAAAACACGGCATGGAAGTCACATTTTTCAAAACAGTTTCTCGTGTGACTATCCTCAAACCCGGGTGGCGACTCCAAATCGAAGTCGAGAGCCCCATGGCAGAGTCCACAATTTGGTTATTGGTTAAGATGTTGCTAATTTTGATAATTTCATTGTGAGCACTTTTTAAGCCACACATTGTTAACTTTAGCAACATTTTGGTTTTGAGTATGGCATTGGGGATAAGCCTAGCCTTATCCGTCACTCAGACCAACAAGGGGTAATATAGGAATATTAACTTGTTGTCTATCAACTATGCCTTTCTGCTTGAACTTAGGCCATGTTTAACAAAAATTGTAGATAACAAATTCTTGAATTATTTATATTTTTAAAAACTAAAAAATAAATGAGACTTTGAAAATTCCAAAGCTAGGAGTAGCTTCTGGTGCTTTTCGGATCAAATTTATTGTGGCTTAATTTCACATCTTTTGGCCTATAGAAAATCTACGACATAATTTGAAGCTACAATCAATAGCAAACAAGCCAAAGTTTGCTTAGTCGTCCCCCACACACACACACACACACACACACACCCCGCAAATTTATAGTTTTCATGATCAATGGTGTTTCTAATTGACCAGAGGAAATGGTTGTGTTGAAAAACGCAGAATAGGCAGCCAAGGCTAATTGGCTTGATTACTGTAGTGGGTCAAAATATAAAGGTTGTAAAAGGTCAAGTCTGGCTTGAACCAAGGGCCCAATCATCTGATAAGATAAGCCTACCTCTCTACAAGGCGGGGCCGATCCAAGCTCAATGGGGATTTACCGAGACAGTACAAATCAATAAGAATTGACATATAGTCCGAGACACGATGGATCCTAAAGAGTCATCCGAGCCGTGTAAAACCGAAGTGACTCATGAGAATGCAGAAGGCAGCTCGACCAACACGTCATGGATGACGTCATCCGAGACGGTTGCCGAGCGTGCATGACAATAGTCGAGCGGTATGACATGTGTCATTCTGTACACATGCAATCATAACGAACTTGGCTTGTGACGTAACGTGACATCATCCGAGCCGCACGTAAGATCTACACCACCAAATCTGGAGAGCCTATATAAACAAAGAAAAGGTAACTTTAGAAGGTACACAATACAATACACTTCGCTACTCTCTACCTTTTTGGGACTTCTCTCTCTAAGTCTCTTACTAGACCCTTAGTGTAAGGACCCATATTTTTAAGTGATTTTCTGGAAATAATGTTGGGTAAATGGGAGAAAATGAAAATAGAGTGATGTGGGGTCAATGTGGTGGAAGTATGTGCATTGGGGTGTCATTAGAACACACTTGAAACACAAGGGGTGCAAGTGCAATTGGTGGTGTGTATATATATGTGTGTGTGGCTGATTTTTTGCCCAAAAATCAGCCATCTCTCCCTCTCTAAAATCACCAACGCTCTCTTCCTCTCCTTCTCCTCTCAAGTTCTCCACAAACCCCACCCCAAATTCACCCTCCACACTTAATTCCTTCACCATCCAACCATAGATTTGTCATCTACGCGTGTTTTGGAGTCCGAGACTCCGTGGTTTTGCTTGGAGCTAGCATGTTTCGGTTGGAGGTGGAAGCAAGAGCTAGGGTCTCATCTTCTTCTTGGTTTGCTTGAGGTAAGGAACAATTTTCTACCTCCTCTAAGTGTATATTGATTGAATGAGTGCATTGTTCTTCTCCTTGTTCCTAAATCCCTTGTTGAATTTGATTATTTCCATAGAATTGAATTTAACTCTTGAATAAGTTTGGGTTTGCATAATTGGTTGATAACTCTATGAATTGAGTGTGAAAATGTCTACCTCCTTTGTTTTGATGTGCTTTGGAACCCCAAATTTGGACTTGGAATGAAGCCCTATCCATTTAAACAAGATTGTTGATTTTTCCTCTCGAAACCCAGGTGGATCGATCCACTCTTGAGGGTGGATCGATCCAAAATGCTCTGTTGCACTTTTGGTACGTAGTGGATCGATCCACTCCTTGATTGGATCGATCCAGAACGGCTTGCTCGCGGATTTCACTAGAGTGGATCGATCCACTCCTTGATTGGATCGATCCAGAATGGTCTGTCCGCGGATTTCACTTGAGTGGATCGAGTGGATCGATCCAGTTTCCTTTGTCCAGACAGATTTTTTTTCAACTTCGCGGGCACGCCCCGGCTTTGTCCAAACTCCGATTGAGGTGATTCTTGAACTGTTGGAAAGCTCTACGAGTCTACTTTCAAACCCAATTGGTTTCATATTCATATCCTTTGTATTTTGAGAGAAATTCCCTTTTTACTATCAGCGTGTCGTATTTTCTCGAGGTTTATAACTCCATTTTCGTGTTCCATCGTTCTGGGCCCTCATTGGCCATTTCAAAACTTCTCGAATTGACCTCTAAGCTTTGGTAACCTATCATGGTGCATTTTATGCTTTGTCTTGGTTTCTCACGCACATTGGACACGTGTTAATTTGACCATCACCGACACATTTTGAATTTTTGAACAAAGATGATTGTGTGAATGCTTTGGACACTTGTGAAAGGTTAATGTGATACGTGAATTGGTTTTGAGCACTAAGTTGAACTTATGAGTTGATAAATGGTAATATAAATGTGAAATATATGACACGGGACCCGAAAGGGTATGCCCGGAGTGACACGGGGCCTATATTGCATGCCCGCAAAATGATCAAATGGTTGGAATTCAATGAGATAGATATGAATATTGTGCAAAATATATATGGCATGTTGAGTGAGTGTCAAACACGAATGACGGGAGTAAATGAAATCTAATTGATGATGTGCTTTCTTTGAGTGACACGGGGCCTTTGTGGCATGCCCGGAGAACAAGTGAATGATTAAAATGAATAAGGTGTATTTGATAAATGTAAAGGATGTTTGGGTTATTTTAGACGTTTTGGGTATTTGTGAAGTGTTGGGAAATATAATGCTTGTGTGAATAACTGTGTTTTTGATGAGAATGAACCTATGACACGTAATGTGATGATTATGAGAAAACTTATGGATATTTTGGTTTCATTAGATCTTTGAGGCATCTCCTAGACACTTTGTCATCGAGTTGATTTATCTTGGTCCATCTAGGTTTACTCATTCATGTGTATTATACTTTCATGTGCATCTTTCATTCCATATACCCTTAGTGTTGGTAGAAATGTTTCCTACGAGCTAGTGAGCTCATCCTATCTTTCCCAAGTACAGAGCATGAAGCATGATCTCGGATGCGTGGAGTGTGATGCATGCCATGAAGATTTTATGAGCATGAAGTTATTTTCTCATCTTCATGCTAAGTACATTTTTGAAAGATAGTCTTGTAACTTTAATTTCTCTAAGCTTTTGAGTATTTCAACTTATGTAATAACTTTAAAACCTTTGTTAATTTGTACGGGTACGGGTACCCTTGACCAGAAGCTTATTGTATTTGACTTTGGTTTTGCTATGGGAAATTGTTGACTTAAATCGATCCTACGTGGATTTTATTTGTATTTTGGCTTATTAAAATTGAGGGCGTGACACTTAGAGTGGCTCCTCCGACCACATTCTAGTCGGGTTTGGTACTAACACCGGGTGTTACTTGGGTAGAGGTATTTAGAGAGCTTAATCTCGTTGTACTCAAAACGCTCATTTGAGGGAGGACATCACAATTACTAAAAAAACCTATAGTTGCATAGAGGGGCCAAAGTAGTTCTCATGGATAACATCATCTTTTAAAAACTGTGAAACATGATTCGTAAGTCAATTCAAAAGACTCATTCCAAACTTTTCATTAAAGGGAAATTCTATTCCAACTCCTATTTTAGCAACCAAATCCAGAAATGATTTGATATATTAGCATATAAGTTCAATTATTTTAATGATTGGAAACGTTCACATTACAGTGCATGTCGAAAATAATAAGAAAACCAAAAATTTAATCTATAAGTTTTCAATAAATATATGATCGGAATCGATCATGTATTTATTGACATCCTATATAAATCTGCATTTCGGTATTATTATTATTTTCAATGTACTCTATAAGGTGAACGTTTTTTATCATCAAAATGATAAAATCTATATGTTAATATAGCAAACTGCGGTTTTAAAGATAGATGTGTGATTGGACTTTTCCCCTACGGCAAACCATATATTTAGGATTTTCAAGGGAGTCTATAATATATATTAGAGTTAATTAAATTTCCATTCAGATTTTGGATATCACGTATGTTTTCATCCTCCTATTTTTACAGGGTTATATTTTCATCCTCTTGTAATGTGATTTTTCATAATTACCCTTTTGCAGTATGTGTTTTTGCAAGGAGCACTGTGAGCTTGCCACATGTCCCCTACTTCTACCCCCCTAATATGAAATGTTAATCTTTTCAAAAAAAAAAAAGAAGAAGATCTATAACACTAATATGAACTAGATATGGATAGAGTGATAGATATGCTCTTTCAAATGAACTTCAGCTATATACTGTAGATTACGTAATGTTTATCCTCTATGAACTAACCAACATTCCGTTAGCTTTAGCTTAAAAATTCCAACTGAATATTAAGAAAGAAAATCTAATATCTATCATGATTTATTCCTTTCTCAAACTGAAATTCAAAATTCTTCAATTGTTATCTTCTTTTAAGAGAGTAATGCTCGCTAAACCCAAGATTCTTATCATAATTGTTGTTAAAATCATGTTTCACCATATTTTATGCGTTGTACTTGATTTTTTCCATGATTACTAGCTCATTCTCTCCATAATTTTAATTTTCCCCATGATTACTTGATTTTACCATATTTTATGTTTTGTACTTGATTTTTACCCTGATTACTTGAATCATAGTAAAACATATCAACCACATAATTGACATTTCATGGTAAAAATAAAAAAAAGATCAAAAATCATGGCAAAAATATCAAAATAGATGCTACGCGGGCCTATATAGATAAGGAGTATGTATGCTCTCCTTGTACTTGTAAACTTGGTAATAATTATTGAATTAACAACTTGAATCATGATTAAAAAAATGTCAAAAATCATTGACATGATTGCTTGTTTGATTTAGGGTTTAGGGTTTATTGTTTTGTGTTTAGAGTTTAGGGTTTTAGTTGTTTAGGGGTTAGTCTTTAGGATCAATTCCGGACTGCAATGGTAAAAATGTTTTAGGAACATGTTACAATGGTCATGGTAAAAAAATAAATATCATGATAAAAACTTTTGAAACTATATAAACCATATCTATAATACGGTAATTAAATGGTTTGTTATATTGAATCATGGTAAAAACTTTTAAGAACATGTAACAATGATAATGGAAAAAGAAATCATAACGCGTAGAAAAATGTTAAAATCAGACTAACATGGTAAAAACTTTTGCAACTCGTTTTTCCTGTGTTTTACCATGGTACTTGTATATTGAATACCATGGTATAAAACTTTTCAATTATTATGCTAAAAAAATAATATAACGAAAAAATATGGTAAAAGTAGACGACTTTTTACTTGATTCCATGGTTTAAAAAACTTGTTCTCAACAAATCATGATATGATAGTCGTAGTACCACAAATTATTAGCAGTTTTCCGAACAATAAAGCAATTCGACGGGACACAATCAGAAACGCGATAGAGAAGTTTTAAGGAACAGGGCGTCGACGTCGGTCTAGGTTGTCGAAGGTTAACATTTTTGATCCTTCAAATTGTAGATCAAAATCATAGAAACCTAAAACCAAACCCAAAATTAAACCCAAAAAAAAAAAAAAAAAATCAAACCCAAATTTATTACCCCTTGCTTGCACATCTGGTATTTTGTCAACTTTAACTTTGGATGAGGATTTGGGACAGCAAGGACAACGAATTGGGATGGCGAGGAGATGACCTCGAGTTGAATGGGAGCGATGACAACTAGTGTGAAGATTGGTCCCCAAAAATGTCGTTGCAGATTTTCCTTGGTTTAAAATGGGGGTGATGATTTTGCGTAGATTGTGGGATTGAGTTTTCATCTCCCAATCACTTAATTATAGGAATGGTCCTCAAAAAATTGAAAAACATCCAATTATCCCTGCTCAATGAGGTATTTTTGAATCAGGACGAGGTTCGGTTTTATCCTCAATCCCATAATTGTAGCCGATGACCTTCTAATTTTGAAATTAGTCCACTTCCTACCACCTCATATATGCAACTTCTAATTTAGTCTTTAATCCCCTAATATGTTAATATATATATATATATATATATATATATATATATATATATATATATATATATATATATATATATATATATAAGGCATTTTAGGATTTATTTAAATCTCATGATGGAAACATAACTCCTAAAAAGGCTTATGATGATTTTCTAATTTCAAGTGACTAAAATGATGATTATTTAAGTGTCCCTATATAGTATCCATATATATGGAAAGAAATCGGATTGGAGAATAAATTATTTTATTTTATTGGTTAAAACTTAAAACTAGCCCTAGTTGGGATTTTTTTTTATAATTTTTTTATCTGACCCCAGTTGTTTTTGTTTTTTATTTTTGGATCCGGCCCTAGTTGGGTTAAAAAAAAGGTAAAAAAAACTTGACCAAGCAAGCTTGCAAATTTAGAAAATAAAAGGACAAAAAAAAAAAAAAATCAGAGTTGCAAACAGTTGGAAACGTCAAGAGAAACAGGTGACGTTTTCCGACTCATATTTTACTCTTCTCATGCTTCTGGATATTCTTTCTTCTCTCTCCCCCAAAAGCCAGACAACACACGCTAAAAGCGAAGAACTCAATCTTCAACGCGAAGAATATATGCACATCTCTGTATACATATATTTTTTTACTACCCCTATCCAGATCTAATTCCTTTTCCGCATCTGAAACCCTTGTTTTTTCTTTGGAAACTCCGATTCCGACGCAGATATCGACCATCAGTTTACGGCTTTTTCAAATTCCCCATCAGACTGGTCACGCTCTACAGGCTCGGATTGGAATTGTGGTACCCTCTTCTTCTGTCTTTCATCGCAATTGTTTTGATTCTTCTGAATTTGGTTTTGTTTTGATTTGATTTGTGTTGTTGTATATGGGTCTCGTTTGTGGATTGTTTTTTTTTATATATAGGTTTTAGGCACGCCATATAAGTTGAAGCAATGTAAATCCTCCACCCCGCACGCGACTGTCCAGGATTGTGGGTTTGACAATCCATACGCTTAGGGCTGATACTCAAACCAAACCGTTCGAGTTTTCTCACTTTTTTTTTTTTCGCTTGTAAAAGCGTTCGAGTTTTCTCAACTTTTTTTTTTTTTTTTTTTTTTCGCTTGTAAATCCTCCACCCCGCACGCGACTGTCCATGATTGTGGGTTTGACAATCCATACGCTTAGGGCTGCTACTCAAACCAAACCGTTCGAGTTTTCTCACTTTTTTTTCTCTTGTAAAAGCTCATTTAAGGTTGGTTTGTTACACAAACAAACAAAGCTTGCACATTTTCTTGAAGCTCGTTGAACTTTCAAACCAAGCTCAAACAGGGAATGTGCTTATGTTTGGCTTGTTTGTCATATGATGTTTAAAAAAATTCAACCTAGTTGAGATTGGCTTGTGATGGCTCGATTAAAGTTTGTTTGCGTTCGGTTCATCCTCTAAACGAGCTAAGTTTGAGCATATTCTCAAAGCTTGTTACGATATCAAACCAAGCTTGAACATTCAGCTCTTCGGCTTGTTTATCAACCTTATTAGATTTAGGATGGGAATATATACTCTCTGTATCTCTCGCTAACTAGATTTAGGATTTAATATTAATTATTAAGTATCAAGGACAAACTAAGATGTGGGATATTGCTGTATCATGAAAACAATGCAATGCAACGGGGGATGATGGAAATATGGGCTATTCAATTACTAAACCTTATTTACTCTTTTTTTTTTCCCCTAATTTTTGTGGATATATATACGTGTCCCCCAACGTTGTCGTGTCCCATATTTTTTTTAAATTTGCATGTCGGTGATGGTGTCTTGTCCCGTGTCCGTGTCGGTGCTACCTAGGTCATTATGACTGCAAAAAGCGGTTGCAGTAGGCAATGGCTGTAATGGTTGCAATGACGAGATTAATGTATCTTTACAGGAGCTGCCTAACAGTTGACAGTGTTACACATGTAAAGTTTATGGTCTCTTTAAATGGTGTGTTGCAAACCAGGTCTGTTTCCTAAACAACTTGTTGTCAAGAAGAAAAAGGAAAAGAATTCTTATCCTTTCTTCATGGCAGTGACGTAGTAGTGTTTTGGAAAATGGAACCATGTAGGAGGCATATGCACAAGCTTGGGGTTCAGAAAAGTATGATATGAAAATTAAAGTAAGAATTCTTTCAGCCAAACGTCTCAATGGATGAGAATGAAATGATCTGACGGTAAGCAGTAGGCTGTTTGGGGTTAGCTCCTCGAATGTGCTGAATCTTTTCTGGAGTTAGCTATGATTTGGATTGGTTCATTGAGGGAGCCAGCCATAGGGCTCAGTTGAGTTATCTATGACTCAACAAGTTTTACTTACAGAACTCGTGCGCGGGAAAAGAATTGATGATTGGTCAATTTATTTACGTCCTTGAGGATGTCTGTATGACACCACCCCAACCATAGCACGGAGCACGGGACATTAGATTGATTTGAAGGAACAATAAGCGTAGCCTTCCTAGGTAATTATGTTGTACATATGTTAAGATGTATTCACCAAAAAGCAATTGTTTAACTATTTTTTTCAAGTCCATTATCCTTGTTGATGTGAATGTTAATTGGTCCAAGTCTATGTTTTTAGACATTGCATCATCTCTGTCAAAAAGTTCCACAGTATCAGTGACCAAACTCTTCCAGGAGTGTTTTCTTAATGCTTTGTGTTTTGTGTGTATATTCCTCGGTGACATACAAAGTACACTTCTAAGTTGATAGCCTTGTCTTTTTCCACGATCTCAAGGAGATAATGTTTCTCAGATGAGTTTATCATGGTTAAAAGTTCAGCTTATTATCTTTTTAGGTGAAGTACGGTGCAATTTTTCCCCTTAGCTTTTGGTTTCAAATATTACAAAACTTGTCGCCAACTGTAGACCTCGAGGTTATGGGTTCGAACTTTGAAGGCAGCTACTTTGCGCAAAAAATGTAAATTTAGCTCTAGACCCATTCTACCCAAAAAAATTAGAAGTTGGGGAGAGCAATTTTGTTCACCCTCTCGAGGGTACACTCATTCTGTATCTTACTACGAGAATCGAAACCATTCATTTTGTCCGGATTCATTTATTAGAAAACTGATAAAAAAATTCAGCTAAATTGGATATTGGTAAGTGCTTGTTCTAAAAGTTCAATTTTCCAGTCAATAATTTTAATAAAAAAAATGTACTCCTAGATGAAGCACGTACTGATGTTCAATTGTGTTGAATTTATTATGGTCTCCTAACTAATGAATCTGGAAAAACTGAACAATTTCGGTAAGCAAAGTGGGACACAAAATGATCATCCCCTTGCCGAGGGTGAACAATTTACTTCCGAAGTTGGGAGTAATTTTAGTTGTTAATTTTCAACTCCTTTGTTCTAGTGTCAGTGGGATCAATTGTAGTCTGGTGTAGCTATGACTTTGATTGAAATTTGGATGGTCATGATTTGTAGACGACCGTTATAGCCACGTCAGGCCTGTTTTAAAAATCTTCTCAGTAATTTCTGGTGTGTTTTTAATGTATTACTGCTAACAAGTCAAATATGATTGAAAGAATATTCGGTGTATATTTGTTGACATCACAGATATGCAGAGCCAGCTAGTGTGCAGTGGGTGTAGGAGCATTCTTCTTTATCCTAGAGGCGCTGCAACTGTCTGTTGCGCATTATGCAATGCAATCACCTCAGTTCCGCCTCCTGGTATGTCGGTCATTCTTTACTGTTCTATAAGTATGCATCTCAGGATATCTTTTATGCATTTATTATTAACCTTCTCATTAGATTCATTTTACTATTCTGTGCAAATTTTTGGGTGAAAAAAGGCAGTGAAAAATTGTTGGCAGGTGCCTTGCCTTTGAACAAGTACAATGCCTTAGTTAACCTAATTAGGCTACTGATGTGCTGAACTTATTATTATTCTTTTATGTACTAGTCTTGCATTTTTCCGTTGGTTTTTTTGTAGTTTAAAAAGACATTGAGGGGTTGTTCCAATGTTTATAATTTTTATAGTTCTCAAGATGGGTTACAAAAGAGGAATTTGAACCTCAATGGCCAAAAAACCATTTACTTCCCTGCTCACTGGTAAAAGAAATTATTAAGTCGTTTTTAAGGTCAAACCCTGAGATTTGGTATAAGTTTGTGGTAATTAATTGTCACATCACATGCAGATTGTCAACAGTGTTCTAAAAGTCACTCCCAGGTCGGATGGCTGCCGACTAGCGACTAGGGGACTAGTCGGCTTGATTTATTTTTTTTTAAATATATATTCTCCTTCATCCTTCATAAGTTTTGAGTGAGTAGAATAACATAAGTAGCACATCATCAAATAAAAACATACAAACTAAGTAAAACAAAATAGACCAACTACAAAGTTCGATGCTCTAAGTTAAAAAACAAATGAAACTAAGTAGCACAAAATCAACAGTCAACCACTCATCCTCCTCTTCTCCATATCCCTCCAAGACTTGCCCTCCATCGGACTCAAACTCATAATCCTCATCTTCCTCTTCGTTGTCATCTTCCGACACAAACTCGTCTTCATCTAGTTCTCTCACGTTTCTACCATTTCTAGGTTGAAGGACCTCATCCGCTCCCATAGCTTCCCCAACCATATCCCATGTAAGTCCCGAACCCAGCTCAACTTCCTCATCACCACCTTCAACAATCCATCCTTGTGCATTTGTTGCGTCACTAGCAAGTAGGACATCCCTCTCCTTTACCCTTCTTTTCTTGTTGACAAGTTTGATATTGAATTGGACATACACTAGATTGTTCAACCTTGTTGCATCAAGTCTATTCCTTTTCTTTGTATGTATTTATACATTAAAGAAAATTCTCAAGCTAATATACTCTAAATTCTTTCCCTTTTAAAAAAATTACAACACATAATAGAGAGAGGGAATATGTACTTAAAGGCATAGTTTTTCAAAAGATTTTAGCAACCCAGTTGCTAAAATCAACCATGATTTTAGCAAATGAGTTCAGCAGGTGCTAAAATCATGGTCTTGAAATCAAAAAATGAAGAGGTTCCATTTATCGTTTTTCGATTTTTTTGCACAAAATTAAAGTACTCGTGTACTTTAATTTGGTGTGAAAAATTCAAAAAATAATACACGAAACACTTAACTTTTTGATTTGAAATACCATGATTTTAGCACCTGCTGAACTCATTTGCTAAAGGTGCTCCAATTTCTCTCACACCCGGATGAACTCGAAGTCAGAGAGAATTCTAATGGCCATTTTTTTCAAGTTAGGTGCATGATTGCCATAGTTAGACCACCATCCAACTAATCATGAAAGAAGCACAATTCAATTAGTAATTTAGTACTAAATATAAGTTACTTGATTGGGAAAAAAAAAACTAAGTTACTAAGAAAGTAATTACTAAGTTACCTGGATCATAAGTGTCATGATTCTTCTCATATCCCTTTGCGGCCAATGGTCTACCAAATCCACCCTCTTTGTTCTTGTACTTCAACAACTCTTTAATCTTTATTGATGACCTCATTTTGAACTTCAAAATCATCGGGGAAGAAAGATTCAACACAAGTAAAAACACCATCCATGATAATTGGATCATCTTTCATGGTAGGATCCTTGAAGAGGTAGAATGGATTCAAAAAGTAAACTGTCAAATGCAATGGACTATCAAGCCAACCTAAGGCTTTTTGTGTCAATGACTTTTAGTATTGGCCGGTAGTTAGCCTCATTTTGTTTGTATGCCTCTTTGATATCTTCTTTCGCTTTCTTGAGTTCTCCATACACAAAGCCCATTGAGGGCTTCCAATCCCCATCAACAAGACGAAGAATAATCACTAATGGAGCAAATACTTTCAAGCAAAGAGTTGCGCTATTCCAAAACTCTGTACTCACCGTAGCAAATGCGGCTTTCCCCTTTGTGGTCTTCACTCATGGGAGAGCTCCCCATTCATTGGTAGAACACATCACCTTCAACTCTTGTTTCTTCTCCATCAAACTTTGCAATGTCAAGAAGGCAGTTGCAAATCTAGTAACACCCGGCCTCACTATGTTTCTCCTTTTGGTACGTTTTCTCATCGATGCCAATGTTCTATGATGACCATAAATAAATATGGTGAACTTTTTTGCCCTTTCAATGGTGTCTTTGAACTTTGGTTCCTTTCCAATCCCTTCAAGCATGAGGTTTATTGTGTGTGTGGCACATGAGGTCCAAAACATGTGTGGTCTCTTGATCTTCAACAATGCCGTCGCGGCCATATTATTAGAGGCATTGTCCGTGACTACTTGGATTACATTTTGCACCCCAATTTCATCAATGCACTTGTCAACATAGTCAAATATATATTCCCCCCGTATGCAACACCTCCGAATCTTCCTTAGAAGAGAGAAAACTAGTCCCGGTCCTACAATTAACACATAAATTCATGATACTTCTTCTTTTTCGGTCAGTCCAAGCATCAGTCATGATAGAGCAACCCATTGAAGCCCACTCTTCTTCTTGTTTCTTGAGTGATTGTTTGGTTCTCTCCACCTCCTTCAACAACGGCTCCCTTAGTTGGTATTGGCTTGGGGGTTGGTAGCCCTTGCCAAATATACCCACTACCTCAACAAAGCGTTTGAAGCTATCATTGTTGATAGCATGAAATGGAATACTGGCTTCATACATCCATCGAGCCAAATACCGATTCACATCATGAGTTCTTTCTTTCCAAAGCGCATCATTTATGTTTTGTTGTCTCATCTTCTTACTTGCACTCAAATCCGGATTGATGGCCGTTGCATATCTATCCATGGGACCAACATAATGGGGCCTCTTCCTTGACCCTAAAACTTCAACTTCTTCGCCTTCATCACCTTCTAGTATTGTCTCCACGTCCACTTCCGCTCTAACATTCGCGTCATCTATCCTCTTGTCTCTCTTTTTAGATGCCGACTTGTCAAGTGCCATCTTACCCTTCTCTTTATCTTCTTTGGTTGACTTGGGGCATAGTGTTGCATTTCCCTTGATATTCGCTATGTGTTGTTTTATTCTATAAACTCCTCCACCATACTCAGGGTCACACAATTTGCATTTCCAACGTTCCCTATTATTAGGATTCACAAGGAAGCCATATTCCCATCCAACATCATTTGAAGTGGGGTAGATGCCGCCAAAGATGATTGATCCATTGTATAGTAACCTATGAATAAAATCACAATCACATTTTTAATACCTTAGTGTCAACTACAAACTGTTTTTTAATGCCTTAGTGGCAACTACGAACTGTTTTTAAATCCAATATGTTTTTTTAATGCAAACTTTTATTTTATTGGTTTATTCTACAATCTACAGCATGTGGCTTTTTTAATGTAAACAGATACATCATTGATACTAGGGTTGGGAATTTCTAACACGACATGAAGTTAGCGGGTTACGGTCAGCCATTTCTGACATGAAACACGATTATGACAAAACACAAGAACACGAAAAGTTACACAAGTCGGGTTAGGGTTAAGAAAATTCTGACACGAACACGAGATAACACGACACGACACGAAGTTAGCAGGTTAGGGTTAGCTATTTCTGACACGACACGATAACAAGAAAAATTAAACCGGTCGGGCTAGGATTGAGAGAATTTTGACACAAACACAAGATGACACGACATGACATGACTCGATGCCCAACCCTAATTGATACAGAGGCAACTACAAACTGTTTTTTAATGCCTTAGTGGCAACTACAAACAGATACATCTGCTTATTCTACGACACGTGCTAGTTGTGTGCTTGCCATCTAATGGAACACTGATTTTTCCATCAATAGTTTTTGGGTTTCAATGTCAAGCCACAGTTTTGAGTTTGACCAACTTGGATCCAAGTACCCTTTTAGGATTAAAAAAGGTATACTCTAGTGTAGTGTGACTGACTAGGGGAGAGAGAGAGAGAGAGAGAGAGAGAGAGAGATTACATACATGCCAATTTTACAGTTTTGTTTTCGAGAAAAAAAAAAAACACTATGTATGCAGCAGAGCTTGCATACATGAGAGAGAGAGAGAGAGAGAGAGAGAGAGAGAGAGAGAGAGAGAGAGAGGAGAGAAGAGAGAGAGCTTAACGATTTGATCTGAGGAGGAAGAAGAAGAGATGAGAAGAAGGCTCTGTGACTGTCAGCGTTCTCCACCACCAGCAGCAGCAGTCAGGTTTGAAGAGGTGAGAGAACAAAAGGGGATTTAGGGTAAAAAGTTAAAAACATTCAAAAAAATTACACTACAGCCCCAAAAATTTAGCAAATTCTGTTTTTTACTCATTAGTCGCCGACTTGCCCCGACTTGTTTCGATTTCTTTCGATTTTTCGACTTATTCTGACTTCGCAACTTTTCCGATTAGCCTACTTGTCTGATTAGTTGCCGACTAGAGCCCGACTAAGTCGGCCAACAATTAAATCAATCGACTAGGCCCTAGTCGACTCAGTGAGCCCCCAACCCCGTCCTAGTCGCCGACTAGGCCGACTTTTAGAATACTGATTGTCAATTTTGTAGCATTTTATTGGAGCGCTAATTTATAGAATATGTTGCATTTCAGAAACGAAAACAAATCATCAACTTTTAGTTTGATTGTTGTTGGGCATAAGTTTTTATTACCAGGTTCAGACCCAATTCAAATCTTTGTTGATTACACCACTTCTATGAAGCACCAACACACACAAGTGGTCTCGTATCTATGTTGGACACGTCGTGGGCACCGCTGCACAGATATGCCATGGGCATGGGTTGTACGTGTGGGACACACCAAATGGAATGTCCAGTTGTTTGTAAAAACATTTAGGCAGGGGACCCTTTAGGAACATGCCAGTGACACTCATAGGACACGAATGGGGACACGACAGATCATCTCTTAATTATGTAAAATAAGTGTTAGTTTCCATTTTTGTGCTGAGTATTAATACCAAATGCGGATATATGCTTCTTAAATTTTGGCCATGTTCCCCAACTGTCTATGTTCCCGTTTATTAAGAATTGCCCTCTCTGTATCTGTGCCTTTGTTTTTGTTGTGTTTGTGTCCATGTACGTGCTTCTTAGCATCCTTAATTTCTAAAAAACACCTCTCTCATTTTATTTTTTTTTGTAATTTCTAATGCAAATCTTTTGATTCTCAGAGGAAATAGGAATGGTTTTTATTTTTCAGGGGCTGGACTTAGATTTACACATCCTGGTTGCCTACGTACCAATGGTTTGGCATCAAGCCAACCGTAATTCATACTTTAATATTTTAATTTTATTCCACATTTTGGGGTTTGGGAAATTCGCAATTGCACCCATCTAAAGGGTTGCCCACATATTTGAGTTGGGATGGTTTTTTATTTTTCAGGGGCTGGACTTAGATATACACATCCAAGTTGCCTATGTACCAATGTTTGGCATCAAGCCAATCGTAATTCATACTTTAATATTTTAATTTTATTCCACATTTTGGGTTTGGGAAATTCGCAATTGCCCCCATCTAAAAGGGTTGCCTACATATTCGATTCGGGAGAACACTGGATTGGAATCAAGTCAAATAGTCGCTCTTGGGAAGTGTTTGGGAGCCATTTAGATCGCCAATCTCAAACATTTTTGCAAAGCAAGAATTTTGGTCATTCTGGAGCTCAATTATTGGACCACATAGACATAGGTATATTTCAAGGACACAAGGGGCCCTGTTATTAAGGTGGGAAAAAATGAGGGCACACAGGTCGTTATAGAGAGCAGGAATGGCAACGGAGTGGAGTGGGTATTGGCATACACCCCCCAGCCCTAACCGGGTAGTTAGCGGGTGCCTCCGTTCCCGCCCCACCGTATAAATAATTAGAAAAATTATTCAAACTAAAAGCAAAATAGAAGAAAATAGTTATATATAATAGCATCCTCAATGGCCTAACCAAAACTTAAAGGTTGCTAAGGTTAACAATGTTTGTTTAAAAAAGTGCTCACATTGGAATAACTACTCATAAAGGAATTTTTGGGTGGAGTGGTAAAATGTGTAGTTGCTTCGCCAAGAAAAAAAGGGTGTTCCGGTTTTCTTTTGTGAAGCGGCTACAGCCCGTCCTGTTCAGAGCAGAAGCTTTGACCATCTTGCTGATTACGGATTTGTTGCACTTGAGTCATTTTTGTAGGTGTAGGTAATTGTTCCTCCATTTAGGGCCCATTCACCTAAAGTCAAGGCTCTTCGCTCTATTGATGGCGAATCTTGATTGACTAACACTAGGAACCTTGGTCAAACTAATAGCGAATGGATATACATTCCCATTGGCTAGTGAGGGGACTAATAATACCACACCTCCCATTGTATTGCATGTCCCATCTTTCGTATGACATGTATCAGAAGGATGTAACCCGGGTAATGAAATTTTTAACCGAACACCACATATTTTGTCCCATTCGACAAATTGTCCTAACATGTCGATTGAATTGGCTCTGTATCTTTTTCTTATTCTATTAAGAAGAATATTGCAATTTCCTTCAAGAGAAATTGGACTTTTGTCGTTTCATGATGAAAACTTACCAGAAGATTTAGAAAACCTACTTGTAAAGAAAATTTTCTGTCCCTATCAAGTGAATTGAGTTATTCATATTGTGGCATAATCTGATATTTTGGATATTTGGACATGAATGGAACTCTAATTTTTTGTACGGCATTGCCTTTCCCACTTTCATCTCCATGTCATTGGTAGATATGCTCACAAATCTTGTAATTCCACCAAAAAGTATGCAAATGAGGAATTCGATATTGAGTTTTCTGGTTCTATCATTGAATCTACTGCAAAATATGCAGGAATGGAAATGTCTCAGCTGATATGTGGAGGTTGCCGTACATTACTTATGTATACACGTGGAGCTTCAAGCGTGAGATGCTCGTGTTGTCAAATGGTGAACCATGCGCCAGGTACAACTGTTTGAAGCTTTTGTCTACATTTGGAGAACAATCCCCTCTATATGTTGCAGTTTTAGTGCTGGGGTTTTGGACCTACTTTCTGATGTTTGCTTCTCCTTACTACACTCTTTCCGTCTGCAGTTATTTTGCAGCCCTGTTGACTTAATGCTAACGTTCTCTGACATTTTTATTCTCTTTTGTTCACGGGGCATAGCTTCATGGAACAATGGGAAATGATCTCAGTGCATCCTTGCCTTCTCTTTTTCTTTCTTCGGTTTTAGTCTTTAATATTCTTTTTCATTTTGCTTTTGGCTACGTACTTGTGGACTAGTAGCTTCATTGGTAGACATTAGTACATCACGAAGTTGTTCCTTGAATGGTCACCGGATCTAGTTAGATGCACTGTAATTGTTTCCTATATTAGAAATGCTGGTGATGTCTATGTTATTAGAGAACTCCTTCCAGATCTATCTTTGTTGTCTCTATTGTGGTTTCTCTTAACACTATTGGTCTTTGTCCTCGATCAGTTATTTATTTTATAGAGTTTATTAGCTACGTCCTTAGTTGGCAACCAGGGGTGGACACAAGGTGGTGCCGGGCCCCTGCACAACTCCAAATATTTGCATGTATTGTACTAGTTTTACAGGTTACTTTGAAAGAGTTGTATGGGATTGACCCCCGCAAGTCACTTGGGTGACAAAAAATCTTTAAAATCTTTATCGTGTGGAAGAAAATCCTGAATTCCAAATTATCAATTATTTGTGTCTAACTTTTGTCTTGATCATTGTGCATGTAAAAGTGCCTAATCAGTTCGCTCAAGTCAACTGTGGAAATTGCCGGACCACGCTGATGTATCCATCTGGAGCACCTTCTGTCAAATGTGCCATTTGCCACCACGTAACACATGTTAATGTGAGTATAAAAGGAAATTTGCTTAACCTTTTAAGTTAAGAACATAAGATTGATAGGTTCTCTCTCTCTCTCTCTCTCTCTCTCTCTCTCTCTCTCTCTCTCTCTCTCTCTCTCTCTCTCTTTTCCGTGTATGTGTGTGTTGGGGTGGGGGCATGGGGCGAGCTTTTCAGTCACTTTAGGCTTGAGTTTTATTTTCCTCTCTTTTATTGGAGAACGTAGGCAGCGTCCCAGAAAAATGTCCAAGGAGAGGAGGGATGCAACAAGCCTTACGTCTGTACGAGTAGTGTTTTACAAACCTAACTAGAGAATTATGGAAACAAAGAAATACAAGAATGCATTGCACCTACGCTAGCAATGAACCCAAACACAGGGCCGGCCCAAGGGTTTGGAGTACCCTAGGCCTAGCCTAAAAATTGTGCCCTCAGAGTACAAAACTTAAATAATTTTTTCAGCAACAATTACAATATGAGAAAGCCAAAACCATATAAAGTTCTACTTATCATTATATAATAACATAAAGCCACTAATAATTTTCGAGAACTAGAAAAAATCGTTTTGGTATTTTGATATTATCTCATATTCCAAAAAGATGCGTCTCTAGTAGTACTCTTGAAGAAAGAGACTCCTAAAAATTAGCATTTTGAACCCATAAACCACTAGAAAACTCTGCTACACTGAGTTCTTCATCACCTTTTGTTCAGAAATCCAAATTCTATGATGAGCAAAATACCAGATCTATTTTAACAAGTTAAAACCACCAACTTATTGACTACAAAATAAAGTTTGTTCTAGGTCCAATGGTCATTACAATTTTTTAGGCCTTTTGTAAGTAAGATTGGGCCTTTTTATTTTTTTTATTGGGTCAAAAAGAATCCTACTCAAGCCCATGTATCAAAAAATGTGGGAGTGCCCCAAAAATTTGGCCTTTTTGGAGTGCCCTGGCCTAGGGCCTATGCCGGCCCTGCCCAAACATAAGCAACTCCTAAAAAATCAAGATGTAAAGACATATAACAGTGGGAGGAATGAGAGGGAAATCTTCCAATAAACCATATCTCCAAACAAAGCATAAAACTGCCCAATCCTCCTGAGAAATAGGCAAATACTATTCAAGATACACAGCGCCTTTCCATATAGGAGGAATTGAGGGAAGGTTTTAGGTGGCAGGAGATATACGTGCTTTCTGTTAACTGGTGCTGATCAAATAGTCTACCATGTGGCCCTTCAACTGCCCAACTCTTCCCAAGAAATGGGCAATACTCTTCAAGATACGCGGCCAAATTTTGTCACCTCAAATTAAGTAGCTATGTACTGCCAAATTTCTTAGTGCAGTGGTATCACTGCTATTCTTTTTCTCTTTCGGTCAGATTTTCTTTCGATCAGATCACTGCTATTCCTTTTGGAGTCTCATGCCAAGAATTTTTCAATTATCTTACTTATTTCTTTCAGATGGGCAATGCAAGGGTCCCCATTCCTTTGCTCAGACCAAATGGGACTAGTATGCCCTCCACTTCAACTGTAAGTTTTGTGCTGCATTTACTGATTAAATGCTTTATTTAGTTGACTTTTTCATTTTTTTACCCTTCTGGATCTATCGATCTATTGCAGGCAATGCCTCGTTCTCAGAGCCAAACTGTCGTTGTTGAGAATCCTATGTCCGTTGATGAAAGTGGCAAATTGGTACAGTTTCATGCTAACTCTTTTTTCTCCCTCCTCATATTTCCATTCTCTGTTTCTTTGCAAACAATAAACGACTGATATAATTGTGAATTTTGTAGGTGAGCAATGTCGTCGTTGGCGTCACGACTGAGAAGAAGTGACCCGACTAAATTTGACAATTTATTTTGTGCGGAAAAGTGAGTAGTGGGTATTATTACGTCATACTCATGGTCCTTCAGCTTTGAGGATGGGTGTGGAGAATTTTTGTGAATATCATGTTGGAATTGACTATTATTAGTGCTACAAATTTGCTTTATCAAATTTTTCAAGAAATCGAACTGTTTGGCTTTGTATTGAGATGATAGTAAATCTAGAAAAGATGATGTCTATTGTTTGTGAAGCCATAATGAATAATTGACTGTCTTATTTCTGGCAGTGATCCAAAAATTATACCGTCATTTTCATACATTTCCTTTGGGATTTAGGCATTTTTTGGTCGTAGCCTGAATAAAAGGAACAGCTGGTTACGTTGCATTATGTATGAAGTGTTTCGGTTTTTTTGAGAAATCATAGACAGGATTGATATTGATCAAAAGTAGTACAGAATAAGCAAAAAAGGATTACAAGAAAAGCAGCTCCGTTTCTTGTGAAAGTGGTCCGGAGACTACATTTGTATCAAGCTAAAGTATACGACCGCTATCTGTCGTTGCGTCAAGCTGTTGACACTGTTCTAAACCTACTACAAGTTGGGGTGGACAATCAAAAAATGAACAGAATAAGAGTTGAAACTCTATGAGGAATTGAAAGTTATAAGGATTCAAGTCTCAAAAAATGAACAGAATAAGAGTTGCAACTAGGGCAGTTGGCCTAGTGATTGTGTAGCATTGCTAAATACTACGAGGTTGCGGGTTCAAATCATATACAAAGGAGTTTGATGCCTGCACTGGGTCGAAATAACTAGGCTCAATACAATTAGCCCTATTTCCATAAACAAGCCTGGGTAGGCCCAATCGCCATCAACACCACATTAATGTTCGAAGTTACTGCCTGACCCACATCTTCCTGAGAGAGCCAGGCCTTACATTCGAATCACGACTGAGAAGGAGAGAATGGCCGGGAACAAAGAGACAAGAATATTCATCTATCTCCGATCAGCATGTTGTGGGATTGCCAACCAACAACAATGTGATCTTCAAAGGTTGTAGGGCCGGACAGGTGGCATGGGTCTCCTTGTGACGCATGGCTCGGTCGTGCATCGTACCCACATGTTGGGGTCATCCGTAGTACGGTCCGGCCACGTGGCACCTCAATTGGTACATGCGTTCTCGAGATTAGCCCGACCAACTCACAGTGCCTGCAGACCATCGTGCAAGGTGTTCGGTTGGGAGGTGGTGGTCAAGAGATTGTCAGTGACCTCACCTCGTCACGAGGCACATGAGATCCTATCTCTCAAACCAAAGACACTCCTATAAATACTATAGTGATAAACCATAATAGGTATGCCATTTCTTCCTCCTCAAAACTTTCCCTTTCCCTTCTCATTCAAGAACCAACTTAGTCATAGAAGAGCCTTCTGGTCGTCTTCAACCAGTCAACCACTAACGTGGTTTCTTGTTCTGTAGAGCTAGAAAAAGGAGGGCTAGCCATAGTAAAAGTCCAACTGAAAAAGTCAAGGAGAGAGAGTTTGGACACCACCCCACAATACTCATTGCGATTGGTTTGGATGAGGTTAGGGTGAAAAATGTTCGGTCTATCATATGACAAACAAAATAAAACAACCATCAGAGCACCGTAAGGGAAATCAATTGTTATGCCCGACCTCGTTCCATTTGGAAGCCTAATTAAATGTCATTCTGTTTGGGAGCCTAATTGTTGATTGCATTTTGTATTTTTCTAGAATGTCGCTACCAAACACCTAGAATGTAAAATGTGTAATGTACAATGTAGCATGCCAAACGGGCCCTTAGATTTTGCCTATTTAATTTTTCCAAATCCATAATTCCATATGTTTTTTTTTCAGATTCCCTTAATTCAAGTTACACGTCGACGATACATAGCAACAAGAAGTCATTGACTTGTTTAGAAAAAATTAATCTTACTTTCTCTCCAACACTAACAACTCTCATTATATGAGTGGAAAGTACCGATAACGTGGTTTACACTCTTCTGTTGAGGCTTGAAAATCACTTTGGTTAGATAAGACTTCACAAAGAAAATACACACTCCATAACCTTTTAGCTTATCAGACTTCCAACATCTAGGTAATCCATCTCTCTCTCTCTCTCTCTCTCTCTCTCTCTCTCTCTCTCTCTCTCTCACACACACACACACACACACACACACTTTCTCTCTCTATATAAGCAGTCTTCCAGTCTCACATCATATTATCCATAAAATATTTCTTCTTCTTCTTCTTCTTCTTCTTCTTCTTCTTCTTCTTCTTCTTCTTCTTCTTCTTCTTCTTCTCTGCAAAACTGTGTCACTCATGGCTTCAGAAGGAGGTGAAAAGCCAGAGGTTGGTTCAAACCAAGTGGCAATGAAGAAAGGAAAGGGTTGGGTGGTACCATTGCTGAGGGTGGTTGCGTTTTTTGCAACACTGGCAGCCACGATTGTGATGGCAACGAACAAAGAGACGAAGACAATAGTGGTTGCAGTTATAGGAAGCACCCCTATAAATGCCACACTCACTGCCAAGTTCCAACACACTCCAGCATTTGTGTAAGCCTTCTTTTTTCTAATATAATAATATAAAGAGTTTTTCTATTGGTATGGTACGTCTAGATATACACTGGTGACATAATGGGTATTGTTTCAAATTTATCGGTTTTATGTTGTTTTCCCATGTTACGTTAACCTAAAATATACACTTATAAAAAAGAACAATAAAATACTCCGGTAACGTCCGGTATTTGAGCCGGGATAGAATTACAACTATAAGGTACCGTTTTCATTATATGAAAAAAGGTATGTATCGACCGATACCAGTACTATATGGGATTCAAAACCCTAGGATGTCCATACTCATATAACAATTATGAAGGTATATTTTACTCAATGTATATATGGAACAAACTCTTAACTCTCTATAGACTTATGTATATAATAACCTTGAATTGCCATTATGAAATGATTTATTGGCCTTCTGATACCGTTATACTCAGATATCCCGGTAGGGTAGGAGGGAAAATCGCATGTTTATAGACCGGTTCCGTTACGTATTGATAGTTGATACTCGGTCGTTATGGCACTTAAAAAAATATATATTCTAAAAAACAAAATATACACATTCACGGCCACGATGAGTGATTCCCCTTATCGTGGCTGTGAATTTTCACCTTTCTGCTATTGTAATTACTAAATGCACTTTATTCTTCGTTTTTGTTTCTATTTTTCGGGGCAAGCGATGTTTATGTATTTCTTAATTGTATGTGCAGGTTCTTCGTTATTGCCAATGCGATGGCCAGTTTTCATAGCTTGCTGATGTTAGTAGTGGAGTGCTTTGGAAACAAGTTTGATTTCAAGGGACTCCGTCTTCTGTTGATCCCCATTTTAGACATGGTAAGTAGGTAGTCGATCAAATGTGCTGAATGAAAATTTAAATCTTGCAGTTATCCGGTTGAGTTGATTTTCACAAGGCCACTCAAGAAACGATTTTAAATTTAATAAACAGCTCAGATTATTTGTTTGAAACCCTTAAGTGGACTTCACACACCGATCTATGCACCATCGGTGGACAATGAGCCGGTACCCATAGTGAAACTGATTTCACATATATATAATCTTTACTTAAAACTCATATCAAATTCAAATTTGAGTAAAAAAACGAAACCCTCAGAAGTGCATCTGCCATCTGGTCTTTGTTTAATTGTGTTTTTCATTTTCGCCTTTCTGTTTGTTTGGCCTCCTGTATATTAGATGATAGTGGCCCTAGTGGCGGCCGGGGAAGGTGGAGCAGTATTCATGGGTGAGCTAGGGAGGCATGGTAACTCCCATGCAAGGTGGAACAAAATATGTGACAAGTTCGAGTCCTTCTGCGACCATGGCGCTGGCGCCTTTATCGCCTCCTTCATCGGCCTCATCCTCTTGATGATCATCAACGTCATTTCCATCCTCAAACTTCAAAATCAACTAAAAACCGCAGCCAAGTACTCTGCTCTCCCTTGATCGGTGCAGTGCTTGCGGCAGAATCAAATGAATATTCCTCATCACCTAATTCGTATTCTGCTTCTTGTGTGACTTCTTGTGTGTTTGCTTTTCTTGATTTCTATCTTGTTGGCTTGGAGAAATGTATTACAGCACTTTTATTGCACAGATTTGAAAACACAGACCACTTACTTGTGGTGAGTCCCACAATATGTGATGTGAACTCCTGTGGAACCCAACGCTTGTGTGAGATTTGATTCTACAGGTGGTGTATTTTAGAGTGTTAGAATTGTGAAGCTTGTGGTTCCAACTTTTGATTGTAAAACCTTGTGTGATTCCAGCTCCTTGTGCATTTGAGAGCTGTTTGTACCCTTGTTGATTGTGTTTGTATGATCTGATCACTTTAATAAGATGAGTGTAACTCTCTAGGGGGCAATCGTGGTGTCTTGGTACGATTTACTGAGATCTCAATACGGTGAGCCGAAATGTTCAGTGTATATGTAGAATTTTCTTACCAGCTAGATCTTCATTGACAAATTAAATTGATAGGTCAGCATAATTGAAAATCAACTGGGAAATGTAGCTTAGCTTGATTATGTGGTTACCAATGTCTAATAAACAAGATTTTCGTTGCAATTGTAGTGTTCAACAGGCTCTACAAACTGAATGATTCATATCAAAATGACAAAAATAAATTAAAAAGAACTAAGAATTAACTCTTATTGCAGAGTATCAATCCACAAAGACAATTGGGCTATGCTACGATGATTCCAATTAATTTTTAAATTAATTCTAAGAAAACAATTTGTTGAGGTTCCTATAGCATAACCATTTATTTATAGACCGAGTTATTATTCAAATCAATAAATAATTGTTGCAATCCCAGCCCTATTGATAGTTGTCAAGAAGATCCCTACAATCCGTCAATCGCCGTGGGCTATCCCATAACACAGACTGTCTCAATAGAACAATCAAGCTCTTGTTTTGAATCCAAACCCTAGTCTACAATCATATCGACTCTTGAACTTTGTGCGAGGCTTTGGAAGGGTCAAGGACTTTCTAATTGACGGGTTCCAAAGAAAATGGCAATCTTGTTTGTAAAGGCAAAACAAACCTTTCAATTGACGGGTTCCAAAGAAAATGGCTATCCTATTCGTAAAGGCAAAACAAAACCTTTCTAATTGACGGGTTCCAAAGAAAATGGCTATCATGTTCGTAAAGGCAAAACAAGCCTTTCACATATGACATACCCAAGCGGCAAGTGGTGGCTAGTTCATGTGGTAGAGCTCTTGAATACCTCACACTGCTTTATAAAGGCAAAACCAACCTTTCTAATTGACAAGTTCCAAAGAAAATGACTATCATGTTCGTAAAGGCAAAACAAGCCTTTCACATAAGACATACCCAAGCGGCAAGTGGTGGCTAGCTCATGCGGTAGAGCTCTTGAATACTCCACACTGCATCTTGAGATCAAGTCTCATTCCCCCCCATGTAATAGATTAGGATTAGGAATGACAAATGACAAAAATAAATAAAAATAACATACCCAAGTAACCAATAAAAGTGGAGACTGCGACTTTTCGGGGGAATTCAAGTTCTTGATACTCATCAAATCCTTCTTCGGTATCACGAAATATTTTTGTAGTGCCCTGTTCTGGTATGTGTAGTACGAATGCATGGCCTAACTATCAAGGGTGGGATATCATTGCAGAGGCTAATGTTTCCGTTGGAATTGAGTGAGTGATTGAGATGGAAACTGATGAAGGTAGAACTTGCGATCAGAGAGTTCCAAACTTTGGAGACACACCTGTTGGTTCAAAAATCCTGGAGTCGTTGGAAAACTGAACCTGTTGATGACGGAACTTGCTTCGAGGCACGTTACTATGTCGCTTTCCGAAAACAGTATTCGCCCCCACCGTTTGGTGTGCACCGGGTTGATAGCGAATCTGTTCGAGGATACAACGAAGCCAATCAATTCAATGATCTTCTGCCTGCGTCCGCACAAACGAAGGACAGACAGAATACCGAGTCGAATAGAATCGAAAGAACCAAGGAATTGCTAGCACCGTTTCTGTAGAGTAACGGTACAACAATACAAGAAAGCGATTTGTAAAAATTTTGGCAGAGTAACAAGGCTAGAATTCTGTTGTATCATATCATGAATATAATCTTGGGTGTTATATATAGGCCCAGAAGTACCCTTTCACTTTAGGACACGCCCTTTAGTGGAAAGACTTGAGTTTGAGTCATGACCCTCCGTTCAGAGTTGCATCCGTACGCGAACTAGTGTCACTGAGTATCGTCTGGTATGCGTGTCGATACCATCATTCTGTTAAAACATGCCAACGGTGTCGATCACGATTGAATCAGCGTATCGATGCCGCTAAATAACCGAAATCGTCTGGCGTTTCCCTAGTATTGATACGGTCCATCACGAACACCACGTCGGTAACACCTTACCGCAAGTGGCAATAAGAAAGGCGCCTATATGGGCGCAGCCAACGGCGTGCTAAGTCGCCCATCAAAGCCCCTTTGCCTTTGCTCCGCGCACGCCACGACGCGGCTGGTGCGCGTATGGGTGTGATTCATCATCAAGCTACGCCGTCGCAGCGCCAACACATAGGTGCCTTGCTACTTAACATTATGTGAACATTATAGGAATGTTTCCACATATATACAACTCAAACATTTCCTCACTAGCCAATGTGGGACAAAACCAAAAACAACAATAAAAGCTTTCTAAAAGGCACAAGGAACATTTTGATAAAACCCCAAATAAAAACCCATTTATTTTGATAATTTCCAACAACACCTGAATCGGATTAGGGATTTGGCTAGAAGTCTGGAGAGGATATCCACCACAATGTCTTCGGGCAGAAAGTCCGACAGTTGTCCTTCCTCTTCTTCTTAGGAGCAGGTTTTATTAATGTAATAAGCTTGGAGCAGAAACTCAAAGTCTAAAATGGTGAAGGAAATCCAAGAAGACAGTTACAAGCCACCCCTCTTCTATTACCCGTTTCCCACTTATACTCTTCCTCTGTTAAGGAAACTAGTGAGACCCCTTTTACAACAGAAAAACTAGTGAGATTTCACTAGTTGAAAATTAGTGAGAGCCCATTCTACAAAAATAAGACTGTTAAAAGATACAAACAAGAATCATACATTCGCCCACAAAATGTCAAAAATGCGAGTAAGCAAATGTTCTCTTCACCATTGGTGTCTATATGAGTAAGCAAATCTATTCCAAAAACAAATTAATCTACTTAACCTGGTTTTCTCTTTTTGCAAAAAACAGAAGGAAAAAAAAGAAAAGAAAAGAAAAAAGAAGAAGTTTCACACACTATGCATGGTGACATTGCACAAGACTAAAGAACTATAAACTTTAGTAATCTGATTTGAAGGATAAACAAATCACAATTTGGCACCCATCAACGTCACTGAAGCAAGAATCATACTTTATTGAAGCTTAAAGGTAGTAATGGCACGAATGATCAAAATTAAGAAGTAACCTTTCCTGAAGCCAATACCAGTAAAACTCAAAGATTTACCTCCTTCCTTAAGTCTAAAGTAAAACCAATGTATCATAAGATCGACTCTTAAAATTCTCACGCTCATAAGAAACCAAGCTAAAGGTTGTCATGCTCACATAAGAATCAGGGATCTGTTCTATTCTGAAAGTATTATACCCCAACCAACGTCAGGGTTTGTCAAAAGAAGAGTGTTAAATACAAAGTCAAAAGAAGTCACTTCATTTTTGGGGGGGCTTGAATTTGGTCCCAAAATATTGGCTTTTGAGAGGAAAGACTCAACTGCTCACTTGACACTAAAATTATAGAGCATTTTTTTTTTCAGAATAGAAACAACTAAAAGACTGCCACCTAGAAGCTCACACTAAAATTATAGAGCAGTTTTTTCAGAATAAACTGAAAGACCACCACCTAGATGCTCAATAACTGCATCAGCCAAAAACATATCCCAAACTTATACAAATTGCAGTTGTGCTATTATGCACCCATGTTCGCTCAACATCAAACTAAAGCTGAAGGCTCCATGGTTTGGATGTCGTCGCTGATTATTGGACATGTAATCAGAGTTTCTAAACCATCTCCATCACTTCACTTAAATCTCTACCTCATGTGAATACAAAATGAGTTAAATCTTCAAATATTTAGTCAATTAAGTTTGCAACAACATTGGAGAATTGTAGCAGATGACCTAATGATGGATGGGACGTGGGGACATAGCATCTATGATCAGCCAAAATTATCACCCTGGACATTGATAGTGCAGAGATCACGTCAATGTTATATGGAGCTAAGAAAAATACAAAGCCTAAGAGAGAGGCTTATCATAATGTCCTCTTCACCATTGGTGTCTATATAAGTAAGCAAATCTGTTCCAAAACAAATGAATCTAGTTAACCTTGGCTTTCCCAATCACTCTTACCACTTCCGAGTGAAACAAGCAGCACCAGAGGTACAATTCCTTGGTTCCTCGAAAACCTCGAATGGTTTACTCCTCCTTACAAAACAAAACAGAACAAAACAGAAGAGCGCAATAATTATAATGAACTGAGAAACTCACAAATTTTTGACACAGAGCACAAATGAAAGGAAAGAGAAAATCCCACCTAAACAAGGCATACTCTTCAGGGCTTTTCAACAATAGCTGATTTTATAACGTCCTGTGCCACAGGAACAGTGGATGGGCCACCGAAGGACAATACAGCCGTTACAGAGCAATACTGGGTGAGCGGCAGGAGATACTCTAGTTTCCTGTGCGCACGCGCGCGCGCACGAGAGAGAGAGAGAGAGAGAGAGAGAGAGAGAGAGTACAGAGACGCTTCATACAACTCCTCCCTCAAATCAAGGGACGCTTGGTACAATTGTTCTTGAGAAGCAGATCTTGCCTTCGATGACTGTCACCATACTTTTGTTCACGCAACAAGGGTATAATGGTCTTTATGCTGGGAAAACAAAGGGTATAATGGTCTTTCACTCATGGGAACCACACTCATTCCTCGACTTAGGGTATTTACTTTCTGCTCATGAGGCCAACAATCTTTCACTCCAAAGAGCAACTTACTTTTCTTCTATGTGACCAGTAGTCTGTGTCTATGTTCTAGGAACCACATATCCTTCGTCGAGTTAGGGTCAGTACTTTCCGCTAATCCAGCCAATGATTTTCACCGACTAGGAGCCAACTTATGTTTTCTTTATATGGCAAGTAGTCCATATACCTACAAGGAACCACATTTCTTTGTAGATAAAGGGTGGTTACTTTCCACGAATGCGGCCAACGATTTTTCACTCACTAGACCTTTCTCTATGTAACCAATAGTCTATATACCTACTAGGAGCCACACTTCTTTTTCGAGTTCTGGTCTTTACTTTTTGCTCATGAGACCAATGATCCTTTACCCGTTAGTCATTACCTTCCGCAAATGCGGACAATGATTTTTCACCAACTAGGAGCGAGCTTACCTTTCCGCTATGTGGTTGTTTGTACCATAAATTTTAAAATTCACACGTGGCAAATAAATTGGTTAGGAGTCATTTTGATTTTAATTAATAGCCAAATTATCTATAATTTAGGTGATAAGTTTATTACCTAAATTATAGGAGTTGGTGTTTATCTAAAACAAGTGGTTAGGGCCGGAATTAGCATGTGCTAAAATTGCATTAAGATTATGGGTGGTTATTTTCGGCCAATTAAGGGACACATGTCACCTTTTCACGCATCTTCAAGAGGATGCCGAAATATATGCAAGACATGGCGTAATGGTAGAAGATCGTGGGCAATTACATTTTTGGAAGTTACGTTTGGATTCAGAGGCTATAAATAAAGGCCTTCGTGCAACATTGCGAGGGTTCCAACACCAACTATGCTCACAGCAGCAAAGTAATTTAGTTTTTATCTCCTAACTCTCGCAGTTAGTCGATCGATCTCTTCTACCTATGTCTATCTCCTACTTCTTCCCCGTTCTTTCCTCCCCTTCCTCTAAAATCTTTTCTTCTTCTATGTAATTTTGTTTTAAGTGTGGAAGTCCTTGTTCAAGGCCCCACGAACCCTTGTAACTTTAGCTCGAGTTTCTCAATTGCTTGAAAGAAGTTAGTCAGTATATCCAGGCGTTTTTCTACATTTCTCTTGGAGATATACTTCTCCTGGCACGCCCTCGCATCTTCTACACCACTCGGTGTTGACCACTCCCGCTTCTCCAGTCCCTGGGGAAATTGGTGGACAACATTTTTTGGCACGCCCGGTGAGACCCATAACACATTTGAAGATTTAAGATGGCGGGAAAAGACAAGAAAGGAGGAGCTAAAGGCATGGGAACTGGTGATGACCCAGTCGAAGCCGCTGAAGGCCAGTCCTTCGCGGCATCTCAAGAAGATTTGCAAGAGATGGTTGTTGGCATGAGAGACATCATTCTGGAGACAAATGCTGAATTGTCCCAAGGACTCACTGACTCTATCGTTGGTCCACTCAAGGAGATCAAAGAGTCACAGGTGGATCTCACTGAATCCATTAAAGACATGATAGTTCTTCTTAACGAAAAACTAACTCCAGTCGCTTCTGTGTCAACTGGAAATGGCGCCAGCAATGACCAACTCAAGATGCCTGGTCCTCAGGGTTTCGTCTTACCTCATTACCAGGCGTCTTCTTCTTCTCAATTCAACCACCCAGGAGAACAGAAAGACGTTCCAGTCGGTGGTAAGTTAAAGATGGGAGCAGCCACTCACCCTGGAGCAGTCCCTGGAAGATGGAAGGATCCCAATCCTCTCTTTGCTGGTGCCTCTAACGTTGCACCTTCTGAAAGGGTACTACCATCTCCAACTGTCCAAAATCCAGTGCTTCTGAGCAAAGAGCAGGTCATTGAGTACGTCCAAGATCAGTTTGGACCTGCTTTGCAGAAGTTTGGAAGGCCTATCTACAAGAAGCCTTATAATGAGGCTGTAGATCGAGTGGAATTTCCTAAGGGATACAAGGTTCCAGACTTCTCCCAATTCTCTGGAGAAGATACCAAGTCATCAGTGGAGCATGTGGCACGCTTCTCCGTACAGTGTGGAGAGGCAGCGAGTAACGAGTTCCTTAAAATAAGGTTATTCCCCAATTCTCTCACTGCCACTGCCTTCACATTGTATATAAATCTCCCACCTAATTCGGTCCAGTCATGGGCTCAATTAGAAGAATTATTTCACAAGCAGTTCTACAGAACTGAGCAAGAGGTCACTCTGGCTGATCTCTCTAGGCTTTACCAAATGCCTGGAGAACCAGCTGAGACGTACATCACTCGGTTTAAGACCGCTCGCTTCAAGTGCAAAGTGGTTTTGCCTAAGACCGAGTATGTTCGTCTGGCCCAGAATGGCTTATGTCTTGAATTACAGAAGAAATTTGTCGATGTGGCTTTCAGGGACTTGTTTGAGTTGGCTGCAAGAGCCACCCGTTATGAACAGTTGCTGATAGAAGATCAGGATCGCCGCAATGCGTCTAAGGGAGTGCTCGCTGCCTCTCCCAGGCAGCCTGCAACGCCGCCATCTTCTCACTGGCTGTTGGAGCTTGATCCATGGGAAAGAGCTTGAAGAAGTGGAGTGCTCGGCCTATTAATCTCTGTAAGGAGAGGGCCGACCAACTGTTTGTAGATGGCTTTGAATTCGTCCACAGAAGTTTGAGTGGACAAAGTAATTGCTGTAGGTTTGCCATACTTATCAGTCCCGGTGAACTTGACTGGACTGATCTCATTGTCATACAACTTGGCGTCTGCATGACTAGAAGAGGCTAAGAAAGGCCTCTTGTCCGCCCAAACTACTTCTACGTCATCACCATGCCAGAAGATTAGGCATTGATGGAGAGTAGAAGGAACAGCCATGCAAACATGAATCCAATCACGGCCCAACAGTAGATTGTAACTCGAACGTGAATTAACCACAAAGAATGGAGTGGTTAAAGTCTTTGTTCCAACTTGTAAATTCATAATAATAATACCTTGGGCCGTGGTGATGCCTCCAGCAAAATCAAAAATGCTGGCGCTAGAAGGTAACAAATCTTGATCTCCTTTGCCCAACTTAACAAGCATGAAACGTGACATGAGATTGGCAGCAGATCCATTATCCACCAAAATACGATTGATGGGAATACCATCTAGATGGCCTTGAATGTAGAGAGGACGGAGATGTTGGGTCATCAATGGATCTGGCTTCTCAAATAAGACACTGGCCACAGGAGATTGACGGTACACCATAGGCTCATCTTTGAGAACCACAATGGAAGGAATCTGCGAACCAGAAGCTTCTGGTGCAGACGCTTTTAACACTGGTATAGGGGAAACAGGCGCTATAGAACTGATCTCTAGGGTATCGCCTGAAGCCTCCACATCGCCATCCATAGAAGATGGCTGTCCTTCTTTAGCCATGAAAGCAGTGGGAAGAACAAACACCATGTTGCAAGAGAGACTAGCCAAAGAAGATGAAACTTTGGTGAAAGGGGCTTCCTCTTGCACCACCAACATATCCTCTGAGGAACGGATGTTGATAGGACGTGGCTTTGCGAGGATATCCTTCCAAACAGGTTTGCGAGCCTTAGGAATCTCAGCAGAGGATGGTTCTACGTTTTGAGGAGTAGGTTTCTGCACTGGACGATATTCCATGTGAGGTTTCTTCTGCACATGCTTAGGAGTAGGATAGCATTTTGGTGGGATAGGTGGAGGGGTAGGAATCCCCTGTGCCAACCTTTCAGCCTGACGGATCCTCTGTCGACGCCGCTTCTGAGATTTTGATAGAGGAATCTCAGGCTGTGGAAACTTAGGATGCTTCACCTTGAACCAATGGTTAGGATAAATGTATCCAGGCGGCAAACAACCATCCTAGGCCCCGCCCTCTTGTGGGAGCCATGTGACTAAGGATGACATTTGCCTCTGAATTTCATGAGTGGTGGGTTTCAGGCGATTAAACACCGAAACGCGCTTCTGAGGAAACCAACGCGGAGAGAGTGATGGAGTCTCCTCCCTTGGGCGCTTGACCACCACACTTTGTAGACGCTTTGGCTTCTCGGGTTTCCCACATTCACATCAATGGTGGACAGATGGCTTCTTTGGCACAGGAGAAGATCCTCTGCGACTTCTAATAACTTCCTGATCCCACCATATAGGAGAAGGGTGATCCTCAGGAGAATCATCAGAGTCGTGAAGCATTTGCTTCCCTTTAGCAGCTTGTGAAGGCGCACCAAGAGAGATTTTTGTCTTGGAACAGTCCTGGGTGCTCCTCTCATGTCCACATAAACCATGTTGGCTCCAAAGTTAGTAGGCAATGGATCTTCATCTACTGCCATCCCCTTCTTTGCAGCCTCAGGGAATTTGAAATCCCCTTTGTCAATCCTATCTTGGATAGCATTTCTGAAGATGATGCAATTGACCATGGTGTGGTTCCAGGAGTTGTGGTACTTGCAGTACTCCTTGCCTTTGGTCTCAACAGGAGATGGAATCTTGTGACCAACAGAAAAGCGTAGAAGCTTGTCAGCCATGAGTTGGTCGAAAATTTCTTACGCTTTAAGTAATGTCAAAAGTATAAGCCACGGTAGTCTTGGGAAGTCATAGATCCTTGTGCTTTAGTGGGCTCAATTTTTGACGAAAGCTTTGCGGTATGGCTTTTCGGTTGACAATTTACTTCAAGCGCAACTTCAACTTTTTTTTCACCGGCAAAGAATGGCCACTTGATAGTTAGGATCCCCGTAATAGGTTCCTTAGGCGCGTATGTGATCCCGATATTCTATCAACGAGAATCGTTCATAACGGGTGGCTCTTGCAGCCAACTCAAACAAGTCCCTGAAAGCCACATCGACAAATTTCTTCTGTAATTCAAGACATAAGCCATTCTGGGCCAGACGAACATACTCGGTCTTAGGCAAAACCACTTTGCACTTGAAGCGAGCGGTCTTAAACCGAGTGATGTACGTCTCAGCTGGTTCTCCAGGCATTTGGTAAAGCCTAGAGAGATCAGCCAGAGTGACCTCTTGCTTTCGCCTTCAGAACCGCTTTAAAATAATTCTTCTAATTGAGCCCATGACTGGACCGAATTAGGTGGGAGATTTATATACAATGTGAAGGCAGTGGCAGTGAGAGAATTGGGGAATAACCTTATTTTAAGGAGCTCGTTACTCTCGCTTCCTCTCCCATCTTTGCGGGAGAAGTGTGCCACATGCTCCACTGATGACTTGGTATCTTCTCCAGAGAATTGGGAGAAGTCTGGAACCTTGTATCCCTTAGGAAATTCCACTCGATCTACAGCCTCATTATAAGGCTTCTTGTAGATAGGCCTTCCAAACTTCTGCAAAGCAGGTCCAAACTGATCTTGGACGTACTCAATGACCTGCTCTTTGCTCAGAAGCACTGGATTTTGGACAGTTGGAGATGGTAGTACCCTTTCAGAAGGTGCAACGTTAGAGGCACCAGCAAAGAGAGGATTGGGATCCTTCCATCTTCCGGGGGACCGCCTCGGGGTGAGTGGTCGCTCCCATCTTTAACTTACCACCGACCGAACGCGTCTTTACTCTCCCGGGTGGTTGAATTGGAAGAAGAAGACGCCTAATGTAATGAGGTAAGACGAAACCCTGAGGACCAGGCATCTTGAGTTGGTCATTGCTGGCGCCATTTCCAGTTGACACAGAAGCGACTGGAGTTAGTTTTTCGTTAAGAAGAACTATCATGTCTTTAATGGATTCAGTGAGATCCACCTGTGACTCTTTGATCTCCTTGAGTGGACCAACGATAGAGTCAGTGAGTCCTTGGGACAATTCAGCATTTGTCTCCAGAATGATGTCTCTCATGCCAACAACCATCTCTTGCAAATCTTCTTGAGATGCCGCCGGGGCTGCCTTCAAATGCTTCGAGGGTCATCACCGGTTCCCGTGCCTTTAGCTCCTCCTTTCTTGTCTTTTCCCCGCCATCTTAAATCTTCAAATGTGTTGTGGGTCCCACCGGCGTAAGCAAAAATGTTGTCCACCAATTTCCTGGGGGACCAGAGAAGCGGGAGTGGTCAACACCGAAAGTGGTGTAGAAGATGCGTTGCGGGTGAGAAGTATATCTCCAAGAGAAATGTAGAAAAGCGCCTGGATATACTGACTAACTTCTTTCAAGCAATTGAGAAACTCGAGCTAAAGTTACAAGGGTTCGTGGGGCCTTGAACAAGGACTTCCACACTTAAAAAAAAAAAATTACATAGAAGAAGAAAAGATTTCAGAGGAAGGGGAGGAAAGAACGGGGAAGAAGTAGGAGATAGACATAGGTAGAAGAGATCGATCGACTAACTGCGAGAGTTAGGAGATAAAAACTAAATTACTTTGCTGCTGTGAGCGTAGTTGGTGTTGGAACCCTCGCAATGTTGCACGAAGGCCTTTATTTATAGCCTCTGAATCCAAACGTAACTTCCAAAAATGTAACTGCCCACGATCTTCTACCATTACGCCATGTCTTGCATATATTTCGGCATCCTCTTGAAGATGCGTGAAAAGGTGACATGTGTCCCTTAATTGGCCGAAAATAACCACCCATGATCTTAATGCAATTTTAGCACATGCTAATTCCGGCCCTAACCACTTGTTTTAGATAAACACCAACTCCTATAATTTAGGTATTAAACTTATCACCTAAATTATAGATAATTCGGCTATTAATTAAAATCCGAATTAAAATCAAAATGACTCCTAACCAATTTATTTGCCACGTGTGAATTTTAAAATTTATGGTACAAACAGTGGTTAGTAGTCCATATACCTACTACGAACCAACTTCTTCATCAAGTTAGGGTCTTTACCTTTCACTCATGCAACTAATGATTCGTCACCCACTATGAGCCACTTTTGTTTTCAATGTATGCCTAGAAGTCTATGAACCTACTAGGAACCATATTGATTCGGGGTATTTACTTTTTGCTCATGCAACCAACAATATTTCACTCCAACGAGGAATCTTTTTTTTTCCAATGTGACCAATAGTTTGTATATCTACTAGGAACCACATATTCAAGTGAAAGTTATGCTAATCCGGCCAATGATCTTTCACCAACTAGGAGCCAACCTATGTTTTCTTTATGTGGCCAGGAGTCCATATACCTACTAGGAACCACATTTCTTTATCGATTTAGGGTGGTTACTTTTTGCTTGTGCGGCCAATGATCCTTGACCCGTTAGTCATTACTTTCCATGAGTGCGAGCAATGATTTTTCACCCACTGGAGCTTTCTCTATGTGGCCCATAGTCTATTTACCTACTAGGAGCCACACTTCTTTCTGAGATATGATCTTTAACTTTTCATCATGAGACCAATGATTCGTCACCCGATAGTAATTATTTTCCACGAATGTAAACAATGATTTTTCACAAAACTAGGAGCCACCTTATGTTTCCTCTATGTTGGGAGTAGTCCATATACCTACTAGGAACACACTTCTTTGTCAAGTTAGGGTCTTTACGTTTTGCGCATGCGGCCAATGATCCGTCACCCACTATGAACTACTTATGTTTTCATTGTGTGGCTAGTAGTCTATGAATTTACTAGGAACGATACTGATTCATCGACTTACGGTATTTACTTTCTGCTCATGAGGCCAACAATCTCACTCCAAAGAGCAATCTTTTTTTTCCTATGTGAATAGTAGTAGTCTGTATATATATTAGGAACCACATATTCTTCATTAAGTTAGGGTCATTACCTTCTGCTAATCCAGTCAACAATTTTCACAAACTAGGAGCCAACTTATGTTTTCTTTATAAAATTGAGTATCCTATTAATCCAGGATTTCATTCCCCAAGCCAGTGGTCCATATACCTAATAAGAGCCCCATATCTATGTAGATTCTATATACCTACTCGGAGCTACACTTCTTTCTCGAGTTATGGTCATTACTTTTTGCTCATGAGACAAATGATCCTTCACCCATTAGTCTTTACTTTCCGCGAATGTGGACAATGATTTTTCACCGACTAGGAGCCAACTTGAGTTTCCACTACGTAGTAGTCCATATACCTACTAAGAACCAATTTCTTTGCCAAGGTAGGGTCTTTACCTTTCGCTCATGCGGCCAATGATCCATCACCCAATATGAGCTACTTATGTTTTCACCCAATGATCTGTCACCCAGTAGTCATTACTTTCCATGAATGCAGCCAACGATTTATCACCCACTGGAACTTTCTTTATGTGGCCAGTAGTCTACGTACCAAGTAGAAGCAAAACTTTTTTGTCGAGTTATGGTCTTTACTTTTTGCTCGTGAGGCCAATGACCATTCACCAGTTGATCATTACTTTCCGCAAATGCGAACACTAATTTTTCACCAACTAGGAGCCATCTTATGTTTTCGCTACGTGGTCAATAGTCCATATACCTACTAAGAACCAACTTCTTGGTCAAGTTAGGGTCTTTACCTTTTGCTCACACGGCCAATGATTCGCCTATGAGGCCAACGATCTTTCAATCCAACGAGCAACCTTTTTTTTCTAGGTGACCAGTACTCTCTATATATCTACTAGGAACCACATAATCTTCATCGCCTTAGGGTCATTACTTTCCGCTAATCCAGCCAACGATCTTTCATCAACTAGGAGCCAAATTATGTTTTCTTTATGTGGCTAGTAGTCCATAAAACTACTAGGAACCAAGGATGTCAAATCGAGAATCGAATTGACCCTTTTTTGAATCGTGAATCGTATCGAATTGTGAATCGTAACAATTCGGTCCAACTTTCACAGATACATTGGAAAATATATTTGTCTCTACATAATAAAGATACATTGTAAAATTGAAAATTTTAAGCTAAAATACACATTTAAGAATGTTTTGTACTATAAATTGATGATCACATGGCATCATAGCAAAATAAATACTGTAGTAACATCAATTTATGCATATAAATGTTAAGAATTCATATTAAAAAGCTTACAAAATAAAGCTTGTATCCTAATAGTTAGGAAACTAGCTTAGATGGCAACGTATGTGGGTTAGTCCGAGCCTCAAAGTTGTGCCCTAGTCTATGATTTAGAGGATACAAGAACCAAAAAAATTGATTTGTGAAATCGTCTCCATTAAATAAGGAATATGATTTCCCGTACTATATGATCTCATATTCTTACTTTTCTATAAGAAAAAACCAGGCAAAATAGCATAAGTGGTTTCATATTGTCGAATAAAAGTTGTGATAAACCTTGATTCACCTAAAGATTCGAATCGTTTTTGCGTGAATCGGGAATCGAATCGCGAATCAAACCGTGAATCAAATGATTCACCTCCGATTCTATATCAACCTTGATTCACCTATAGATTCAAATGGTTTTTGCACAAAATCGTGAATCGTGCGATTCTGACAACCATGCTAGGAACCACACTTCTTTGAAGATTTAGAGTGGTTACTATTTGCTCATGCGGCCGATGATTTGTTTTTCACTCACTCGGAGCTTTTTCTATGTGGCCAATACTCTCTATACCTATCAGGAGCCACATTTCTTTCTCAAATTATAGTCTTTACTTTTTGCACATGAGGCTAGTGATCCTTCACCCGTTAGTCATTAATTTCCGCAAATGCAGACAATGATTTTCCACCAACTAGGATCCAGCTTAACGTGTGGTCTATGAACCAACTAGGATCCAATAGTCTATCAACCTACTAGGAACCACACTGATTTGTGGACTTTGGGTATTTTCCTTCTCCTCATGAGGCCAACGATCTTTCACTCAAAGAGCATTTCTTTTTCTGTGTGAACATTAGTCATTATATCTACAAGGAACTAAATATTTTCCATCTGGTTAAGGTCATTTCTTTTTCTTTATGTGGCAAGTAGTCCATACAACTACTAGGAACCACACTTCTTTTTAGATTTAGGGTGGTTACTCTTTACTCATGCGGCCAATGATCCATCACCCGATAATCATTACTTTCGGTGAACGCAACCAACGATTTTTCACCCACTTGAGCATTCTTTATGTGGCATTGTTAAATTAAGGGTTTAGTTGTTAGCTTTAATTCTTTCCAAGGGTGTTCTTGTACTTGAACATTTGTGTATATATATATATATATAGTGGAATGAGAAAGGGGAGCCCTAACACCTCATAATTTTTCATGTTGCTTCTCTCTACAATTTCAAAGGGTATCAGAGCCATGTTCTCATAGATTTGGCCTTGTACAGGAAGAACAGTGACTTTCTATTAATCGATCTCCATAATTGATCGTATGAGAGAAATCAATCGTGTGTTCAACTGCTTTCTCTCTCACGCTGTTACAAACCGAGTGATTAACCACTGTACATCGTCGTAGACTACTCGGTCTTGCTTGATACTGGTGTGTTACTTCCGGCAAGCCTCGTCGACGTCCGGCGACCACTGTAAACCCTCCGACGACCTTTGACGACTGACAAACACACTGTTTCATCACTGCAGATCAACTACTCTATGCGATCGTAACTGGGTATTCAACTCCATGATACCCACCTTGAGCCATAACTACTTGTTCCTTGGACCTACTCTCGAAAGGGTAATGATGCTCAAGTGTTTGATTTGAGAAGGAGACTTCGAGGGTTGGACCAAAACCATAGGTCCTTAGCCGAGAGCTATGGAGATTTGAATGGAGTGTGGAAACAACTTGATTACTATAAGAATTTTCACCTTGCTTGTATTGTTGATGCCACTGCATATAAACAAATGGTTGAGAAAGACTGTCTTTATGATTTCTTGGCGGGTCTTGATGTGTAGTATGATCCAATTAGAGTGCAGGTATTAGGCCGTGTTCCTTTTCCCTCTTTAAGAGAGACATATGCCTGTGTTCAGGAGGAGGAGATTCGACGGAGTGCTATGGTACCTGTTTCCATTCCAGATCGCTCGACTCTGGTTGCCATTCCTACTCCACGGGATGGTAAGGCTTAGGTTAGGGATAAGAGCAGTTCTGTCGCTCAACGGAGTGCTGGAAGCTCCATGGGCGTCCCTTTGGAGGACTGGGTGGTAGTCGAGGTAGTGTTCAAATTTCTCATGCACATGTCACAGAGTCTATTGTGGAGACCTTGTCGAATTTTAGTGGAGGTCAGTCACACCTGTCAGCCTCAAATAGTTCTCATGGTGGTGCCCTTTCTCAGGGGGAGTTACAGACTCTACAGACTCTTAGGCGTCTTATGACGAGGCTTGACTCTCCATCTACTACAGCTTCCACTTCCATGACTTCTTCCCACTTTGCTCACACAGGTATTCAAGCCAGTGCCATTACTGTTTCATCCTCACTTCCTTGGATAATATATTCTTGTGCCACTGATCATAGGACAGGTTGTTCATCCTTCTTTGACTCCTATTCTCCATGTTCTGCTAAGGATAAGGTCAAAGTAGCATATGGATCCCTATCTTCGATTCCAGGGAAAGGTTCTATAAATTATTCTCCAACCATGTCACTTTCTTCAGTACTTCATGCCCCAAGTTTTCCCACCAATCTTCTCTTTGTTAGCAGTCTTACTCATACTTTAAACTGCTCAGTGACATTTTTTCCTACTCGTTGTGTCTTTAAGGAATTGGATAGGGGGAGAATGATTGGCAGTGGTAAAGCTTATAGAGGACTATACATTTTGGAGCCTGCACCTAATCCAGTCAATCCACCTATGTCATGTGGTCAAGCTCTTGAAGCAGATGTGGGCTCAACTCTTTCTTTACTACATCAGTGGCACCGTAGATTAGAACACCCATCTTTTGGGATTTTGGAAAAACTTTTTCCTAGTTTAGCTAAGCACTATACTAGCAGTAAGTTTTTTCGTGAAGTGTGTGAACTTGCAAAACACAAACGCTCATTTTTTTGCACTGTTAATCAAAGAAGTGATTCTCCTTTTATGGTTATTCATTCTGATGTTTGGGGTCCCTCCCCTGTTACTTCTCTTTTAGGCTATCATTGGTTTGTTACATTTATTGATTGTCATTCCCGTGTCACTTGGGTGTACTTACTTAAGGCAAAAAATGAAGTTTTTTCTTGCTTTCAATCTTTTCACAAAATGGTGCGTACTCAAATTGATGCTAACATTAAAGTGCTCCATAGTGACAATGGGACTTAGTGTATTGATGGGAATTTTCGGACATATTTAAATGACTCGGACATTCTTTTTCAGACTTCTTGTGTGGATACTCCACAACAAAATGGAGTTGCTGAATGTAAGAATTGTCATCTTGCTGAGGTAGCCCGTTCACTCTTGTTTACCATGAATGTTCCTAAACATTTTTAGGGTGAAGCTATCCTTACTGCAGCTTTTTTTATCAACCGGCATGCCATCTAGTGTTCTTCAGTTCCAAACTCCTCTTAAGTTTCTCCCTGACTGTTCTTGGGTCTCACCTCTTCCACCCAAGGTTTTTGGTTGTGTGTGTTTTGTCCATGCTCCGAAGCACCCTAGTGGTAAACTTGATCCCAAAGCCTGTAAGTGCATCTTTCTTGGCTATTCTTCTACTCAAAAGGGTTATAAATGCTATGACCCACACTCTCGCAAAACATATGTTTCCATGGATGTCATTTTTCGGAAAACAAAATCCTTTAATCCTCTATCCACTTCATCTCTTTAGGGGGAGAATGATAGACAGGAAGAGATGTTGACATATTATACTCCAGAGTCGTGCTCTTATCTACCTTGTCATAATGAGGGGGAGAAATAACCTTTATTTGTTGAAAGAGTGGAGCATGATGTTCGAGAAAGACTGGATAGGCCAAATTTGCAAACCTTTTCTCATAGAAAAAAAGGCAAGTCTACATGTGTGGTACCACTTTGCCAATCTTCATCACTTATTCCAGTTCCTGACTCTTCAACTGACTCATCTGGTAATGATCATTTCCTTACTGTTCTTGATGATCTTGATGCTCCTATTGCTCGTAAAAAAGGTGTTAAAACTTGTACCCAACATCCTATTTCTCAATTTGTTTCATATTCTGTTTATCTCCTTTGTATCGTGCTTTTGTCTATTCTCTTTCTTCTATATCTATCCCATAGGATTGGAAAGAAGCTATCGTAATACCTGCGTGGAAAGAAGCTGTAAGGACCAAATTCCAGAGTTGTCTTGTTTTTGGCAATTCCATGTGACAAAACACATATTCAATATCGAGTTGTAATTTTCTATTTCTAGGTAGAAGTCTGTATAAGATTAGTGTGGAAGGAATCTCTTTGTAATGTAATTTGAGTGTTAGTGGTTTTAGTCGGTCGACGGCATTTGGAACGGGAAGATCAATTTTGCGATCAATCGGTTTCTCAATCGGGTAACTCTGAATTTTAGCACAGTCGTGGACCGTGGTATGTAACAAGGATCAGAGCATAGCGATTAATAAAGGGATCGATCGGGTTCTTACTCGGGTATCTCTGAAAATCAGATTTACAATGTTCCGATCAATCGGCTTCCGATGCGATTGATCAGATTGACAAATTTATAAATATATGCCATCCGGTTCAGATCTAGGGTAACGAGAGTTGGCTAAAAAAAAAGAAGAAAACGGTGTCTTTGTTTGTTCTTCAATACTATAACATCAAGAGGGTTGATTTTGGATCTTGAAGCACTTTCTTCATGGATTGTTAATCAAAGCTTCAAGAGGTTTCTACTTTTTCGATCAAGTTCAATTTTTCGGTGGATTTCTGGAAGAACATGTGGAAGGCTCGAGGATTCGAGGCAGCGGCAATCAAACGCTGGGTGTGGTGAACGAGGAGTCGACAATCGATCTTAGGTCAATTGCGAGGAGTCTCAATTGTGAGTAAGGTCGTTTTGTAACTGCACAATGATTTTATAGTGTTTGATTCCTTCCCGTGGTTTTTACCCGTATTGGGGTTTTCCACGTATATCTTTGTGTTCATCATTTTTTCCTTCAATTCTTATTTATTTGCGTTGATTAATTGGTAGCAAAACAGGAATTTCAGAAGCCATGGCATAGGAGATGACAGCCTTGAAAAAGAATGGCCCCTGTAATTAGTAAATCTTCCGAATGGAAAGAAACCAGTGGGAAGTAAATGGGTGTTCACTATGAAGCACAAGACAGATGGGACAGTTGAGAGATACAAGACCAGACTTGTTGCCAAGCGTTTCACACAAACCTATGGTATTGACTACGAAGAGACGTTTGGCCCTGTAGCAAAGATGAACTCTGTGCGAGTTCTACTCTCTTGTGCTACCAATTTAAATTGGCCTCTTCACCAGTTTGATGTGAAGAATGCATTCCTCCATGGTGAATTAGAGGAGGAAGTGTACATGGCTATTCCACCGAGTTTTTCTTCATCTCAGACTGAGGGAAAGGTGTGTAGATTAAAGAAGGCACTCTATAGATTGAAGCAATCTCCTAAAGCATGGTTTGACAGGTTTCTCAAAGCCATGTTGAGATTTGGATACAAGCAGAGTCATGCTAACCATACTATGTTCATCAAAAGAAATAATGGTAAGATTGCCATTCTTATTGTTTATGTGGATGACATAATCATGACAGATGATTAGGGGTGTACACGGTCCGGATCGGATCGGATTAGCATGAATCCAATCCTAATCCGCGAGTCACGGTTTTTAGAAAATACAATCCGTGTCCGGACCAAAAGTCTCACGGTTCGGTTCCAATCCGATCCACGAGTCACGGATCGGTTCCGGTTTTATCCACGGATTACATGTTATATATAAATAAGTAACAAAGTTATACATTTGAAATTTTACCTAATGGTGTAAACACAACTAATTAGAGAAGAAGCCTTCGTTTGGATCTCACACTAATGGTGTAAACACAAATACACAACTACTAATTGAATTTGCTATATGTTGTCACAAATCTTGAGTTTATTTACTCCAGATCGACAATATTAGACTGCTTCCATGGGTCATCAATAAAAATACACATCCAAACACAAATATCAACCTAGTTTTGAAAGAGATCACAGTTTACCCCAAAAATAGATAACAAGTACATATAGTAGAAGTTAGTGTAAATGTGTAATAGTTTAACCCCTAAGTTTTGAAAGATATCACGGTTTACCCCTAGTTTGTGTAGTAGAAGCTTGTGTAAAATTATGTGTGTGTGTGTGTATATATATATATTTAAAATTTATATATAATAAAAATCTCACGGTCCGGATCGGTTAATCCACGGTTTCAAAATCAAAATCCGTGTCCGGACCGCGAGTTTGGTTTACTAATTTTTCAATCCGTGTCTGGACCATTAATCCACGGTTAAAATCCAAAACGCGCGGATCAGTTCGGTCCGGACCGGATTCACGGTTCACCAGTTTTTTTGTGTAGCCCTACAGATGATGATGTGAATGAGATTGTTAACCTTAAAGCTCTTTCTTGCTCAAGAGTTTGAGATTAAGAATTTGGGGTCTATAAAGTATTTTCTTGGAATGGAGGTGGCTAGATCTGACAAATGAATTTTTATTTCTTAAAGAAAGTACATCATTGATCTCTTGGAAGAAACTGGTATGTTAGGATGTAAGCCAACCGATTCTCCTATTGAGGCCAACCATCGTCTTGGTAGCAATGTGGGGGAGCTTACAGAAAGGGAGAGATATCAGACTTGTGGGTCGCCTGATATACTTATCTCACACGACCAAATATTCTCCTATTATGTTGTGGGGGTTGTGAGCCAGTTCATGCATGAACCTCATACTAGTCATCTTGATGCAATTTATCGTATCTTAAGGTATCTCAAACCTACCCCAAGTAAAGGAATTTTGTTATCTAATCATGGTTACTTGAGATTGGAAGCTTTCACTGATGCAGATTGGGTAGGTTCTATTGATGATAGGCGATATACTTCTAGCTATTGCACCTTCCTTGGAGAGAATTTGATTACATGGAGAACTAAGAAGCAATCGGTGGTAGCTAGATCAAGTGCAAAGGCTGAATACAGAGCAATGGCTCATGTTATTTGCAAGCTTTTATGGCTCCAAACCCTTTTATGTGATTTGGGATTCCCTGATGCTGGTCCTATGAAGCTCTACTGTAATAATAAAGCTGCCATAAACATTGCCCATAATCATGTCCAACATGATCGAACGAAGCATATTGAAATCGACAGGCAATTCATAAAAGAGAAGCTAAGCAAAGGTTTAATTTGCATGCCTTTTGTGAGATCAAAAGACCAATTGGCATATGTATTTACTAAAGGTCTTAGTAGTACAAGTTTTCACCCCATTGTGTTCAAGTTGGGCTTGATAGATATCTTTGCACCAGCTTGAGAGGGAAGTGTTAAATTAGGGGTTTAGTTGTTAGCTTCAATTCTTTCTAGGGGTATTCTTGTACTTGTACATTTGTCCATATATATATAGTGGAATGAGAAGGGGGAGCCCTAAATTCGCATAATTTTTCACGTTGTTTCTTCACTTTACACCTTCACAGGCATGCAGTCTATGAACCTAGTAGGAGCCAAACTTCTTGGTCGAGTTATGATCTACACCTTTCTTTAATGCGGCCAAAGATTCATCACCCATCAAGAGCTATTTACGTTTTCAATGTGTGGCTAGTAGTCTATGAACCCACTAAGAACCACACTAATTCGTCGACTTAGGGTATTTACTTTCAGCACATGTGGCCAACGATCTCTGACTCCAAAATGCATTCTTTTGTCTACGTGACCAGTAGTCATTATATCTACTAGGAACCACAATCTTCATCGAGTTAGGTCATTACTTTCCGCTCAGATGGCCAACAATCTTTCACCAACTGAGAGTCAAATTATGTTATCTTTATCTGGCCAGTAGTTCACATAACTACAAGGAACCACAACTCTTTGACGATTTAGGGTGGTTTCTCTTTGCTCGTGCTACCAACAATTTTTCACCCACTGAAACTTTCTCTTCATGGCCAGTAGTCCATGTTCCTACTAGGAGCCACACTTCTTTCTCGAGTTATGGTGTTTACTTTTTCCTCATGAGATTAATTATCCATCAACCGTTAGCATTACTTTATGCGAATGCAGACAACGATTTTTCACCAATTAGGAGCCAGTATATGTTCTCTCTCTATGGCCAGTAGTCCATATACCTACAAGGAACCAACTTTTATGAAGTTCGGATCTATACCTTTCTTTCATGCGCCAAAGATCCGTCATCCATTAGAAGAACCTTACGCTTTCAATGTGTGGCCAGTAGTCTATGAACCCACTAGGAACCACACTGATTCGTGGACTTAGGGTATTTAATTTCAGCTCATGCGGCTAACGATCTCTGACTCCAAAGTGCATTCTTTTGTCTATGTGACCAGTAGTCATTATATATCTACTAGGAACCACATTCATCAACGAGTTAGGGTCATTACGTTCCACTCAGTCGGCCAACAATCTTTCACCACCTAGGAGTCAAATTATGTTCTCTTTATGTAGCTAGTAGTTCACATAACTACTAGGAACCACAATTCTTTGAAGATTTAGGGTGGTTCCTCTTTGCTCATGTTGCAACCAATTTTTCACCCGCTTGAGCTTTCTCTTTGTGGCCAACAGTCTATGTTCCTACTAAGAGCCACACTTCTTTCCCAAGTTATGATGTTTACTTTTTGCTCATGAGACCAATGATCCATCAACCGTTAGCATTACTTTACGCAAATGCAGATAACAATTTTTCACCAATTAGGAGCCAGTTTGTTCTCTCTCCGTGGTCAATAGTCCATATACCTACTAGGAACCAACTTGGTTGTAAAGTTAGGATCTATACCATTCTTTCATGCGGCCAAAGATCCGTCAACCATCAAGAGCAACTTACATTTTCAATGTGTGGCAAGTAGTCTATGAACCCACTAGGAACAACACTGATTCATGGACTTAGGGTATTTACTGTCAACACATGCAGCCAACGATCTATGACTCCAAAGTGCATTATTTTGTCTATGTGACCAGTAGTCATTACATCTACTAGGAGCCACATTCTTCATTGAGTTTGGGTCATTACTTTACGCTCAACCGGCCAACGATCTTTCACCAACTAGGAGTCAAATTATGTTCTCTTTATGTAGTCAGTAGTTCACATAACCACTAGGAACAATAATTCTTTGAAGATTTAGGGTGGTTCTTCTTTGCTCGTGCTGCCAATGGTTTGATCACCCACTGGAGCTTTCTCTTTGTGGCCAGCAGTCTATGTTCCTACTAGGAGCCACACTTCTTTCCCTAGTTATGGTGTTTACTTTTTGCTCATGAGACCAATGATCCATCAACCGTATCATTACTTTACGCGAATGCAGACGGTGATTTTTCACAAATTAGGAGCCAATTTATGTTCTCTCTCCACGGTCAGAAGTCCATATACCTACTAGGAACAACTTCTTTGCAAGTTAGGATCTATACCTTTCTTTCATGCGGCCAAAGATCCGTCACCCATCGGCAGCAACATACATTTTCAGTAGTCTCTGGCTCCAAAGTGCATTCTTTTGTCTTTGTGACAAGTATTCATTTTATCTACTAGGAACCACATTCTTCATCCAGTTATGGTAATTACTTTCCACTCAGCCAGCCAACGATCTTTCACCACCTAGGAGTCAAATTACGTTCTCTTTATGTGGCCAATAGTTCACATAACTAATAGGAACCATAATTCTTTTTAAGTTTTAGGGTGGTTCCTCTTAGCTCGTGTTGCAAACAATTTTTCACCCGCTCGAGCTTTCTCTATGTGGCTAGTAGTTTATATTCCAACTAGCAGCCACACTTCTTTCTCGAGTTATGGTGCTTACTTTTTGCTCATGAGACCAATGATTCATCAACCATTAGCATTACTTTACGCAAATGCAGATAACGATTTTTCACCAATTAGGAGTCAATTTATGTTCTCTCTCTGGTCAGTATCCATATACCTACTAGGAACAAACTTCCTTGTCTAGTTAGGATCCATACTTTTCTTTCATGCGGCCAAAGATCCATCACCCATCAGGAGCTACTAACGTTTTCAATGTGTGGCCAGTAGTGTATGAACCCACTAGGAACAACGCTAATTCATGGACTTAGGGTATTTACTTTCAGCTCATGCGGCCAATGATCACTGACTCCAATGTGCTTTCTTTTGTCTATGTGACCAATAGTCATTATATCTACTAGGAACTACATTCTTCATCGAATTAGGGTCATTACTTTCCGCTCAGCCAGCCAACGATCTTTCACCAACTAGGAGTCAAATTATGTTCTCTTTATGTGGCATGTAGTTCACATAACTGCTTGGAATCACAATTCTCTGAAGATTTAGGGTGGTTCCTCTTTGCTAGTGTGGAAAACATTTTTTCACCCACTCGAGCATTCTTTTTGTGGCCAACAGTCTATGTTCCGAAAAGGAGACACACTTATTTCTCGAGTTATGGTGTTTAATTTTTGCTCATGAGACCAATGATCCATCAACCGTTAGCATTACTTTACGCAAATGCAGACAATAGTTTTTCACCAAGTAAGAGCCAGTTTATGTTCTCTTTGTGTGGTAAGTAGTCCATATACCTACTAGGAACCAACTTCTTTGTCAAGTTAGGATCTATACCTTTCTTTCATGCAGCCAAAGATCTGTCACCCATCATGAGCTACTTACGTTTTCAATGTGTGGCCAGTAGTCTATGAACCAACTAGGAACCACACAAATTCGTGGACTTAGAGTATTTACTTTTAGCTCATGCGGCCAACGATCTTTTGTTCTCCAAAGCATTCTTTTGTCTATGTGACTACTTAGCCAATTATATCTTATGGTGCTTATTTTTTGAACCAACAATGATCATCCAATTATAGTCATTAATTTACCACACTTCAACCTGACATAACAATCTTTCACCAACTAGGAGTCAAATTATGTTCTCTTTATGTGGCCCAAGTAGTCCATATAACTACTAGGAACCAAATTCTTTGAAGATTTAGGGTTTCTTTTATGCAAAAGAAAAGATCCAACAATTTTCACCCAACTCTAGATTTCTCCCATGTGGCCAATAGTCTATGAACCCATGTTCCACACTAGGAACCACACTTGTTTATCGAGTTATGCATTCTTTTGTCTATGTGACCAGTAGTCATTATATCTACTAGGAACCACATTCTTCATCAAGTTAGGGTCATTACTTTACGTTGCCGAGCCCAACAACGATCTTTCACCAACTAGGAGTCAAATTATGTTCTCTTTATGTGGCCAGTAGTTCACATAACTACTAGGAACCACAATTCTTTGAAGATTTAGGGTGGTTCCTCTTTGCTTGTGTTGCCAACGATTTTTCACCCACTCGAGCTTTCTCTATTTGGCCAGCAGTCAATGTTCCTACTAGGAGCCACACTTTTTTCTTGAGTTATGGTGCTTACTTTTTGCTCATGACACCAATGATCCATCAACTGTTAGTATTACTTTACGCGTATGCAAGCAATGATTTTTCACCAATTAGGAGACAATTTATGGTCTCTCTCTTTGGTCAGTAGTTTATATACCTACTAAGAACCAACTTCCTTGTCAAGTTAGGATCTATACCTTTCTTTCATCCGGCCCAAGATCCGTCACCCATCATGAGCAACTTACGTTTTCAATGTGTGGCCAATTGTCTATGAACCCACTAGGAACCACATTGATTCGTGGACTTAGGGTATTTACTTTCAGCTCATGCGGCCAACGATCTCTGACTCCAAAGTGTATTCTTTTGTCTATGTGACCAGTAGTCATTATATCTACTAGAAACCACATTCTTCATCGAGTTAGGGTCATTACTTTCCGCTAATCCGCCAACAATGTTTCACCAACTAGGAGCCAAAATATAATTTCTTTATGTGGCCAGTAGTCCAAATAACTACTAGGAACCACAGTTCTTTGAAGATTTAGGGTGGTTACTCTTTGCTCATGCATCAATTTCTAGTGTTCCTACTAGAGCACCCGATGGTTTACATTTGCTTTCAGACCAATGATCCATCAATGAACCACAAATGCGATTTTTTTTTTCACAATTCTGGAGCCGCTTTATGCTTTCTTTATGTGGCCCATATACTATACATACCTACTTAGGATCTATACTTTTTGATGCAGAAAGTTATGATCACCCATTACTTTTTTACAATGTCTATAAACCCACTAGGAACCACATTGATTCGTGGACTTAGATCCTTCCAATGATTAGTCATTACTTTCGAATTCATTCTCAATGGTTTTTTTTCACCAACTCAACCAAGCTCATGTTACCTGTATGTGGTTAGTAGTCGATATACCTATCAAGAACCAAATTCATTGTCAAGTTAGGGTCTTTACCCAATATGAGCTACTTATGTATTCAATTTGTGGCCAGCAGTCTATTAACCAACTAGGAACCACACTGATTCATTGCCTTAGGGTTTTTACTTTATGCTGACCCGGCCAACGGTCTTTCACTGCAAAGAGAAAGAAAAAAAAATTCTATGTGACCAATAGTCATTATATCTACTAGGAACCACATATTCTCATCGAGTGAGGGTCATTACTCTCCACTCTTCCGGCCAACATTCTTTCACCAACTCGGAGCCAAATTATGTTTTCTTTATGTGGCCAGTAGTCCATATAACTACTAGGAACCACACGTCTTTCAAGATTTAGGGTGGTTAGTCTTTGCTCATGCGGCCAACTATTTTTCACCCGCTGGAGCTTTCTCTATGTGGCCAGTAGTCTATGTACCTGCTAGGAGCCACACTTCTTTCTTGAGTTATGGTGTTTAATTTTCGCTCATGACGCCAATGATCCATCAACCATTAGAATTGCTTGACTCGTATACAGGCAATGATTTTTCACCAATTAGGAGCCAAATTACGTTTTCTTTTCCCCGCCAGTAGTTCATATAAATACTAAGAACCACACTAATTCACGGACTTAAGGTATTTACTTTTTGCTCATGTGGCCAACGATCTTTCACTCCGAAGTGCATTCTTTTTTCTATGTGACCCAGTAGTCATTATATCCACTAGGAACCACATTCTTCATCAAGTTAGGGTCATTACTTCCCGCTAATCCAGCCAACAATCTTTCACCAACTAGGAGTCAAAATATGATTTTTTACTATTATTATGTGGTCAGTAGTCCAAATAACTACTAGGAACCACATTTCTTTGTAGATTTAGGGTGGTTACTCTTTGCTCATGCGGTCAATGATCCATCACTCGTGATCTTTACTTTTTGCTCATGAGGCCAAGGATCCTTTACCTATTAGTCATTACATTCCGCGAATACATACGATGATTTTTCACCAACTAGGAGCCCGTTTGTGTTTCCTCTGTGGTCAGTAGTCCATATACCCACTAGGAACCATCTTTTTTGTCTAGTTAGGGTCTTTACCTTTTGCTCATGCGGCCAATGATCCATCACCCGCTATGAGATACTTATGTTTTTAATGTGTGGCGAGTATTCTATGAACCTACTAGGAACCGCACTGATTCGTGGACTTAGGGTATTTACTTTCTGCTCATGCGGCCAACGATCTTTCACTCCAAAGAGCAATTTTTTATTCTATGTGACCAGTAGTAATTATATCTACTAAGAACCACATATTCTTCATCGAGTTAGGGTTATTACTTTCCGCTAATCCAGCCAACAATCTTTCACCATCTTGGAGCCAATTATGTTTTCTTTATGTGGCCAATTGTCCATAGAACTACAAGGAACTACACGTCTTTGTAGATTTAGGTTGGTTGCTCTTTGCTCATTCGGCCAATGATCCTTCACCTGTTAGTCATTACTTTCAGCAAATGCGAAGAATCATTTTTCACCAACTAGGAGCTAGCTAATGTTTCCTCTATGTTGTCAATAGCCCATATACCTACTAGGAACTAACTTTTTTGTCAAGTTAGGGTCTTTACTTTACCTTTTGCTCATGCGGCCAGTGATCTGTCACCCACTATGAGCCATTTATATTTTCAATGTGTGGCCAATAGTCTATGAACCTACTAGGAAACACACTGATTTGTCGACTTAGGGTGTTTATTTTTTGCTCGTGCGGCCAATGATCTTTCACTCCAAAGAGCAACTTTTTTTTCTCTATGACCAATAATCTGTATATCTACTAGGAACCACATATTCTTCATCTAGTTAGGGTCATTACCATCAGCTAATCCAGCCAACGATTTTTCACCAACTACGTGCCAAGTGCCAACTTATGTTTTCGTTATGTGGCCAATAGTCAATATATCTACTAGGAACCACACTTCTATGTAGATTTAGGGTGGTTGCTTTTTGCTCGTGCGTGCAATGATCCGTCACCCATTAGCTATTACTTTCCGCGAATGGGGCCAACGATTTTTCACCCGCTAGAGCTTTCCCTATGAGGCCAACTTTTTTCCCCTAGTAGGCTTTCAGTGGAATGAGCTACTGAAAAAAAAAATACGGCCCTCTATGTTTGCAGTATTAAGATTCTATTTTCTCAAGTAATGTTCAAATACTTTTTTTGCCGAAAAGCACTCTAGAAAAATTATCTAAAAGCTATAATTAGAGTCAAAGCAATTTTTATGAAAATGAAAGATTCAACTCGATTCAACAGAGCATGGATCTAAACTGTTTAGGAAGCTATATGACAATGAAGAGAACACTAAGTGTTGCAAAAAAATCTTACCTCAGATAGTTGCCGAAGAAAATTTAATAAGGCACTTAACACCATCCTTTAATGCTTGGATTTCAGCTTCTTCCCCTTAAGCTTTGATTGGGCTCGAAGACTACCATATGGCTTGAAAGATGAGTCTATTATTCCTTCTGATAGATTGAGTATCTAGATAGGTAGACCAATCAGCCCAGTAAACCGGGCGGGATTAAATAGGATTCAGCCTCCACCAGTCCAGTTCTTCATGCCCACAATCTATGCGGAACTTCCACTTGCTATCGAATGCCTGACATCAGACCCTCTGATTATTGAAATGCACAGTAGAAAACAGAGACAAACAAATCACTACAAATACTCATATGAATAAATCTCAAATAAACTACATATCAAGCTCAGAAATCTCCAAACAATTGTAAACTAAACTAAGACAGAGCAATTAGTATAAAAACAAACAACCAAATGTAACTTAGGGTCCATTTGGTATGCAAGTCTAAAAAGAAAGAAATGATGGTGTTTCTCTCCAAATCTCACCACTTACAGTGAGAAATGGAATGAGCCTTTTATGTCATTTCTCCACAATTTCTCACAATTCAAATGAGTAAATTCTGTTTTCCCTCCATTTGTTATCATTTCACACCAGATCCATCAAACCAAACAGGCTTTTATTCTTGTTGTTTACAATGAATCTCGCCTATTTACAACGTAAAAGATGGCCATTGAGCTACTGCAACATTTACAAAACCAAAAGAATGAAAGGACCTTGAAAAGCAAATTTCAGCATGAAAATATGTGCAAAGAAATGGAAGTTCTTATGATCTTTAGGAGCATCAAGGACTGTTACAGGATAGAAGTGGAAATAAAAGCAACTATACCTACCCGGTTGTATTGGATCTTGCCGATGACTGATGTCTAACAAAGATCGCAGAATTCCAGGAAATCGTTGTTTAATAATTAGCAGAATGGTCTCTGCTCTATCTTCAAACATTTCTCTATTGTCCATTCTCACAGCTGAACCCCAAACCGGCTTTCCATCTTTGGCATTCATCTTCCTCTTCCAAATTACAATGGATGCATCAAATCCTTTTCTTATGGTCAAGGATCTTATGCTTTGATGACAAATACATCGTTGAAAGAAAATGATCAAGATCAAAGTAGTCCCAAGACGTTACACTTTTGTAGATAGAGTCTCCGAGGCTAGCCCAACCGTTCTGTCATAGTGACAACAAAACAAAAATAGTCAATGTCACAAAAAAAACTGACAGATCTACTAAACTTTGCAGAGGGGCGAAGGGGCAAAGAGGGTCCAAGTAGCTACAACTAAGGTCAAAATTAAAAAATATTAACATGCTGGCTCCGTCAAAGGGACGAAGAATATTCAAGTACCTGAAGGGTTGGTAATGTCATTGGACAATGCCAAGGGAAATTACACCCTTTCCTCCACTTCACATATTCTCACACATAAGCAACTTTGAAAACTTTTCCATTCATCAGTTCCACATCTACACATAAAACCCACCTAAAATTAAGAACCCAACGGGGAAAACCCTTAAAAAAAGGTATGTTCAACAAAATCCTATGGTCACTACAATACAAATGGTTTTTTTGTGACGAAACGATTTCTTCGCTAAATTATCCAATTTGGTGGGCAAAAGTATTAGTGATGAAATTTTTCATCACCTAAAGTTCGTTCCGGGAAATAATTTCGTTGCCAAATTAGCATTTTGGCCATGACAATTTCTCGCAAAAAGTACGTTGTCAAAACAAAAATTTTACTCACTAAATGTAACCTTTTGGCAATGAAATTTTTTTCGTTGCTAAAAAGTGGCAAAAAATCTAGAAAAATAGATTCAACTTTTTTGTTGCTCCTATTCAAACTGGGGACCTCCGATTCCTAAACTTATGACCACCCCTATTAAGCCAACTAACAATTCGTTAATAATTTTGTAAAATTTACTAGACGTTACCTTTTATTCAATAATTTTCAAATTAATCTATATAGAAATATGTATACATAAATGTCTTTACTTGAATAATAAATGAATTTTGTTAAAGCACAAAATTAATTAGTCGTAGATTTGGGAACAAAAAAGGAATTTCGTCGGCAATGGATACTTTTTGGCAATGAAATCAAAGTTTTGTCGCAAAAAGCTATATTTCAGCGACGAAATTTGAATTTATTCGCCAAATGGTCATTTTTTGTGAGGAAAAATGATTCCATCGCGAAAAGAAGACAAAAAGATACCTTTTGGCAAGAAAACTCAAATTTCATTGCCAAAAGTACCCCTTTGTAGACAAAAACTAATTTTGTCACCAAAAAAAGTTCCATTTGATGACAAAATCCAATTTCCTCACCAAAAGATACCATTTGGCAAGGGAATCCAGGTTCATCACTAGTTTTTCGTCACTAAAATTCATTTTTCTTGTAGTGCCTAATGGTTAATTTGTTTAACCATGTTATTAGGAATCTTAGCAATTTCAATCAATTTGTTGGTTAAGAGACTATCATAAGAACAATTCTGAGTTAACAACTCTTCAAGCCCATATTTGCAAGAAAGAGAAAGAGAAAAATCTCACCCACACTTTTGGATTGAGGGATTCAGACCTGTAACTGATTGCATTCTGAAATGGTTAATTTCTTCCTTTTCACTGGCCTATATTTGGGAAGAAGAAAAAAACGTGAGAAATTTCCAACCAAACCCATGGTCTCATTTTCTGTGCGAAAACAAATCTTCAAAACTCAGAACAACTTTTAGAGTGTTTCCTAAAACCAGATTTTCCTAGACAAAACAGAGATCGACAAACAAAATATCAGACTTGTGGGTACCCAAATTGCACCATAGACGCAATAAGCAAAATAACTATGGGAGTTGGATAAATCCAGTTAATGAAAGAGTAAACTCATAGCCTCAAGATGGAGCCTCACCATACATGTCCTTAACACTACCCCAGCCACCAAATTTTGGGTCCACGTCCACTGCCGAGCCTCTGACCCTCGTGTCCTTCAATGTTGACACAAGAGCTTGGCCTTGATGATGGGGCAACTATGTGGCAATCGTGCGGATGATGCGTGTCCTTAGTCTATGGGTCTTTTTAGTTTCCAGTCAATGTCTTTTTATTTCTAGTCAAAAGTATTTTAGAGCCAGTCAGTGACGTGGCATACATATGCATGTAGTTAGTTACATTAAACACATTGTTTCTAGTTTCATATTAATTATTGTTCATGCATGTAGTCCAAGGGTTGTCTAGTTATTTGAAGAGTCGTGTTGGAAATTGTCTAGCATTTGATATTAGTTTTGAAGAGTCATTTTGTAATGCCTATTTATAGGTGATCAAGTGAAATGAAAAAGAGAGTTTGAGATTATTGAAATATTTGCAAGTGCTTCTTGCTTGGAGTTGAGTAATTCCTCCTACAATCAAGCGTGTGTCTTGGTCGCGACGAGTGGCATCCGCGATTAATAGAGTCGAGTGCCATCCCGGGACTATCCTACCCTCGCACGTCTCGACTTGCATTTAATGTACTCTTAAAGTAACCCCAGATTTTCTCTTTCCTCCACCGCCATTGCTTCTATAACCGCTCGAGCTCAGAGAACACTCTTTGTTTCCTCTTGTCCTGCCCATGAATATATAACCTATATCACAAAACTGAAAATGCAAATCACAAAAAATGCATGTGTCCTCCTTTTGTGTACCGGCTTTTGCGACGGCGATCATCTATTCGTGCCACAAGACAGAGAAGTGAGCCAGGCCAAGGCCGATCTCCGTATGAAGCTGCTTTAGAAACAAGAAACCCTTGAATCCGACGTTTCTCATGGAGTAGTGAAGAAGAATAGCAAGTGAGATAGAGGGGGGTATTACGTGTGGGGTGAACTAGTGACCTAGAACCCAGAACTTGCCCCAATACATAATGTGAAAAGACCTAAATGCCTAGTTGCCCTATACTGCATCTCCTCCAACTTAGGGGAAAAATCAAACAAAAATGGCAAGCCACTGAATTAAGCCTACTCTCTCTTTTATATACGCCGTATAGATATGTGGTCAGTAGTTTGTATACCTACTAGGAACCAAAGTTCATTATTGTTTTATGGTCTTTACTTTACGCTCATGCGGCCAAGGATCTTTCACCCGATAAGAGCCACTTCTGTTTTCTCTATGTGGCCAGTAGCCTATATGTCTGCTACTAAGCACACTTCTCTGTCAAGTTAGGGTCTTTACCTCTTATTATTGTTTGGCAATGGATGAGGATGCTCTAGTGGAGCATATTGCTTGCCTGCTTGTGCTAAAGAGGGAGGTATGACATGGGACTCTACCTATGCAAGGAGGTCCAAGACTAGGAGCTGAGAGACCTAATGGACCTCTTGTAGAGCCTTCATGGCTAGCCAATCTTCAACAAATCTGAAGCTAGAAGTGGGGCTTGATGAAAGAGATTATCACAAGTGAAGTCATTCTGCACAGCTTTTTGCGCAAACATATATCATTATTAGATTAGAAAGCTATTTCAATGTGTCACCCCAAATCTTGTTTATGCTGCACACTATCCTAAGACACATTCTTACAGTGGAGAATCTAATACGGCGAAGAAACATCATTGTTGCTTGGTCTTTCATAGTTGCACGTGAAAGAGGCATAGGGAGCATGTTTCACATCTATTTGTTCACTGCTCACAGGCTTGGGATATTTGGACTTCAGTGTTTCTTCACTTGGAATGTGCTTCGGTTTCTTTTGGAAGGAGTGACAAATCTCCTTCATACTGGAAAGGGCTGAGAGTCCGTCGAAGGAGGAGGAAGATTTGGGAGATGGTTCCATTATGCTTGAATTGGCTGATTTACAGAGGGGAATTGGCAGAGCATTAAAGTTCTAAATTGTTACTTGCATAAGATAAACAAAGCTTTGTTAGTATTTTGTATCACTAGGAGACTAGATCTTCAACAATGTTATTTGGTTTTTGTCTGGCTTCATCTCATACACGATGGTGTGCATTTGGGGTTGTAACACTTTCTTGTACACTATGGGTTGCATCCCGCCAGATCCGAAATTTCACCATACATTCTAGCCTTTTAGCAACCCAAAAAAAAAAAGAACTCTTAGAGCAACTCCAACCTTGGCTTCAAATTTGGAGGTGTCAAATTTAGTCATGTGAATGTTGCAATTGGATATCTCCAAATTTAGCATCCATAAAACCCTCTGCAACCGTAGCATCAAATTGTATTACTAATATTATTCTTAACCTCCAACAGTACTCGTGCTATTTGTGGCTTTATCACTTGGATCATGTGATACATCACTATAAACTTGAGACTGTCGTGCAGAAAAAAGGAAATTGGGAGTATTGAGAGTCTATACTGTGAATGAGAAAAAAAAAATTCTCAATTTTAATTTCTGGGCAAAAAAAAACTTCCACATGACTTATTTTTTAACTGAAAACGGCTACTTTTGTATTTCGCAGTTGCATTAGAAGGCCAAATTGGAGGGACTGAAGAAGCCAATTCAGATTGTCCAAGCCTCCAACGAAGGATTTGACTCCCCCACACCATTGGAGATGTTGTTAGGCATATGCTTTAGGGGGCTAGGTTACGCCCTGGAGCCCAAAAAGTACATGTGTGCCTCCATGAATGAGGCACACAACCAATTGGAGTGTGGAATTGGCCTCTATTACTAAATAATCATTTACCATTGTTTGGTAGTCACCATCAAAGTGAAATTGGCCTCTATTACCAAGTAATCATTTACTAGTGTTGGGTAATTACCATCAGAGATCTCTGAACATTGGTTTTGAATGTTCTTCTTTTCTACCCTTTTGATGAGGAACCAAAAAAATAAATAAATAAATAAAATAATAATAATAATCACTGTGTTCACTTCACATTTCCTAAAAAATTTCCAAAAAGATTCTTTACCCATCTCTCATCTCTCCAATCATTAATCACATTTCTCTATCTACTCATACCTTCTCTCCAATCATTATTCTTATTTCTCTCTCTATCTTTCTCTAATTATTACACATCTCTCTAATTATTACTTTTTCCAAAAATTCATCCAAACACTATCTCAAAAATATTTCTCAAAAAATTCTTCTCAAAACTCTCAACCAAACAAAGCCAATAATATTAACAGCATAAAGAAAGTATAAGAGAGTAGCTTTGATTGTCCTTTTACTACCCAATCCTATTTTGTGGTTCTAGTTGGCACAAAGAAATCCTGAAACGTTTTTCCTTTAAAGTGCAATATAAGAAATCTTCCCAACCCTACAATCCCACATGGATTGGTTTCATAAGGAAGATAAAAGAGATTAAAACAGAAAACCACAACATTATCTAAGACCAAATATTTGGTACAAACACACATGTGAATTATTGAAGTATAATTGCCAAGTCCACATGATTATGTTTACAAATTCCAGTGACGGAGAATCTGGTTACTACAGTGCTTCTGTAACAGACTCTTTATTGGCAAGTGTTATTCCTCATTAAAGATAGCAAACCAGACCAGGGATGAAAAGGAGTGTTGGTAGTGCAAAAAACTATGCGCAAGATATTCTAACATATTTAGCTAATGTAAGTTTGAGTAGGTGTTAGTGGACTAATACATATTCACATTAGGCATACAAGCTCTAGTTAGAGAACCAGAACATGTCAATTGCAAACTCCAATGTGGCAGTGACAAGATCTTTGAAACACATTCATAGATAAAACCTTCATAAAGGAAATTGTGGAAATAGATAACGTTAAGCTACAGGAAAACAGTATATCAATTTTCTCTGTCCGCTTATATGTTCAGTTAACTGAGAAACAACTTACAAATCTGGATTGCTCGCAGTTTTTTCAGATAAGCTTCCTCTGAATGGAATAAGCGAATCCTTAGTCCTCTCCATAACATCTGGTGTGTCAACATCAAATTAAGGCTTGTAATAAGCAAGTGAGAATACTTGAAACCAACCACTTGACTGCAGCTCATCAGAACCCAATACAGAGTTTGAGGATGTATCTGCACCAATTTCTACACCCAATGGGTAACATTTTGCTCTTCTTATAAGAAAAGACAGTTAAATTGAAAAGGGACGAATTCGTGCATCAACAAGATGAGATTTGACAAAAAAAATAAGGGGTGGCAACAAAAGACTCAAACCCTTTCTATAAACTACAAATGAAATAACCTACAGCAGGCGCATTATAATTCCACTTACATTCTCCAAGGTTCTCTCCAATTTCAACTAAACCAATTACCTCGGAGATCGAAAGGCATAATTAAGTATTGGAGTGGTATTCAACTTCCAAGATGAACCAACTTATTTCAACAAACAAGAAATTCATCAAGATCCCCTATATGTAGGGGAGTTTGGGGGTATGTTAGACCGAAATCGATCAGTTTGCGATGGAAATTTTGTCTACCAACCCGACCGGACTCATCAAAGAACCGATACCAGTTTAGGGGAGATTGGATCGGTCGAGTTTTCGGGTGAACCAGAAATATGAGCCTAAACGAACATAAGAAAAAAAATCCCCAAGTTAGCACCGCAGCAACAACAAACAAGAACAAAAAGAGCAGTGAAAATAAAAACCACAACCTCTTCAGATTTATTACTGCCAATAGTCTCAAGATTACATAAAAATTGCCACAAAACCCTTATATTTATGTCTGCGTTCGGATTTTATATTGACCTAACCTCAACAGCAGAATCAATCACTCGAATCGCAATGAACTGCAGCAATGGCCACCAACAATAGAACTCTTTCTCCCCAACATCTTTATTCACCGGAATCATCGGCGGCGGCGACGTTGCTTCTGCTGCTTCTTCCTTTCGAAGAAGAAAGTTCGGGGTTCGAGGAGGAAGCGTAGGGTTGCAAACAAGAAGGTAGTGGGGATCCAATGAACTCAGCGGCGGCGGCGATGGTAGGAGGGAAGCCAACGAAGTCGGCGAGTGGGGAAGGGCAGCGCCGCAGAAGACAACTATTTTCTCCTTGGGTTTTGTTTTGAATATTTCGATTGTGTTTTGGGTAAGCGGGAGTATTCCGGGCTCTTATATTTGAATAGCAATCAGCCAATGGGTCAGGTGCAAAGGGTTTTTTTTTTTTTTTTTCTTTTCCCCCCCCTGTTTAGCTGGGCTCTTATTCTTAATAGAGAAAACGTACGGCCAATTTCTATCTACAACCCTTTTTTCACCATGTTCAACCCATTGACAAAAAACAACCCCATCCAATTTTTTTCTGCTTAAAACAAATGACTAAATACAACCCCAAAAATTAGTAAAGTTATCAATCACCACTACTCTAGTGCTCCTCCATTATCAATCACCACTACTCTGGTATGTATTCAAATCGTCTCCGTTCCAACCGTAATTTGGAAAATCTTAAACATAGTGGTTTTGTTCGGTTAACAAGTTTTGTTTTGAACTGTTTAGTTTTGATGATGAAAGCATGTGTAATAAGTGGAGAGAGATAGAGAGAGGATGGAGAAAAGTGATGATATAAGCAAAACAGAAACTGCCCAAAACTTGACCAAAATTGTGTACCGAACACAGCCAGTAAAGTTTTATTTTGGATATCCAGTACTAAACAATAAATTAGAAAAAGTACATTGAACCAATCCATATTATAAAATACGATTCATATATTAGTTTTCGAATCCTTTCCTTATTTGGAAAACCCCATGTTTGGGAGATACAAAGAAGTCCTTTTCTATTTTGGACGACCTCCACCCTTTCCTATAAATAGGAGGGCCCTCTCACTCACTCGAGACAACGAATTCATCTTGAAATTTCACCCACTGTCACAAAACACCCTTAACCACAAATTTCATATCCAACCCTATACCGAAACTCAACGAGAGTCAAGCCAAGTACAAAAGACCTCGATCAAAACTGAGGGACAATTTGGTAATGGCCTCGCAATCCCGAAGATTGCATTTCTATACTTTTTTTTTCTCTCAATACTGGCTTTTCTTCAATCGTTTCGGGAATTCTGGTGTAATACATGAAAATCACGCCCATTTCTTCATAGGCTCAGTCGCGGTATTGTTTTTGTTCTAGATGCATGGCATACTCAATAATAGTACTGCAAAGGTATCTTAGTTAGCTTTCCTCTTTTCTCCGATCTTTTATATGTTTACTTGTCACGCCCTCGATTTTTAACATAAGTAAATAAACGTTTTCTTAAGAAATATATAAATCTAAAAGAAATGTTACATCGACACCCAATACCCCATCTGATTTTACATAAAAATATTACATTTTTTTACAAAAGAATGAATAAATAAAAATTTACAATGTTTCAAACCATCCTTCATGCCATGATTTGACTATGCCATGCACACCATGCACTCCATCTTGCACTTCGAGCGAAACCTGAAACAGCAAAGGGGTGAGCATTCACTTCGCCCAGTAGGTGTCCCCTTTGGGTTCCAGACTCAGAAAAACATGCAAACAAAATCATATGTATTGAACAAGAACATCAAGCAAAATCAAGATTTACAAGTAGGTTTCTTTTTTTTTTTTTTTTTTACACTTACCATTTGAAGTAAAAACGCTTCTCGTATCACCCAATACATTTCCACAATCCAAACTCCCAATAACCAATCATGGGATATCCCTCGGGCCACACAACAAACCATAATTTTTCTTCTCATGAAAAGCTCATATATTCCCCTCATATTCTAATTGATGGAACCCAACCACTTTCACACGAAACAAATCACTTTTACCATTCAACTATCATCTCTCATTTATGCACGCGGCTAAAGGTTTTCTTACCAAGATTTCCCGTTATAATCAACCACTCACACCAACCAATGTCGCACATACGCCTACTAGTTATAGCATACCAATCACCGTGTTCCCATACATTTCACACATACATGCATATAACAATATACTCACCCATCATACGCTAGTCTAAGTATTTTCGCAAGTCCATGTAACCCCCCTTGCCCACACACTCATCAATATATTCCACAAGCACCAACGTGTCTCATACGTACCAAGGCCTACCACAAGTTCATATAAATACCACTACACAACACCGTGTCCATGATTTACCTACATGCCCACTCAATACATCAACAATCAACCTATCACATCTCTTACACATGTATGCGAGTATGCGATATACGACACTATACTGATGGTCAATTACTTCCCACGTGTCCTAACGTGCTCCTCACGCGCCCATGTATCCCACGTGTCCAAGGCACCTTAGGTTCACTTTGTTCATCGACTCATCGCTTGGATTCTATAAATTTCAAAATATCTCTCTCTCTCTCTCTCTCTCTCTCTCTCTCTCTCTCTCTCTCTCTCTCTCTCTCTCTCTCTCTCTCTCTCTCTCTCTCTCTCTCTCTCTCTCTACATTTATTTGGATTTCATAGGGTTCTTCGCCTGACTCACCGAAAGCAAGGCTTATGTATCTAACGTGACACTCATGGCGTTGATCTTCTAACCCTTCCGCCTAACCACATGTACATTTATTCAATAATTAATGATAGTTAACACGTGTTTCATACCTTAAGTTATTACTAGGCTTTACTCCAAACAATGCCGAAAAGTGCAGATTTTTGCCCCAAGGCATGGAATTTCAACCCAAAGTCTATTGTAATAGTCCAAACACAAATGTGATGTATGTCAATAACTAACAAGCTATGAAGGGAGGATTAACATCAACCAATTTAAGGATTCAATCAACCAAAACATAGATCAAGAACCAATGAAGCTCAAAACCCACATCCATGGTGATTTTTCAAAATTTTCGAAAATTCATGATCAACCACGAGGGGTATAGCAACAAAATCAACATCATATCACATATCAATCAAGTAAAACCCCTACCTCAAGGTGTTGCCGAAAATGGTGGAAGGGTGAAACCCCTAGGCGAGAAAAAACCCCCAAATCCCGAAAATCACCTCTACCAAGCTCCACTACGGCGTTTAAGAAACAAGATCAAGTTAAAAACGAGTTTTAAGGGTGAGGTTTCACTCACAATCAAAGAGAGAGAGGGAAAAACGTGGGTGAAGCAAAAACAAGACCCAAATCAAGAGTTCTTACCTCTTTGAGTGCAAAAATCCGAAATACAAGGGAGATTGACGTTTCCAATGTGTGGATCTTGAAGATTTGTGGTGGAATGAGGTTAGAATCACAATATTTGAGGTGGGGGGTGAAGAGAGAAGGCGGAGAGATGAAGTTAGGGTTTGTTTTTAGTGGTTTTGGAGGTGAGAAATGGGTATAGGACCCCTTTTATAGAAGTCCAGTATCCGCCTCGAAATTCCTTGAGAAAAAAGAGTACTTTGGATACGGTATCAAGAAAAACCCATACCGGTATGTAGGATTTCTGGTGAAAAAAAATGAAGCTGGATACCGGTATCAAGAAAAACCCATACCGGTATCTAGGATTTCTGGTGAAAAAAAATGAAGCTAGATACCGGTATCAAGAAAAACCCATACCGGTATCTAGGATTGAAAATTTTCAAATTTTTACCAACTTCACCAAATCGAACCCCGATAATTTCTAACACATTTTTAACACCTCCAAACACCCACACAACATCGCAACACGTATTCATAGCATTTACTAGACCCTCGGTACACCGAGATATACATACCCATGTAATACTTAGAACGAAACACATTTTAAAACATTAACCCACTCTTTCACATTACTTAAAAATGAGTAAAAGATATAAAGAATTTCATGAAAATCCCGGGTCTTTACATTACTACTTTCGTCGCTCATATTTTCTAAACAAGACTGAAAATAATTTTTGGTTATGGTGTTGTTGGTAGTCTTAGGACAAATTTTTTTTTTTTTATTATTATCAATATTATTGTTGGTCATGTTTTCTAAATTTTTGTTGTTTCAAGCAAAGTTATTAATCCCGTTCCTTACCGGCCGGTGCATACCGGATTTGACAAAAACCGATAACCTTGCCCCCAATACGTACCAGTTAGGAAAATCCATTAGTGTAGTGGGGATCCAATGAACTCGGCGGTGGCGGCGATGGTAGGAGGGAAGCCAACGAAGTCGGCGAGTGGGGAAGGGTAGCGCCGCAGAAGACAACTATTTTCTCCTTGGGTTTTGTTTTGAACTGTTTAGTTTTGATGATGTAAGCATGTGTAATAAGTGAAGAGAGATAGAGAGAAAAAGGAGAAAAGTGATGATGTAAGCAAAACAGAAACTATCCAAAACTTGGCCAAGACTGTGTACCGAACACAGCCAGTAAAGTTTTATTTTGCAACTGAATGATGTCACCTAAGATATCTTGGATATCCAGTACTAAACAATAAATTAGAAAAAGCGCATTGAACCAATTCAAATTATAAAATATGATTCATATATTAGTTTTTGAATCCTTTCCTTATTGGGAAAACCCCGTGTTTGGGAGATATAGAGAAGTTATTTCCATTTTGGACGACCTCCGCCCTTTCCTATAAATAGGAGGGCCCTCTCACTCACTCGAGACAACAAATTCATCTTGAAATTTCACCCACTTTGTCACAAAACACCCTTGACCACAAATTTCATATCCAACCCTATGTCGAAACTCAATGAGAGTCAAGCCAAGTACAAAAGACCTCGATCAAAACTGAGGGACAATGTGGTGATGGCCTCGCAATCCCCAAGATTGCATTTCTGAACCCTTTTTCTTTTTTTTCTCAACACTGGCTTTTCTTCAATTATTTCGAGAATTTTGGTGTAATACATGAAAACCACGCCCATTTCTTCATAGGCTCGGTCGCGGTATTGTTTTTGTTATAGATGCATGGCATACTCAATAATAGTACTGCAAAGGTATCTTAGTTAGCTTTCCTCTTTTCTCCGATCTCTTACCTGTTTACTACTTTCGTCGCTCATATTTTCTAAACAAGACCGAAAATAATTTTTGGTTATGGTATTGTTGGTAGTCTTAGGATAATTGTTTTATTATTATTATTATTATTATTATTATTATTATTATTATTATTATTATTATTATTATCAATATTTTTGTTGGTCATATTTTCTAAATTTTTGCCGTTTCAAACAAGGTCATTAATCCAGTTCCTTACCGGCTGGTGCATACCGGATTTGACAAAAACCGATAACCTTGCCCCCAATACGTACCAGTTAGGAAAATCCATTAGTGTAGTTTCGAGAATTCAGAATTCATAGGAAGTTCTTTTTACCCTAATTGTTTTCGGGTTAGTAGCTGTTTTTGGTGGTGGTGTTTTCTCCTAGATGTGTTGTGGTTTGTGAGACCGTTCAAGGACTGGTTCCTTTTTGTTCGTGGATTATTTGCTTTAACAAGATCATAATGTACCATTAGAAAAAAACTTAATTAAGAGCCATCCTTTTTAACTTAGCCAAGGCCCATTCATTTACAAAGATGTGTACTGGGAAATTATCATTTTATTGCTGTGTGGGTAAATATTGCCCCTCTCCCAATAGCATTCACTATGTTCATTTCACATTTTCAAAATAAATTCAAAAAGATTCTTTCTTCATCTTTCATACTATTTTCAATTATTAATCACATTTCTCTCTCTACTCATACATCTCTCTCCAATCATTATTTTCATTTATCTCTCTATCTTTTTTCAATTATTACACCTCCCTCTAATTATTACTTTTTTCAAAATTCATCCAAACACTATCTTAAAAATATTTCTCAAAATATTATTTTCAAAATTCTCAACCAAACAAAGCCTTGTTATCCACTTTTTCGATATGATTTTTCGAAACAACGAAAGGTCCTGCATTGCTACGCCATGTAACGATGGAGAATATAAAATTCAGACAATGGTACAAAGGATGAAACACGTAAATGCCACAAAAAAAAAGAAGGAAAAACTTATCGATATCTATCTATTTTTTAATAGAAAGCTCCTCGTTTTCGATAAATAAGACAACTAGAAAATAATAGAAATGAAAATAGATGGGGAGTACACCGTGACAATGAGGACGGGCACCAATGGTGATCGAGAGAAAAGGAGAGCGTCAAGATAGGGCACAAGTGGTGAGGGATTTATTATTATTATTATTATTATTATTATTATTATTATTATTATTATTATTATTATTATTTATTTTTATTTTTATTTTTTTTTTGGGGGGAGTTGTCATCGTCCCAACTCTGCCTAAGAAGGTCCACTTGGTCGTAGAGAATGAAGACTAACATCCCTTTTGGATTGTGCAATTCTGAGATACAATAAAGGAGATGGAGAAGAAACAAAATCTGTGGCACGTTGTGGGCACCCGTGACCTCTACGAGAAACCTTGAAATTACTAGAACATCGCGTTCATTAGAGTTGTCACTTGATTTTAAGGTTAACCAAGCAACCGAATTCAATGTACAAAATTCGAGACTGCCAACCCATCATAACCAGAGTGATCTTGGTTCCGGAACTAAGTTACAAAATGGAATGGTTTTATTTAAAAAATACACCCATCTCACCTAATCAAAATGATTAGTCTCTACTTATTATTTATGGGATTTTAAAAGAATTTTTAAAGTGATTTCGATAATTGCGAGAAAGGGAACAAGGAAAAATAAATAAATTAACAATGCATGAGAGTAGTTTTATAGAAAGAAATGTTACCGAAAACGATAAAATAGGCGAAGACTGAACTTCTTGGATCAACGTTCGGATGCTCCCCTCAAAACTACGAAATCGGCGAGTATAACTCCGTTTGTTGCGAAAAATACTTTACTTGACTAATTCTTCAAAAAAAATTAGACTAAGGGCAAAGATTTGGGTAATTTTGGAGACTAACCTTAGGACTAATATTTTTAAAATTTTGGTGGCTGGTTTTTGAAGAGGTTTTTCTTGATTTTTAGGAAAAGAAACACTAGAGAACAAGGTTTTTAGGTTAGAATTTTGGAGGTTTTTTTGTTGTGTGTCTTTTCCTTAAGTTGGAGTTCTATTTATAGGCCTAAGAGAATATTTCTCACTTCAATTTTCAACAGGAATTGGTTGGGAAAAGTCATTGAAAGTGAGATTTCACTATTGATATTGATACTTATGTTTTTATACTTTTATGATGATTAGTGAGATTTCACTAACTATGAAATTTGATATATTATTGTACATTTTAGGATGATTAATGAACTTTCACTAGTTTCAAAAGTTGGTAGTGGAGTTGGTTAATTTTTTTGAATTTTTTGTACGAAATTAGAACCATTAAAAATTAGTGAATTGTCACTAATTTTTTGGGTCACCATAAGTAGTCGACTGGATGTGTGGTGGTGGTTAGCCCGGAGGCACGAGTTGATGATTTTTTTTTTTGAAATTTCTGTATGAAATTACAACTTTTAAAAATTAGTGAAATGTAACTAATTTTTTGGATCGCCGGAAGTGATCGGCCAGAGGTGGAATGGTGGTTAGCCGGGAGGCATGAGTTGAATTTTTTTAATTTCTGTACAAAATTGGAAATTTTAAAAAAGAGAAATTTAATTAGCGATCCTATAATTATATTACCGTTATGATACGATCCTATGCGTTTTGAATTATTATGATCCCATCCTGTAAATTGATTTCCGGACCATAATGCCCTTATTATTTGTTTTAGGTGTATATATATTATACTCTAATGATAATTTACGTTAGTTAATTACGGGGCTAAAAATCCGGCCGGTATATTATAGGAACAATTTTCTTTTTTTGTTTCATCCTGTAAACAGGACGATATACATGTATGGGGCAGCTATATCCTTTCCTTGTTTGAATCACATCAAAGTTTATTCCCTTGGTTGTTTGACTTTCAAAATATAGCTGTTTAATTTCCTAAACTGAAGGTGATTTTGAAATTCAAAATCTTTTACTCCTAACCACAGATATTGGCGACGGCCAATTCTACCCCATTCATCATCTGCTATCAAACAATTCTCCAGCCCTGAGTTGGATTCAATCAATTTATCAAGCAACATCGCGCGCCGGTTCGGAAAGGTATTATACATCACCATTTTTATTGTTCCTTTCAGTGCAACATCATTTTTTTTCTTTTTTAATTATCACATATCAAACCTTTTTTCTTCCGTCCCAACATCGATCGTTGTTTCTTGAAGGTATTATACGTCACCATTTTAATTAGTCCCTTTGAGTGCAACATCATTTTTCCTTGTTAATTATCACATATCAAACTCCTTCTCTTCCACTTTAACTTGTTGTAATTTTGTACGTTTTCTGACTCTAAAACATGTAAACTTGTTAAACTTCACACCATTTTAGATGGATGTTTTTTGACCAACTTCATATCAATTTTGACGCCCAATTGTTCTCACTAGTGTTCTATTACCTTTACCGGGAATCGATCTTTTCATGGAAGGTGGGCCATCGTCGACCTTAGACTTTTTAACAATTTTGAGACCTGGGTCAGTGATTTTAACTCCTGCAAAAAAAAAATGTGGTAAGCCATTAAATGTTTACAAAATTACAAAACCTAGGTATATCTATAAACCATGAAGAATAATCTACAAACTAAAAAACGGACACCAAACATTAGCATTTTTTCCACCGTGTCCTAGAAACTTGATCACTGTGTAGTCCATGTTTCCAAAAGACAAAGGATAGATCAATGAAAAAACTCAGATTTATATTATTGACTTCTTCGAATAGTGGTCATGGTTTGATGGTTTTCCATATTGAAATGGTAAACTATTATACCATAATCCCATAACAACCATTTCCACTTTCATTTCTATTTCACTTTCACAGTGCGAAAACAAATCGCTAAAAAAATGGATATGAAATATTAATATACCATTATGACAACCCAAAAAATCCCATATTTCATGACTACAACCTACCACTGATGGTTAGAATACAAACTTTACGACTAAGATTTACTGGTTCAATGTCTTTTTGTAACCTCAAACGGACACACATTGGCCAATCCACTAAAACGGACAGCCTATAATCCATGTTTATATACCTTTATTGGTATATATTCCATGTTCCTGTTCTGATTTTTTATACCACTAGGATCGATAAATGACCAGGACAAAGGTTAATCTACGACAAACAATCCATGTTTATGGTTAACTGATCCACCATAACCAAACTTAGTAATGATCTACACCATGGTTATCCAGTAATCCATGTCGAAATATTAATTATTTTAAGCATGACCATCAAACAATGGCAGATTAATAATCTGAGACAAAAAAACAAACACCTTAAACAACCCCTGATTTTTCGACCCACATGAGAGAAAAATAACAAACAACTACTAATCTAAGATAGGCTTGCGAGACATTATTAAACACCTCTATACTCTACAAAATCCATGATAGTTGCTGTAAAATAGACGTATTGCAAAAATACATACAATCGACTCATTAATCCCAACAAAACATGGTTTACTTTCTAAAGAAGTAGAAAACTTACGAGCCATGACTGGGCTTTCTTCTCGTCGACCGGTTAGGCTTTGTTAGTGTTTGTTTTTTTGCCCGTGGTCGCCGACTCAACCTCCTCTCGTCATTTTAGTTCTTTGCCTCATGGGATTTCCGCAAAATCGGCGATAATGGGATTGTGGGTGCTTCAAATTCGGAAAGTATGGGATGGGTCGATTTGGGATATGGGCACAGCTTCACCGAAAACTCAGGGATTTGGGCTAGGGATTTGTTTTCTACCGAAAAAGATGGGAAAGGGCGGTTTGGTGGGGTCTGGGTTTGGGGTTATCCGCAAGATGAGTGATTTGGGATGTTTTGGATGTGGGTTTTCCCTCACCGAAAAATTAGGAAGCCGAGATGGGTTATGGGATTATAAATTCCATAATAATAATAACCGTCTAAAAATATGAACGGTTTTCAAAACTGACCGCAATTATAGGGATGCAGAAGTATTTAATTTTTGTCATTTTTTTAGGATGATTTCAGGATTGTTAATATTTCCAAAATCTGGTAATAATATCTAAGAAATTAAAAATGGCAAATAAAGATAGGAAGGGCTTTTTCGGTATTATTTAGAAGTCAGGATGGAATCATAACGATTCAAAAACACTAGGATGGGATCATAACATCTTTATTTGTTTAGGATGGCTAATTAACTGCCCCTTTAAAAAATAGTGACATTTTATTATTTTTTTTGTCTTTACGTTAAATTGCAAAAATTCTTTGTCCTTATCATTAAAAATGCCAAATATCTTTTGAATTTTTTTCTTTATGTTCTATTGCAAATGTTCGTTATCATTTCTTTTAAAAATATCGAGGTCTTGTTCGTTTCTCAATTTAGTTTTGATGACATCATTCTTTTTCTTATTTCTCTTTTTATCTCTCTCCACTCATTATATCTTATGACATCATCAAAATTAAACTAAACTATCTAACCAAACACAACCCAAATGATTTGAATTTTTAGGAAGTGACCCTTAAAAAATTGTTTTTATAATATTTAATTTAACCCGAATTTATTCGGGCATCTGTCACCATAGAACAGCGGATTGCTAACTCTCTTCCAACTTCAGCTGGCTTGGATAGACCCGTTGGATTTGAGGAACTTCACGTAGGATCGGGGGTGTCGTGATGGTGGTGGTCAATCTTCTGAAAGGCGTCAGTGCTGTACTTCGAAACCACGGCGGTTGCCTGCACCTTCTTCCGCCGTTCTCCTTCCCATCTCCCACTTCCATTCGCTGCCAAATCAAACCGAATAAAAATAGCAGGGTTTTGGGGAAGTGGGAAATTCAGCCCCTTTCGCAATCCCCTCTTCGTATTTCCCTTCACAAATGCAAATGTACATCCGCATCTGTTGATTCTTCTTCCTCTATTATCCGAGAAACACCATCTTCTCCCGCCGGCGCTGGTGATGTTGTTGACGATGGGGTGGTGTTAAAGGATTCAGCCAACAGCCTGGACATAAGGGTTGGGGTAATCTTAAAAGCGTGGAGACATGAGGAGGCCGATTCGCTTTATGTGGAAGAGGTGGATATTGGTGAGCCACAACCCAGAATCATCTGTAGCGGTCTTGTCAACTATGTTCCTCTTGACCATCTTCAGGTATAATTTTTATCCGTTTTCCTCCTTTCTGTTCATCTCCCTATACATTTACATTTGCTAGAAGTGGCTGATCCATGGATTTAACACGAGTACTTTTCAGTCACAAACTTTGAAAGTACTTTTCCCACAAGCGAGCACAAATAGTGGCAGACGCAGAATTTATGCTTAGCGGGGGCCCAAACTACATGTATTTTTATATTGATGACAAAAAGCATATTTAATAAGGATGTATTGCTACTTGCTAAGTCAGAAAGAGATGAGATTGTGTGGTATATGTAGCTGCTACAACAACAACAACAATAACATAACCTATTTAGTCCCCAATAATTGGGGGTATAGGCGGGGATGGATAGGAGACCGACCTAACCTTTGGCAATAAATGTACAAAGTGGCTGCTCCCAGAATACCACTAAAATAGATGGATTTGAGACGGTATATGTAGCTGCTAATTAATTTTATACACTAATGGTTAATAACTTTAAATTTTAGGGTATTTTTTCAACACATATATGGAAACTTTAAGAAGTTTTTTTTCATCCTAGAGACTTGCAGGGGCCAATCCCATATAGAACTTGTTGAAATTAACTTGAAAACTTTTGGAGTTGCGTAGGGGCCCTGGGCCCGGACACCCCTTGTCTCTGCCTTTGATCACAAACCCTATGTCATGTTCAGTCTATGTGAAAAAAGTTATGGGGATGGATTTGTTTTCTAAGATAGAATGCCTTAATTTTGACATACAATCAGAGAGGGAAAAGTAGTGAAGCACATAGCAAGTCAAACCATTGCCATTTAGGATGCCAAGCTGTATTTTGGCAATTTTTTTGATGAAATTTGAGTCCATCCATTGTCATTTCTGGCTGCCAAAAATGGCTGTGCCATCTTGACAAAGTCATTTTAGCACCTACGCATGGACTAGCTTTGACTGTTGTTACTTTGAGTCTTGAGATGCTTAAGATTGGTTCGCTTGATAACTTTCTAAGACCGAGGGCACTGGGGCAATTTTATATGGGATAAATGGTCAATATCATGAATTTATAGGGTCTCTAGTCTAAGATTCAAATCCCTGGTATGTCCAAGGCAAAAGCATTTCATAGCATCAAGTAAACCACTTTAGTGACATGTTTACAAAATTATAGAATTTGAAGCAACGACAAACCATTGCTAGTAAGACGCTAAGCAATCCTAGGGCAATAAACAAATTCACCCTTTGTAGTCCAATTCCAAAAACACAGCCTATGTCATCCAAAGGTCATTCAATGATCACAACTTCACAAGATTATAACAAAATATCCTAAGCCAAAATAAGATTTCGTCAAAGCTTGTTGGGTTACACCCATATCCCACTGGCCTTGTCCATTTGATGTGTAAAGCCTTCCAGGTCATTTGGAATTTGGTGTAGATCCTTCGAATTTTCAAGGAGCAAGGGTTCTATAATGGGCTAGGAACTAGTCGTCTACAGTCTTACTAGGCTTCATCCTTTGAATGGAGCACACCCTCTTATTTGTGGTGGAGCTTGTCTTCTTGTTGCTGCTGGTCCTCTTGTTGGTGGTGCAGATGGTGCTGGTCCTTTGATGAGTCATTAGATGCCAGAGTCATGTGACTCTTCTTGGCTGTCAAAGCCATTGGATTAATCATAGGCATCACCATTCCCATGGATTGGGCATTATTTAACTCGCCACTAGCCTCCTCATCAAGTTCAACATTAGCATCAAACAAGACATACACCAGTTGAAGTATACTCATCACAAAATATTTAACACTATTCTAAGATTGTGAATATACTACGATAACAAGGCCCATGTAATTCCCATTCGATGGGGTAAGGGCAGGGGAAGACTAGAGACAGACCTAACCTCTGAAATAAATGCACAAAGTGGCTGTTGTCAAAAAAGTTTTACCTCTTGAATGGCGGCCCCATCATACCTCCAAAAAGAGAGGAACTCAAGGGACATTATGCCGTGGAACCATTCTCCCAAAATCAAAGCCAGAGGGCATTTTCTTCTTTTATCTTCTATTTATTCTTTTGTGGGAGAATTTTTTTTTTTTTTTTAGAACTCAATAAACAGAGGGCAAGCCTAGAGACTCAATTCAATTTATGTGCTGATTGCGTTGCTTCCATGACAAAGTCTGGAGCATCATTAATGCACATACATAAATGTTCAACTCTTGTCAATTTCTATCACTAACTGTTGGACGTACTTTGGATTTTTCTCGGCTTGACATAAACCTAAGCTGAACAATATCACAGCCTTTCATATTTCTTCATTTCAAAAGTGTTGATTTTCATGATTGTTTGATGCACATGTGATTAATTATGAAAATGGCTTGTGGATGTAATGTAAAGAAGTTATGATTAGATTATAGACAAAATTCAAATTTGTTGTTCTGGATTCCATTTTAGAGTATTTGCCAATAGGACTAGAACTTGTAAAATAGTTTTTTGGAAATTATATTTTAAACCCCAGAATTTATTACCATCTCCAAATTAACTCTGAAGTTCAAAATTTTGGTTAAATTTCACGGTCCTATTTTTTTTTTTTGTTCAGCCGACTGTCCTCCCTTGAGGTTTCTGACAAAAATCAGCGAATTCCCTTGACGTTTCTGAAATGACACTGACTCACTGCCCTCCCTCGCTTAACCTGAAAATATGAGAATTCCCATTGGGAGCGGGGGGCTTGTAGTGACAACAGGTGTAGTGAGTGAATCTCGACCGTTAGAAGTGTTTTGAACGGTCCGGATCTAAAATAGTGAATAATGTAATTGTTCGCGCGAACAATTCAATTAAGATCTGGACCGCCCAAAACAAGAATGGACAGTTGAGATTCTCACTACACAGCCTCACTACAAGCTCCCGGTTCCATTCCCATTCTATTATCTAGCCTCAAACGATGAACGTGGTTGATCTAATGGCAAATGCCTCTTCTGCCTCTCTTCGTCTTTCTGGACACGACTCTCTATATCTGTCTCTATCTCTCTCCCCACCACTTCCCCATCGCAACCCCTCTTCTCCACGATTCCAGCAACCACAACTAGCAACAAGTCAAAGTCCTAAGCCCTCCTATGAGCCCAAGAACCAGCATCAACAATGACTTTTGCCGCCATTCATAAACCCACTTTTGGCAATCACCCCACCGACTTTTAGTGACAAAAGAATCCTTCACTAATTATGGTACTACTCTGTCCTAGTGTTGCTCCATAAATCAATGCTCTATCTTCACTGCTCTCAGTTGATTTTTGAAGCCCCTACTTCTCCATTTGTTCCCGTTGATTTCAGCACGAGTTTTGGATTGTCTGAAAAATGGTGGTTTGTGAAGGTGTAATTCAGAGAGATTTAAGAGAAGGGTCTGTGGATGGTGGTTGATTTGGAGAGAAAGGTGGAGATCTTGCTTCAATCGATCATTTCGTCCCTTGTAATTTTAAACCATTTTTGTCCCTTAACCATCTGGAATTTGTTTTATTTATTGAATTTGGCAAAGAAATTTGAATTTTCTTAGATCTTGTTTGAATACGAAGTAAACTAGGTTATAAATTTGTGGTTCAATTGGTTAACGTACAGTGTAGCTTATCTGATTTGATCTTGATCATGCATTTTGCATTCACATTGTTTTGTAATTCTGATTAGCAATCAGGACAGTGGGATTCATGATAGATAGGAGCTTTGAAACGGTATCATTCACTGGGAGCACAGTCGTGGGAACAAATTTGGGCAAGAATGATTTTTAGTATCTGGTATCACATGACCATTTTTTACTTTACGGTAAGTGGGTTTTTCAAATATTTGGTAGTTTGCTTGGAACAAGTGATGGAACTTGATGTATCTTGATAATTCAAATGTATGAAAAGTTACAGTTGTAGTCGTAGGGATGACAAAAAGAAAGCAATAAAAAAAGGGTGAGAGGGGGTTGGGGGCAATTGTGAAAACGCCACTGTGGTGCTTGGGGGTGGACTTTGAGGGAAAGAAGATGGAGGGGAGAGAGAGAGAGAGAGAGAGGTAATTTTGATGGAAAGAAGATGGAAGGTAAATTAAGGAGGTCAGTGACATTTCCGAAACTGTGAGGGAGGTTCTTGCTTTTGTCAGAAACCTTACGGGAGATCAGTGAAATTTAGTCTCAAATTTTGAAGGAAAATAAACATGAAGAACAGAAAATATGTACAGATGTTGAGCACATATAGAAAAAAATTGGTGATAAGAAAGAGGAGTCATTGAACTCCTTAAACCAATATACCCCATACAAGTCGTAAGTAAATTGAGACGCGGTTATCAATGGGAAAAGTGATGTAGTTCTAGTAGAGAGCTTCGCCATTGATGTATTCTCACAGGCGTTGTTTGCTCTCCCACAGCCCCAACAACGCCAATTTTTTTTGTTCGAACCTTGTAGTTCTTAGCGGGTAGCAATGTTCACCAACTGCCACCTCTGTTTGGCGGGTGAACATATGAACTGTTATGCTGACAGATGGCACATTGTTAATGGTCTGAAGCTTTTTGTCAAGAAAAAACTAAGTAAACACCTACCATTTACTATGTTAATGGAGGTCAATTTTGTCATCAACATTTCCCTCATCCTCCGTTGGACTAGTAAACACCTACTGCTTTATTCCTCTGCTGTTGTCCTCCAATTTCTCTCATCCTACTGCCGGCCCCTTGGCCCTTCCCCTTGCGAAATTTCTTTGATTAAAGATAGAAGAAAATAGGGTGCGTGAGTAAAGTAACAAAACTACCCAAATGATCCAGATTGATTCATTGAAGTAACCACTCTACCATTAGTATACTAACAAAGGTAAAGGGTGGTGTGCATTGCAATGCTCTAAGAAAAACAGGGTTTAAGTTGATAAAATTAAACATTTAACGTTGAATTCACATTTAACATTAAGTTTAAAGAATCATACTAAATCATGGCATTTAAAATGTATTTCCCCCATATCCATGAATAGAAGTGGATCGTTGTTGGCTTGCTACCCACAGCCTCAAAGCAGCCTCTTTCGCATGCCCAAACCTAAACTAGGGTTTAATGAAGTCCAACACTTTTCCTTCCTTGGCCCTTAGATCTACCCTAGAATTTCAGAATGACTTGTCTCGGATTTACAGTTTACTTCTTTTTCTAATCCTGCACTCCATCACTTTAGAACCAAGTGGCACCCTTAAAATCTCTGACTCTTGTATATCCCTACATGGCTGCTATGCCCCTGTCAATGTCATAATTTATAGCACTAAGCCACTTTTGTATCAGAGTTGCAGGAAGTCGTGTACTTGTAATTGATCAGCATCAATCTTGTTGTAGATTGAAGGATCTTTTATACCCTACTGTTGGTATTTCTTCACTCTCATGTCTCACCCCAGAATTCATCTTCAAATCTCAAAGCATAGGCTCAACTAAGCAATAAGCAAACTACTTTTGTAACGCATTGTTAGTGTTAAGTAATACAATCCCATATTGCTTGGGTATGAAATGGGTGATCACTTAATAACATGGGGGACATCTCCACTCATCCCAATCGGTTTTGAGATGGATATAAAGTTTCCACATAGTATCAGAGCGGGGTCCATTCCATCCCACATTTTAAAAGTTCTCAATCCACACCCCACGATGACAGATCCAGCAAAAAGGCTGCATAATGATAGACCCAAAAAAGAGGCTACACCCCACGATGACAGATCTAGCAAAAAGGTTACACGATGATAGACCCAAAAAGAGGCTACACGTGATAGACCTCAAATGCGGCTGCACGTGAGGGGGGATGCCACAATCTCACATTGCTTGGGTATGGAATGGGTGATCACTTAATAACATGAGGGACCCCTCGGCTCATAGCCAATTGATTTTGAGATAGATATAAAGTTTCCACTGGTAGCTCCACAAACATGCACAAAGAAAGTATGGAATTGGTGTCTATATCTTTTCCTTTTACATATCATTCTAGAGATGACTCTTATTGTGCCAAGTTTGACAACTCAAGAGAGACTGAGAGAGAAGTAATATGCCGATAAACATATTCATTGACAACCTATTTTAACGACGATTGTATATCACTTAATTATTTTGAGGAAGAACATTGTGTCTGTCAGCTCAAGAATATAATGCTGCAAAATATTAGACAGGTTTGTGCCAGTGTATACTAATACTGTATAGACTGCCTGAGTATGGTGGACCCTCCCAATGGCAATTTTGTAGTATAATGTTCAGATAACTGTGCTTGTTTTCATATGTTCAGTTCAACTATCCAGAGAAAAATGGATTCTTCTAACACTGAATTCATTTGTTATTTGCAGAAACATGCTTGTTAATAGTAAGTTCTTTTTTTTTGAACATTTACATGTGAAAGCCTTTGAGTTTGAACTTCCGTTGTACCGAAAAAAAGAAAGCCTTTGAGTTTTAAATTTCTACCATTATATGCAGTTATGTTAGCTCTTAGCACTGTCTATGTTAACTTGCAGGACAGGAAGGTAGTTGTCCTTGCTAATCTGAAGCCAAGGAACATGCGTGGTGTCAAGTCATCCGGAATGCTTATGGCTGCTTCTGATGCATCACATGAGAATGTGGAGCTTCTGGTTCCTCCTGATGGTTCCAACCCAGGTGAAAGGATATGGTTCGGCTCTGCAGAAGAAAAAGAGAACCTGCCTGAGGCTGCCACCCCGAACCAGGTAGTAATTTGGTTGAAGAATTCAACATTTGACTGCACCAAAACTTTAGAAAATATGAAACCATTAAGAAAGTGAATTGCCAAGAACCCTGTTTTAATTGATTTGTATATAAGATAGCCATAGCATGCCTTTATATAGGCTACAAGATTTGGTGACAAGGAAACCTAGACTAATAAGGAAACATGGATAATAACCTAGACTAAACAAGAAATATAATAACAAAAACCTAGAAAACATGGTAACATAATAATTTCTACTGGTATTCTGAAATCCCCTCAAACCCAAGTAGGTCTACCAACTTGAGTTTGAAAAATAAACCAGGAGGAGCCAGGAGGAGAAGCCATGAGCTTGGAGAAACCAAAGAAGCCAGGAGCCTAGAAACTAATAAACTAAGATTGCGACAAGAAAGCACATGGACGCTGTTAAGTTTTGGGGGAAAATTTGGATGAGTGAGCCAGGAATTTTGAGAGATCTCGATTGATGCGGAAGAAGCTGGGAAGGAAGAGCCCACGAGTGCTAGCGGGGAAGAGGCGTGGTGGGTGACGAAATAAAGAAGGTTAGGGTTGGTTGTGAGGAGAACAAGGCAAGTGAAAGCAAGAAGCAGCTTGATAAAGTGTACTATGGGTGCCTGGCAGACGGTGTCGAGGCTTAGGCTGTCCGCGGGAAAGCGACTGCCCCACAAGGCCTAGATCTTATGACTCTGATACCATGTTAAGAAAGTGAATTGCCAAGAACCTTGTTTTTCCTTGATGTGTATAAAACATAGCTGTAGCATGCCTTTATATAGGCTACAAGACTTTGTGACTAAGAAACCTAAACAAATTAGGAAAACATGCATTATGCATAACAAGGGTACCTAGACTAATAAGGAAACGGGAATAATAACCTAGACTAAACAAGAAACAGAATAATAAATCCGAAAGCATGGTAACACAATATTTTCTAATGTTGTTCTAACATACCAAAATGATGAATAGAAAAAGAAGTGAGGAAAGTATTGTCATGCATGTGTTAATGAAATAGGAGCTACTTCTGCAATGAAAGTGCGTTGAATTACAATGTTCTTATGGTTTACCAGCTAAGTGGAAGGATAATTTTGCAAAGGTAGTAATGATCTTCAAATTTAACTACCAAGCACGCTATTTGGATTTTGTTTGTTGCATTCAACGTGCTACTGCTGTGTTATCCAAATTGCTCTGGAAAGCGTATAGCTTCGAGGATAGAGATAGTGTTTTCAGCTTGTTGCTGTGCGTCGCTGTACAGATGTATTATTTGGCCCGTCTATGTGCTGGAGCGCTTTTTCGTTTGTGTACGAAGAACGGCAATCTTGTATGGCATATATCCTAAATAGCAGCATGTTGTAAATTATCCCTGTAAAACCCATTTCTAGGCATTGTATGACAAATTGGTTCTTACCACCATCTCAATATAGCTAGTGAGGTCCCACTTCGGTTTCATTTGTATGTGCATAATAGTTTATACATATCGGGTTTTGTTCGATTGTTTCCATCGGATCAAATAAGTTAATCTTGATGTAATTTGTTTGGAAAAGGTTATCTCGGTACACCAATGATCTATCAGGCATTCACAGTTTATTTTCTCATTATCTTTGGTTCTTGCTCGGATTTTTTATAACATGCAGATCCAGAAGAAAAAGATATGGGAATTGGTGCAGCCACATCTTAAGACTGATACTTCTTGCGTTGCTGCGCTTGGGGGGCATGTCATGCGAACATCAGCAGGTGTGGTTTCCTGCAGATCTCTGAGGAATGCAAACGTATCATGATCAAACTTAGAACTTCATCCAATTTTGACTTTTGAACATAGTCATCTAACCTTGCTTAGTGTGATTTTTTACTGATATGTGGAAGAGCGTGTTGTTTAAGCATTTTCTTATGTTCGAATGGTCAAAATTTGTTGCCTGCCTTTTCAGTGTCGTCGTAAAACACAGGACGAAATTGTACTGTGTTTTCCTTGGTGGGTTTGTAGTTCTTCAACAATGAGATTTCTTATGAAGCTAGTCCTGTTGGGAGTGAAACCTGTTCTTAAGCAACGCGGTAGCGCTACCAAGGTTTTGGGGTAGCGCTACCCAGGACCTATTTTGGGAACAGAATGTTTTGGAGCGCTACAGGTTTTTCCCTGTAGCACTACCGAGGCCTTTAAATTGTTTTTTAGGGTTTTCTGGTACGTGTGTCGCCTTACACATATAAAAGGGACACTTAGGGCCGCCCCCATTGTAAGGTGGATTATTGTTCATCATAGTGAAACACCCCAGCACCCCGTGGAGTACGATTAAGCAATCAGCTTAAGTCGGAACCACGTAAATCTCTGTGTCTTGTTCTTTCTTGCTTTCTCATTGTTTTCTGTTCTAGATTTGTTCTTCGATTGTGTGTGTTTGTCTGTGGGTTTCAAGCGCGCGAATCCCCAACAAGCCCTACTTAAACTAAGGTAATATTAGGAAGCCATCAGGTTGGATACCGTCGAGATTTAAGCTAGTTTTTGGTGGAATTATGTTACATGGAAACTTACTATTGATATGGAAAGATATATATTATGTAACCATATAATTTTTGTCAACTTAAAGGGAATCATTCAGAAAAATTGAGAAGGGAAATGAATAATAGAGAAACAGGACTCTAAGAAGAGGAAGAAGAGAGAAACAAAGAAAGAAAGAAGGGAAAGAAGAACCTGGTTGCAAGCTTTTACAATATTTTTAGTTGTTAAAAGTAGACACGGTCAACCAATTAATTTCGGCATCAGCGAACTCCGAACTCCAAGGTCTCAAGTATATCTCATACTTTCGGTGGTATTTAAAAACACCGTAAAGGTGGGTCGGAAGAGATTAAGTTATTTTCACCGCCGTTGAAAACAAAAGTTTTTCCAAATCGATTGCATTGCGTCATGTGTCCAAACAGTGGTCTCAAATAGTAGAATATCGATATGTGGCGTAATGCGATTGATTTAGAGGAAACTATTGTTTCTACTGGCGGTGGGAATAATTTAAACTTGGATCAGAAAGGTACCTAATTATTCTTTCGGAAAACATATGGGTACATGTTTTTGTTACAGAAAATGTACCAATTTCTGTTTCGGTTACATAATACGAGTAATCTATTCGACTCAAAACTAGTATTGCGATTGGAACTCTGTCTAATTCATAAACAGAAACATAAATCTTTATTTTCGAACATTGTTTTTCCTTTTCACTATATCTGTATACTCTCTCCGTCTCTTCTTAAATGATTCATATGAGAATAGGTGCAATTTCAAACCCTTAAAAAACATATTTCTCTATATAACTTTTTAATCTTTTTTTTGCACCAAATGAAAAAAAATGAAAAATGTTATACGAAAGTACATTTTTAAAAGTCTGCGAAAATACAGAAACTAGCATATTTTTAGCGCTACCAGATTATCTATTCCCAGGAAACAGAAACTAGCATATTTTTTCTTTCGATTAGCAAACTATTATTATTTTTTTGGTTAAACGAAACAGTAAAATAATTGTATAAACAAAACACAACCAAATCAATTCTCCAAAGTTGTGGTTCACTGGTTCTGATTAAATAGCTTGCTAAGCAACTCAGTTGTAGTGATAATATGGTGGGGATATAACAGGAGGGGATAAGATGTGGGTATGATTGGAGAAGGATTATTTGAGTTTTCCAATGGATTTTAATTTTTTTTTGATAAAATCAACCCCTTGATTTTATCCATTCGTGAAGACATTTGATAAAATCTATAGATTTTTGAGTTTTTTGAATGCAAAAACCCATAGATTTTATCACATGTTTTCACGAATGGATAAAATTAGGGGGTTGATTTTATCAAATGTTGATAAAATCCATTGGAGAATTCAGCCTTAGAAGGGGGACTAAAATACTTAGGTTTGTTTAGTAGTATTTATAGAAGGTGAGATATGTATTTACTTGGTTCATTTTGCAGTTGATACGAGTCGTTGGATGGTATACAATTCTACGAGTCGTTGGATAGTATACAATGCTGTCACATTTCTATTTTGCCCTTATTCCATTGTGGTTTAAAGCCCATGATGTCTCTATTTTAATTTTAATTTTAATTTTTTAATCGATTATTATTTTCATTAATAAAGTGTATATTGTTTATATAAATATGACATATGCAGACGCTTTTTATCCATGGGTAGTGGAAAGAATAAAATATGGCAATTCGACCATAATATTGGCGATTCGACCATATTTATATTACAAACAAAAAGCCCAATGTCGGGGGATCAAAATTTCCAAACCCAACTCCACACTTACCTTCTTCAAGGCTGTGTTTGGAAATTAGGGAAAAAAAGATAAAAGAAGAGAAAATAATTAAGAAGGAAATTAAAAAGAAAATTGAGGAGAAAATGAGAGGAAAGTTGAATATTTTCCTTCCTCTTTTTGTAGAATCAAACAACGGAAGGGAATTTTTTTTTTTAATTTTCTCACCCTTTCTCTTCCTTTCCCTAAGAACCAAACAGACCCTAAATTTACATTATTTTCTATTCATCCACCACACACGAGCGCCTAATTAAATTGGATAGTACTATATGAGAAATGAACTCTTAACTGAATTACATGCTTGAGAAGCCTTTAATTTACCTCCTATTTGGTGAGAAGAGGAAGAAATAGAGAACTGATTTTACGGAGATCTTCCACTCGGTGCACTGCCGTCGGGTGCCGTTTCTTGTACCGTTTCATGTTTTTGTTCCTGTTCCAAACACTTTTAGAGAAAGAGCAGGGCCGACCTTGACTTTTAGAGGGCTTGAATTTAACAAAGGTCATTCAATTGTCAGCTTACACAATAAGCATACATAAAGATTAAAAAAACACGCACTCCAGTGTACTTTGTACTACATTTTTATTTATTGTCACATATTTCAATACATTTTTTAATCCCTCGTGACATTCCAATGGCCTAATTTTAAAAAATTTCCAATGAACAAATCACATTTCTCAGAACAAAAGAACATTGATCAATAAGAAAAAATCTCAAAAAAAAAAAACCTATTACTTTAATATTTCAAAAGCATCATTTTAATATCACTGATCCAAAAAAATTAAACATTTCAATATTTCAAAGGCATCACTTAAAACCGGTTCAAGAGTTCAAGCAATGTAAACCAAATCAACATAAAACCAAAAAAAAAATAAAAAAATTTAGAAGTATGACGTGAGAGGAGAGGAGAGAGAGAGAGAGCAATTTTGTTGGGTAAGCGGTGAGCCCACTGGTCTTTCAATTTCAGAAGGAAAAGACCCCTTCCTAATAGATTTCTTAGTTTGCCAAAAAGGTGACTAAGTTGTTTTTTTTATTTTTTTATTTTTTCCTTTTACAAAATGGGTCCTTTGATTATACAATTTACAATCATGCCATCGCAATTTTTGGGCCTTTGTTTTGATTACATGATTTGTTTTGATTACATGATTGTTATTAGGTGGGTTTTCCTGAATACGTTCTACTATTACATAAAACGACAATGTCTTGGGGCCCCTAAAAAACAGCATTTTCATTGGGCCAAAAGCCCAGGGCCAGTACTGAGAAAGAGAAGGGCTGTGTTTGGATCGGTTTTCAAAAGAAATTTTTGAGAATGTGTTTGGTTGTGTTTTTAAAAATGAGAATAATGAGATAATGATTAGAGAGAGAAATTAAATAATAATGTAATGAGTGGAGAGAAAATATTTTTTAATACAAAGAAATTTTTGAAATTTTTTTTTGAAAAGGGGAGAAAAAAGAAAAAGAACAATTTTGCTTCGAGAACGTTTTCCCCATGGCAGGGAAGGTTTCTACAGTTTTGCTTCGCTTCCATTGCAGTGATATATAGTTTTTTTTTTCCACTACTATGAGATATATCATTCTGATCATTACTAATACGATTTTTTCCCCATGTTGTTGTGGATAGAGAAATAAATAGAAGGAAAATAGCGGCCATCACCCAGCAACCTAAAAATTCGAAACACCAATAATTTGTCGATGATCGATTGAGATCATCGTTTTGGGATTGGTAAAAGATTTTCAATTTGATTTGGGGTTTGCAGCGAAGTCAAGAAAATGGCAGTTGTGGAACCGAAGAAGATCATCATCGACACCGACCCCGGCATCGGTAATCGATCCTGCTTCATTCACTCTTCTTCCATCTTTCAACTTGCGATAAAAAAAACGCAAAGCCCATACGTATAAATCGCAATTTTCTTCTTTTCAGCTTTAGGATCATCCGTATCACGGTGCTTTACTTTTTATGATTCGTTTTTTATCATGAACTGCCATACTAAATTAAATTATCTTTTTTTATTTTATTTTTACCACCCCTTATTGATCGATGGCTTTGACGATCCATCTTTGTAAGAAACAAGGGTTGGCAAAGTGGACATGAGAAAACAATAAGTGCTTATCATAAAGTCGCATGTTCAGATTCCATGGAAACCAATCATCCCAAACCTTGCGGCCACTGGGTTATGCCTGATCGTTACTTTTAGGCCTCGGAATTAGTCGAGGTGCGTGCAAGCTGGTGGACCAGATGTTCGGTTATTAAAAAAAACCGAAAAGATCCATCTTCATAGGAGAATTGATTTTTTTTTTTTTTTTGATAACTCAGAGCCAGTTTACGTGAGCTGGCTAATTCTGGGGATCAATTCATAGGAGAATTGATCTTTTTATAGATAGATAGAAAGAATTGAGGGCTATTGAAAGTATGAGATTGAAACATCTACTCCTATTGCAATGAATTTTGTTTCTGAAGGATTGAGTGGCCATAGGAGGGTTTGGCATGACTTTTTTTGCAATCACTTTTTGTCCATTCTAATGCCTTACAAGAAAAAAAATGCATGCAGATGATGCCATGGCAATATTTGTGGCATTAAGGTCACCAGAAGTGGAAGTGATTGGACTCACAACCATATATGGGAATGTCTATACAACACTCGCTACTAGAAATGCCTTGCATTTGGTAATATGCTCTTCTTCTATGCGAAACCGAAAAAAATCTACTTCAAATGATAAAGGGCAATGGATCTTGTAAAACTTCGGTTCAATTATATATCCTTTTGACAAAACTAGATCAAACTTTTTGATAAGATCTGTCAACCAATCTAACATTTGTCAAGTTATATGTTTTCTGCTGCTACTTCTCACTCGCGCACTCTCTTTTATGGTTTAGTTGGAGGTCGCAGGTAGGACTGACATCCCGGTGGCTGAAGGATCTCATGTCACAGTCACTGTATGTAAGACTCTTGATCTTGATTCTTCTATGAAGTAACCATTAAGATTGCATCTTGACGTTGCACTTTTTTCTTTTTAATGGTGCTCATCTCTTTCTCACTGGCTCCCTCTATCTATCTATCTATCTATCTGTTTATCATGTTAGAGTACCAAGAATCTAGTAAATGTCACGTGCTTTCAATAGTCATTGATCAAACTTTATTAGTGTTTGTACTCCTCGAATGTTTCCCTTATATGTGAGTTGCATTCTTGAGATACGGGCAATATAGTATTGAGTTTAACTGTGAATCTAATTAATGTCGTTGATATGGTTTACAACTCATGGTGTTTAATAGGTTTATGGATAATTGGTCAAATTTTGATTAATTTACGAACCAGTATATTCTAGTATCTAGATACTATTCTACAAAAGTTGAGTTTTCTCTTGATTTATTTGGATTGAATTTGATACTTACCTCAATAAATTTGTTTATTTGTTTATTTTTTGTTTTGAATATCTGCATCAAGGATCAAAGTAAAATCCTAGGAAGCAAAAATGTGTCAGAACATCTGCGAAGAACTTCGAAAACATAAGGGAAGTAACAAAAGTTTTGGGAAATGTATGAAAATTTCATTGTCGTATTGCAAATAGGTGTTGAAACAACTCAATGATTGAGTAAGTTTCTTACTGATTTAGTGAGTTTCAATATGTTTTGATGTAAACATTGGATGTTGTGATTGCACTAATGTGCTGTTTCGTATTCCTAAGAAATACATAAGTTTTGACTTTTTCGACCAGAATGGAACAAGTTTTTGTCCCTTGTTCTGAGTATTACAAAATAGAAAATTGATGAATGAGAAGATAATTTTTTCATGTGCATTTACTGAACGACTTATGATTGCCTGCCAAAATAAAATAATCTACTGATACTGGATTGAAGGAGCAGATGAAAGTGTTAGTTGCCATTGCTAAACAACCAAGAAATGCCCACTAAAATACAACTTATGGATGTTCGTATGATTGAAGGAGCTGAATCAACTTCTAAGCAAAGGCAACTACACTTGTTTGATTGGAGAATATTTTCAGTATATGTCCTGTTTTTTCCAGTCTGAAGGAGGAATATCTCTCATGCATTCTGGTGAAACTTGTTTCCACCACTTATTATGGTGAGAAAGCTCTTGATTGCTTTAGGTATAGGCTTGAAGCCCAGGTGTTCTTTTATATTTTTATCTGGAATGCTGTGCACAGATGATTAATTTGGTGTTCTGGCCTCATCTTTGATGTGTTAATTGTTGTGCCTAAACAACGAAGACGAAACGAGTAAAGTTCAATTTGTTGCTGATTGAAATCCAAATTACATCTTTATGCACTTGGACACCATTTTTGGCCATTTATAAGAATAGAAAAATGTTAAAGCTTGTCCCACATTAGTTAATTATAACCTCCAAAGCCAGTATATGAGCCTGGGCAGCCTCTTCACTCATCGCCAATTGGTATGGAGTTGGATGCTTTAACCAAAACTACTAATTATCTTGCTAAAAAAGAATACAAAGAAAACATAGGCAATAGAAAGGCACTCGGTGCTGGCAGATTGAAGAAAACTGCGCATGGTAATGGAAATCGTGTGATTTTGTTCCTGTTTGTATTGCTCTCATTGGTAGTATCTAAATAAAATAAAATAAAATAGCTTCTGGAATCTTCTGTGAATATGCTCATCTCAAACTAGTGTCTGTTTGAGCAATACAAAGATTTGACTGGTTAATGAAATCGAAGAATAATGAAAATGACAAACATTGTTTTCTCCCCCTTTGGAAGGGTTCTTTTGATGATGTATTGCCAACTGGAGCATTTAACATAAATAGGCTTTAACACTTGATATTTCTTTAAGGTTATATGATTTTAATATCCAGTTTCTGGAATGAAAACCTTGGCTAGTTATCCTCCAGTTATGAGGATATCATGTTATTGAATTTGTAATACCTCTAGTTTTACTGAAGATTCTTCCCCTCATTGATTTGCTCAGATAAGATGACTATCTGTTTTTCCTTTTCCTTTCAAAATTGTTCAAACTCTGCATTTTATGCATTCTTACACAATTCTTACCCTGAGAGTCACATGCTGCAGCTGAAATGTAAAATTGATTTTTGTATTTCTGGCTGAGTAAAGAAAGGTACAAAACTCCGAATAGCTGACTTTGTGCATGGTGCTGATGGACTGGGCAACCAAAACTTCCCCCCGCCTGTAGGAAAGCCAGTTGAACAGTCAGCAGCTGCTTTTCTTGTGGAGCAAGCTAACCTTTACCCTGGAAAAGTCACTGTGGTGGCGCTCGGCCCTCTGACAAATATTGCTCTGGTCAGGTTCTTGATCTTCTTTCATGGGCTTTGAAAGAACGCTTCTGAGTGGAAATTGTGCAATGTTGGGTAGAATGTTGCTTATTTGGTTTATCAATTGATGCAGGCTATTCAATTAGATCCCGCTTTTACTAAAAATATTGGTCAGATTGTCATTCTTGGTGGTGCTTTTGCAGTAAATGGAAATGTGAATCCAGCTGCGGAGGCCAATGTAAGTTGCTCATTGTTTGTCTATGTGGACAGATTGTGTCAAGACTGTGACTTCAGAAACCCTAAGAATGGTGCTACACGTCTCAAGTGCCTCCAGAATCCCGACTTGTCAAAACTCTAATGAAGTTGAATAGTCATGTCCCCGTCATGTAGCAGATATATGTTCTTGAGTTTGTTTTTCTTTAGTTTCCATGGATTGCATGAGTTTGCTTAGCGTGTCTTATTGTAGTCGGTGCTCAGCCAGATTATCAGGGGTCTACAGTGTGATAGGAAGTCCAGCTATTCATAAACGTAATTTCTTGTTTTCAAGAGTGTTTTATGTTCTGCTGCAACTTGGTCACTCTTAAATTTGATGTATTTCCAATATATGATATTAAATGTCCTATGTGTTCCTGGATTGGACCAGATTTTTGGAGATCCAGATGCTGCAGACATCGTGTTTACAAGTGGGGTGGATGTTTTGGCTGTTGGCATTAATGTTACCCATCAGGTCGTTATGACAGGTATTACTTTAGGTCACGTACATATTCATATATCTGTGTATAATATATGTATCCATCATCTTTCTGCCGATAAACTATTTACGAATTACGGTGTGTTCTCTTATAGGTAGGTACCATAATTATGGTTGTAGTTGTATATTTAATGTACTGTAAATTTACAATCACCGCCCATGCGCTCATAGTGCTATTTATCTTTGCACAATTACAAGTAGAAGCTTTCTTTTGGTAAATTCTAATGTTTCATTTCTATGCTTACGCGAGTTCCCTTATATGGTTGGAGGCATTAGGAAAGTGAAAGATGTGGTCAGAAGAAAATTTCTTTATTTAGTAAACAGAGGGGTAAGGAAAACTAAAAGTGGAGGGGGCCAAATTCATCCAAAACCATTTTCATATTGCTGTATTGTGTGTTTTCCCTTCAAACCATATCCTCTATCCCATAAGCAAGGGCAAAGTGTGCATAGATGTATACCCACTTTCTCTACATCCCTTCTGTTAGATAGTTGATATGCATTGTTGGGACCATTTCCTAACAACTTAAGCTTTTGGGAGAGTTGGTAACTTAACATGGTATCAGAGTCTTTGCGAAAGGTCCTGGGTTCAAGTCTCTCTGGTTGCATTTGTTCTCCGTTTGCATTCTGTTTCTCCCCTTCGTATTTTGTTTTACTAAATCCCTGAAATTTGCATCTCCATGCAAGATGGAGTTGCATGTGAGGGAGGATGTTAGATAGCTTGATATACATTGGCGGTCCCATTTCCTAACAGCTTAAGCTTTTAGGAGAGTTGGTAACTTAACAGCTTCATACTCACCTTGCAAGTGCAGGGAAGCAAAGGACAGTTTTGCTCCTTCCTACTCTTTCAAAATTTACATGCCATTGCCTTCGTTGGAGTTTCTCTTTCTCCTTCCAAATGTTGCCTAATTATTGTAATAGGATTAGGAGATTTTCTCAATTTTACTGGATTTCCTTGACACTATGCGAGCTTATTAGTCTAACCCAATGAAGTCATCGCCCAACTTATTGGATTGAGGCAGATGAATGCTTTTGAAAGCTTTTGCAGAGTTTGTTTGAAGAGGGCTTGAATACACCTTGAGTGTGATGGGATCAGTTCCAAACATAAAAGGAAATGACATTTTTGGAAATAGGGGTACTTAAATATCCTACAGTTTTGGTTCAATACTTTTGAAATTATAATTTTTTTTTCCGAAAGCTTTAATAATATTAAAGTCACCCTGTCGTGTCCCTAGTGTCTCACCGTAAAAATTACTAAACTATAATGGACTCGTCACGTGTTTGCGGAGTGTCACGTATCCATGGAGTATCCACCACAGATTCAACGATCTATAGGCAATGTTCTAAAACTTGCTAGGCGCTAGTCGGGTGGAAGAGAGAACGCATAGTGATTAGGCCGAATTAATTGGGGCCTAGAGATTAGTCGGTTTCTCTATTTTGTTAAAAAATCCCCCCAAAAAAAAAAAAAAAGTTTTGAGTAATAAATGACATTAGACTAGGAAGAAAAGAATTGAAGTAAAAACTAAAAAAGTAACTAGTAGAGTTGAAGAATAAAAGTTCGATGATCAAAGTTCAAAACAGAATAGTTGTGAAAATAACACTGAACCCCTGTATCTTTTTATAGTGGATGTTTGGACTTTTAACCTAAACACATTTTCATTATAATGAATTAGACCAGCATAATAGTCGCTGCCAAGCCAACTAATCCCGGGCTAATCCCCACCTAGCCAATTAATCCCGACTGATGGGCAAAATGCCTAATCAATGCTTAGGCCCTAAAATCTAGGCGTTTTGTGGCCACCTAACACTGCCTATACTGACTTTTAGAACACTGTCTCTGGGAGTATCACCACTTCATAGGTAATTGCTCTATGGCAGTGAGTGATGTAAATGTATTTTTGAATTTTCACCTTAAATTAAGGCCTCCAATTTTGATGAGAGACTTATCACAGATGTTGATTGATCTTACGATGCTTTAAGGCAACTTGCAGTGGAGGTTTTGAATTCTATCTTGTAAGTAGTTGTGATTGTTTGTGCGTGGTATGAGTGGAAGAAGCAAAGAAGAAACAGGTAGGGGGAGAGAGAGTGAGTTTTATTTGAGTTTTAATCCTGTAAAATTATGAGTTTGCTTCATAGACTTTGTGTGTTTGGTTTTGAATCTGCTCAATTTATTCTCATTAGAGGTATTAGAGCCCCGAGATCTATATTTGATAAAACCCGACACTGTTCTCTCTCACACCAGAAACTCGACTATGTCAAAACATGTTCATGACCGTAGAAATTGCTTTGTCTCCCCAAAGCGAGTTGATTGCTGCAGAAATCATGCGAAACTGGTGCTCTTGCGCTCACACAGGCCATTTGGAGACTCTGACCGTACACACTCCGGTAAACTGTATATGGGCCCCTCTTCAGATTTGGCCTTACTCGAAAACTGATCCAGTAAAGATGTCTTAATTGTCAATGGTGATAAATTGCAATCAAAGCCCATGCATCTTTGGAGTCATCCAGATTAGTCCCTGATAGTTTTTGAAGATTCATTTAAGTGCTTCTCAGCCTATTATCTAAAGCGACTGTTTTGGAACCAACTTTGGACTCTGTTTTTACGAATTATGCTCCAGAAAATACTCTTTTTTCGGAAACAAGCCTATTAAACCATCAAATGGCCAACCAAAACAATCATTTTACTCCTAAGTTTCGTCATTCATGTAAAAACAATTACAGAAACTTGAGCATTTAAATGAAAGGTTAATTGGCTCACTAGATTTTTCGGACATGGTGGAGCAAGGCTATTCAGAACTGGCTCCCAAGAAGAAGCTGATAAACTTGATTCTCAGAGAACAGCACTCAAAGAAACACATAGAAGAGATAAAAGAGCATTTTAAGTTATTTGGAAGGTTAATTAGCTGTCTAGATTTTTCGGACATGGTGGAGCAATGCTATTCAGAACCGGCCCCCAAGAAGAAGCGGATAAACTTGATGCTCAGAAAACAGCACTCAAAGAAACACATAGAAGCAATAAAAGAGCATTTTACTTTATTTGTCAACGAATTGATGAATATTATCAAGGAATTGATGAACAAAGTTTCTAGAAAATTTCCTCTAGAAAATTCTCCAGATTTCTTACTAGTGGAATTTAAACTAAAGAAGTTGAGCTATCTTGCAAGACTTATGATCAAATAGCTGATCTTTTCACAAATCCCTTGGTCGCTTTGGTGTTAAACCGTGTGAAGTTTTGCTTGAAATGAAGAAATTTGAATTTAAACGATTATGTGATGTTTCACCTTCCGGTCTCTGTTTGAAGCCCAGGATGGCCCAGCCGCACAGTAGTTGGTAGACCCAAGTTTGGTGAGAGGCTGATCAAAAAGCTGCAATTGATCTTACGCTGCTTTAAGACCACTGGCAATGGAGGTTTTTAATGGCCTCTCTCAACAGTCGTGAATTCTATCCTCTAAATAGGTGTCATCGTTTTGTGTATTCACTCTATTGTATGGGTCAAAGTAGCCAAGAATAAATAGAAAGGGTGGGAGAGAGAGTGTTATCTTCAGTTTCAATCCCATAAAATTTCGAGGTTGCTTCATATATTTTCTGTGTCTTTTTTAGAATCACCTCAAGTGATTGTCATCAGTAAGTACAAAATCTTGGAAGTGTTCCCTTGTTTCATTGAAGTTTATTGCTTTTGTTGCTACCAACAGAAGGTTTGGGAAAGGCATAAATGATGAGACAGGTACAACATTCTGTTGATCAATTTTAAGATGTATATGTGGGTCTCTCTTTGTTTCTTCAGCTATTTATTTTGTGACAGAATAAGTTTGTCTTCTTCATGCCCTTAGATGTAACTTAACCAGTCTCTATGCATCGCAGATGGTGATCGTGATAGGCTGGCAAACTCGAATGGAAAATTTTCCCAGTACCTGTGCCAGATCTTAGATGTGTACTTTTCGTATCATCGTGATGCTTACAACACAAAAGGTGCTTTTAGAGGAAGTAGAACACAGTGAGATGGTAGGACATGTTTTTCATCTGACATACTGATAGTTGTTTTGGACTCGATGTAGGTGTTTATCTTCATGATCCAACAGCTCTTCTTGCAGCTGTTAATCCTTCACTGATCACTTATATAGAAGGGGTCGTGAGAGTCCAAACAATTGGCATCACTAGGGGCCTCACACTATTTTACAACAAACAGAAAAGGTAGGGCTATTGAAGCTTCAAATCACTCGTTATTTTATTTGAGTCAAGGGAGATGCATAGGCTATTAATGATCAATTTATTTGCTTGCGTCCTTGGATTGTATATCAAATGTTGATTTCCCCAAGCGTAGGGTTCAGGTGACGCGTGGCATAATAACCGGAAGTCAGGGTCGAATCCACAGGGACCGAATGAGCTAAGCGTGTAAATTGACTCGTGAATGCGGCAAACTTGGCTTTGGTGATTTGTGGGTGGAATTAACTTAACTACGTGAATGACTCGAGAGATTAAAAGACTAAGTAAAAACAAGGCTAAGTCAAGGGGTTCACAACACCCATGCCTTAGGCCGATCCACTTTCCTCTAAAATAACCGGCTCGGGGCGTCGTTAAACGACCCCGAACGGAAGATTTGGTACTTAAACTCGTTTGACTAGAAAAATGGTGTTTCTCAAAGAATAGGATTCTTGTGCCATTTATACAAACATTTTGATTGCCATAGCCCGAAGCATCCCACGTGCCAAGTTGTCACACCCTTGGCTACGCGTGATCAACGGGATTAACTACCCAAATTTTGATACATATTAACATGCGAAGTTTGCAATATTGGCGAGGAGAGTGAATTTATCTAAGTCACGGGGTGCTAATCACCCCATGACCGAGCCTAAATCGACTACTCAATCATAACTACGGAAAACATGACTAATCTTATAAGGGAAATAAAGAACATAACAAGTAGCTTTAAGAACTGATTTTTAAGGAAGATTCTAGGTCTACCTATAACATTAATTCATGAGGAATTCACAAACAACGCTTGGAAAGTGAAGATTTCTAAGGAAGTAGCTAAGAAAACACAAAAACAAAATAACCGATAAAAACGTAAATAAACTGGATTTATATAAAGTTTAGAGTACGTACTACAACATTAAATGAGAAGGTTTACCTTGAATCTAAGTGACAAACATGGAATTCTAGAGAGAAGGTGGAGCTTTCATGGAGGTAGAGAGAGAGAGAGAGAGAAGAAAACAAAAACTAACCTAAAAAGTCTGAGTTTTTGGCTTATAAAGCCCTAAAAAGTCGTGCCAAATAATTGCAAAAGTGCCACAAGATATTTTAGATCGGGCTCAAAAAGTGCAGAAAATTTGCAGGGATACCGATATCTCGAAAATCAAGCTATCGGTATCTCGCTCAAAATGACCTTCTATTTCAGAGATACCGGTATCCCCAAAATCAAGCTACCAGTATCTCACTTCAAAATGTGAAATTCTTCAAGCAGATTTTTGACCCAATTTCGCGGGCACGTCCTGGCTTCGTCCGAACTCGGAATGAGGTGATTCTTGAACCGTTGGAAAGCTCTATGAGTCTAATTTCAAACCCAATTGACCTCATCTTCATAGCCTTTGTATCTTGAGAGAAATGAGTCTTTTCCTCTCAATTAGTCAGATTTTCTCAAGGCTCATTACTCTAGATGTCTTGTTCCTTTGTTCCGGGCCTTCGTTGAACCTTCCAAAACTTCTTGAATTGACTTCTGAGCTTCGGCAATTGTCCTCCACGGCATTGCAGGACCTTGGGTACTTCCGGATACGACCAAGGATTATTTGGAGCTTTAGACACTCCTTTTTAGCTCCGATTTTCTGAAACTTATCAAAAATACAACTCGCGCAAAATCAACATATAAAGGCACAAAATGCACGTGTGTGTGATCATGACGAGCGAGATAAGTCTTGATATATACAACATTTGGGGCTTATCATTATTCAGTAAAGTTAAATTGGTAGATCAAACAAGCCCATTTATTTATGTAGTTCCATGGTGCATATCGATAATTAAGAGCATCTGAGGCGGAATTTGCAAAAAATAGCTTCAAAACTGTACTTTGCTACCTTTGCACATCATTTGAAGGGTGAGTTAGTCGACTGAACCCCAGCAGACTCTGCAAACTCTAGTTTATTTATTTTTTATTTTTATCATTTTATATCTTTTATAATTTATGAACAAATTGATCACCATTTTCTTTTACATAATATAATTTGTTGTTGCCATTTATTATTAGTTGTCTGCTCTTGCTTTTCTAGCCTTACCACTTGCCAATGAATCCACGTATTGTGTATGTTGGGATTAAGAAAGAAATTCAGATTGTCCCTCATCAACACACGTAGAAAAAGATATTTTTGGATTATGAAAATCATTTTCTTGAAAATTCAGGGAACTCATGTTGAGGTTAGAAAACATTAGGAGAGGGGAAAAAGTTCTCAAGATTTGGCAGTGGAAAAGCCCATCAAAAATTAGGCTGTGTTTGGATTGGTTTTCAAAAGAAATTTTTGAGAAGAATTTTTGAGAATGTGTTTGGTTGTGTTTTTGAAAATGAGAATAATGAGATAATGATTAGAGAGAGATAGAGAGAGAAATTAAATAATAATGTAATGAGTGGAGGTAATGAGTGGAGAGGAAATATTTTTTAATAGAAAGAATCTTTTTGAAAATTTTTTTTGAAAAGAGGAGAAGAAAGAAAAAGAACAAGGAATTAGTATTTACTGTCAATGGAAAGTGACAAAAGGATAAAAACAAATAACCAACGGTAATCAAAAAAAGAAAAGAAAAGAAATTGCGAAAGGAATAAAGAATGCATTCTTTAATTTTGAAGGTTGTTACTCAATCTTCAAATTTGTAGATTGAGGATGGATATTTGAAGAGTGGGTTAACTTTTGAAGGTTCCTCCTAAAACATGATTGAACCATCAAATCTCTTAGTTTTTGACATTTGCTACATCTGCTGGAGATGCTCTAAATCAGGCGGTCAAGTTAAAAACATTGTGAACTACGTCTATAGCCTTTTTAGCTGTTTTAGACATTTGTGTAGGGTTATTTAGGGAGAAATCTTTTGATGGGATTAAGAAGTCCAAAGGAATTTGAGAAATCCTTTGCACTTTAATTTTTCTGTGAAGTTGGTCTCATGTCGATATTTTTATTAAGAGAACAAGAAAAAAAAGTATGGCTAGTGGATAGACTTCTTGATGTCAGTTGTATGTGTAAGGAAGTTCCCTCTTGGATTGAACTGTGTATTATTTCTGGTGAAAAACGATCAAGAGGATGAAAAAAGTGGCATGTTTTCCATGTCCAGCTTCTTGAATTTCTGCCATTTCTGCCAGTGTTATTCTATGCTGTCTTAATGAGTGTTTGCCATTATGCTGTCAGAGACTCGGAAACTGTATGATTTCTTCCTGATAATTGTAAAAAAGTTTTCATTTCTTTTTTCCATTTCATGATGAAACAGGTTTGATGAAGTTACTGAGTGGTCGGATAAACCCTCAGTCAAGGTGGCTGTCACTGTTGATGCTCCTACTGTTCTGAAATTGGTAATGGAACGGCTTATGGATTCATAGAATCCTATTTGTTCAGACAGGTTTTACTGGGAGCTGCTCTCTGTCATGCTCGATTGTTTCCAATTCAGATTTCGAAGTTGTGTTACATTTGGGCACTCTTTGGGGAGTTTCTGCAGAATTTCAAATCCAGAACTATCGTAGTTGTGTATTATATCTGTCTCATGGATTCGGTTTTGCAACATAGCCAATATCCTGCATCATCAACGACATGATTGCAGTTTCTTTATTTTGTCATGGATTGTAGCTCACTATTGTGCATTATAATTATGGTTTGTCCCCAAATGTGTTAGTTTGTTTCCTGAACATCTTACGATCAAGGCTCATTTCGTTTATGCAGTAGCAGTCTATGCATGACTTGTTTTGGGCATAAGAGTGGGTATTTTCTTCACCCCTCTGTAGGCAGGAGGCAACGGGCAACCATGACTTTTCGGAATGGTTCTTGAGAACCAGTTTTCAAGGACCTGGGTTCTATTCCTAAAAGTTGAAAACTGGTTCTCAAGAACTATTTCGAACACAACCCAAATTAACTGGGTGGTATAGGTAAAACACGGAGCTAACAGAAAACTACCTCTAAATAAGTGTAGTAGTACATAAGAAGATTCAGAACCTCTACGCCTTTATGCTTTTTACCCCACAAATCTGAACCCTTGACCCCACAAATTGTACACTCAGATCTCACGGGAGTAGGATCAAGAATCATGGAAGTTTCAAAATAACAAAGAATATCCTCTGTATATAGTTTTGTAAATTCAACTTATTAAAGATACATCATTATTACATATTTTACATTAACTTTTACCGTCACTTATATCTTTCACATTGACTTTTATCTCCAGTTTTCAAAAATTTTCTAAACTTTTATTCACCAACTCTTTACCCATTAACTTTTTGAAAGGGAAAAATAATAATTATACAATTTTTCGCCTTTGCCTTTTACCCCATTAACTTTTCAAAACGAACATTTATTAAGGGGACAGCCCGAATTAATATGCTCGACAATTATTTGGGGATGGAGGGAGGGAGTAAGTTTCTTGAATCTCATCTATGAACTCTCTCTATTTTTTTTTGTTCTTATTTAATGATTAGTGGCACTTTATGTGGTTTTGTCTTAGCCGTATTGTGACTGTTTGATTTTTTCCCCCCTTTAAAAAATGTTGCCCAGTAAAAATGTTGCCCAGTATCCTTAACCTTAAAAAATTGGGGCCGGCCCTGCAGATTCATGTAGCTGAGTACCCCCACATGCAGCACCGGCCTTGGGCTAAAGCCCGAGGTGCCCAGGCTTTAGGCCCACCAAAATTAAGAAAATATTTAGGGTCCCGAATAGGTATTTGTGTTATGTATATATATACCCAAATAAAACAGTCCAGCCCACCATAGTTTAACTTTAAATATCCAAAAAATTTTACCCAATGAAATAGGCCCAAATCTCAATGGTAGACTTGTGGTTTTTGAATCAAGAAGGCCCCTTTTTTTCATTTTACGCCTACAGACCTTTTTTCACTTTACAACCATTAAACACGTACAGTTAAAAGAAAAACCCATTAAACACGTACAAATCTTTTTGTTTCCATTTGAATAAGCAATCTGGAGATTTCTCCAGAATGACGAGAAGAAAAATGAAGAAGGAGTTCGTGTCAGATTCAATTATGAAGAAAAATAGAGTGGACCGAGTGGCATATTGAAATTAATTAAGGCTTAAGTGTTAAATGCTATTCCTTCTCACAAATTTCAAGCTAATTTCAGGTATTGATTCTATTTTTTTGGGTTTTGAAATTAATTGTTTTGATTGAGGTTTACAAACATTGTTTAATTTAACTTGGGCTTGACTGACAAAGTAGATTTGTTTATGCTACTGTGGATTTGTTTATGCTATTGGTAGGACCTTAGGGGAATCAAGTGAAAAATTTAATCTCTTTTGTTTTTTTAATTGCTTGGGAGTAGTGTTAGACTTTTATAGATAATCACGAGATTATGCTGGAATTTTGCAAATTTTTAATTCACCATGGCTCTTAAAAGTATATGTCAGGATTTGAAAAAAGAAAAAGAAAGAAAAATGCGGATGAAATAGTTCAATCTTAAGCGGGTTCACCCGATAAATTTTTCGGTAGTAAGAAACAAAAGGAGAGTTCTAAGGCGAATATTTTTCGGTAGTATATGTCTAGTTCACTCGATACATTTTTCGGTAGCAATTCATAAAGGGCGCATTTTTGTTGTTGTCGCTTTAAGCCCTTAAAAACTCAGGGCCGGCCCTGTCCATTATAAATATATGCTGACTATGTTGTTTGTTGTAGAAACCAAAAAGAAAATGCTGAAAAGAATCTCCTCTGAGTCTTTGACAAAGAAAAAGAAAGTATGAAGTAAACCAAACTAAACCAAGCCCCACGTCTCACGTGGGCAGGGCTAGCCCTAAGTTTTTAAGGGCTTAAAGCGACAACAAAAAAAATGGGCCCTTTATGAATTGCTACCGAAAAATGTATCGAGTGAACTAGACATATACTACCGAAAAATATTCGCCTTAGAACTCTCCTTTTGTTTCTTACTACCGAAAAATTTATCGAGTGAACCTGCTTGAGATTGAACTAATTCATCCACATTTTTCTTTCTTTTTCTTTTTTCAAATCCTAACATATACATTTTAAGAGCCATGGTGAATTAAAAATCTGCAAAATTCCAGCATAATCTCGTGATTATCTATAAAAATCTAACACTACTCCCAAGCACTTAAAAAAACAAAAGAGATTAAATTTTTCACTTGATTCCCCTAAGGTCCTACCAATAGCATAAACAAATCCACAGTAGCATAAACAAATCTACTCTATCAGTCATCGAGCCCAAGTTAAATTAAACAATGCTTGTAAACCTCAATCAAAACAATTAATTTCAAAACCCAAAAAAATAGAATCAATACCTAAAATTAACTTGAAATTTGTGAGAAGGAATAGCCTTTAACACTTGAACCTTGATTAATTTCAATATGCCACTCGGTCCACTCTATTTTTCTTCGTGAATGAATCTGACGCGAACTCCTTCTTCATTGTTCCTCTCCTCATTCTCGAGAAATCTCCAGATTGCTTATTCAAATGGAAACAAAAAGATTTGTACGTGTTTAATGGTTTTTTTTTTAACGGTACGTGTTTAATGGTTGTAAAGTGAAAAACAGTCTGTAGGCGTAAAATGAAAAAAAGGGCATTCTTGATTCAAAAACCACAAGCCTGCCATTGAGATTTGGGCGTATTTCATTGGGTAAAAGTTTTTGGATCTTTAAAGTTAAACTATGGTGGGCTAGGTTGTTTTGTTTGGATATATATATATATATATATATATATATATATATATATATACATATACATAACACAAATACCTATTCGGGGCCCTAAATATTTGTTAATTTTGGTGGGCCTAAAGCCCGGGCACCTTGGGCTAAAGCCCAGGGCCGGTGCTGCTAATGGACTAAAAAATGACAACCAACCAAATGATCATATAGATAAACATGCATGCACCACAAAAAATAGAGGATATGGAAATAACCCTGGAAACTCATTGAGCTGATCTTCGTTCAATAGTTAGAAAATCAACGTCCCATATGGAAGGAACCGTGCTGTGCACGGTCTCCATGCACACTTGCACAACACCATGCTGTGCACTCATGGCGTTACTACACTGGCATCGTTCCAACGATCGGGGACATTCATTGCGTAGAGCTCGTCGAGTACTGCAAGTGTACCCAATAATCGAACTTGATCAAATATTGTTAAGTACGTTATCGGAGCACAAATACCTTGAAAAAAAATGGAATACAAATGGACATAAACACTAGATCAACACCATTGAACCTATTCTTTTTCAAGTTATTTGTGTTCTGTTGAAGCACTTAACAATATCAAATCGAGTTAATTTTAGGTACACTTGTAGTACTCGACGATCCGTACGCGGTGAACGTCTTCTCGGAAAGATGCAGGAGCGGCCATGCCGTACAGTTGCACAACACCCCCAGATCCATGTGGGGGTTAATTAATTAGGTCGTTGTTCATGAAGCAAAGCAAAGTCACGAACCTAGCTAGTGGGTTTGGTTGATACAGTTTGGTAAGGAATATCGGCAACAAGCAATTGACCTAGCTAAGACACTAGGATAATAATAGTATTGGGAGCTTTTAACTTACTTTCTACTTTCTACTTTGCGTACATAATTCGGCATGAATAGTAGTGGCCTAACTCACATGATCAGTAATCTTTGGCTCTAAGGCGGTTGCACTTTTCGATACCAATTTAACACAAATGTCTTCGTAGCACAGTCGAATCCAAACCCGAGAGTACTTATTGGCCTTTTTAACATTAAAAAGATAATTGAATGTGCAAGTTTTATTGCCTAAGTGCATGAACTTACTTGGGTCTTACTTATTAGGGTGAAAGCTGATATGGTCATTTCCGATTTACCCAAAAAAAAGAAAGCTGATATGACCTTTTCTGAGCAGAAAAATACCAACTGCAGGCCTTTGTCTAGTCTTTACTCGTTTAATAAAGCAAAATTAGTTTTCTACGTTATTGGAGTCACGTTCGTAGTAGTGTACGGTTTGGAATTATGTTTGGGGCACAATCCTCCCTTTGTTTGAGTTTTACTACTAGTGCAAATGCAAAACAGCATCCCCAGTCAGGGTCGTCCTTGGGTGTTTCCGGACCTAAAATGAGGTTGTATAGTCAAGGTCGGTCTGATGTTTCAAGGTTTTAAGATGAAATTTGAAAATAAAGGCCTTTAAAAATACTAGCGAAACTAAATGTAAAGCTGATAAGTCACTGTTTTAAAACTACATGCATGTATTTAACGCAAAAATAAAGGCCTTTAAAAATTTTAGCGAAACTAAATATAAAGCTGATAAATCACTGTTTTAAAACTACATGCATGTATTTAACGCGAAAACACCCCCCACCCAGCCAAGAAATACAGTATAGTATAAGAGTAAAAAACATCGCCCACCATCGTCACTTAAAATTTACTCTTGTTGCAGTTTTAGCGGCAAAAATATTAATTAGACCCTCACAATCAATCTCTTCTGCTATCTCATTTTCAATGGATAGGATGACTAGTCCATTTAACTTCACTTGTGACATAGTTGAGAGAAGAATTTGTATTTACAAGCCTCCGTGAATCATGATTTGCAATTCTCTAGTTCCTTTTTTCCTTTTTACTCAGATTGGGCCCATGTGCTTGTGGCCATTAAGTGTAAATTGGTTGTTTGGGTTTTAAAATAGGCCTCTGTGTAGGAAAAATAAAAATTGGACTTATATACTGGGTACTAAAAAATATTTGGGGCCTTGTTTTTACATCATTTTTTAGGGCCTAAGACGTCAGTTATTGGGCCTTAGCCCAGGGTCAACACGGTGTATAGTGTGGGCCTATGGTATATATATATATATATATATATATATATATATATATATATATATATATATATATATATATATATATATATATATAAAAAAAAGACTGTTTCCCTACTTGAGATATTTCCGACTTCCAACCCACTAGAGCCTTTTCAGCTTTTCCCACAATGAAATTAAAACAGGCATTCTTATTTGCTGTTATTTCAGTGGGCAAACCCAAGTAAGGAGCCGGATAGTTACTAATGGGAACACGAAAGAAGCTCCGGAACCTTCTAGCAAATGTTCATCGGGCATTTGGGCTGAGAGTTATGTATGATTTATGGGTGTTTGCACACTGCCTAGAATAAAGGATAAAATTATCTAATGCCTTTTTGAGATGATTACTGCTTTTCAATGATGACTCAAAAAAGATTAGGCAATCATCTGCAAAGAAAAGGTGGGATAGAGAGATGCCATTCCTGGATAGCTTAAGGCCTTTGCAATTCCTAGATTGATCCAAATAATTAAGCACACCAAAGAGTGTTTCCAAGGAAATAATGAAGAGATAAGGGGACAGAGGTTCCTCTTGGCGAAACCCTCTCTTGAGGAAAAGTCTTTGTGTTAGGGCACCATTAATGAGTAATGAGAATGAGACCGTAGAAAAGCATTGATGGAGCAAGTTGATCCATCTCTCAGATTAATGTCAGAAGCTTTACCCATATCCAATTTCAGCGTAGCCATGAACTTATTGCCTGTTTTGGTATGGGTTATAATGTTCGAAAATTCACAGGCTAGTAGAGAGCTATTAGACATTAATCTGCCAGGGACAAAAGCATTTTGTGGGCGAGATATAATGTGGAAGAACAACTTTGATCCGACTAGCTAAAGTCTTAGAGAGATAATTTTGTAAATGACATTACACAGGCTAATAGGTCAAAAGTCACTTGGCGATCTCAGAGACGGGATCTTTGGCATTAGAGCAATGTGGGTACGTATAATTAATCTGTTTAAGCATGCCACCAGAATTAAGAAAAGATAGGATTGCAACAGTTACAGAACTACCCACAATATCCCAGTAATCTTTGAAAAAAACAACCTTTTGAAAAAACAACCTGAGAAACCATTCAGACCTGAGCCTTCATGCCTATTTGAAAGGCGGTATTGGCTGAAAACGGTCTTTCCAACCATGATTGGTGCTCTTCCGAAAGATGTTTTTATCAAAGTGCACCCAACCATCCCATTCCTCAATATTAACAAAAGGATTCGGTTCAGAGTAAATATTCTTGAAGTGTTCCGAAAAAATATTTTGAACCTCTTCTTTTGTATCAGTCCACATACCCTGAGCATCCTCAATACCCTAATGTCCGTTCTTTGCCTTCGAATTTTAGAGATTCTATGGAAATAAGCAGTGTTTTTTTCACCCAGAGCCATGAATCTCGACTTGGCTCATTGGCCCCCACAGTATCTCCTCTTGAGCTTGGAGATTTTCTAGCTGATTTCTAACAATAGCTCTTTGAGCAAAGTCTTGGTCAGAATCCAAGGCCGACTGAATATCCGTAAGGAGGGAACAGGTGTTAGAGATGCGATTTGCCAACACCGCAAAACCTTCTCTGAACAGGTATTACAGAATATTACAGTAGTTTTATTCTTTTCATCATACATGTCTTTATTTACTCCTCACAAGTCTTCAAATACTCATTTATTTTGAAAAAATTTGTTTAGAGTGCTGAAAGTGCCGGGTAGGGTGCTTTGACTTCCCTACACGTAACAATGAATTATCGAATCTTTTCTTCTCTAAAATTGCAGACCAAACAAAAAACCAAGTTATTTAGACAAAGTCAAACCAGGTCTTTCGACCCAAGATATTTATTTCCCATTTTTTCAAATATTTATTTATATGGTGACTTGACACACCTCGAATTATTTTGGGGACTAAAAAGGTAAATAAGCCATTTTTGACACAAAAAGTGTAAACCAACCATTTTAAAGTCTCACACAAATCATCAAAGTAGTTCAATTTGTTTAGAATATATTTTTAAAAGTTTTAGAAAATCCACCCATTTGGATATCGGTAAGGATTTGATCGATATTTGTCCATAAATTTGAAAGGATTAAATTGAATGAATCGATCAAAGTCGTACCAGCATCTGAGTGAGTTAATTTATTATGAATACTCTTAAAAACATGCTTTAAATGAATTGAATAGATCCAATTATTTTGTGCAAAAATTTATGATAAATATTCTGAAAGCTCTTCTATGAGAATTATATAGAGTTAATTAAATAATCATCCTTTTGTGGATACCACGTAAGGTTTCATTCTGTTCACTTTTCAACATTATGTTTCTATCCTTTTGACTTGTGTTTTTACCTTTCTTACCCTTATATTATGATATCCTTTTAACCCTTCCCATCCAAACTCTTAAAATGCAGATTCAAACCCTTATATTATTTTTTATCCCGCTCACTTTTCGGCATTATGTACAGTTTTATGAAAAACTGCTAAAATTAAGCCCTTCCCAATATTTTTTTGATGATTTCTTGTGTAGACCTTTAAAAATTTAAACACATTGGACAGTTCGAACCATGAAAATTTGATCGGGATGCATTACGTGCGGACGAAGTCCGCGTTTTAAAGATCTAGATTGGAAGTTTTTCTCACACACACACATAAATTGTGCTTCCTAAATTAATGGAATTGCATTAATACTTTTTACCACTTATTAGATAATTCAAAAAGGGAGGAATTCAAAAAAAAAAAAAAAAGGAAATTCTTAAAGGGGTTGCACTTGCATATGAGAATATATGGTTTAAGCATGTTGAGATTCATAGGGCTTATAGTTTAATTGGTTGAAACGTACCTCTCAAGCTCAGGCAGTCAAAGTGCTGAACCTGTAATAAACCTAATTTTTGATAAACAAAAATTAGTTGATTTAATTAAATAATTGGTTTTTTATTTTCTTGATTGAATTATTACATGCATTTACTTGGCATACTAGTATTGATACATATACATATCCATATACTATTCCAACTAGCCTACTAAATCCTACTAGATTTTTCTCATCAAATCCAATCCTATTCTAGCCACAATTTTGTTTTTTTCCTATCCTCATTACACCAAATAGTGTTTAGATAGGATATTATCAACACCCATTAAATGTGAGAGAGAGAGAGAGAGAGAGAGAGAGAGAGAGAGAGAGAGAGAGAGAGAGAGAGAGAGAGAGAGAGAGAGAGAGAGAGAGAGAGAGAGATGGATGCAATTATGGAGAGAATATCTCCAACTTGGGCACCAAGTTTGTATATGCATGTGCATATGCATGCATATCTAGTTCTAGTCCAATTATTTTCGTAAATTGAGGATGACCATGCAAAACCTAACCCTAACTATTCACCTAGATTTTGTAGGATTTAAACCCGTAGATTTGGTATATAAAGACTACTAGATTCACCAAAAAGGCTACTAGATTTTGTAAAGGCTTATTTACCTTTTTAGTCCCCAAAGTATTCACGAAATGTCAATTTCGTCCCCAATATTCAAATCGTGTCTATCGAGTGGCCATTTTATTTCCTTTTAGAAAATAGTCTAGGTTTCCAAGTGGTGCTATGCTTGGTCATCACTCTAAGTAATTTTCTTTTAGTTAGGACTCCTATATTTAGCTTTTAATTAAACATAATTCATAGCTATTTCTCTTTCTTCTTGTGGATTCAAGAACCTCGTGGATTCGAGACCTATTTTCATTTGAACTAGTATGCAACTAGTTTCTCGTGAATTCCGTTGCGTCAAGTGGTATCATAGTCGGTTTTTCCTAGCTCGATGTCACCAAACAAAGTAGATGACATACCCTTTGATGTTGTTCAAAGGTTTGCTGATTCGAGGAAGACAGTGGAAAAACAACAAACGCTTCAGCTGCTCACTTTTCGCCTAAACCAAGGACCAGAAAGGGTTGAAGAGAATCGCGCGGTGAGGTTTTTCCAACGCTGTCCTTTCAACCAGAATCGGGAAAGCGCGGTGGGATTTGCCCAATGCCATCTTGGTAATCAAATTCTAGTTGGGAGACACCCAACTAATTATTCTGATTTCAAGTATGATGAGAACATGTGCATGAAATATACTCATCCTTTCAAGTATTATGACAGCTTACCTAAACTTAGTGGTAATGAGTATTTTGAAGATATTTTAGAATGGATTCTAGATATTGAAGATTTCTTTGAGAATGCAAAAATTCCGTCTGACGAAGAGTGGATATATTTGTGGTTAAATTTACAGATTTCGCACTTAGTTGGTGGTTAGATTTACAATCTTCAAGAGATAAACTGGGTAAATGTCGTATCCGTGCATGGCCTAGAATTAAAAGACTTATGGTGGAAAGATTAATTATGAGAAACTTTTGGAATAAAATTATAGGCGAAAGCAAGAAAAAACAATTAACATTGTTGCCAAAGATGTTGAAGAAGCTGTTAAGCAAGAGATAATTTAAGTTATTGGTAAAGAGAAAGTTGATGTGAATAGTAACAACAAAATGAACATTGTGATTGAAGTTAATGATAAGCAAGTTGATATGGAGGTAGGTGAGAAGCAGAAAATTGATATGGATGTTGGTGATCAAGTTGTTGAGGACCCAATTGATTTTTCAATGGAAGAAATTGATGTTGCTAATTCATCTGATGACTCTATGGTCAAGCCAGCCTGTCTCAATGAGCCAATTGCTGATGTGTCAACCAATACCAAGATGAAACAAGATTAAGAGTACCCACAAAGTCAAGTTGGCTTAATTTGTTGATTTTCTTGGAGTGCAACAGTATGATTGGATTCCCAATATTCATCTATTGGATCTTATCAATTAATTGAAACATGCTGAGAAGATATCATTGAAAGCAATTTTTGGTGTGGAGCTTTTTGGAAGAAAATTAAGCGATTGAAGTACTCTGAGTATTTATTTATTTGGCATGGAAGATGGTAAGTTCCTAACAAGGAACTCGAGGACGAGTTCTTTTGAAGAAAAAGAGAATGATGCAGGACAAGATATACATCCCTATTATTTATGAAAATATTATTTTAGTAATAATTTTTATTTACGATTAGTATTATGAGATTTTATTTGTGCTACCTGTTTTGCACGTTTTTAGTTTAGTTTTGGTTAGATTTTATTTTATTTCCTTTTAGAAAATAGTCTAGGTTTCCAAGTAATGCTTTGCTTGGTCACCACTCTAAATAATTTTCTTTTAGTTAGGACTCCTACTAGTATAAATAAGGATGTAACCTATGAGCATATTTAACTTTTAATTAAATATAATTCACAGTTATTTCTCTTTCTTCTTTTGGATTTAAGAACCTCGTGGATTCGAGACCTATTTTCGTTTGAACTAGTACGCAACTAGTCTCTTGTGAATTCTACTGCGTCAACTATAATATCTTGCACTTTTGCTAGCCACCTACAAAAATAGACTTTTTTTTTTTTAAATTGAGAGATGCGTTGTATAGTAATTTGTGTCCTCATTTAGTATTGAGCAAGACATACAAATGATTATAGTATAGTCCCTCATCAATCACAAACATAAGACTCTCATTTTCCAGGGCCCGCTATGGGGCGGTCAAGTTAGTTTATTGGAGATTAGTAGACTGACCGTGCAAAAAAGATTATCCAATTTGATTAAATTGGTACTAAGAATTACTATAATTACTGGTGTCTCCAATTCTGAATAGATTACGTTATTTTTTGATCGGCAACATAATTTATGTTGACAAAATTAAAAATGATGAAATAGTAAAATTGTCATTCAAATATAAATTCGGCAAGATCAAAGTGTAGGGATTCCGATATGGAGGTAGAAATCAATTGAAACAAAACTTAAAAAGTCACCACCGTGGAATTCTTTCAATGGACTAAGGAAATGGTGTCACCAATCTCACAAAGGATCTTGAGTGTTGGGTCCATCACTTCAAATGCACTGCAGATGAAGAGAACTACAAGGTGATACTGACGACACTACAACAAATTTCACCAATGCCAACTAAAACTTTACTTAGCAAAAGCGACGGGTTTTGATTCGTCGAGCAATAAATTTGGCCTAACACTCCACAACACTGATTGTGCATGAACCAAAATGACGGGCAATGAGAGAGAGTGAGAGAGAGGATTTTGTCATTAGTGGAAAAGGAAACGTAGAGAGGAGAGAGGAGATTGTGCATTAGCGGGGGTTGGAAGAGATTTTTTTTGGAATGTAAAAATAGAAACATTCACAATGCAAAGGGTCAGGATTTTTTTGAGGTATATTTAGCCATTAGATGAGGTCTATTGGATCAATTCACTCATAACATGGAGTGGTTGAGATTTATGCTCTCATCTAAAACATACACATGCCGCTAGATGGAGATTTATAGAGTAAGTATATAGATTAAAAAAACTACTCTATTTTATTATATAGATTTTCATCAGGGATTTGGATCCTCTACGAGAATTTCTATAATGCCCCCAAGATTTGGGCACGTTAATAGTGTTATTACAATCATCATTAAGTCAAATCTCTAACTTAAATCCAAAATAATAACATAAATAGTAACTGCGGTAGTCCTAGGGCGACGCCTATTCCTGCGCCGGGTCATTCCCCATGCCGGCAGCAAGCCCCGCTCCAACGGACCGGTCTCCATGATAGTGTTCCTGTTCATCTAGATAGTCTGTCATAATACGTCTGAGTCGCACATGCAACATTATGGTATTATGCCAGGGTCACACGAATGCAACACCGTGAGCAAAGCTCAGAAGTTCACTACGCAAAACTTCTAAGTAGCAATTCTAGAACAATATGTTACGAAACTATGCATATAACTTATGTATGATAAATCATGCAATGCCTCATGCTATCAATGCGGATCAGAGTAAACATGCGCAGAAAACAATCTCTCGTCTCAGTATCTCAAAGTTAACCACGTGTCGTTTCTCGCATCAATCTCAATCGTTGTTTTCGTTTCGTCTCATTTATCGTTAATTTCTCAAAAATCCATTTTTCTCAAATTAGTGTCTCTTTCAGCATTCTTCTTCAAATTTCATATATCTCACATCACTCGAAAGTTATTGGTCCGTTTACGCCTCCTTTCAGTTGACGGTACCAACCTTTCCGCTCGAGGCCCCGGCCGTCGTGCATCACTGAACCTAACCAGTGTCTTTGCACGGTCTGTCCGCCCCGCTACTCACACGACACAGTCCCGGCCGTCTCATATCACTGAACTTAACCAGTTTGTTTATGAGATCCGTTCACCGTGTGTTGTGCACGCTTAGCCCAAACATCAAAGTTCTCTCCGCGAACTGGAAGTGGCGCTCGCGCTGCACTACCGCATCACGACCATTCCTCCAAGTTCTCTCCCCGAACTTGAGGTGGTAACAATTCATCTCATCACATATCACTTCGTTTTATTTCATTTCCCGAAAATCTCAATTTCTCATTTCAAAATCCATTTTTCATTCTTATCTCTAATTTCCCGAAAAACGTTATTCAATATTCTCAAGTTCGGTGTCGTAATCGTATCGCGTACGCTCTCAATGCCACATACAAAATCATGCTCATGCAATAATTCATAATTCCTTTCAAATTTCATATCTTTCACTTAGTCATTTTTTCACATAAAATCATACCACTAATTCCACCCTTTCTCTAAAATATAATATTTTCTCACATAAAATCACACTTTTATTTCACCAACTTTCTTTCAACACAATGTTTCAAATCTCTTAATTTCTTTTCTCATCAACTTCATTTTCCATCTTTCTTTTTATCCTCTCCAAGGAGATAAGGTTAGTCAATCTACTTTCCAAAAATCCATTAATCACATACTTCTTTTCTAAAAATCCCTTGTCAAAATTTAGCTTCATTAATTATGATTTTTCAAAATATTCCATTTCTTCCAAAATTATGCTCTTTAATTTCTATGAAACTTTACTTCCAATAATTAATCTCATGTCAAATCATCTCTTTCTTTATTTCGTAAAAATTTTCTTTCTAGAAATTTCACCAACTCTCTCTATCTATTTCTTTGCTCTTATCAAGTTCATAATTATGTTCACAATAATCTAGTAGAAACATCTCTAGTAAACTTTTATGAAACTTTCTCTCTTCACATTTATTTATTCAAAATATCACACCTTCCTACAAAAATTCTCATAGTGTATTTGTTCTTTCCTTCTAACAATTTTCTCACACACTTTATTTAGGAAGATCATTTTTAGAATAATCATTTATCGAATAAGTAATGAATATTAAATCTTTCCATGAAAGGTTAACATAATCATGCTAGCAACTTGTCTAGAAAATTATACAACTTCTAATCAATTTCTAATCACTTCTAATAAACTTCTAATCACTTTAATATTACTAATTTCATTTTTAACTTCATGAAGAACCACTCTAGTTAATGTCATGCTAACTTTCTTATTTATTTTCAACATGAAATCCTCTTTCTTAATCATCAAGTAACTTGCTTAATCACTCGTTGTATATATAAAGTACTCAATCAAACTTTAAAATCATGCTTGGAAAATTAAATAGAACATCTTAATTACTCTAGAAATAACTAAATAGAACGTTAGTTTAGTAAACTACCTTAGTTTTCGGGTGTAAACCGGAAGCCGAATAAGCAAATCCTTGGTTGAGAGACTCCTAACTAGCTCACTAATTAGCTTAACAAGAAGCTAATTAGGACTCAAAGAGGTTGGCTAGAGAGTAGTAGTAGGTGGTGGTTTGTTGAGAAAATAGGAAGGCAATACAAATGAAGAAATAGCAAAGGTGGCGCAAGGCACAATAAGTAGGCTATTTATAGGCAAAATGGACCCTCCCTCTCTCCCTCTCACTCACGGCGCATGCACACACACACACACACACAATGCTGAAAATTTTGGGTGTGGGGGAGAAAGTGTGATGCTTGCCATGCACATATCAAGTACCCTAGGAGATTCTCTAGGTTTAGGGCTAGGTTTAGGTGGTTTCTTGCAAGAAGGGTGAGAATCTTGGGTGAGTACATTGATGTGAGGTTGGAAAAATATAGTGGGGGAATATGCTCCTAGTTGTGTAGGTTCTGTGTGGTAGCCTTAGTTATAGGGTGTTTGTAGTGTTAGATATACACAAAATGCTTGTATGGTGAGGTTATGTATAAGCTACTACCAAAACAACAAGGCTTATTCTAACTAGTTGGGTTTAAAATGTAAGCTAGGTGGGAATCTTCCAAATCCCCAAACTTGCTTGTGCAAGTAGCCAACCAAGGAATCTTGCATATGCAAGTGTACTTATGTCACGCCCTCAAATTTGATAAAACAAATACAAATAAAATTCACATAAAATAAGTCAAAAGTCATACATTTATCCTTTGAATAGTCAAAGTCATAATAGATACATTCTCACCATAAATAGTCAACAAGTTCTAAGTACGGGTACCCATAATCCAAAAGCACAAGTATCAAGTTTAAGAGTTATTACATTAACCAAACAGTCAAAAGATTAATAAATAGAAGTTACAAAATCATCTTTCAAAAAATATGAAGCAAAGATGGGAAAATAACTTCATGCTCGATGAATCCAATGCTATGCATCCACACCCCATGCATCCATCTCATGATCCTTGCTGATTACCTGAAAATTTATAGGTTGAGCTCACTAGCCCAGTAGGAAAACCATTCTACTAACGCTAGGTGTATAATGATGATGATCACACCGGGATATGAAATGATTTGAATGAGATATGCAATGTATAACACGGGAAGTTGATACGAGTACTAAGTGACCACAAAGCACCCAAGTGTCCAAATATGTGTCCAAGTTTCATCAAAACACCAAAGTGGTTATAAAACGCCTCGTTTCCAATCTTTGATAGCAAAAAAAAAAAAAAAAATCCTTTTGTTTTCAATAGGGAATAAATCCCTCTGCCGGATTTCGTGGGCTCCCAACACCCTTGCCAAATTTCGCGGGCTCCGAACACCCATGGCCAGGGACGCACCGAAAGGTGGCCCTAGGATTCATAGTCATTATTCTCAAAAACCTTTACAAGCATCACATTTCTTTATAAACGCCTGAATTTTTTACCAAAAATGTTAACCAACTCAAAACAGTGCATGTCTAATAAGCATAACTTAGTGTTCAATAAAATCACGTGTCAAATCCTTAGTTTAAGGGTTTCAAAGTTGATTTGAGTGTTATCGTAGTGCCACGGGTCAATCATAAGAAGATGTGGACGATCGGGAATCAAATGGACATCAAAGGATGGTCGAAAACCACCCCAAAGGCAAGGGTGGCTGCTGGAAATTTTTGGGACAGCAGCAATGAACAGTAACTGTGCAGATTTTCATCTCTAAGGTGTGGAATTTCAACCCAATCACAAATGAGATAGTTTAGGCTCAAAATAGAGATGATATGCAACAATTAAACATGGAGGGAAGTTAATTTCACTCACAATTTCATCAAACAATAAGCACATTCATAGATCAAAGAATCTAAGTTGGGAAAACCCACATAAATGGGGAAAAACATGATTTACTTGAAATTGGTGAGCAAGACAAGAGTATGTGCAACAAATCAACAATATACAACTAGAGAGAGTAGAAATTTGTTCCCTACCTCAATGTTTTGCTTGAAAATGGTGGAAAAATGGAACCCTAGGTTGAGAAACCTTCAAATCCTGAAATCCAAGAGAGCTTGACGTTTCCAAGGTGAAGATCTTGAAGTTTTGAGGTGGATTGAGGTTAAAAGCATAAGGTTTGAGGTAGAGATGAAGAGAGAAGGTAGAGGGGTGATTTTAGGGCTTATTTCGTGGTTATGGAGTGGAAAAATGGATATAAGACCCAATTTATAGAAGAAAATGTCGGACTCAAAATTCGCAGAAAATGAGGCTGGATACCGGTATCAAGAAAAAACCCATACCGGTATCTAGGATTTCTAACGACCCAAATGAAGCTGGATACCAGTATCAAGAAATAGCCATACCGGTATGTAGACTTTCTGATCCGCTGGATACCAGTATCAAGAAAGAGCCATACCGGTATCCAGAATTTTTTTTTATTTTAAAACCACATTTACCAATCTGGACTCCAATAATTTCTAATACAATTTAGAACGTTAATCCACTCATTCAAATTATTTAAAAATGAGTAAAATATATAAAGAATTTCATAGAAATTCTGGGTCTTTACAACTTATGTACACTTACACACTCCAACTCATCTCCTCTCCAAGCTTCCCCTCTCTCTCTCTCTCTCTCTCTAAAACTCTTTCTAACTCTCTCTCTAACTCTCCCTCTAACTTAGTTGGTATAAGGTTCTATGGTTGAGAGGTAAAGGAACTAGATGGTATCAAGGCGTTTGGTTAGGGTAGGAACGGCGGTTGGATAGGTTTCGGGTATTAAACTCGGTCCCTAGGGTGACGGTAGTGTATCGGATGTGTTACTCGGCCTCACACGCCCATAAACATGGCTAGGTTATAATTTATTCAAATCAAAGGAATTTAATTAATATTTAATAAGAAAATATTTCAATTAACCCCAATTTAGATTAATTAATTGGATTAACAAACAAAATTTTTATTTACGAAAATTAGGGTCGTTACAATTTCTTTGTGAGGATCTTGTGAAAGTTTTGTTGTGGGCTTGACAATACACCAAAAAGGAGATCCAATAGCTCATAGCCCTCTTCCTTATTTCTAAATCAAAACGACATCGTTTCATAGGAAAAAAATGTGATGGAATGGCAAGCCCACAAATGGTAGTTTCTTCTTCTGGATCTGTTAGTGTTACCTCAAATTTCAAGTGACTTAATTTTTTTTTCCTTTATTCAATTTTTTCCCAGATTTGTTCCTCACTTTTACCTCAAATTAATTTTAATTGGCTTATTTTGTTTCTTCCAAAATTCATTTAGTATTTAGGATCCTAAATTTTGAATGAAAAATTTGAAAATTAGATTGATTATTTACTGTTATCTAATTCAAATATTTTTTAACAAGGCCACCCCAAAAATTGAGGTAAGAGAGACTAACAATCTTGGAAAAAATTGAATAAAGGAAAAAGAAAATTAAGCCAATTGAAATTTGGGATACTCCCTCCGTCCCAATTTGTTTGCTCACAATGGGAATACGTGCAATTTCAAACCTCTACAAAATATATTTCTCTATATTATTTTTTAATTTGTTTTATATCAAATTAAAGTGCTCATTGAGTACTTTGATTTGGTGTAAAAAAAATTTAAAAATATTATACAAAAGTACATTTTTTAACATCTACAAAAATACACATTTCCCAAAGCGAGCAAACAAATTGGGACTGAGGGAGTAAAAAAGAAGAAAAATCTGGGAAAAAATTGAATAAAGGAGAAAAATTGAACCACTTGAAATTTGAGGCCGCACTAACAAAGAAGAAGAAACTGCCGTTTGTGGGTTGCCATTCCGTCACATTTTTTCCCTATGAAACGATGTCGCTTTGATTTAGAAATAAGGAAGGGGGCTGTGGGCCATTAGAGCTCTTTTTTAGTGTGTTGTCAAATCCACATCAAAACTCTCATAAGATTCTCACAGAGAAATTCTCATAGAGGATCCGGATCCTTTCATCAGACTTGGCAGGAGAACTTGAATTTTTATTAATTAGGCTAAAAGAGATACAATCGGAATAATTGTAGCCGTTCAATTTGTTTAAAACATATTTTTAATAGTACCTGTAAAAAATAACTCATTTGAATATCGGTAAGGGTTTGATTGACTTGATCGATTCAGGTAGTTTTTATCCTGTCAAATTTAAGGACAAATACAGATCAAGCCCTTACAGATATTTGAGTGAGTTGATTTTTTGGGAATACTATTTAAAAGTGTTTTAAAAAATTGAATGTCTCTGATCATTTGCGTGGAACTCTAAAATGGATGGTTTAAATTTGTTTTGTCAAATGTTTAGTCAAAGATTATGTTCCATGAACCGCCCCACATGTGTGTGTGGGTGTGTGTGTGTGTGTGTGAGAGAGAGAGAGAGAGAGAGAGAGAGAGAGAGAGAGAGATTTTTAGTAAGGGCTCTGTTATATAAGCTACGGTGCAATTTTTTTTTGTTTGGGCTCGAATTTTGACGATCCGAACAGTTTGATATGTTTAAAACGTATTTTTAAGGTCCAATGCGAGGATTCGCCAGAAAAAAACCTGGAAGAGCTTGATCCGAACAGTTTTTGGCAAAAAATATACATATACACATTTTATCGAAACGGCTCAGATCAAGCCCTTTCGGACCTCACCTTATATATATATATATATATATATATATATATATATATATATATATATAAGATAAACTTCCAATAATGGTCCCTTATTGAAGTTACCATGCGGACCTCACATTTCCGAGCCAAATTTTGACGATCCGAACCGTTCAATGTTTTAAAAATGCATTTTTAAGAGCCTCCGCGAGGATTTGTCCATAAAAAAATAGCTGTAAGGGCTTCATCCGATCGGTTTTGGATAAAAACGTTATATATAGCGTTTTTAACTAAAACTGATCGGATGAAGCCCTTACAGGTATTTTTTTTGGACGAATCCTCACGGAGGCCTTTAAAAATGCATTTTTAAAACATTGAACCGTTCGGATCGTCAAAATTTGGTCCGGAAACACAAAAAATGGCTAGGTCCACATGGTAACTTCAATAAGGGACCCTTATTGAAAGCTTATCCTATATATATATGAGTACGCGGGTTGCACCTTAAAAACACGTTTTAAACACATCTAACGGTTCGGATTGTCAAAATTCAATCCCGAACAAAAAATCTCGCACTATAGAATTTAAGTGAGCCGTATTGGATCTATATATATTATAGAGCCTCTCGTTTTAATCTGAACCTCCTACTCATTGCTCTTAATAAATTAAACTAAAAAACTATGTGGTACGAATACGGATACTGACATAGACAACGTTAAACAAACGAATAATGATAGGGACACAAACTTTGTACTACAACCAACCACAACCCCACTCACATAGGGTGCGGGGCCCTCATGTGGGGCCCATGTGGGACCCACACCCCATGTGAGTGGGGTTGTGGTTGATTGTGGCACAAAGTTTGTGTCACAATCATTTTTGTAAACAATAACAAAATTTAAGTTCATTGGATGTGGATAAATTTATGATCAAAAAAGAAAAAAGAAAAAAAAGCGAACTCACATAAGACAAATATTTCTGAGAATGCATTTACTGGCATTTTATAAACCTGAGCAGGAAAGAAGCAGCGAGCAAAGCAACATAACATACTACTAGCCTGTAAAATAATAATACAAGCAAAGCAACATCCTCCCAAATTTTGCAATTGCTTACTTTCTTTGATTCCTACGTAAACCCCCATCCACTAATTAACCACTTCAAGTACTCCTTCCCTATTCACATCCCCCCTCTCTCTCTCTGTGGATCTCTCTCTCTCTGGATCTCTCTAAAATAAGCAAAAATGGTGCAACGCAGGAGGAGGAGGAGTTTTGTTGCTATTATCGTCCTCGCGAGTACTTTCTTGATATATCAATCACTACTAGCAAACGGGGTAACATACAATGTGGTGAACTTAGGAGCCAAACCAGATGGGAAAACTGACTCAACAGAGTCCTTTCTGAGAGCATGGGCCTCAGCTTGTGCCTCCGAAAACCCGGCCACAATCTACGTGCCACCTGGAAAATACTTGATTCGCGAGCTCTATTTCTCCGGGAAGCAGTGTAGTAGCAGCCAAAAAAAGATTACGTTTAGGATTGATGGTACACTTGTGGCTCCATCTGATTATTGGGATATTGGAAACGCTGGGAGTTGGATTAAGTTTGACAGAGTGAGTGGAGTTTCTATCTATGGCGGAAAACTTGATGGCCGAGGGAATGCTTTGTGGGCTTGCAAAGCTTCTTCTTCACCCAGTAATTGTCCGGACGGAGCTACGGTACGTACATAAAATGAAGTTAATTTAAAAATGCTTGTAAAACTTCCGTTTAAAATATTTTTTTTTATCGGCATAATAAATTTTACATATCATGAGGATAAAATGTTTAAAACTTTTTGTGCTACCAGTAATTGCAATCCGTTGACTGTCTAAATATGATGATTAGAGCATCTCTAATGGACATTATGAAGTCATTCATTTGTGGGTCTGGGTGAAAATTTAGCATTGACCAATTAATGTAGAAAGAAAAAAGAGAGAATTAGTCTTTCCGGTAGATTTTTTCTTTACTTTCTATGCTAATTGTAACACCCCATATAAGAGAGAATTAGTCTTTCCGTTAGGTTTTTTCTTTACTTTCTAAGCTAATTGTAAGACCTCACGTAGACCACTAGCCCAATACCCTGATTTGATATACTAGTCATACCACATGACCCAAAAAGTTGAAGCCAAAAGTACTTGTAGTCTCTTACATGATTTGTTATATGTCCAAGATCATTCATGTAAACAACCGATGTGGGACTAAAACACTATCTACCTCCAAACCTGGGGTATTGCAATATTCTCTCCTTAGGGATGCAAAGTCCTCGTTGCATAGCCTCAACAACCTCCCCTGGTGTCTGTGGTGGTAGAGCACATCCTACCCACTACTTGAACTAGGGCGGAGCTCTAATACCATTTGTAACGCCCCACGTATACCCTGATTTGATCCACTTGCCACACCACATGACCCAAAATACTTAAGCCCAAGACACTAGTACTCCCTCGGTCCAATTTTAATTTATTTGTCCACTTGAAAAATTTTCTTGTCCCAAATATTTGTCTATTTTGAAAGACTAATGGATCAAAACTACAAAATTTCGCTATTTGTCCCTTATTTTGATTTTCAAAGCGTTGAAAGGTTACCTTCGGAAGTTTCAGCATTTACCGGTGTAGTAATTATGTTAGCCAAAATATTTTCGCGGATCCGTGCAAACTGCCGACCCCTAAGAGTGGAGAATGTGGGGTGACAGACAATTATTAACAGCTCTTGGAGTACAGCTTTAGAACTAGTGACTTGATTATTTAGTGGATCCCGATTCACTCCGGTCCATCTTTTATATAGTAAGGAATATCTCGCATCTGAACTGTCCATTGACACATTCAATGATTTGGATTTACTCAAACTTTTACGGGAAATAGTTAACTCTTACTCTTAAGGGTTTATAAGCAAATTCAAACTATTGATTGTAGCAAATGACGGTCTCTTGCAGTCCAAAACATGGACCGAAAATTATCCATTTCCTTATTTTAGAACATTTTTTCACTTTAGAAACTAATACTCAATCTGTCCCAATTAAGCTACTTTTCTTAATTTAGTTTTCAATTAATACTTTATCTTGAGCAAATAAACACCCACATGTCTATACCGGAGAAAGTGTTTTGTACAAGAAACTCCATAGAGAATGATCCCCCCGTTTTTTTTTTTTTTTTTCAACCCAAACAACCACCACCCTAATTTCTTATAACTTAACGGCTCTTTATTATTTAACAAAGCATGAACGTCATTTCGAAATCAAATTTCAAAAGCATCACTCCCAGCATCCCTCTTTGCTAGGCCATCTTGAGAGATTTAATTTTCTAGAACGACGAAAGCATTCTGTTTCCTTCTATTATGTCCACTCTAAGTTGTGTACAGGGACGGAGTTAAGATTTTGGCATAGGGGGCGGATATATACAATAAAAAAAAATTAAAATGAAGATAACAATATGAATTTTTACTAACTCAAAAAAAAGAAGTGTGTATATATATATATACAAAATAACACAAATAAATATGAAATTAAACATGTTTTTAATATCAACTTAGATTGCAAAGGTTTTAACGTTTATCTAATCCTATCTAGTGTTTATTGAAATCAGACATTTTGAACTGTGCTCGACACTCTTTCTTGTTATTAAAAGCATCAATGATAGAGTCTGTGTCCAACCCTTAACAACATCTTTCTCAATATAAGTGATCAAGAAATTTGCTAAATAATCATTCTCCATCCTATTTTCAAGTCTTGCCTTCACACGCTTCATAGCAGAAAATGCCACGTTCATTGTAGCCATTGAAACATGCAAAGTTAATATAAGCTGAATCAACTTATCGAAAAGATGATATTTCGTGCACTTTCTTGTCTTCGCCAACAATCACTCAACTTTGAAATCGTTGACAGATTTTATATCTCAAGTGGTACTTTTTTTGCTCAGTGAAATCCATTGGATAATACTTCTTTGCAAACTTGCAAGTATCTTCAATGTTGAATGATCTGTAGCTATCGCAAGGATTTAAAGATGTGCTGAGAATGAGCAACTCCATTATATTTTCCTTAAACCGAGTGTTCAATTCTTGTAATTGAAAATCGATTATTTTAGGAGCCCCCAATTTGTTTTGCCTTCACTTTGATGCCCACAGACCAAGTTAAAGAGTTTTAGGTTTCCGAAATTCAGTGGTCTTAGCTTTTAAAAGTGAACGGGGCCTTGAGTCCGGCCCTGAAGTGAGTTAGGTTATAAATTTTGGCTGTGTTTTTGTTTAAAAGAATTGTACTCCCTCCGTCCCAATTTCTTGTCCCCTTTTGGGGAAGCAGGTTTTTAAGGGATGTGAAAACTTTGTATTAACTTTTTTATTTTACCCCTAAATCCAGTCAATATTACTGTGACCAAATTTGTGAGGCTAATTTATTATATGAAAGTCAAAACATATTCAATATGGATCTTGTTTGATAAGTATTAATTAGTTTTATTATACAAAATTTTCAAAATCATAAAAACGGTTATAAAATAAAAGATAATAGACTAGTCAATTAACATGGGAAAAGTACTTTTTAAGGGTAAAATTGGAAAGTGACCCAATTTTGATGGATATTTTTAGAAGTGGGACAAATATTTTGGGAAATCCCAAAATGGAAAGAAGGACCAAGAAATTGGGACGGAGGGAGTAATTAGGACTCATTAAAACCAATTTTAGTACAAAGTTGTTTCATAGCTTGATAAATATTAAAGCTGTTACAATTATTTTTTTAACAAAAAATGGAGGGGGGACGGGACTATATAGTTTGATGATAAATATATATTTTTCAATGTAATAGTACAATTTTTTAAGACGTAGGGGGGGGCGCCCCTCCTAGCCCCTCCCTGACTCCATCCTCGGTTGTGTAGGTAATAGGGCTGCTAAAAGAACCAAACAACTTGAGCTAGGCTTGACTTTTGGTTTGTTTAAAAAGAATATAAGTCAAGCTCAATCACATTTTATTGTTTGTTAATAAATTCAAATCAAGCCTGAGCATATGGGTGTTTGACTAGTTGGACTCATGAATAAGAGGTCATTCCGTAAGTATTCTAAAGATAGGGTTTAATCCATAAATATCACTAAAATAAGAGATTTGACTTCCATTAGAATCTTTCACCACTACACTCTCCAATAGTCTTGTATCGAAATTTGAAACAACTTGAGATAAGGAAATTTAGGACTTCTGGCTTTAAATTAGCCCATTTCATTTTGGAACTTCATGAGCTTAAGCTTAAACTCAAACTTGAAAGCTCGAAACTTTACGAACTTAAGTTCAGGCTTGAAAGCTTGATATTGACTTGCATATTTCACAAGCCAAGCCACATGTCCAGCTCGAGATTGGCTTTAAATTCTCTTCTTGAAAGCTCGAGATTGACTTGCATATTCCACAAACCAAGCCACTTCAAAGGTGAGCCAAGCTTGAAAAATTAGTCTCCAAAAATTCTCAAGCTTGAGCCAAGTTTGAACACATGTAATAAGGAGCGAGTCGAGCCTGAGCAATACTGTGTTTAGCTTGTTTGGCTAGATTAGCACCCATGGTTGGTAACCTCCAGGACAAAAAACATTCTAGAACCTAGAGGACAACAACAAGTGTAACCTAGAGCGAGGGAAGAGAGCACGAGAAGATCCACAAATATACTTGGGACTCGAGCAGGCGCTCATCCAGGGAGGCGAACGTCCTAAAAAGCCTTGAGGATAAAGAGTTACAACTGCCAAAAATGGTAGATAGTAGCACAAGATGATCACTCAGTCGACATTCATGTCTGCTCAAGTTGAGTGGCTCTATGGGGCTCGGTTTGCGGTATAGACATGACTAAACAAGTCTTGACTTTGCCTTCAGGGGAATGGAAAGGGATTTAGTGGCTTGATGGATTGGGGAGGAGGGATAGCGCAGCCTGATAGTAAGAAAGGAACAAGTGTCAAAAGTTTATTAGCCCATATGTCGCCTGAGCATTGGCCCAAATTGCCTATAAATAAGCGGCTCCTCTCATAATACTTAGATTTTTCCAAAGAGAGATTTCGAGAAAAAGAAATTATTTCTCTAATGTTTATTGAGTGTATCTCACGAGAGATATATAACCTAGAGAGAGATTCCGCCTAGGTCTCTTTCATACTATTTGTCTTCTCCTTTCAGCCCTCCTGATCAAACCTATCCATTCCTTCATTCTAATCACTAACCATCCTCACCTCTCTAGTACATTAATTGTCATGAATATTTTGGCTTAGATTTTGAATATTTCATACAAATTTTCTTATGAGTTCTAAAAATAGCAGTGTCACTAAAGAATTTAGTTATTGACTTTTGAAAATAGACATTTCCTATGAAGTAAAAAACTAAATTCCCATAAGATGCAATTTTTGAAATTTTAAACTACGCAAAATTGTCATGAGAGAGAGAGAGAGAGAGAGAGAGAGAGAGAGAGAGAGAGAGAGAGAGAGATGGCATGTGAAATACAAATAACTCCTTTGTGAAGCATCATATTCACATTTTTCAGTTAAGAGTGCCACGAATTTATTGGATATAATAACTATTGTATCGACTATATCGTCCTGTCGCAGACACTTGCCTTCTACAATTCGAACAACATTGTACTCGATGGAGTGACTTCAAAAAACAGTCAAATGATTCACATCGCGATTGTTCGCTGCCATAATGTGAAGTTACAAGGTACAAAGGTTTTAGCTTCTGGTACAAGCCCAAACACAGATGGAATTCACATTCAATTATCTTCTGGAGTCACCGTCCTCAACTCTAGGATCGCCACTGGTGACGATTGCATCTCTATAGGCCCTGGTTGTTCCAACTTGTGGATCGAAAAAGTTGTATGCGGCCCTGGCCATGGGATAAGGTAACATATGTTTCCTCGGAAGCGGCATAAATAACACATTCTATGCATTTTTTTCCTTCAAAATTGAATGTCCGGGCGAAGATATACTGATAGATACACACACACATATACATTAATTTGTGCATATTTCTCGCAGAACTCACGACTGATCAGTCTGTAGACGAGTACGTATGCTGAATTCAACTATCCTAATTTTATTGGATCGGGCTATTGGTTTTCAAAATTCAATCGAGTTTTTTTTTTCTTGGCTTATTGAGCATGTCTTTAAGAGAGATTAAAACGAAAAAATGCACAAATAATATGAAATAATTTCTAAGAATCAACAGTGCTGTGGGTACACCTAACTTGCATCCCATATGCACACCAAGGTGATGTTGCAGATAAGAAAAAACCCATCATTTCAGGTGGGCCACACGTTGAGTTTCTTCTTGTTTGCCACATTACCTTTGTGTGCATGTGGGGTGCAAGTTAGGTATACTCATATCATTTTTGTTCTAAGAATACAACAAATATACAAAAAGCTGACTTTGTCTATGCAGCATTGGCAGTCTAGGTTGGCAATTACAAGAACCCGGAGTGCAGAATGTGATGGTTAAAACCGTTATTTTCACTGGTACACAAAATGGCGTGAGGATAAAGACCTGGGGTAGACCCAGTTCTGCCTTTGTTGACGGAGTTGTTTTCCAGAATCTTGTAATGGTCAATGTTCAAAATCCCATCATAATTGACCAAAAGTACTGTCCGCACAACAGTTGCCCCACTCAGGTATGTACTCTTAAGGGCAGTGGTGGAAAAACGAAATTCTAATTATCAAATTTATTTTTTATATTGTCATACCTAATTGACTTGACACTAACATTATGAACAATTATTTTGTGTCTAACACATTTTAAATGTCTACTATGTTTTATTTTTAGCAGAATTCGGGCGTGAAGATTAGCAATGTGACATATCAAAACATTCACGGAACATCAGCAACATCAGTTGCTGTCAATTTTAGTTGTAGCAAAAAGAATCCATGCCGCGAGATAAAATTGCAACAAGTTAAACTCACCTACAAAGATCAACAAGCAAAAGCATCATGTGCAAATGCCGAAGGAACAACTTCTGGGATAATTGAGCCCACTAGCTGCTTGTAGCAATTTAAACAATCCTATACAGGAGCGGAGCCAGAGCGTGATGGCAATGGAGTCAATTAATTAAAGCACAAAAAGAAAAAGAAAATATACCGACATGTGAAATAGAAAGGTGTAAAGTCTATATCTATTAATAACATACAATTTCAATTATAATTGATCGAACCCCAAAAGCCACACTGAAATGCAAAACAAAAGGTAGCTACGTAGACTATTCATATACCTTCATAACCTATAACCATGTTCACCATCAACCCCAAAAAGCTACAATTAAAAACCAACTCGGTATTCACCTCATTAAAGCGGCTGTTTAGCTGTTGGAGATGCATATCTATGACAGTATACAATAACTCGAGTGGGGATTGGTGGTTCAAAACTTTTAAATTTGAGCAAGGCAGTGGTGGACCGAGAGAGAGGATTTCTATTCCAGACAAACAAACCAAATTTGCTCAATTCTTTTTTCCGCGGAGAGAGTTTGTTAAACAGAGAATGAAAAAATTAGCTGTTGTCACACCCTCAAAATTTAAAAATAAGATTTCACCAGAGAAAAGTCGGCATATTTCAAAGTGAAAAATCAGGGTTTCCTTAAAATCTGTTAAAACCCTAATAGAATGAATGCGAATCACTAATTAAATCAACTAGCAAAGATTCACGCAAGCAGTCAAAACCCACAACACAGAGATATACGTGGAAAACCCTAAATGGGTAAAAAACCACAGGAAGGAATCAAAATCACTATACTCATTGTGCAGTTACAGAAATACCTATCCAAACGATGTAAATCCTCACAAAGTTCTAAGTATCACTTGCCGAGTCACACGTACACCGCACCCAATGATCTTGATCGCCAACGCCTTGAATCTCACAAGCCTTCCTTGGATACTTTTGGAATCCCACCAAAAGTATTCCCTAAAAATCACTTCTAGATTGTAGAGATCTTCTTGGAGATGATTATGTAGTTGTACGATCGTTCGATTGCATTGAAGCTCCAAGGTAATCACTCAAAAGATCAAAGAATTTCTCTTTCTCTTCTGCCAAAAAGTCTGCTGCTCTATGTTAAAGAGATACCCAAAAAACCCTAGCACATCGGTATTTATAATTGCAGAATCGAGCATTTTTGCCAACTGTTTTGCTCGAGCTAAATATCCAGCAAAAACAAACAGAATGTTTTGGTACTACTTTGCTTGAGCCAAACATTCAACAAACTCAACCAGACTATTGTGCAATCCATCTTGACTAGAAAACTACCGCACTCGAATAAAAATACATAAAGAGATGATTATTTTCCACACCTAAATAGACACTCTAAAAATTAAAATTACAACTCGATGTAAATGTGTGTTTCGTCAAACGAAATTGCCAAAACAAAGAACTCCGGAACATGGTCCTTACACAAAGTGAGTCTAATCCTCCCTCATAGGGTTAAAGTCATACATACATACATACATACATACTAGCCATATTCGAGTACCTATACCCAACTACATACCAAGAAGTCTTAGAAGTTATTACATCATTTCTAAATGTCAAAATAGGAATTTAAATGAAGTTACAAAATCATCTCTTTCAAAAAGAAGTAATGTCCCAAGATGATACTATAACTCCTCCTATATGCTTACAAAACATGCATGCACACATTTCAAGCAATCCACATCATGCTCCATTCGGGGTACCTTGTAATAATCCAAAATTTTAAATAAAGTTTAGGATTATTTAATTTTGTTTTAATTACTTTAATTTCGTTATTTAATTTCTAATTGCACTTTGGGCCCTTAATTTGCAATTACTACGGTTTATACCCTAAGGCCTCGTTTGATTCGCATACTAAAATTGGCAGGATTGATAGTCCTAGGACTAGTAGCCCTGGACTATTTGTCCGAGGACTAATTTAGTCCTGAATCTCATACAATCCCATGTTTGATTCGTGCAGGATTAACATCGGGATATCCCACGTTTTAGCCAAACTCATGTTTGGTTCCCTAAACTAAATTTCGGAATTATCACCAGGATTATCTGTCTCTCCTTCTCTCTCTCCCCATCTCTCAAACCAATTCCAATTTCCAACCAAATAAAATTTTCAAATCAAATTCACAGTGAACCAAATTTATCTACTTCAAGCAAATCGAAATTTTGGAACCAACTTTACAGTGAACCAAATTTAGTTACAAATAAAATAACTAAATTTAGCAAATTTGCAGTGAACCAAATTTCTGGGTTTGTTCATAAACCCAGTCCGAAGTTGTTCCGTTGTTCATAAATTACTTTACAGTGAACCAAAGTTCTGTTGTTCATAAACTACAATAAGGACGACATCTTGTTCATTAACCCAGTTTTGTTCATAAACGAAATCGATCTGGGTTTGTTCATAAACCAAGTCCAAAGTTGGGTTTCAAGACCCAATCTTTTCGGCATCCTCAAAAACGAAAATCGATCTGGTGAGAACGAGATCTTTTCAGCAAAACGAGAGAGAGAAGAGGAAAAAATCGAGAAATGGATCTGCAAAACAAAAACAAAAATGAGATCGATGGCATACAAAACAAAAACGAGAGAGAGAGAGAGAGAGAGAGAGAGAGAGAGAGAGAGAGAGAGAGAGAGAGAGAGAGAGAGAGAGAGAGAGAGACGATGACAAACCAGCTTATCTCTGACGAAATTGATCCATAGCTCCGACCAACGAGGACTCGAGAAGAAGAACTGGATTTGCAGTGGAATGAATAGAGGAAGAAGACGAGTGCTTTTGGGCCAAAATCATTTCGATGGCATTTTTGTAATACTTGGCCGACAAAGACGCGAGAAGTTTTAATCACGAGGATAATTTTTGTCTTGGGACTAGCAATCCCAGACGCTTTTGCGGGAACCAAACAAGGGATTGAGTGGGATTGGATACATTTAGTCCTATCCAAGGTGCCCAATACCCGAATCAAACAATTGCTACAAATTTGACCTTCAGGCACGTCTACATTTTAATCACGAGGATTTCATTTTTATAAATTTATTTCATACGTAATTATACACTTTTATACACATACACAAGCAATACTAGTACACATATACATATATGTGCTTACATGTACTTTATACATCATCCTACACTACCCAACCACTACCAACCATCACCAATACCACACTCTACCTCCTCCCATCATCCATAATCAGTCAACATGGCCCCCCTTGACTTCCATACATTGCACCACCCTCCCCCGTTACTTCTTAACCCACAATGGTACTTTATTTACCTATCCTACACTCCAAACTTCACCAAAAACTCATTTTATACTCCCCCAAACTCCAAAATCTGTCCAGAAACTCTACTTCCCCTCTCCTTCACTCTCTTCCTCCTCCAAACTCTCCCGAGAACTCCCAAACCAAGAACACAAAGCCCTATTACCATCCTTCAAGTTCTAGAGTGAGAAAAGTCAAGAAATTTGGGTTTTCACTTCAAAACATCAACCACGAGCTCCCACCTCTCATATACCACTCCAAGATCATCCAAAATACTCCAAGGTACACAAATGTCTCCACCAAATCCACCCAAGGCCAGCCAAAGAGCTCCCTCCTCTGATTTTTCGCAAAAATCCATTCTCGTCAAATCTTCGCAAAACAAGGTAGAAACTTGTACCCAACCTATTCCAAACTTTTTAATGAGTTAGAATAGTCTAGGATTAATTTAGAGTTGATGGGTTAAATCACCAAATCAAGGGTTTCATGAAACCTGAGCCAAAATGCGATGTGACCCTTTTTACCCCAAACCGTGTTTTCGTGCTTAGTAAACCTTAGATTCATTGTGGTTCATGTTTTTAACTATTCCAAGCATGTTTAAGACTTTCATAAGTTTTTATGTGAGTTTCTCCATGAATTTATTGTGCTTAACCTTGTTCTTGATCGTTGTGTTAAAGTTAGGGGCTTAAAGTGTAATTTTGTGAAAGTTGGCGTCCGTACTTGTGTATTATTTATGAAATCTATTTTTATCAACTAAATGTCACCACTGAAAATTTAGGAGTGTAACAAAATGACCAAAATGACCTTCGGGTGTAAAATGACCATTTTGCCCTTGTGTGTGTAAAATTACATAATGTGTAGTTTTGTACTTAGTAAAAAAAAAAAATTAAAGGAATTGCGTTTTGTGACAAGTTAGGGGTTTAATAACTAAAATAAATTATTTTTACTTATTTACCCTAGTTGGTGGCAAAATTACCTTTTTCCCCTTGTATTATGTTTATTTACAAAAGGCCCCAAAAGTCAATAAAGTTTCACTAAGGACCCTAGAACCGTGAAATTAATTTTGTCACCCTTATACTTACATAAAATTTCAATGGCGACCCCTTATTTCTATAAATTACTTGTATGACCCTATACTCTATTTAATTGCATTAAGGCTCTTGTTTTCAATTACTTTGGTTTGTGATGATATGTGAACTTGTGAATCGTGTTACTTGATTTTGTGACCCTTAGAATATCGTTATTGCTTTGCTTCTACTATTAAGTGCACTTTCCATAAACGTGTTCAATGTTAGAATGGACAACTAGGTTCTTGGGTAAGGTGATCATACGCGAATATCACATAAACGATGAGGTTAATAGAAAAGTGAATTGAAATTGATTGATGGGGAGTTACCTTGAGATTGTTGTCGAATGACAGTTTCGCCAAGTGATTGTTTTGGAGGATTGTTTGGTAGTCTGCCTTGATTTTGAAACCCTAGGATGTGAAACTCTGTGATTTGCTTCATTTGAATTCTGAGGCGTTATAAGGGTGGAAGTATTATAGACCAGTTTCGGCTATATACCTATAGGACTTGGTAGTTGCCATACGTAGCCCAGTGGTACAGTTTCATCCTTGGGAAATTTATCCTTGCGAGGCGGCTAACGGCTAGATTAAGTACGTAACTTATACCTTCCGTCGAGGCCCCTGAGTGAAGGGCAAGCAAAGGGGGAGTAAATCACAGCTTGGTCATATTCCTTAGTGGTTAACCAGGTGGAAAGTTCTCTAGGTTGAGAACTTAGATGAATATGTAAGTTAATGGCTAGTAATGAAATCAGTTATGCGTTTATTTTTCTGCTTTACGATTAATTACCTGTTTATTCCTTTAATTACTGCTTTTCAATCATATGTGTTGTACTTTTATGTTAAGTAAGGGTTGGGAGGGTTAGAGTAGCTATTGAGTGATTTATCGCTCACGGTGTTACACTTTGTGTGACTCTAGTATAATACTATGATGTTGTTTTGCGACTCGGACGTATTATGCCAGACTGTAATCAAGCAGGTACCGTTGGTGTCAAAGGAGACGGTTATTTTGGAGCCCAGGGTTTTTCGGCAGACCAGGCTCAAGAGGAGCTGTGGAATCTAGAGTTGAACCTTAATCTGTAGAACCCACCCCTTTGTTTTAAATGTTGAGTCTATAATATTAATTTCTCAAACCGTACTAAGTATTTTGTAATGGGCTGCACTTTACATTTTCCAACGTGTACTCTGATGGAAACTCTTTTTATTAAATTAATCATAATTAGTTGTCTTAATTAATGCTTCCAAAAATCGGGGCGTTACATACCTGAAATTGTTAGGGTGAGCTCATTAGCTCAGTAGAAAAAAGTCTTCAAAACTAAATGCAAATGAGATGAACGTGTGGGATGAATGTTATGATGATACTCATACAACGATGCTCAAGGATTTAACAAGTGTCTCTCAAAATGAATAAGAAGTTGATAAATTCCTAAATTCTCTTACATTCACCTCATCATACCTGATACGTACGCAACATGTACCCAACATCTCATTTGTGTCAAACATACTCAATTCATCGTGGAATCACTTCTCATTTATTTATAAATTTTCGAGATTCCTAGCAACACACTTGGAAGTGGTCCTAGAGTAATTCCGGGCATCGAACGACCCTGTGTACTCTTTCCCTTGGCCAAGACATATTCCTAGCAACACATCCATTCGATGGTCCTAGTGTCATTCCGGGCATCTAATGACCCCCATTTACATTGTTTCAATTATCCACATTCACAAGTTAGAACGTTCGATTTAGTTCACTTATGTGTCAAAGTAGAACTCACACTCATTATCCTCCCTCCAATGGTTTCATATATTCGTAACGCATCCCACAAGTAGTTTCAACCATTGTGTCCCAAAACATTTCACACAATTAATGAAACAAGCTTATAATTCATCAACAAAGTTTAGGACAAGTTTATCTAAAAGTAATCACGTGTTTCTAAGCTCTAGATGAGGGTTCGTGACTTGCTGAAGGCTTAAAGATAGAGCACAACATTAAAGTGCAGTGGATAGGTGTATTGATACACTAGAAATGGTGTATCAATGGTGACTCAATACCCAAGTTGTAAAGTTCCAGGTAATAGGTGTATTTATACACCTTTTTTGGTGTATCAATACACAAACTGTAGAATCTAGTGAGCAAGTGTATTGACACACCTTTTCTCGTGTATCAATACACAAATTGAACAAAAAAAATTTTTGATGACAAATGAGAGATTTTCAAGGGTGTTCACCTAGGTATAAAATTAGTTGGAACCAAGGCTAGAGATCAACCCATAAACCAACATTATGATGATGAAAGGAAATGAACGATAAGCATAGATCAAGCAACTGATCAATTAAAATGACTAGAAAAATGGGTTTGTCAAGGGATTCAACAAGATTCAATTCATTAGTTCAATACAAGGGTTTGACATACATTAGTTCACATAAAAAAACACTTAGTAGAACTAGAAATTTCTCTACCACAAGGTGAGCAAGCTTCCAATCAAGTGTAGAACCAAAACCATAACCTCCAATGCACCCCATGTAGACCACTATCCCAGTACCATGATTTGATCCACAAGCCACACCACATGGCCCAAAATTCTTAAGCCCAAGGTACTATTAGTCTCTTACATGGTTTGTTATATGTCCAAGATCACTCATGTAAACAACCAATGTGAGACTACACACCATCTATCCCCAAGCCTGGGGTATTACATTCTTTCCCCTTTAGGGATGCTATGTCCTCATTGCATAGTCCCAACAACCTCCCCTGGTGTCTATGGTGGCAGAGCGCATCCTACCCACCACTTGGACCAAGGCGAGACTCTGATACCATTTGTAACGCCACATGTAGACCACTAGCCCTATACCTTGATTTGATCCACGAGCCACACCACATGACCCAAGAATGCTTAAGCCCAAGGTACTAGTCGTCTCTTACATGGTTTGTTATATGTCTAAGAGCACTTATGTAAACAACCAATGTGGGACTAAATATCATCTACCCCAAAACCTGGGGTATTACACTCTCTCTCCCTATAAATTCTCTTTCTCACTCTCCTATTGGTTGACAACTATATCTCTTTATTATTTTTTTACTTAAGCCATTCTCTCCCTCAAAACTCAAGAAAAAAAGTATGACACTTTTCCTCTTGTTTCTTTTCATCAGGTTCTCCATCTTCCTCTTTCTCTCTTTCAACAATTTTATTTTGTTGACTATTCAAACACCACTTCACTTATTTATTTTCCTCTTCTTTGAATTAATTGACTTTCTACTTATCTCCCTTCATCGAAACGGCTGCAAATCCCTCTCACCTTAATTTTTCTATTTTTAGAATAATATTTGCGGTCACTGAAGTTCTTGATTTTTCCCTTACTTGCGCTAACTTTTCGGAAGGAAGGTAGGAAATTCGAAACTTACTTTTTACTAGAGATTACTATTTTCATGTTATGTGTTAGACTTTATATTAGAAGGATGTAGAAAATGTATATTATATATATATATATATATATAGAAGAAGTTTCATGTGAGGGCTCCCTCACAAAAGAAGTGCGGGAAAACAGTTGTGGGCCGATGGATCCTATGCCCTTCACGTGATCCAACGGCTCACAACTACTTTTCCGCACTTTTTTTTTGAGGGAGCCCTCATAGGAAACTTATTTTGTGTGTGTGTGTATATCGTGAGGTGATGATTCGTTAATGTCACGTTTGCACGAAAGAGAGATTGAGCATTGGATTAAATAAGAAGTGAGTACACTGTCTTTTGTTTTTAAATATTTGGACCATTTCGAGGCCGAACCAAGGAGAAATTGAAACATTTAAAGTTGTAGATCTTGAAAAGTTAAGCAACTTTCATATAGAACTCGTCTCAATCCGAGATTCGTAGAATTACTGATGATTTTTCGAAGTTGGCTGAATTGAATAGTTTCGGGAGCGATTCACTGTTCAACTTTAAACCCCTTTTTTCTTTGTTTAAGACTGGATTTAGGCTTCGCCCAAAACAGTAAACTTGTGTCAAATTTGATGAAATATTTGCTGTCAAATTTTGTTATTTTTGAAACCCATTTGCTATATTTAGTGGCTGTAATGATAACTGATATGCTTTGGCTTGAGATAGTCAATTTGATCATTACATTTTCTTTTCATGCTATGCTTGGATGTATGTGATGGTTTGGCTTATTGGCGTTTTTGAACCCTTAAATTTGTGTTAGTTAAATATTGTGTTTAACAAATTAAACGGTTTAAATAAATCTGTGACTCATTTATCGGATTTGCAGAATGGGACGTTGTATTTGATATGGGTCTTGAGCCAATTATCGCAATATACTCGCAGGGGTATTGAGCCATGTGTAGACACCCCTCCGGAGATCATCGTCGATTATGAGTCGCCACCTGGGTTTTAGCGGATTGTTCCCGATGAACCGAACTCGATTGACTCATGCCTTATTTTAGGGATAATGGTTAAATACCGGCCCGTCATCACCATACTACCTTAGGTTTGGGAGCTCAGTTACGAGAGGGGAAGGGTTTTACAACACCCCCTCGCTCGGTTTGAAGACCGGTCTCTACTTGGCTTTTGTGGGATCATATGAAATGTATGCAATTCAACCATGAGCAAGTACAGAGAATGAGGGATGGGAAGCCACACAATGATAATAAACACAATAATGGATTATGGTGTATGCATGTGCATCGTGTACTACATGAGTGATGATGATGATGTGCAAACATAAACTAATGAGGACACGAGGCAGCAAGAAACGGTGTTAGTACATAATGTATAACAGCAAAACAACTCAAAATGACACTACAAATTGTTGTGAAACAAAACCAATCTGATCCTTGACAAGAGTTTGAGCGCTCAAGGTGTGAGTATGAGAGCTCAATCCCCTCTCACCCACACATGCTTATGATGCTTTTGGCTTATCATGATCACCATTATTTACTCAAAAATAGTATTTGGATGGCCAAACAGAATGATATAATCACATAAACATGGGTTTAAACCTTATTCATGAACCAAATGAAGTAATCAATGCAGAATGAATGGGGATATAATGTTTAAAAGGGGTCCAGAACACTCAAAGAACAGTGGATGAGCTTGGATGATGAAAATACTTGATGTACCAGAAGACAGTTTGAGTGCTCGAAAAGGTTACATTGAGCGCTTAAACCATCTACTGGATTTGAGTGCTTCTGTACCATTTTGCCTTCATTTGGACCATGAACAAGTTCAAAATGATGGATGACGATGCACAAGAGATTGAAACTTCATGAACATGAATAAAATAAACTTGAGGTGTCCACACAAGTGGGAAATGAGTATTGGGCCATGCGTAAGCATGTTTAGAGTGAGAGGAAAAGAGGATCAGGTTGACTTAGCCAAACAACAACAACAACACACACACACACACTGCATTGAACAAAAAACATAACACAAACTTGAAATAAACAAAAAACAAATATAAACCAAGACAGTTTGAGCGCTCAATGAGGGAGGTATGAGCGCTCAAACCGCATCCAGGGCTTGTGGGTTTTTGGAGCTTCTGACCATTCTTTGGTGTTACATGCATTATGAGCTTTATGATCATTAGTGAAAAAGAGGTGATACACCTGTTTGCTTCATGATTCATGACCATCCATGGCTTGATGACAATAAAAAACCACCTTAATGACCCTTGGGCCCATTGATCATTGATCAAAGAATGAGACAAGCTGGTTCAAGAGTATTAAAGCCCACAAGAGTCATCAAGATGATGATAGCTAGGGCCGGCCCAACACTTTTGAGTGCCCAAAGCAAGTTCTAAATTTTGTGCCCTTTAAATGTAACAATTTTTACATGAAAAAAAAATTCCATCCTTGTTTGAGGGCGTCTATACAAGCAACCGGGGTTAATTAAAGAAAATGTATGACCATTTCCATCCTCAAAAATCAAAATTATAATTCCTCATAGTGAACCCAGGTGGAGATGAAATAGATAACAATAAATATTTGTATCAGACAGTCCTGTTATCTAGACTCATTTTAACCAAAAAGAGAGGAGGACAACAACAAGTCAAAGAAAAGCAAAATGCACATTGAAAGAGTTGGTGTAGGTGGCTCTTGTCAGTAGCATTAAGATCTAGAGTAGCCGAATACTAAGGAGTAGGAACAAGAAGGAAGGTTTGGTCAAAGGGTCTGTCTTATCTTTGTCCCACATCGGAAACAGAAGAAGGAGAAAGGTTAAGAGAAGGGATATAAAAATTGTTTTAGAACTTTATAAGTCAATGAATAGCCACAAAAATTCACACAAACACCAAGAGAAGGTCAGAATTAACATAAACATGAGAATATTCAAAACAGTTTGAGCGCTCATGGTACGGACGTTGAGTGCTCAAACTGCTTTGAGCTGGGATTTTTGAAAGTTATTTTCTTGAACGTTTAAGACCTGGTGAGTCCATTAGAGGTATAATAGACCTCCATGAACCCAGGTATCCCTTAGGAGTATCAACCCATAACTTTTACATGGTATTTCTACCTTTCAACTTTGATCAAGGCTTGAACTCGGGTGTTTGGTGAATGAGTGGGCTAGAGCTTGGGTTGTGGATGCAATGGGGTTAGTTTTGGACAGATTATGAGCAATGTGGGTTGGATTGAGTGGGTTTGAAAGGATGATGGTGTATTTTAGAGTGAGAGGATGATGATAAAAGTGGGTTTTGTTGATTAGGGAGGATTGAGCTTCAATGGATGGTTGGGGATGGTGATGAATTTTTGAAAATGGAGTTTGAGAGATAGAGTGGCATGTATATTAGTGTGTAATAGAGTGTGTAACCTTTCTAATAGAGGTAAGGGGGTGGGTTTTATAGAGGAAAATGGGAGGAAAGTGAGTTTAATTGAAATGGAGGGCCTAATAGGACAATTTAGGTTTATCCTAGGGCCTATTGCACTCATGCAAGCAACAATATTACGGCAGAGTGCATGCCATGCAATAGAATCCCATCATTAGATACTCTGCCAGCAACAAACTAGATAGAGTTTGAGCGCTCAAACTAGATAGAGTTTGAGCGCTCAAACTAGGGTTTGAGCGCTCAAAATCCTTTGAGCTCAGGGGTTGATTATGGGTTATTCTGATAGTTTGAAGGGTTATTTTGGGCATTTGAAACGGTTTAGGTCATTTAGGAATGGTTTGAGGTGGTTTAGGGCAAGTTCAAGCCTCGTTCTTAGCTTCAAGGTATATATGGGAGGTTTTCTCATCATTGGGAGTGCTTGGCAAGTATTTCTGGTCAAAATCGAGGTTTCTTCATTTGCCTCTCTTTGATGAAACGCTATACCATTTCTTGGTATGAGTTATATTCAAGATAAAGACATCTCGATCCTTCCATGAGCGTTTCTCATGTTACAAAGGAAAACATTAAAATCATGGTCAACTCAGGTTGCCTATGTACCCCGTTGTAGGGATTAGACCGACGTAGTTCATGGGGCATATGCAAACAAATTCAACGGGGTTTCCTAGCCCGTGAGACAAACGATTTCACGCGAGTTGACAAGGCTTCTCGAGTCAAAACGCTAAAGTAGACAAATGATTTCACACGAATCGACAAGGCTTCCCGAGTTGAAACGCTAAAGTGAATAAATGATTTCCCGCGAATTGACACGGCTTCCTAAGTCGAAACGCTAAAGCAAAAAAACATCCCAAGTTCTGATCAAACACAAATCCATGCAGGAAATTAATTAGGAATGTGAGGTTAAGTGTATAAGAGGCAAAATTACATTAAGACGTTGAAATCTCTTTGGCAGCCAACTAGATTCTTCATTAATTCAGTTTGGACTGTGGAGTATTTGATGTCATCGATGACGTTGTAGCATGCTTCTTGGTCATAATCCTTGAAACTTATTCTGCCTGAGAAGTAGTTGTGTCGTCTGAGACTTCTGGCCCAGGCGGTTTTTCCCGTTCTTGACGGTTCTTCGAGGTAGAGGGAGATTGGGCTGATTGGCCGCTGTTCTGGTTCCTGTTAGAGTCAGATAGCATTGGTTCGTTAGCATAAAAATCTGGCATTTCATTTTTATGTAGCTTTAATCTAATCCAGTCGTCTTCACTGTATAGTGAGATCCGGCAATTTTGACAAAGTTCATATTGTGCGAAATTCGTACTTACGAACAAAATATTTTGTTCATGATTGCACATGATTTGAGAAACTGCAGGAAATTTCCCGTCCAAGTGACTTGAGCTCTCAAGTAGCTACCTGAGTGCTTAGGTTGTTACTTGAGTGCTACTTGAGTGCTTAAGGGTTTTTGGTATTGTTGAAGGTTTTGGGGGTTATTTTGGTCTTTTAGGTAGATTTTGGAAGGATTTGAGGGGTTGTGAGTCTTTCTGGACCTTGTTGAAGCCATAACGCGATGTCATTAGTATCTCGTCATCATCGAGAATGCGAAACATTTTCATGGGTTGAAATTGGGGTGTCTACAAGTGGGAGCATATTACCACGGATTTCTTGACTGGATTACCGAGATCAGTCAAAAAGAAAATTGGGTTATTGTGGACCACCTCACCAAGAGCACTCATTTCTTACCGATTCAAGAATCAAACACCATGGAGTCTTATAGCAGCCTCTATATTGATGAAATTGTTCGGTTACATGGAGTTCTGGTATTGATCGTGTCAAACTGAAATCCACGATTTACTTCTCAATTTTTGCAAAGTTTGCAAACCGCTTTAAGCACGGGTCTTTGTTTCAGCACCGCTTTTCTCCCGCAGACCGATGGACAATCATAACAGACTATTTGGACTATAGACATGCTTAGAGCTTGTGTGATGGATTTCAAGGGAAGTTAGGAGCGTCATTGACCTTTGGTGGAGTTCGCCTACAACAATAGTTCCAGAATCGGAATGGCTCCCTATGAAGCTTTATATGGAAGATCGTGTTGATCTCTAGTCTGTTGGACAAATGTTGGAGAGAATAATTTGTTAGGACCAGATCTGATTCATGAAACAACCGAGCAAGTAAACTTATTAGACAATGATTGGTGACAGCTCAGAGTTGACAAAAGAGTTCTTTTCATAGGAGAACTCGATCGTTGACTTTCACTGTAGGAGATCAAGTGTTATCCAATTTGGGCAGAAGGGGAAACTTTCACCTCGATTTATTGGGCCGTTCGAGGTTTAAGAACGTGTTGGGGAGGGTGTGTATCACATAGCCTTGTTGCACAACGTATTCTATGTGTCCATGCTCTGAAAGTTGGAAAGTATTTAGCGCATCCCGAGCACATCCTCAACTGGAAGGAATTGACATTGGACGAAGGTGTAACATTCGAGGAACAAGCCGTCGAGATTGTGGACGAGCAAGAAAAGGTTTTGCGAAGAAAGAAGATCAAGGTTTTCAAAATTCTGTGGCGTCATTAAAGAGTCGAAGAGACGACATCGGAGCATGAAGACTAGCTATAGGCCAATCATCCTCATTTGTTCAAGAACCAAGGTACCGTTTTAAATTTCGGGGACAAAATTTTGTTTAAGGGGGTAGATTGTTAAGACCCGTAAAATATTAATTTAGCGATTATAAGTTTTATTTATTTATTTATTTATTGTTAAGGGATAAATTAGAGTAGTTAGTTGGTCGATTATCTAGTAGAGGTAATTATATATATAGGTCTCTAATGATTATCCTAAGTCTCCCTTATCACTCCAACTTCCCATATAAGTCTTCTTTTACACCACCAATTTCTCTTCCACTAAAAGACATCACTTTGACTTCTATAAGAGTCCAAGTTTTTCTCCAACATGATCCTTTCTCTTCCTTTCAGCCATACCACACTCTCTCTCTCTCTCTCTCTCTCTCTCTCTCTCTCTCTCTCTCCCCTATAAATTCTCTTTCTCACTCTCCTATTGGTTGGCAACTACATCTTTTTATTTCTTCCTTTATTTAAGTCATTCTCTCCCTCAAAAGTCAAGAAAAAAGGTACGATGCTTTTCCTCTTGTTTCTTTTCATCAAGTTCTCCATCTTCCTCTTTCTCTCTTTCAACAATTTTATTTTGTTGACTATTCAAACACCACTTCACTTATTTATTTTCCTCTTCTTTGAATTAAATGACTTTCAACTTCTCTCCTTTCACCCACACAGCTGCAAATCCCTCTCAACTTAATTTTTCTATTTTCAGAATAATATTTGCAAGCACTGAAGTTCTTGATTTTTTCATTACTCGCGCTAAGTCGTCGGAAGGAAGGAAGGTAGAGAATTCGAAACTTACTTTTTACCAGAGATTATTTTTTTCATGTTATGTGTTAGACTTTATATCGGAAGGATGTAGAAAACATAAATTATATATATAAACCCAAATCTTCTAATTTGGACCCCCGGATTGAAGATTTCTTGTTTTTTTTTTCACTTTAAAAATTGTTTTGGAAAATCCGAACTGTCCAATGTGTTTAAAATGTGTTTTCAAGGGTCCCCACGAGAAATCATAAAAAAAAAAACCGGAAGAGCTTGATCCAAGCAATTTTTAAACACATTGGACAATTCGAATTGAAAAAAAATAATGCTTGGATCATGGAGGTCTGCAAGTGATGATTCACTGATGTCACGTTTGCATGAAGGTGTGATTAAGTGTAGAGACCCATAGATTTTAATTATTATTATTTAAAAAAAAAGATTTGGGAAATTGTGAAGAATTGAAATTAGAGTAAAGTGGGTCAATTTGATGGTAGTATATGCTTGGGGGTGTTTTTTAAAATGCATTTGAAACTTAGGGGGTATAAGTGCATAAGGGGGTATATACAAGTTATATGACTTTTTTTTCAAACATAACACCTCTCTCTCTCTCTAAAAACCACCGGTGTTCTCTCCCTCTAGCTCCTCTCCAAAATTCTTCTACCTCCACCTCAAATCCCACTTCAAATCCCAAACTCCTTCAAGATTCTTGCTCACACAAGCCTCGTACGCGTCTTTGGAAGCTTGGGTTGCATCTATTTCGCTCCGAAAGCTCATATTTCGGTTGGGGTAGCAAGGAGAAGATAGGGTTCTACTCTCACTTTGAATCCAAGCTTCTATACATTGAGGTAGGGGAATTTCCACCATTACTAAGTGTTTTGAAGTGTGTGATGTGTAGATTATACTCATTTTTTATCAATCCCTATTATGTTCTTGAAAAACCCATTTTCTAGTTCCATGGATTTGATTAGAGGTTGATTAATGCTTGTTGTTGTTGTCCTACGTAAACTACTTGTTGAAATACCCTATTTTAGCTTGTGATGTTGATTTTGATCATAAACATGTTTGGTTTGGAGCCCATTACAAATCCCCTTGTTTTGTTGTCAAAATTCTGCCCGTAAGGCTTCTAGATCAATCCACTTTGAGAATGGATTGATTCACTATCTTCTAATGTTGTTTTGGACCAGAGTGGATTGATCCACTCATCACCTATATCGATCCACAACCTTCTGTCTTGCTCCGGACCAAAGTGGATTGATCTACTCTCGTTCTGGATCAATCCACTCCCCCCTTCACCTCACCAAAACTTGTTTTTGTCAATTTCGGTCGCTTGTTTGTGTTAATACTTGACATAATCATCTCTTATCCTTAAAACTCATTGAATAATTTGTCCCTAACCTATCCTTGCGTAATTGGTGACTTGGATTGATTTTTAATGCAATACCCACATGACTAAATACTTGTTATGTGCGAATTAGGCGACTTTGACGAAATGCGTGAACTTGAATGACGAACCGAGGTTTGGAGTGACATGATGACACTTGTGCAAAACCAATGAACGTGAACTGAAATAAGAACTTGAAACTTGTAATACGGGGCCGAAAGGTAGCTCGGAATGATACTTGGGCCGTCTGATGGGCGTGTTACGAGGAATTATGCCTTGGCCAAGGGGGAGATTATACGGGGTCGAAAGATAGTCCGGAATGATACTCGAGCCGTCCTATGGACATGTCGCGAAGAATTTCTAAAGATCTAAATTTAAATAAATGGTTGACATGGCACACCAAACACGAATTGGACACTTACAAGAGAGAACACGTGTCAGGTACGCATTGGACACACTTGGGTGATAACAAGGGATTTAAAAACTTATGCGTGTCTCATAGGACTCCCTTAAACTCTTGGCTATCTTATTTAGCTTTCATCCTCATGTCTCATCTCGCATCTATTTTTCATTGTGTTTAGTTTTGGTAGACATTTCTCTACTGGGCTAGTGAGCTCAACCTATCATTTTTTAGGTACCCACTATAGAGCATGACTTGGATGTGCATGAAGTGAATGCATACATCTTTTGAAAGCTTAAAGAGGAGTTACCTCATCATCTTAAGTTTATAATTTTGAAGAGATGATTTTGTAACTTATTCATATTAAATCTTTTGACTTGGATCTGAAATAACTTTAACACTCGTGTATTTCAGTTTGGGGGAATGGGTAACCATAGACTATTGTACCCTTTGATGTTGATTTTGATTACTAAACTTGGAATTTGACGTGGCCCGTGGACTTTTTGACCGTCCATGTGGAATTTCTTATTGTATTATTCCTTGAATTTCGAGTGCGTGACATTAAGCATTCGATTAAATAAGGAGTTTGTGTACACTATTTTCTGATTTTAAAAATTCGGACCAACCACAACCAGAGAACTAACATGAGACAAACATAGAGCCACCATGAACTCATCCCCAAACTAGATCAACAAATAGAAAACATCTCATCGAACATGACTACATATGAAATTCTCCCTACCACTTTGATCTTGCATATTAGCAGGCCCAAAAAATGTAAGTTGTCATCTTTATAACAACATTCTGGCGATACTCATCCTTTGACTCCAAAAGCTAAATGTCTTCTTGAAATCTTTTTGGGAATTCTACTACACCATCATTTGCTGAATAAGTAGAAGTAAGAATACTGAAAATCATTTGCATAATCAACAAACTAGCCCAAAGTCGCCACAGAGCAGAGACAAAAGACACGACACAAACTAGACCTAAATAGAGAAAGACCTGACAGCTTTAGAAAGACCTGTCAACTATTATGAATAGCAGACCAAGGAATACAAACATAACGAAGCACAACTCAAAGACCACACCAGGAATTGCACCGAAAGAGGGAAAACACCAAAGACACCTCAGAGGCACTAAGACACAACCATCCAACATAGATAGACTAGAAGGGCAAACAACATAAGAGAAAATAACCGAAAAACCTATCCAGTAAATCCAAATTCACTTCGAAATTAGAACTAAAGACAAGGAGAAAGGAGATGATAGTGGATCCATGAAAAACCAAACAAGACTAAACCCAACCCTGACACTCACAGACAACCAGATACCCAGAAAACTAGAACCACTGACAAGGAGCCATCAATAATCGAGCAATTTCTACAATTTCAAACGTCTAATACATGATTAGCACCTTTAATGTCCTCCACTGAATAATGTCTAAGATCAAAACATGCTTTTGTCTAGATTGCAACTGTAGTCTTTATGTTTTCTATCAGCTCCTCTTCATCTAATACTTTGTTTCTGAAAAAAAACATGGTTCCTTTCTAGCCATATCAACCACAGAACAACATAGAAGCAAATATCCCAACAAGCTTTTTCAACAAACTTGTACTTGAATGAATCCCACAAGCACATTAGAGAGCAAAGGTTTTGAGAGAAGATCCATTCAATATTCCACCATTGCATTATATACGACCATATTTTCCAGGAAACTTTACAATGCATTAGAATATGGACAACTAATTCAACATCTATTTGGCGAAAGGGACATAGGCCCATTAATCCTCCCTCTTGCTGGAACATATTTCTCTTAATCAATTCACTGCCAATAGCCAATTTGTCTTGTATAGCTTGCCATGTGAGAATTTCAACTTTGAAAGGGCAAAGATTTTTCCAAATTAGCATGCGTTTTGGAACAATGGGGTAATTCATAGCCATCTCCCATTTTCCATACCGAGACTTTAATCAGAAATTTCCTATTATATGATCCCATCTCCACCTAGTCTATCCTCCCTTTCATTATGAATATCAACATCAAATAACACCAGTTGGAGAATTTGCTATTGACCTTATTCCTACTACAATAAATTTCTTCTAAATTGCAGATCCCAGGTTAGAGATGAGGAGTTATATATTTCACAAACCTTGGCTTGTTTCTTAGTTGACAAAGAGAATAATCTAGGAAAAAATTTCTCCAAGATCATCTCCCCCAACCAGGGATCAAACCAGAAACCATCTCTAACGATTCCTGCAAATTCGGACCCCTCTCCTATCAGAAAGTTATAGCACTCTAGATTTGTGAACACTTGGTGATTGGATGGTTTTGTTGGCAACCAATTGGAGTCATCAATACTATATTTTGCTCTAATAGTTTTGGCCCAAAGAGATTCCGTCCCTGTCCCAAATCTCCACCTCCATTTGCTAAGCAAGGACATATTCTGGATTTGAATATTTTTAATACCCAAACCTCCCAATTTTTTACACAGTCATTTTATCCCATCCCACTAGATGCATCTTTCTTTTTTCTATTGAATCCATCCATAAAATTTGTCTATGAATTTTTTCCAACCTCTTTACCATAGTTTTTGGCATTTTGAACATTGACATATTGAGCTGTGGTAGACTGCCTAAAGTTGATTTCAATAGGGTCAGCCTTCTACCAAAGTTTATATATTTCCTTTTCCAAAGTGATAACTTCCTTTCATATCCCTCAGTCACTAGATTCTATGTAGCAATTCTCTTAGGATTAGCTCCAAGAGGTAAGCCCAAGTATTTTAGATGACACCACTTTACATTCCAACAGATCAGCAAAAGACATAAGAATATCATCAAGAACCCCAATGCAGCGCAACTAGCTCTTAGAGAAATTGATTTTCAATCCAGAAAGTAATTCAAAAGTGCCCAGAATACCATTAATTTTATGAATTTTCTCCAAGTCACATTTGCAAAAGATATCATCTGCAAATTGCAGATGAAAGATTATCGGGCCATCAATACCAATGGAAACCTTTGTAATAACACGCTCAGGTCTAGCTTTTTCAAAGAGGATATTTAAACCTTCTGTCATAACATTAAAAAGTGTGTGTGTGTGCTTGGGGGGGGAACCATTGTTCAATACTTGTGCACAAGCAATACTCACACAAGACAATCGAAGAAATCCATTTTTGACCACATCCCATATTCTTAAGCATTTGAAATACGAAAGACCAACTAACACTATCATATGCTTTCTCAAAGTCTAATTTAAGAATCAAACCTTGGTAATCTTTTTGCTTCCAATCATTAATTACTTTATTTGCAATCAAGATGCCATCTAGGATCTTCCTGCCTCTCGAAAAGGCTGCCTGTGTTTCTCCCACAAAGGTTGGAAAAACTCTCTTGAACTATTTGCCAAAACTTTTGAAAGTAGTTTGTAAAGCCAGCCCACCATGCTGATTGGTTAGAAATCTTTAAAATTATCTGCCCCTTTCACTTTCGGAATGAGAGTAACAAAAGTCTTGTTGAACTCCTTAGTAAGCTTGCCATTGATATAGAATTCATTAAAGAATTCCACAACATCTAGTTTTATGATTTGCCATGCTTTTTTTGACAAAAGCAAAGTTGAAACCATTGGGGTCTGGAGCTTTGAATGAGTTACATTCCTTCACTGCCTGGAAGATTTCTTCATGGTTGAATGGTAATTGCAGTTCCACTTTACTCACTAGATTGATTTCTTCTGAAAAAACACCTTCAAAATTAGGTCTTCTCCATTATTGCCTTTTAAAGATCTTTTGGAAGTATTGAAAAACCACCTAATTTATTTGAGCAGGATCTTCATATCTCACTCCTTCCCATTCTATAATCCCAATGAAATTCCTTCTATATCTCCTATTAGCCATAATTTGGAAGTTCTTGGAATTTCTGCCTCCAAGTTTAACCCATTTATTCCTAGATTTCTGCCTCCGTAGGGATTCCTTCATCTTCTCCATTGCCCAAAACTCTTGTCTGCAAATGCTCCTTTCAATCCTTTCTGTCTCTGAAAGCCCTCTCTCTTCAAACATTAAGGGTGTAGCTTGGACTTAAGATCCTCCACTTTTGTATTCAAGTTTCTAAATTTAAAGGTATTCCAATCCTTCAGATAGCTCTTCAACTTTTTAAGTTTCTGCATTATCTTGAATCCTATCCAATCATATTCTACCTCAGATTCCCAGCACTCTTTGATGATTTGTAAACATTTTGGGTGATTGATCAGTGCATTAATGAAATGAAAAGGCTTTGGACCTCAATCTTTAACTTATCACAAATCATGATGGGACAATGATCAAAAATTAGTCTTGGTAAGCCTCACTGAAAAATCGTAAAAATCTATCCAATTTGGATTGGATATTGGATTCCTGAAAATTTGACCAAGTGAACTTCCTTCCTAACATTGGAATGTCTTTGGCATCCATCTCACTTAAGAAACTTTGGAATTCCCTCGTATCCCTTTCAATTCTTGTACACCCCAGTCTTTCTCCAATAATTTTTATTTCATTGAAATCACCACCAATGCACCATGGTATCTGGAATCTTTCCTTCAAACTCACCAATTCTCTCCCCATGGCTCTTCTATCTATTTAGTTGTTTGGGGCATAAAAGTTAACAATAATACATGGAAAATTACCATGAAGAACACCTCCGATTAGTAAAAAGTTTTTTTTGTACTAATCAATTCTTCAGCTATCAAGGTCTCCAAACTCCAAATTGTTATGATACCACCAAATAAACCTTCAACATTAACCACTGCATAATCCATCTCTGAGTCATACCACAATTTCTTCACTTAAAAATCCTCCACATGTTCCATTTTAGTTTCCTATAGCAAGAGAACATCTGGTTTTCTTTCATTTACCAAATTACTGACAAACCTCTTCTTTACAACACTAGACAACCCTTGATATTCTCAGAACTTATTTTCATCCTTGTTCAAGAATCTCCCACTTCTACTTCAATACATCGATGCTGGTAAGATATGTTTGTTTTGAACCTCCCCATCTTTTTCTGCCATCCTCTTAATCACCATATCATCACTTTCATGATGGACCACTCCCAGTCTAATACTCATATTTACAGCCTCTTCAAAACCTTTGTTAATTATGGTATTTCTTCTCAAAATGTCCTCAGAGTTGATAGAGAGTCTAAGTGATCACTGGTTGTTTCAATAACTCCATCCAACTGACTTTCCTCATCAATATAGCCAAGAATGTCACTAATATTCTTCCTTATTCTCGCCTTTTCTCTCTTGCAGTAGGGATTTTTGCATCTTCCAAATTTGTTTCAGACCCCATAATTACTAGGTCCAACCACTTCATTCCCTTTTTGATGATCATTGTCAACCACTCGGACATCTTCATTTGGAGAATAAAACTTGTCAACTACTTGCACATTTTCATTTGGAGAATTTATCATTAAATTAGGCGTCTTACCCACCACAGACTCTTCATCTTCTTCAATAATTGTTTCTAATGCAAAGTCTGCCATCTTAGATATTTCTCCTTAGAACCTTCTCAATTAATGCTCCACTAGCATGCTTCATTCCTTCAGTTTCATTAATGGAATCTGGAAACCAGCAGTCAGAGTATCCTCCTCAACATCCTTCAATAGTCCCACATCCATAACCTTATTGTCACCTACCCTAGCTGCCACGTCAACCTCATTAATATGCGCTTCCTCGACTGATTTTGATTTTGATTTCTTCATTTGCACATTTGTATTAGATTTATCTTTCACCTCTTGATCACTTTTGTCCACTTTTCCAGTATTTTAAAGATGAGTGTGTACTGCAAAATCTAATTGACACCCAATATTGGGGAGATGAGATTTAACCCAATCACGAACTGATTTCTCATTGAAAAAATCATCACAAACTTCCTCCCAAACCTTCACTCTGTAATTCTTCCCCCATAACAATGATGTTTATCCATTCATCAATTTTTTGAATGTTATCAATAGATATTAGCATCCTTCCAACATCAAATGTTTCTTCCTTCAGCGTTTCAGCATCAAGGGTAATAAAATTCCCCCAAATCTCCCAAATTCTTTTAAAAGTTTGATAACACCAAGTATTAAGTGGCATACCCTTGCATTTGTGTCACACCAATCTTGAAACACCTGCAGCTTCACCATTCCATGGCTTAATGCTTTTGAACCAACTCTTGATTAACGGTTTATTAAGAGCCAAATTTCTATCCTCCGTAGAATTGAAAGTGATTATCATATCTAGTGATCCACCCATATGTCTAATAAGCACTTCATTAAACTTTATCTCAATGAAAGCCCTCTGAAGCAATTCTGATGTAGTGATGTCCTTAAGCTTAGCTACAACACTTCTAGTTAACCATTCAGATGTAACAGGATGAACATTAATAGTAATATTCTTCTCAACTTGCTTAGTATACTTATCAGATTCCCTAGATCTTTGTTCAAACTTATGATTACCAACTTGATTTCTTCTAAACACCTCGGAAAGCACTTCAAATTTGGGGGTTTCATCACCATGATCAAAACTTGCCCTTTCCACAATCAAAATTTTCTTACCACTCCATAAACTATTTGCTTTAGCAATCGCCACATCGGCCTCTTTGCTATTGTTAAATCTTATAAAGCCAAAGCGATTACCCATTCTTCTACTTCTTTTGTTTGGAATATGATAATCCCCAATTGGTTGAAATTGTTGAAAAACTTCTTGAACCATGGTGCTACAACACTATTAGGGAGATTATCAACATACACAGTAAAGTTACTTCCCTGATTGAACCTCAATGGGGCAGAACTGAATGCGCCTCTGAACATTGTGGTTTGAATCTCTAAAAATACTAAAACTTCGTCTTACTAACCTCAACACCCACAACCAGATCTAAATGTTTCCAATGACAAAATCTCACTATGAGAAAAGCGATGAGATGCCCATATAACAATCCCCCTTAACCTTATCCACAACTTTTACTGTTGCCGGTGTTGGAGGTTAGGCAAGAGGTCCAGTTATCCTTGATCTCCTAACAGCCTTCTCCACTTTTTCTCTCTTCTAGGGTTTTCTTTATTGTTTTAATGTGATTAGTATATGCTTACTCCCTTGTTTATGAACTTTCTTCCTTATTTGTAAGTGTTCTTATGTTACTTCTCAGACAAGTTACTCTCTTCTCGGCTAATGATGACTATCCTTAGATTATGCCACGGCTGTGGAACATCTTGCCCAGATGGAACTCCCGTTCACTTGTGTGGTCTAATGTCACTTTCTTTCCCTCTTAAGGGGTTTTTGCTGAGATTTGATATTCTACTATCCTACTCTATGTTGTGTTGTTACATCCTTTCGTAGATCTAGGTTTGGTCATGTCACGCATTTATTACGCTTCTCGTTCCTCGTGCATTCGAATGTACCAGGTCATCCCTTCTGTAAATACCTTAATTAGGTTTCTCTGATAGAATCATGACTTCTACTTGCACCTTCATCACACTAAATTTGTGGTGGGCTTGCAGATTTCCTTCCACGTGGAATGGACCAACACAAGTCTCGTTCGTTGATAGGTTTTTTCAGATTCCTACGATATTTGGAGGAAATCCAGTCAACAGAATTTCATGCGTGGACATGCGCCTCTCCAAGCACCTTTTTCCCTTTGAACGCACCACATTGGGTGACCAAGTGAGTCAAACGAACCAAGTTTGACCATGACCAAATTCGAGGAAACTATCAGCATTTGTTATTTTGTGTGCTTATGTAAGAAGAACGTTTAAATATTTTTTTTTTATCTTTTCGTTATATTAGACTGTGAATTTTATTTTTTTTTCAAACTTATGCTTGAAAAGTGACCATTCTGTGTAAAATTCCTGGATCTGCAATGAGTCATCAACCATTCTTTAGTTTCACCTTTTTTTGGTGTTTTTCTCAACGAGTGCCCACATGGTGAATGATGCAATTGATAAGAATGACTTTCGTGTAGAAGCATTGCTAATTCTCTTTCTTACGTGTTTGAGTTCTCTTTAACAAGTTAATTGAATGTCATTACTTTGGGTGAAAGCTGGTATAACTTTTCTGAGTTGAAATATACCGACTGCCTTATCTAGGTTTTCCTCGTTTACACTTTAATAAAAGAAAAGTTACTTGGCTACATTATTGAATTCACATACGAAATGTACTGTTTTTGAGTAGGGTGATTCCATGGAACACTTAGCGTATCTGCGTATGGCTCCCGTAAGTATATATGGTGTGGAAGCGCTTTGAAAACACCAATCTTGGAGAAATTTTCCTTCGTGTAACTTCAACATATAAGTATTTCACAATCGTATTAATATAATGCTAAGAGATGGCATGGTCATCAAATATCATCACCATGTTATTGCTAGTAATTGTAAGGCTAAGTTTTGTGCTAACTTATTTATTTTGCTTTTGTTTAAAATTGACTAATTTAGTTTTTGCTTCAATCTTTTGAATTGTTTATTTATCTTGAGTAGAGAAATTTATACAAAAAAATTTATTGTGGTACAAAACTTCATAAGAAAATTACCTGAAAAATTCCAAAACAAAAAGATCAGAGTATATATCTTTTCCAATCATTTTTTTCAAGTCCGATCAAAATTGCTTAATTTCTCACATCAAGATCAAATTCCCGCCTAAATTTTTTATAAAGGACAAAAACAAGCCAAAATAAATAAATAAGTTCGGTTAAACCCCGCCTAATTTTTATGACCAATGTCGTCTATTTTTTTTTTTAATGACCAAATAGAAATTTGTTTTTATTTTTTTGGGTAAGTCTAAACCAATTAATATGCTTTTTACTCTCTAAACGCTCCCCGACATACCACCTCCAGCGTCCGATAATGTTTTCCAGCAATTTAGTATCATGTGGCTTTACCTATATGTGGTTCTCTCAACTATTTACATCTTGAAAAAAAATCATCAATAGAAATAAGGGTTTTGATAACAGGTGCAACATTACATCTGTGTATAAAAAGTACATTGTAGGATCCCACTTGTACTAATAAACTTTAGAAGACATTGTTTTTTTTTGGTAATCAGAGTCCCAATGATCAGAAGTCTTAGAGACGATTTTGATTATATGCAATATATCTACTTCTACCTTTAAAAGAACTAGGGGAGACTCTACACTATAGAGCTAGGTGGTCACTTGAACAACCCTAACAAACTTTTTTACCATATGGCATGTAATTTTTTTTTTATTTGTTTAGTTTAGCCCATCTTTAACATCTAACCAAAAATTTTCGAGCACCATATCCATAAATATTTGAACACCCAACCGAATTTTTTTTGTACAACTAGCACAAAAAATCAGCCTGCAAATTAATATAATGTAAACTATCCAATTAAAGCACTTGGGTAGCTCCTAGCTTCTCATGGATGTTGAATTGAGCACTCTAAAGTCTTTTATTTTTAATATCAGTCTTGTTAATAGGGGATCTGGATCTTCTATGAGGATTTTTTTGTGAGGATATTGTAGCGGCTGGATCCGTGGGGACCAGTGGAGTCACTCTCCCGAAATTACAAGAAAGCTGAAAAAATTCAACTATCTTAGAATCAGCGATGAGCACCCTCGGCGAACGGATGGCACCCTCGGCGAGGAGCACATATGCGTGGTTCTGGACGAATAAGGATTTGAACGATCTTTGCCGAGCGAGAAGCGCCCAAGGTGTGGCATCCTCCGCTTGGCTCTCGGCATACCCTCAGGACCTCCGCCGATCGGCGTGCCGAGCGTCCTGGGGCTGGGCCACTCGCGTGCCAAGTCAGTCGACTGCGGATGCATGAGGGCTCGGAGTTCACTTGGTTCGGGGGAAGCGTACCGGGCACGCTACACGTTCCCCAATGGAGCATTAAATGCGGCAGTCACCTACTTTGCCACCGCCGCCCGCAGCAGCACGTGGGTGATGGGGAATGTCTCGAGGGCGAATGGACTACTCGAGCCCACGTGTTATGACGTCATCTCAGTCATGGCGTCTGTGGCAGGGACAGAGGTCACCTCACCTGTCATTCCGAGTGCGAATGACAGGCGCGTGAGGGGCACCGAGCGTGTGGGACGCACACCCCCTCTGCCTATAAATACCCACTCACAACTACCACTAAGGGGATCTCTCTCCTCATTTACTACTCTCTTAACTCCCTTTTTTCACAAGATCCTTCAGAGCATTTTTCCTTTCCGGCGACTGACTTGATCGTCGGAGTGCCTCCCCGGACCACCACCGTCCGGGCTAGGCACTGATGTTTTTGTTTGTGTGTGCAGGCCACCCCCACCGGCAGAAGGAAGAGGCTCACGAGGACACCGCACAATCCACTCCAACCCCCAGGAGGTTCAGAGGGTTCACTCCGGCAAAGACACTCCCACAAATATTGAGAGGGTTTTGTTTTGGGCTTGACAACACATTAAAAAGGAGATCCAATGGCTCACAGCCCCGGCCCCTTCCTTATTTCTAAATCAAAGCGACGTCATTTCATAGGGAAAAAATGTGACAGAATGGCAAGCCCACAAACGATAGTTTCTTCTTCTCTGATAGTGCGACCTCAAATTTCAAGTGGTTTAATTTTTTTTCCTTTATTCATTTTTTTCCCAGATTTTTCTTCTTTTTTATCTCAAATTTCAATTGGCTTAATTTTCTTTTTCCTTTATTCAATTTTTTTACCAGATTGTTAGATTCTCTCTTACCTCAATTTTTGGGGTGGCCTTGTTAAAAAAATATTTGAATTAGATAACGGTAAATAATAAATCTAATTTTCAAAATTTTCATTCAAAATTTAGAATCCTGAATACTAAATGAATTTTGGAAGAAACAAAATAAGCCAATTGATATTTGAGGTAAAAGTGAAGAACAAATCTGGGAAAAAAAAATTGAATAAAGGAAAAAAAAATTAAGTCACTTGAAATTTGAGGTAACACTAACAGATCCAAAAGAAGAAACATTAACAGAAGAAGAAACTACTGTCCATGGGCTTGCCATTCCGTCACATTTTTTCCCTATGAAACGACGTCGTTTTGATTTAGAAACAAGGAAGAGGGCTATGAGCCATTGGATCTCCTTTTTAATGTGTTGTCAAACCCACAATAAAACTCCCACAAGACCTTCACATAGAAATCCTCATAGAGCATCCGGATCCGTACGTTAATTGGTCCCCCTGCTCTATGCAAATAAATGGTATATGCATGTAATAACTTACTTTGTATATTACATGCAATAATTTTATCTCTTATGTTTAAACTCTTAGGCCTTGTTTGATTATGAGACTAAACAAACATGATTAATAGTCCTGTGATTAAAGTACTGGACTATTTGTCCTGTGATTAAAGTACTGAACTATTTGTCCTGGTAATAAATTAGTCTTGAATCTCACACAATCCTCTATTTGATTTGTGCAGATTTAATAATGGGATATCTCGTGTTACCCATCAATTCCGGTAATTCAAAATTGAACACAACATCCATTGCTCAAAACATATTGCATACTCTTACAAAAATTGAAAAAATATAGTGAGAAAAAAGTATGCACTGATATCGATATGGAGATTTGGCTGCTCTCTAACCAATAATCAACTCTATATCGCAAAAAGTAATAGCATGTGTCCAAAAAGATCAATGCGAACCTATCTGCCACACAATTTCTTACAATTAATACTAGTTTATTTATGAGCTGATTTAATTTTACTTGGACCAAAATATAGAATTCGCCTAGAATATGAAATTGTGACATCTTATGTATTTTCGTATTATCCATACTACACACACACCCCTAAATACATACATACATACATATATGAGTAATTAAGATAGCTAGTCAAGTTAAGGTAATTTTTAAACAATGTGTTAAAAATTTCTGAAGCCGTCACTCAAAAGAACCTAGGCAACCCTTTGTTTCCTACGTACCTTCAAATTTGAAAAATGCCCTCCGAAATTGGTTTAATGTCAAGGCCATCCATCTAATACAAATCCACTCTTCTCAGATTTTTGTTCTACCTAATTTACAATTTTTGTGTAGAAATTGGTTAACAAAAGGACCATGTGTAATGCACTCCAAACTAGTAACCTGAAAAATACTATTACAGGGAAAACAACATCCTCCCAAATTTTGCAACTGCTTTGCTTTCTTTGATTCGTACTTAGGAGACAGCGAGATTCATGCATCCAAATCCTCTACATAAACCCCACCCAGCCCTTAATTAACCACCTCAAGTTAAGCATTCCTGCACCGTTCTCTCAAACAAAAATGGTGGTGCACTCTCGGAGGAGTTACCGTGTGATTACTGTCCTCTCCATTACTTTCTTGATATATCAATCACTACTAGCAAATGCGGTAACATACAATGTGGTGAACTTAGGAGCCAAACCCGACGGGAAAACCGACTCAACAAAATCCTTTCTGAGTGCATGGGCCTCGGCTTGCGCCTCGGAAACTCTGGCCACTATCTACGTGCCACCCGGAATGTACTTGATTGGCGAAACTTATTTCCATGGGGAGCATTGTAGTAGCACCAACAAAGGGATTACGTTTCGGATTGATGGTAAACTTGTGGCTCCATCTGATTATTGGGAGATTGGAAATGCAGGAAGTTGGATCAAGTTTGAGAGGGTCAGTAGGGTTTCTATTTATGGTGGACTATTTGACGCCAAAGGGTCTGGTTTGTGGGCTTGCAAAGCTTCTTCCTCCAATAATTGCCCTAACGGAGCTACGGTACGTTCGTTACACTAAAACTACAACATCCATGTAAAAAACTTACAGTAACCCACTTTTCTTTTTATCTAACCAATTCATCTTACGGGTGCAAACTAGCCGAGCAGAGGTTTAGAATGTGCGAGCTTTTCTCGTTTAAAATTCAGTAAAGCACAAGCTTGATTAATATTTGAAACTCGAGATTGATTCGAGTGTTAAACGAGTCTCTACAAACAATCTGAGCTACGGTTAATCAAGATCGAGTTGGTTGATTATGTGGGAAAGTGGATCAATTACGTAATTAATTAAAAATAAGAGTGAGAACGTGGGGTGACAGTTTTTTAACTGCTCTTGAAGTGCTTCAAGCACTAGTTGCTTGATTATGTGGGAAAGTGGATCAAACTAATTTTCAAGATTTAGCTTTCAATAACCGTCGTATTTTTTTAATTTATAAAATTCAACTGCCGTTATCTTCAGCAAATGCGTCATGTGTTCATATTCTACCTTTTGAGACCACTATTTGGACACATAGCGCAATGCAATAGATTTGAAGAAAATTTCAATTTACACCGCCAGTGTAAAGAATGTCTTACGTAAAGTAATTCAATATAGTAAATCCCCGCCGTACGCGGAAAAAACCTCCATACATAAATTAATATATTAACATCGACTCTTCTATGTTTTCCCAAACCATCCTCCATTAATTCTCATAAATTATAATGCTACATTATTTTACAAAGCTCGGATGTTATTTCATAAGCATTAATACCTCCGTCACCGTTTGTTATTCATTTTGAGAAATTTAATATTGTGAGCAGAGACATAATCATTGCACTTTATAATCAATAGTTTTCATCATATTATATATGTGTCCACTTTGTTTTACAAAGCACTAATTTTATTCAATAAGCATTAATACATTCATCCCCATTTGTTATTCATTTAAAAAATTTAATATTGTAAGTAGAGACGTAATCATTACACTTTACAATCAATCGTTTCAGCATATGATGTGTCTGCTTTGTTTTACAAAGCACGAATGTTATTTCATAAGCATTAATTCCTCCGTCCCCATTTGTTATTCGTTATGAGAAATTTAATATTGTAAGTAGAGACGTAATCATTACACTTTGCAATAAATAGTTTCATCATAATATATGTGACTACCTCTGTCCATTTGTTATTTATTTTGAGAAATTTAATATTGTAAGTAGAGACGTCGTCATTACACTTTACAATCAATAGTTTCATCGCCCGACCACTCTCTCCTCTCTTTTTTTCTCTCTAAAATTCAAACTGTCGGATCGCGTTATAAACGGCTAAGATTGTTGAACGGATACCATGTGTACTATAGCCACTAGCAGCGAAAAATTTCTCCCTATTCTGAGAAAGTAAAAAATGCTAAAATTTATTAGTTCGAATATCATCGTCAAGCATCATATATATTCAGGTGTTCCATGGATTTCTTGGACATGATAACTAACGTTACGTATCGATCTATCGTCCAACTGCAGACACTTGCCTTCTACAATTCGAACAACATTGTACTAAATGGAGTGACTTCGATAAACAGTCAAAAGTTTCACATCAATATTGATGGCTGCCAAAATGTGAATTTGCAAGGTACAAAGGTTTCAGCTTCTGGTAAGAGCCCAAATACAGATGGAATTCATATTCAACTATCTTCTGGAGTCACTGTCCTCAACTCCAGGATCGCCACTGGTGATGATTGCATCTCTATAGGCCCTGGCAGCTCTAATTTGTGGGTCGAAAATGTTGCATGCGGCCCAGGCCACGGGATAAGGTAACATACGTAACACTGATCGGGAAAATATATTTGTAATTTTTGTTTTCGTAAGCGTATTTCTATGTTAGCTTATATGCATCTCGATTATTATTTTTGGTAGGAAACATGTCTGGTTATGGCTATTCTTCAAAAATCATAGGCTGAGTTTCAGTTTCCTTTGCCTTTTTTCTGTCAGAGACTTATTTTGGCATTTGTTTTTGTTTTCAGCAATTTTTACTCGAATTTTCTTCCCTTTTTCCTTTTTGAATTTTCTCAAGAGAAATAAAAATAAAAAAACTTTATACAAATTTGGACTAATAATACCTAGAGAAGGAAAAAAGGACAAAAACCTGGCCAGTGTTGCGTATCACTTTATACATATTTTTGCAAAAGAATTTCGAATTCACATCATTTTTTAATTTTTTTTCTAGGGGTACACTGAAAAGTACTAACTTACAAATATTGGTGCATTCAGCATTGGCAGCCTAGGTTGGGAAAAACAAGAACCTGGAGTGCAGAATGTGACGGTTAAAACCGTTATTTTCACGGGTACTGAGAACGGCGTAAGGATAAAGACATGGGGTAGACCCACTAATGCCTTTGTTAACAGAGTTCTTTTCCAGCATTTTGTAATGGTCAATGTTCAAAATCCCATCATAATTGACCAAAATTACTGTCCTCACAACAACAATTGCCCCAATCAGGTATGTAAAATCTTGAGGGCAGTAGCGGAAAACAATTCGCATTATCAAATGTTATCTTCCCATTCCCCCCTCCACCCATGTAATAGATTACAAATGACGAATAAAAAAAAAAAATCTTCTCTTACATATATCGTCATACCTAATTGACACTGACATTTAATTGATGACAAAAAATAGAACATTATAATTTAGGCTTTGTGAGTCTTTAGATGAACTTTTTGGTATTTACAACCCTGTCTTTTTTGTTCTATTTTTCAATTTTTTGTTGAATTTTTTATTAATTAATTTCACAGATTATAATTATTCTTCTCTACGAGAGAAATCAAAAAATATAAATTTGCTTGTCTTGTATCTATGTACTTTTTCCAACACCGCCCATATTTCTAATTCCTCTCGTGGAGGTAAATAATTAACCCCCTGAATTTTTGATGAAAAACTAAATAAAAGTCCCTAAATATTATCAATGACCAGTGAATTTAGACAAAAAAAAAAAAAATCGTTTATGGGTCAAATTACACACACTGAATTTTACAATATATTTTTCTTTTCTTTTTCAGAATTCGGGCGTGAATATTAGCGAGGTGACATATCAAGATATCCATGGGACATCGGCAACAATAGTGGCAGTTAAATTTAGTTGCAGTAAAAAACATCCATGCAGTGAGATAAAGTTGGAAGAAGTCAATCTGAGCTACAAGGATCAGCAGGCAAAAGCATCATGCGTGAATGCCCAAGGAACAACTTCCGGATTAATTGAGCCTACTAGCTGCTTCTAATAAATATGCTATATTTATCATATTCCAAAGTTCTATGTAAGACTAAATATTGAAAGGTACAAGAAGAAGAAGCAGCATGATGTATCTATATTACATTACACAACGGTTTGGGTTTCAAACCTCGTTTTGGGTTTCAGACATGGGAACAGCTGTTGTACATGGATTACAAGGAAATATAAAGCATCTATATTGCATTACACAACGGTTTTGAAAAATATCTCTCTCACAACTGGCTTCCGTGGCATGCACATTGGAAGACCGCTATTGTATTTTAAAGTTTCTTCTCAATTGATCCCAGGGCTGAAATTCCTTTAATTCAAAATTCAAAACCATAAAATTGAAGGAATTATTTTCAATGGCTAAGATTGCTTGAAAAGAATCAAATGACTTGGACAGACTCCAAAAAATTTAGATTCTGCTTATGCCATTTCTTATCAGCTTTTTTATTTTATTTTAATCAAGCCGTATCTTATCATTTAAAAATTGAAATGTATTTCAGCTCATTCCCATAACTGAAATTGGAAATTTGGAAGTAATTACTTTTTCAGAACACCGCGTGATAAGGTTTTTGGCTGGATTATTCGAAAATATGCAGGCATAACATCCATTTCTTTTATACGTTCCTTCTACACTCCTCCCCTCTCCTATAGTCCTATGTTTCTTCTCTCACTGCTCTCTCTCCCACCCAGGTTTTCTCCGCAGAGACGGCATAGGCAGAGTTTCTGTGTAATTAGTAGTTTGATTCATTTTGAGTCTCTCATACACTCATTTCTTCTCTTACGTTCAAATGTGCCTCCAGGCAGGGGCAAGACGCTAGTGTTGAATATGTTACTACTCCATTTGTCATGTTCTTTCGTTGTACTCCCTCCGTTCCCATTTTGTGATTCTTTTGCTGTCTCAAAATGATTGTCTCATTTCAAAATTAAAGGGGTAACAGTTAATGAAAATTCCCTTTTTTTAATTATCTGTTTTTTCGTTTTTATTTTCTTTTGTGGTCGGGTGTGGTCTCCCTTCAACCTATCTCTTACTTTTGCTTTTCTTTCCTTTTCTTGCATCTCTTTCTTTCCTTATTAATATATGTTGCATTCGTGCGGTATAAAAACAATGTATTGAAAATTTTATTCCGGTTGTTTAAAACATAAAAACATAAACTGAAAATTTTACAGAATCTGAAAATACTAAAAATAAATATGAATAGACAAACAGAGGCTCGTGATAGACACGATGTCCTTAAAACAGATTCGCTGCCTCACCAGGGTGCTAGAGGTTTTTGCCGACGTTTGTCTCCCAGGATACAATCAGTTAAAAGCTTAGTGTGCACCACACAAGAAGCTTGCTTCGAATTGAATTTCTATGTGTGGTACTCTCTCACGGATGAAAAACAAGCTGCTGAAAATCTGAAGACTTAAGAACACGTTTTTCCATTTTGTTGCATTCAGAAAAGTAGTTTTTCAATGTACCAATTACTCTTGTAGGGCAACCTATTTATAGGCTAAAATCTGAGTTGGAAACGGAAATGATCAGGTCATGCATGACCTATGAACTTCACCAGGTGTACTACCATTAACACCAAAACTGTATTTTTGGGCATGGAAGTTCTAGCGCATTGAAGAGAATGATGGGGAGAGCCCAGCTATTGCTACAAAGGAGAAGATGATCACCATCTTCTGCTGGCAAAACAACTGCTGGTTTGGGCCACGGGTTGAGCCCAATACCACACCCACGAGTCACGGGCCCAACCCAGCCTGGTCCGGCAGGCGACGATGGCGCGCGCACGTCTTCCCTTAAATAAATTTGGCTTTTGCTATTCCCATAATGAGACAATTCTTATTCATCATATAAATGAATTTTTTGTCCATATTTAGGCGCACCAAAATAATTGAACAATCTCCTATTTTTTCAACGGTCCCCCACATGAATGAAATTGACAGAAACTCACGTAGAAACTGACACAGATTTAGATAGAGTACAACGGATGATTCCTGTCGATAGAAAGGTAGCTTTTGGCTTTGAACCTTCCTTTATGAAAATATCGAGTTCACTGGCTGATCAGTGAATGCAATGTCTTGAACTAATCTGATGTTTATGTAAACTGAGACAGCAAACTTCACACAAGAACTTCTCCTAACACAATTCAATTCTCATTGTTGTTTTCACTTTGGCCTTGAACACTCACTTGGTTCAGTGAGTATTTTTTAAGAAATTCTGCCTCCAAGAATTCTTTATAGAAGCGGCTCCACTTCATTACTCACATTGGTGACCTCTTAGTTAAGAGTATCATGTAAGAGTCATTAAAAGCAAACACTTAACCGTTACCTTCACAGGCATCACTGTTGAATCATAAGAATGAGTAAGAGTTTGATTCCTGATAGGCGTGTGAGAAGCTTGCGTATAAGCGCCTAAGTAGGGGGTTTTGGCTTGTTATACATGTGGTTTGAGCTTTATTTTCCAATTAATATGTGCATGTGGTGTTTCTGTGTTTCGAGTGTAATTTGCAGGTGATTGAGGGGCGTAAGTTCGATTTTAATATATTGGAAGGACATGCACATCGATCAGAAGTTGGAAGCAAGTGGATTGTGCATGGGAGTGGTCGAAACCCGTCGGGAGCGCTACCCTAATTCCTTGGAGCGCTCAAATTGGGCACAAGAAGGTGCAAAAAGTGAACAGAAGGTTCTTGAGCGCAAAACATCCAATGTGAGTAATGAAGTGGAGGTCAACGGTCAACACGGCAGTCAACAGTCAACGTACGCGCTAAGCAAGGCGGTAGCGCTACCTACATTTTCATGTAGCGCTACCGAATGGCTATTGGGGGTCCTTAAACGCTGCCGTTTTGGTCACCCGTGTGGAGGATTTTTAGGTTAATATAAATACTTATATTTGGACTTGTTTTAGGGTTCGATAAATTTTACAAGTTTTTAGGTTTTCAAGTTTTCGGCTACAGCTCTGGTTTTCTCTTTTTCAGCGCTTGATTTCAAGTTTCGGAGCGTGGATTGGATGTTTTGCTTTAATTAATCAAGGGTAATTTCATTGAACAATCTTGGGTACTATTTACTGTTATTGTTTTCGTCGTTTAATTATGCTTAGATCTAAGATTCGCGTTATTTTCGTTATTTCCCCAATAATGCGTGAGTAGTCGCATCGAGTGTGGCCATGGGACAAGGTGTCCCGTGGCTAGGCTAATTTATGTTCCACCTTGGTGCCGAATCACTCTAATTAATGCGCAATTTTTGAATATGGAACTTTTCTAGCAAACAAAACCAAGCATTACCAATTCTAAATGCGCGCAGAGATTGGTGACAAACGGTGCGCATTTGTTGGAATTGTTTTTCCATATTTTTAAATCTATTAATTGAGTAATTGTGGCCCGAGTGAATGTGGATTAGACTGGCTGCGAACACTGTAGTGCCCACGGCTGTGCTCTTCTTGTTAAATTCAGAAGTCCAATAATTAAATTAGTTTAATTTAGTTAATTAGTAAACCATTTGAGCAAGGGGTGGCTACCTGAGAGCCAATTACAACTTAGAGCCGACATCGTTTGAGTTAAACACCGTAGACCGTCTCTGTGGTTCGACTCCGGTAGTTTCGGATTTATTGTGCTACATCGGTCGATAGTCCTACGCTTGGGACGAAATTCTAGTTAATTGTTAATCACCCGAACGGTCAAGCATTTTTGGCGCCGTTGCCAGGGACGGCGACGTGTGTTCAAACGGTGTTAGTGTAGTGTTTGTTCAATTTTTAGTTGAGTCATCATAGGTAGAGATAAACAAGTTGTACGTAAGCCTGACCCTCTCTATTACCGTGATCTTTCTAATCGTTTGGTTAGGATAGAGAACAGGTCTAGTAAGTCAGAGTTTTCGAATTCTTCGTCAGAGTCAGTAGAGAGTCGGTCGGAGTCCATTCCCATTAGTGGACTCTACATAGATTTTCCTGTCGAGTCAGTTAGTTTAAATAATCCGCTTTATCAGTCAGAGTCAGTTTCCGAACCAGAATCTTTTGAAATGGGAGACCACCAGCAGGTAGTTCAACAACCGTCGTTGAGGCAACACTTGAATCCTGAGAGGACCACTCCTCCTGGGCCGATTGTGTTTCCTCGTGAGACACAGGAGGCATGCAATGCCTTCACTGTCAAACCTGGTGTCCTGAATAGTCTCCCTAACTTTTATGGGAGAGAGTCTGATGATCCGCATTTAACACGCGGCGGACGCTTGAGGGGTTAGTCGCAACCCGGGCGCCCACTACCCAATACGACAATGCCCCCCTCCAAGTCGCTCGAGGCAACTTTAAAAAGATGGCGACTTAGATGGTTCGTAATGCAAAAGCCTCGAGTCTTTCACCACATGGGCACATTTATGGACGCTGCTTTTATAGAAAATATTTTTCTGAGGCTAAAACTAATAGTCTAAGGCATCAAATCCAAGGCTTTAGGCAAGAGAGGGGAGAGTCCTTTGTGAAGGCATAGGAGCGTTTCAAATATTTGCTCCTAAGAATGCCACACCCTGGTTTTGAGAAGATTCAATTGGTTGAGTTCTTTCACTTGGGTCTCAACGCTGAGACAATCCAGCACATAGAGTATTCGTGTAAAGGGGATGACTTCTTGTCCAAAACTACGGATGAGGGTTGGGATTTTCTGGATGACCTAGCAGATAAGCAGAGGGCGTTAGAACCCTTTGATTTTGATCGATCTGGACCTTTTGGGTCCAATGTTATCCCCATTACCATACGTGACCAGCGACTCCAGGCCCAGGTTGAAAAGATGGCACAGAAACTAGAGGAATTAGAAGTTAGGCAGACTCGTCCAGTGCATGAGGTCAGTATAGAGGAAGTCTGTGTGTGGTGTGAGTGTAAGGGGCACGTTGCAACTGCATGCCCCAGATTTTTAGCTGCTAAGGGAGTGAGTCAGAATAATCAGGAAGAGGTGAATGCTGTGAGGAATTGGGACCCATACTCAAATACGTATAATCCGGGATGGAGAGACCACCCCAACTTTGGGTGGTCAGACCCTAGACCCGCAGGTGGAGGTCAAGCGCAACTCCCTGCGCCGCCTCCGCCGCATAAGTTTCATTAGTCCCAAGCACCCAGGCCTCAGCAGGGCCAAGTCATTCCTTATAACTACCAGCCACAGCAAGGCAGGGGGGGAGGCCCATCCACTCGTGGACCACCCCCGGGTTATGCACAGATTGTGCCACCTCGTTTTGAGGATTCCATGAATTCTCTAATGCAGTCTCAGCTAACATTTCAGACTGATACCAGGCAGCAAATTGGGGTCCTTACGGCCCAAATAACGCAACTCACTGCGGTGATCAGTCAAATGGAACATGAGAAGGGTAGGTTTCCGGCTCAAGGTAGTCAGGCAGGTGCCCATTATGTGGGAAATTCTTCAGGTCCCAATGTTCAAGGGCAAAATCAGGAAGAGGCTAAAGCAGTTACCATTCTGAGGAGTGGGAAAACGATAGATAAGACCATTCAGCCAACACTAAGACAGGCTCCACCACCGGAGCCAACTATTGAGCCTGAGGTCATTTTTGATACTGCTGAGGTGCCTCGGGAGGAAGTAGACGAGAGAGAGGAGTCACCTGAAGTGGTGGTGCCTGCAGCTGCAGCCCCCACGACTCCTCCACCGCCAGCTATACTAGTAGCTCCATTTCCCCAGAGACTGGCGATGACACCTAAGCCAACCATGAATAGCAAAATGATTGAGTTGTTTAAGAAGGTTCAATTCCCCATCACCCTGATGGAGGCAATTGAATCCTTCCCCCAATGTGCTAAGGTATTGAAGGACCTTTGCACACCTAAGCGCAAGAGTCAGAACAACGTGGTTCTGACGGAGCAAGTGAGCTCCATTCTGCAGACTGAGATTCCTGCCAAGTGCAAGGATCCAGGGTGTCCCACCATTTCCATAGCTATAGCGGGTTCAGAATTTTGACAAGGCATTGTTGGATTTGGGAGCGAGTGTTAATTTGCTCCCTTACTCAGCATATTTGAGATTAGACCTAGGTGACCTCAGTGAGACTCCAGTCACTTTACAATTGGCTGACCGGAGTATTAGAGTGCCCAAGGGAGTGGTAGAGGATGTGTTGATCCAGGTAGGGGAGTTTCAATTCCCCGCTGATTTCATTGTTCTAGACATTAGTCCTGGTCTTGAGGCTTTAGAGAAGACTCCCATCATTTTGGGGCGTCCTTTCCTAGCCACCTTCAATGCTGTTATGAACTGCAAAAGTGGGAAGGTCCAGTTATCTGTCGGTGAGGAGAGAATGGAAGTGGATGTTTTTAGTGTCAGTACATTAGAGGATGATAACGAAGAGTGTAAGGAGTTGTGTCTGATTGACACGTTATTCTAGGAGCATATTGATACAGTCCTATATAAGGACCCCTTGGAGGTTGCTCTTACCTCCGAGGAAATATCATTTTTGGACTCAGCAGAGGTTGTGAACTTGTTAGAGTTGTTAGATTTTGAGGAGTCGTGTGAAGAGGTATGTGGGGTCACTCACGACCCTATGTTTGAGCCATTGGGCGACCCCCCGCCCAAGGTTCTTCTGTCATCTGTCCAGCCACCTAAACCAGAGCTAAAACCTCTACCGGACACGCTTAAGTATGCCTTTTTGAAAGCCAATGATACCTATCCGGTTGTGATCTCCTCAACCCTCGAGGAAGATCAAGAGAGGAAACTGCTAAATTTGTTGAGAGAGCATAGAGGCACGATTGGCTGGACCATAGCGGACTTGCATGGTATAAGCCCAACGGTGTGTACACACCGCATTATTCTTGAGGAGAGTGTAAAGCCTTCCAGGCAACCTCAACGGCGTCTTAACCCCAACATGAAAGACGTGGTTCAGGCTGAGGTGCTAAAGTTGTTAGATGCGGGTATCATTTACCCAGTTGCCCATAGCAAGTGGGTAAGCCCAGTACAGGTGGTGCCTAAGAAGGCAGGAGTGACCGTTGTGACCAATGATGAGGGAGTTTTAGTGCCGACCAGAGTTCCCACAGGATGGAGAGTTTGCATCGACAACTGGAAGCTCAATGCGAGCACCCGGAAAGACCACTTCCCTCTTCCTTTCATTGATCAGATCTTAGAGAGGGTAGCGGGTCGGGCCTTTTATTGTTTTTTGGATGGGTATTCGGGTTATAACCAGATTGAGGTCGCATTAGAAGACCAGGAAAAGACCACTTTCACATGTCCATACGGAACCTATGCTTATTGTCGCATGCCCTTTGGGTTATGCAATGCACCTGGTACCTTTTCCAGGTGTATGATGGGAATTTTTAGCGACATGGTGGAAAGGATAGTAGAGGTTTTCATGGATGATTTTTCGGTTTTCGGAGATTCATTTGATGGATGCCTCGAAAATTTGGGAAAAGTTTTACAGAGGTGTGAGGAGAAGCACTTGGTGCTAAATTGGGAGAAGTGCCACTTTATGGTTACCCAAGAAATCGTGTTGGGACACATTGTGTCCTCTAAGGGTATTGAGGTGGACAAGGCCAAAATAGATTTAATCCGAAATCTCCCAACACCTAAGTCTGTTAAGGATGTGCGTTCGTTTTTTGGGACACGCTGGTTTCTACCGGCGGTTCATTAAAGACTTCAGGCTATCTCCCCGTCCGTTGTGTCAGTTGTTAGCAAAGGACACACCATTTGTGTGGTCCGATGATTGTGAGGGGGCATTTCAGTTGTTAAAGCGGAGTCTCACAACTCCGCCGATTGTGCAGTCCCCTGATTGGAGTCTTCCCTTTGAGTTGATGTGTGATGCTTTTGACTATGCAGTCGGAGCTGTTTTAGGGCAGAGGAGAGGGAAAGACCCATGTGTGATCTACTATGCAAGTAAGACATTGAATGAGGCACAGATGAATTACACCACCACCGAGAAGGAGTTGTTAGCGGTGGTGTTTGCTTTAGATAAGTTTCGGTCCTACCTGGTAGGTTCGCAGATTACGGTTTTTACCGATCATGCGGCCCTAAAGTATTTAATGACTAAGCAGGACGCGAAAGCTTGCCTCATTCAGTGGATTCTGCTACTGCAAGAATTCCACCTGATTATCAAGGATTAAAAAGGGGTAGAGAATGTAGTGGCCGACCATTTGTCTCGTCTGGAATTCGAGGACCCCACCTCGAATCTTCCCATCAGGGATTCCTTTCCGGATGAACAGTTGTTCGCCGCTAATGAGTGCCCGTGGTATGCTGACATTGCAAATTATTTGGTAATAGGGCAGATTCCTCCCCATTGGTCTACCCAAGAAAAGCAACGATTTTTGAGGAGTGTCCGACAGTATATATTTGATGACCCTTATTTGTTTAAGTACTGTGCGGACCAGATTGTGCGTAGATGTGTCCCCGAGTCTGATCAGAAGGGGATTATAGAATTCTGTCATAGCGAGGTGTGTGGTGATCACTTCTCTGCGAAGAAGACCACCGCCAAAATTTTATAGTGTGGATTATGGTGGCCTGATATGTTTAAGCTCGTTCATGCATTCTGTAGGTCATGCGACCGTTGCCAAAAGCTTGGCAAATTGTCTTCATGTCAGGAGATGCCCCTTCGACCCATTCTTGTGCTAGAGGTTTTCGATTGTTGCGGCATTGACTTTATGGGTCCATTACCTATGTCCCATGGTTACGAGTATATTTTGGTAGCGGTGGACTATGTGTCCAAGTGGGTGGAGGCGATACCCACTAAGTCCATGGAGTCGCGAGTCGTGCTAGAGTTCATTAAGTCTAATATTTTGTCGAGGTTTGGCGTGCCACGCGCCATTATCTCTGATCAGGGCACGCACTTCACAAGTCGGTCATTTGAAAAGTTAATGGGGGAGTATAGAGTCACTCACAAGGTGTCCACTTCGTACCACCCCTAAACTAATGGGCAGGCCGAGTTAGCAAATAGAGAGATCAAGCGAATTTTGGAGAAAACTGTAGGTGTGACTAGGAAAGATTGTTCCACTAGGTTGAATAATGCGTTGTGGGCCTATCGCACGGCTTATAAGACCGTGTTGGGTGCTTCACCCTATCGGCTCATTTTCGATAAGGCCTGCCACCTACCAGTTGAGTTAGAAAAGAAGGCTTATTGGGCCATCCAGGAAATCAATTCGAGTCTAGATGTGGTGGGTGTGCATAGGAAATTACAGTTATGTGAGCTCGAGGAGCTTAGGAATGACGCGTATGAGAATGCTAATATTTATAAAGCTAAGGTAAAAGCATATCATGATAGGAATATTCAACGTAAAACCTTTAGAGTGGGTCAGAAAGTGTTGCTCTATAATTCGCGTCTCTATTTATTTCCCGGTAAGTTGAGGTCCCGTTGGGAAGGTCCATATGTTGTGGTGCAAGTGCATCCAAGTGGTTCAGTTGATGTTCGTGATTCTAAGGATGGTCATGTGTTTAAAGTTAATGGGTAGCGTCTGAAAGGGTTTTTGGAATTTTTAGAAGTGGGAGAACCTGATGAGGAGTTGGTTGATCCTGTTTATTCGGACGACCCGGTTGCTTAGGCTGTTTCAGCCAGGTTTTAGCGGGTAGCTCACGCGTACCATGCTCTTCATTGAGTGTGGACCTGGCCCCTAGCGATAGGGGTACCCATCATTGACTTGGGTATTTTAGCTTCATACACCGCTATTTAAATAAGGATTGTGTGCCCAGCTCCGGTTAGTAATGACAACTTGTGTATTAATTAAAAAGAAAAAAAAAAGACATATGTAAATAAATAATAAATTTCTAGTCCGGTATAGCCACCTAATTTCTAGCCTTGAATTTGTGTATCTGGGTTTCTAACAATCTTATTGCTTTGTCTCGGATAGTCATAAAAGACAATTGGCTCTGGTCTCTTTAAGGAAAAACCTTGAGTGATTTAACCTGTTGAGTCATGACTTACCCGGGATTGTTATGATGACCTTCTCTACACAAATTTAAGTGAGAACATTAGGGAGAAAAGTAGTACTCGTACCTTTCACGTGACGAAAGTGGTGGTGTTTGTTATTTCTTTTTGACTCTTTGGGTTGTGTGTGGTGTTCTTTTATATTTGTTATTACTTGTTGTGGCCCGGCTTCCACTAGCGGGCGGTACTGATGTCATTTGCTGCCTAGTAGGTAGTTGGTTCTTAAGTCTTTTGCAAGACGAGGATGCTACCACACCAGCCTTGGTAGTTTGGGCCTCCCCGTCGGAGTGAGTGCGGCATTCAGGAGCCTCAAGCAGGGGTGCCACGAAATGTGGCGGTTGTTAGTCCTATAAAGCTTCGGTGCGGCTCTGTGTAACTAACTGTGGACCTCTTTAGGTCCGAAGGAGCAGATCCTGGAAGCAGTACCAATGACGAAACGCAACGGTGACGCAAAATTCCCCATACATCGGCCGGGGTCATGATGGTTGGCTGCCATCCGTCGGTCCATCTATTTCCCTTATATTTTATTTATTTTTGTTTAGTCTTCATGCTCTGAAGACAGAGCAATTTTCAAGTTGGGGGAAGGGGTATACTTTATACACGGTTTGGTTAGTGTTGAGCGTTGCTAGTAGTTTATGGGTCGTTTTTAAATTTTTAGGGTTGTTTTTATATTTTTAACTTTTTGGTTAATTTTTGAGTCTGGGGATACGTTTGTTATGCTTGTTTGTATGAGTTAGATGAGCATGCTAGATTTCTATCTCGTTAATTGCCTGTTTAACTTGTTCACATGCATATATCTGACGTCCATGTTTGAATATTTTCCACACCATAAGCAAGTCTGAGTAGGTGTTTTCACGTTGTGCACAGTATGTCCTTAAGGCATCCCATGTTTCATTGTTCTTCACTTTCTGCACTCGCATAAAATACTGTAGACACCCCGATTTTGAACCCGGGATGCGTTCGAGGATTCCCAATGATGAAACGGACCAATCTTGGCTACCCGAAACTTGTGGAAACAACTTGAACTTGATCAAAATCAACCAAACATCACCAAATAACCTAAACCAACCCAAGCATTGTTGAACCAAGTTAAGCCAAGCAGTCTGCCACCAAGCAACTTGAGCGCTCAAGCCTTAGACCTTGAGTGCTCAAGCCTTAGACCTTGAGTGCTCAATCTGTGAGGAGCACCTTGAGCGCTCAAGCCCACGGCTTTGGCCAACTCAACCAGATTAGGAATGCAGAGTATCTCATCATGAGATTTCATGCAGTGGAGCCGCCTAACCGTTTCTATACGTCTTATACACGTACAATACCCTCCACTACACCTAAAACTACACCTAGACTACACCTAAACTACACCTAGACTACAAACCCATTTCCCCTCTCTCTCCTGCCTTCCTTCCACTCACCCTATATAAACAAGGCCACTACCTCCTGTTGGGGGGTTCACCATTCTCACACTCCAGTATACTATTCTCCTAGTAATCGTCCTTCCCCTCTCTCTCTCTCTACAAAACCGCTCTTCCCCATCAAAACCACCTACCTAAAATTACCAAATAAAACCCAAAATTCACTCATATTTACCAATTAGCTTCATAAACCTCATGATCCATCCACAATACTGGTCAGAAACACCCACGATTGTTCATCCTTCAACCCATAACCAAGTTCAAGCCTTCAATCAAGTGTAAAAGGTAGTTTAACAAGTGGTTTTCACTGTTTTGGTTCATCTGAGGGTGACTAGTGAGTTCAATTAAGTTCTTTATACTTCAATTGAACTCACGAAGGTCAGAAAGTTGTTCAAAAACATTATCAAAATCTGCAGGTGAAATTGGGGTTGGCCAAGCCTATAGCCTTGGCCAAGCTCAATCCAAAGATGATTCTCTGTTTTATCAAGTTTTGAGTCTTCTGTTGGTTTTGATTGTCATTTAATAGCTAATTATGCTCCTTTAATTTCCAAAAAGTTCATTTTCTCACTTCAAAACCATTTGCATGGGCTAAAATTAGCTATTTCATGACAATCAAGTTCCAAAGTCTTTGAAAATCTTGTGTTCAAGTATTAAATAATGGCCGTGGTGCTTCCTGAACTTTCATATCATGCATTCATGATCTTGAGAATCATCCAGAATCTTCTTTCTTTATGAAAACCAGAAAATCATTTAATGGTTTGAGCGCTCAAAGCCATACCCTTGAGCGCTCAAGCTGTTCTTGAGCAGATTGTTGGTTCTTGGATATTTTGATGATGGATCATGGTTTATTCAAGTTTAAGTGTGTGTGTGGTTTTATTGTTGTGATTACGGTTTGGATTCCTTCTTTTCAAAGCATTTTCTTTGTTAAAATACCGTAATTTTCCTCTTTTATCATTATTTATGAGATCAATCCGTTCATTCTCATCTGATTTCCATGAAAAACACTCTTTTGATGTTTGATCTTACAAATAATGATTAAAGAAGTGATGGAAAAGCTAAAAATCACAGAAGCTGGAAATGGACTTGAGCGCTCAAGCCATGATCTTTGAGCGCTCAAGCCAATTCTCGAGGCTAAAAAGCCAAGGTATCACCGTTGGCCTTCAACCCTTATGTTGGAATCCAGATTGTATACTAGATTATTAAACTTCAAGCTAGCGTTTTTTTTTTTTGAATTATTTGCCCAATTTTTTATTATTGTTCATCTTTGTAAATATTCATTGTAATAATTCTTTATTGTTATCATTCCCATGTAAACCACGCGCACAAGCATACATATTAAATCTGCATGTTTGTAATTTCTTATTGTTAATGTGATTCCCATCCCCAATGCCCCATTTTTGTGATTAAATCAAGTTTCAAACATTTTCAAAATCCCATGAAATATTGAGTAGAGACCGGTTCATGGACCGGGCAAGAGGGGTGTCGTAAAACCCTTCCCCTCTCGTAACCAAACCCCCGAATCCGAGAAATCTTTGGTTCCGCCATGATCAGTGAAATCTTTTTCAAATGGGCAAACGAGTCATATTTTATTGGTTTCTCGGATTTGGACCTCAAATCTGGGTGGCGACTCTAATAAATCACAAACTTTTTCGTGCGTGACGCGACACAGTCTCAGTGGGCCGTCCACAAATAGTAGGCGTTTGTACCACATATCATGATTGAATGTTTCATATGCATGTGAGAGGGTTGATGACGTGTTTAGGGGATGAAACAAGGCCATTTTTGCATGATTAGACCACTAAATATATTCCATTGATCCCTTGTTTAACCAATCTGTGTCAGTCCTTGTGTCGAACTTAGGAAACCGGTGTTTGGGTGGGGTGTCAGTTTGGTGGTCCAACTCTGTGTTCAATTGTAGAAGATCTCAATCAGGAGCATTGTTGTTACGGATAAAATTTGATGTTTGTTTGTGGATGTCGTGATCTCAAAAGGAACCTCAAAACCTTTAACCATAAACCCCAATCTCATAAAAAAAAAATTATTTTCTTTGTTCCCACCAAATAAAAGCCCTCCTAAAAAGAGAGAGTTGATTTTTGGCAAAAAAAAAAAATGATGACGTCATCTGTAGCGCTACACCTAAAATGGTGTAGCGCTCCCGGTCCGTCTGTCCGGAAAAAAATAAACCGTCTTTCTCTCTCTCTCTTCCCCCACTTTTCCCATCTTCTCCATACTTCTCCTTCTTCCTCCGACCCAAAACTCCATAGCCACCAAAACCCTAACCCTTTAACCTTCGTATCTCCCTAAAATCTTCATCAAACTCCACCAAAATTTACAAAAATACTCCTCTCACTCTCCTTTACCATTCTACCCAAACCAAATTCCTTCTAACCCACTAAAATCTCCAGATCAGAAAACCCTTAAACCCAAATTTTTCAACCCAAAACCATCGAGTCATGGCATCCAAAAGGCAACACATTGGGAGAGGAAAGGCTGTTGCGGGGTCTTCTAGTGGTGTAGAGGAAGTTCATCCGGTCCGGGCCAAACGTAGGGACCGGGACCAAATAGGCAGGGATAACCAGGCCAAGTGGGAGGCCCCATCAAGCGGGGGGGAAGAATGAGCGTCATATCATAGAAGACGGGTTGTGGCCCAACAATTTCCCGCCGTTTCAGGCCATCCGGGATCAAGGTATGGGTTTCTGGTTTGAACCTAATCCCGGTTACAATACTGCATTAGTCGAAGAGTTTTATAGGAATATGATTACTCCGGAGTCTGGTACCTTTATGGACCCGCAGGTGCGGATCATGTCCAAAATTGGCACTACTCCAGTGTTTATTGATGCTAGTGAGATAGCCCTTGCATGGGGCTATGTGAGGCCTACGAGGCCCACGAATTACCCTAGGCCGGAGTCGGCTTTCAATGATGATGAGGTGAACCGTTACTTGTATGATGACCGTAGGAATGCCAGGATTCCTCATTGGCCTGGTAGGCTTACACAGGATTATCGATTCATGAATCAGGTGGTTTGCTATAACTTGTATCCGAGGGGTAAGGAGGGTGCACCCCAAAAGTATGTGGGGAATTTGATGTTTGCATTTATGGCCGAGGCCACTGTTTATGATTGGGCCCTATTTGTGTTTGGGCAAATGTGTGATTTTAGGGATGCCCCCACCTCACTGAGAATGCCATTCCCATGCTTGATAAGTAAGATTTTAAGAAGTAGGGTGGCCTTGGCTCGGAAGTACCTCAGCAACGATCCGTTGAATCCTAAGGATATGGATTCCTCCATTCTCACTCGGAGTAGGGCATAGGTTAGAGCCGCCGAGGGGTCAATGCTCACTCCGCCACCCTCTAATGCCAGCACCAAGACTTGGCTTGAGAAGATATTTGGGTGTTTGGCGGGTGTGGCAAAGAGCCACCGGAAGTTGAAAAGGGGGCAGGAGCAGATAATTCAAAACCAGACAAATTTAGCAGATAGGCAGCGCCACTTGGAGGCACGGCTTTCGGGACAGAATCCAGGACCTTTCCAGCCTAGGCAGTGGCCAGATTTGGAGGTGAGTGATGACTTTGCGGATCCGCCATTGGAGGATGAGCAGTCTGATGCTGAGTTCGGAGGAGGAGATGATTGAGCACGGAGTTGGACGTGGGTTGGACATGGTTGTGTTGGTGGTGCTGCGTTTATGTTTTGTTATTTCTTATGTTTAAGTTGTTGGGAACTATTTCGTTTTATGTGTCTGTTTATGTCGGTGATGTGACCGTGTGTGGTTGGTGGTTGTGTCGAACATTAGTTGTTTTGGTTTATTCTGTAGGATGGTAAACTTTGGTTATTTCTATGGAATATTTGTGGTTGTGTTTGTGTTGATCCGTGTTGGTGACGGCCAGTCTGGGTAGATTGACCATGAGCTTTTATATAGGCCGTCGCCCTTTTGCATGTTTCCCTTTTCGTTGATTAACCGCGGTCATTACAAGCCTAATAAAGCCCTTAGTTGACCCGATGCACGTTATTTGACCCTCTTGCATGCGTGTGTGATACTTGGATTGTGAATGTGTGGTATCCTGTTTTGTGAGCTTTCATTAAATATCTTGGCGTTGTTTTGACTGGCACGTGGTGGTTTGTTCAATCCACGTTGATCGCCAGGCGCCTCACACGGGATGTAGAGTGCATCGGTGAGTACGAGTGTTATTGTGTCACGTGGGGGCATTTTATCTTAGAACTTGTTGAGGAGTGAAATTATTTGACTTTTTGTTGGAGCATGCATGTGACTGAGTTGTAGGTAACTAGGAGACTATATTTTAATTGTTCATTCGACGTTATACAGGTTGCATAACCCTCGTATCCCTTGTTGAGTCGTTGTAGTTATTTCGTTGTTTTTATGTCGTTCGTTACTAGGGACTAGCAACGCTCAAGTTGGGGGATGTGATAGGCGCGTGAGAAGCTTGCGTATAAGCGCCTAAGTAGGGGGTTTTGGCTTGTTATACATGCGGTTTGAGCTTTATTTTCCAATTAATATGTGCATGTGGTGTTTCTGTGTTTCGAGTGTAATTTGCAGGTGATTGAGGGGGCGTAAGTGCGATTTTAATATATTAGAAGAACATGCACGTCAATCAGAAGTTGGAAGCAAGTGGATTGTGCATGGGAGTGGTCGAAACCCGTCGGGAGCGCTACCCTAATTCCTTGGAGCGCTCAAATTGGGCCTGTGAAGGTGCAAAACTGAATGTAAGGTTCTTGGCGCTCGGCATTAGAAGAGGAGGTCAATCGTCACACACGGCCAACAAATCCACGTCTGGCGCTAAGCAAGGCGGTGGCTTACCTACATTTTCATGTAGCGCTACCGAATGGCTATTGGGGGTCCTTAAACGCTGCCGTTTTGGTCACCCGTGTGGAGGATTTTTAGGTTAATATAAATACTTATATTTGGACTTGTTTTAGGGTTCGACGAATTTTACAAGTTTTTAGGTTTTCAAGTTTTCGGCTACAGCTCTGGTTTTCTCTTTTTCAGCGCTTGATTTCAAGTTTCAGAGTGTGGATTGGATGTTTTGCTTTAATTAATCAAGGGTAATTTCATTGCACAATCTTTGGTACTATTTACTGTTATCGTTTTCGCCGTTTAATTATGCTTAGATCTAAGATTCGTGTTATTTTCGTTGTTTCCCCAATAATGCGTGAGTAGTCGCATCGAGTGCGGCCACGGGACAAGGTGTCCCATGGCTAGGCTAATTTATGTTCCACCTTGGTGCCGAATCACTCTAATTAATGCGCAATTTTTGAATACGGAACTTTTCTAGCAAACAAAACCAAGCATTACCAATTCTAAATGCGCGCAGAGATTGGTGACAAATGATGCGCATTCGTTGGAATTGTTTTTCCATATTTTTAAATCTATTAATTGAGTAATTGTGGCCTGAGTGAATGTGGATTAGACTGGCTGCGAACACTGTAGTGCCCACGGCTGTGCTCTCTTCTTGTTAAATTTAGAAGTCCAATAATTAAATTAGTTTAATTTAGTTAATTAGTAAACCATTTGAGCAAGGGGTGGCTACCTGAGAGCCAATTACAACTTAGAACCGACATCGTTTGAGTTAAACACCGTAGACCGTCTCTGTGGTTCGACTCCGGTACTTCCAGATTTATTGTGCTACACCGGTCGATAGTCCTACGCTTGGGACGAAATTCTAGTTAATTGTTAATCACCCGAACGGTCAAGCAACTCCTCAGTGATTCATCTTAGTTACACACGAATAGGTTGTCCCTTTGAATCTAGATCTTAGGATCTCCAATCAACTAGGTTGGGTTCTCCGTCATGGTAGTTTTAAGCGTCATAGGCGTCATTCCCATTCCTTTCCATGCTTTATCAACTAGCTCTCGATTTAACCCTTTGTTTAGTTGATCCGCAATATTGTCTTTTGATTTTACATAATCAATTGTGACAATTCCAATTGAGAGCAGTTTTCTAATGGTATTGTGTCTAATGGTATTATGACTTTTGTTTCTAGAATAATTCTTCCTTATCCCATTCCTATTTAAGCTGCTTCTTAAGATTCTGAATATATAACCCCTAGTTAAGGGCCAACAGCTGTATTCATGAGTGCACAGATTCTGGCCTTTAGATCCTTAATAGTCTGTTCAAGTCAACACATCGTTTCCAATTAGTTAGTGAAGAACGACATGCCTAGATCTTTTTAAACACCATCAAGGATCTTAAACCATGAACAAGGCAGGCCCATGCTTGAAGGATAATGTAACGGATTATTTTTTTTAAAATATATTTATATTTATATTTATAAATATAAATATAAATATAAATAGTTATAGGATTAATCATCCTAACAATGAGATAATTATCTTGTTGAGGGATATTTATTTATATTAGTGTGTAAAAATATATATATTTGTATTTTTAAAACTCATCCTAATTATCCTAACCTAACTACCATATCCTTATCTCATTCTACTCTCCCATTTCCCGTTAAACTCTTCCACCATCATTATCACTAATCTTCTTATTTTTAAACTAATTAGAACTCCTAATTCAATCCCTCACTCTCTCGTCAATCTCTCAATCCCCAAGTAATCTATATTTATTGCTTTTCTTTTTTCTTTTCATTCTTTGACACTTCTCATTTTTCTCTCATAAATTCACCCCATCCAATTGTATCTTCTACACTGTTGGTAAGTTTCTCTCTTCTCTCGTGGATTATATTTTTCTTTTACTCACACGGATATTTAATTATCATTTTTATAGATTTTTCTCCGGATTCATGATTCTTCTATCTTATCGTTTCGTTTGCGTGTGCTAAATTTGTCAGAGGAAAGGTAGGGATTCCTAAACCTAACCATTACTTTAGTTTACTCTTTGTATGGTTAGTGTGTATGCGGATAAGTGTAGAAAATTTGTACACCGAAAACTAGATCGTTATTGAATGGGTAGTGAAAATTTGACATTAAAAATTTGAGTTTTCGTGTACTGTATTCTATTCGTCAATTCCGGGCATTTTTCGAGTCAATTCAAGAGAAACTCAAAACTAAAAAGTTGTAGATCTTGAAAAGTTAAGCAACTTTGATATAGACTCGATCCGAGTTATGAAGAATTTTATATGATTTTTCAAAATTTCTGCTGTAGTGTAATACAAGACAGATTGCAATTTTTTTTTTTTAAATCCAATTTCGACCTCTTTAATGAAGGATTTAGAATCCGAGTAAAACACAAAATCTGTTTGTAACGTAAAGATTAATGTTTATGTAAAATCTCGTGATTTATGGAGTTAGTTTGCTATTTTTAGTAGATTAATAATGTTTCTGTTTTACATGTTATGTTAAATTTCTCTTTTTGTGATTATTTTAATTTGGTCATTATGTTGGACTCATGTGATTAATGACCCACGTGATGCATCAACCCAATTGTTAAGTACTTATTGGAACAGTCCTGAGATTCAAGAGGATAGCACTATGGTTAGAACCCACAGTATCAAGGTGGGTCACTAAGAGCATCCCCAACAATGCTCTCTATTCCCCTCCCCTCCCTATTTTAGGAAGCCAAACCCCAAAACTAGCCTCCAAGAGACTCCCCAAACCCTTCCCTAAAATACAAAAGTGAATAGTACCTCCCTAAAATCCCTCCCCCCCCCATTTAGGGAGACACTATTCACTCCCCATCCATTTTTTTATTTTTTCTCTCTCTCCCTTCCCCTCTTTGCCGTAGCTTTCGTTTTTCTTTTTCTTTTTTTATTCTTTCTCTTTCTTGTCTCTCTCTTACTTCTCCCTCATATATCATATTTTATTAAAAATACGGAGGGTAATAGGGAGGATTGTTTGTGACATGAATTGGTAAAATGAAAAATGTGTACTGTTCACTACTTTTTTTAGAGAAAAATTTGAGTTATTTGTTGCACTTGCTCTAAGGCCTGATTAAAGAGAAGACACCAACAAGGATAACCCAAAACTCTATCAAGCCGTTCTTGGACATACTCATTTCCACATCGATTATTACGCCAAGTGAAAGGGTATCCCGAGAAGCCCAGATCAACCAGCCCACAGTCATCCACAATTTTTTGAAAGCCCCGAAAAGATAAAAGAGTGCGGGCAAGGCTGCCCTTTTTCCCCTGGGTGCATAATGTCCTTCATATCCCCCCAAATATTCCAGTCATCACCCAAGCAAGTTTTTTATAGCACAAAAAAGTCCCACTGAGACTTCCTTTCATTTCCGAGCTAAAATACACATTAACTATCTCTGGTATTTATTCAAATCGGATTCAAAAATTTTTACATCAATAAACCATGAGCACATCTTCACAAGCAGAACACTGGACATGCCTTTCCAAAATATAGCCAAACCACCCGTAGAACTAGTCGGCAGGGCCGGCCCTGGAGTAAGCCCAGCAACCCCCCGGGCTTGGACAACCCGCCCTTGTAGGGGCAACCCAAAAAAAAAAAAACGATTTAAGTGTAAATATAATGTAGGGAAATATTGGAATTTGTTTTTTTTTTTTTTGTCAATCGATAATTGTATTATTGGTTACTACTAATGAAACACGTCCAAGGAAGCTTGATGACACACCCAGTCTGGAAAATCTCCATCTCAGGTGGTAGCAAGCTCAATAGAAAGGGCATACTTGGCTATGACATGAGCCACCCTATTGAAATTACGACGAACAAAAGAAAAAGAAATAGAATGAAACAAGTGAGCTAAGTTGATGACATCTGTAACGACCATAGCCACTCTAGAATTAGCACACTTCACGCCCTGCAGCATCTGAATAACCCCTTGCGCATCACCTTCCACCACAAAATCTTCCTCAAAGCGGTCCCTAATAGATTCCAAAGCATACCTAAAGCCCGTCGCCTCAACCACCTCTGCTGACCAAACATTTGGCAGAGGGATAGCTATTGCCATCACAAGTTGCCCAAACTCATCCCGCACAGCTATGCCCACACCCCCCTTACCTTTCCTCCTATCAAGCGCTCCATCAACATTCACCTTAAGCACTCCTGTCGGTGGCGGTGTCCACTTAACAATTTCACTCCTTTGGACCACTAGAACTTGGAACTCACGTGCATTAGCCACACAAAAATAAGAAAAATCATTGAGGGCATTCCCTAAAATTCGTGTCTCCTCCACCCATTCTTGCTTGAAGACCCATTTATTCCAAGCTTTCCAAATATGCCACCCCACAATAACAAACAATCCCAAATGATCCCATTTACCAATCTCAACGGTAGTGCTAGCCAAATTAGCCCACACCTCCCCCATCTGTGCTGATACCATACTTTCCGGTCTCAATCGAAATAGAGAAAGTAACCACACTTTTGCGGCACGGTCACATTGGAATAACATATGTGAAACTGATTCGACCCCCAACCCACATACTGGACAAACCTCATCAAGCGGAACTTTCCTCTTTACTAAATTCTGATTGACCAAAAGAATATCATTAAGCCCGCGCCAGAGAAATACCTTAATTTTTGGAGGAGCTTTGCAACGCCAAATTCGCTTCCACTTGCCCTCGTCATCCTCAACCCCACTTGATTGCCCGCGTGGATCTGAACGGCATCGCACTCGGTGCAGCAAGTCCCTTGCAATCACGTAAGTCATTTTAACGGAGAACTTACCAGTCGACGAGCTCCTCCATATTCGTTCATCCCTTTGATCTGTCGTGCTCAGAGGTAACTTCAATATCAGCTCGCAGTCACGTTTAATAAAAATGGACCTCACCAATGCCTCATTCCATGCCACACGGTTAGCTTCAAGAAGATCAGACACCATACTACAATTGCTATCAGAATGAGCAGCAGTAAGCACTTTCGGGAAAAGAGGATCATCCAACCAAGCGTCCATCCAAATATTGATTTGAGCCCCAGTAGCTACCCGCCATCTCCAACCCTGCTTAATTACACCCTTGCTTGCCAATATACTCTGCCATGCCCATGAGGCGGTAGGTTTTGATTGGGCCTCTGATAGGCGCATGAGAAGCTTGCTTACCAACGCCTAAGTAGGGGGTTTTAGCATGATTGACGTGCGATTTGAGCTTTATTTTCCAATTAATATGTGCATGTGGTGTTTCTGTGTCTTGAGTGTAATTTGTAGGTATTCTAAGGTCACGAGTGTGATTTTTAGACATTGGGAGTTCATGCACGTCGATCAGGAGTTGGAAGCAAGTGGATTGTGCATGGGAATGGTCGAAACCCGTCGGGAGCGCTACCCCAATTCTTTGGAGCACTCAAAGTGGGCACAAGAAGGTGGAAAAATGAACAGAATGTTCTTGAGCGCTACACCAAAAAGGGTGTAGCGCTACCGGTTCATTAGAAGTGATGGTCAATGGTCAAACCAGTGGTCAGTCGGTCAACACGCATGATAGGCATGCGGTAGCGCTACCAAGAAAGGCATGTAGCGCTACCGAGTGGTTTATGTGGCATACTAAACGCTGTCGTTTTGACAATCCGCGAAGAGTATTTTCTGATGTTTTTGGTTTTTTTATGACGACTTTGAAGTGGGTATAAATAGTTAGCACTTAACTTAGATTAGGGTTCGACAATTTTACTAAGTTTTTGTTAGCTTTTCAAGTTTTCGGCTACAGATCTGGTGTTCTCTGTTCAGCGTTGGTTTTCAAGATTCTTAGCATGGTTTGATGTTCCTCTTTCATTAATCAAGAGTATTTTCTTTGCGCAATCCACGGTACAACTTTCGGTTATTGTTTTCACTGTTTAATCATGTTTAGACTTAGGGTTTGTATTATTTTTGCTGCACTCTCAATAATGCGTGAGTAGTCGCATTGAGTGCGGCCGCGGGACGAAGGTGTCCTGTGGCTATGCTAATTTATGTTCCACCTCGGTGCTGAATTATTTTAATTAATGCGCAATTTTTGAATACGAAAGTTTTTCTTGCAAACGAACCCAGGCATTGCTGATTCCAAATGCGCGTAGAAATTGGTGACAAGTGGTGCGCATCTGTTGGAAACTCTTTTTTCATATTTTTAAATCTATTAATTGAATAATTGTGGCCCAAGTGAATGTGAATTAGACTAGCTGCGAACACCGTAGTGCCCACGGCTGTGCTCTCCTTTTTAAATTCAAAAGTCCAGTAATTAAATTAGTTCAATTCAGTTAATTAAGTAAATCATTTGAGCAAGGGGTGGCTACCTGAGAGCCAATTACAAACGTAGAGCCGACATTGTTTGAGTTAAGCACCGTAGACCGTCTCTGTGGTTCGACTCCGGTACTTCCGGATTTATTATGCTACACCGGTCGATAGTCCTACGCTTGGGACGGAAATTCTAGTTAATTATTAATCACCCAAACGGTCAAGCAGCCTCCAAAAAGCTTGAGTTAGGAAAATACTTAGCTTTAAACACCTTATAAAATAAAGAATCATCACCCACCAACAACCTCCATCCTTGCTTAGCCAACTTGGATCTTGCTCATAATATAACACTTGATTGTGATTTTTTTGAAGTTATTTAAACTGAAAGTCCAGTGTAAACTTGAAATTTTTTTCTAACTTGTATGTCTTTTTTTTTTTTTTTTCTTAAGATTAAGTGAGCAACCAAAATCAGGGTCGACTAGGGCAACCTAAACGTTAGAGCCGGCCCTGCTAGTCGGATCAACAAGAAGTGCGCTATCCATGTTCAGAGACCACTTAATTAGATCTAGTCTTGGCACTGTGTTTATATACCTAAACATTTTTCGATCTGTTTTATAATATAAATTAGATGTTCTCTAAATCACAAAAACAATTGGCCAGAAAATCAAGGTTTTGATCACCAAAAGAACACTTTTCAATTTTTCTCCACTATTTTTTAAAGTTTTCGCTCTGTCTTATAATATAAAGGTTCTCTGTATTACAAAAATTATTGTCCCGGGAATTAAGGTTTTGATGATGAAAAGAATTCTTTTGAATTTTTCTCGACTATTGTTCATATGGTATTCGACTATTATTCTTTTGAAAAAGAATTCTTTTGAACTCCACATGGTATTAGAGCGGGGTCCATTTCACCCCACATTAAAAAAAATATATCACAATCCACGCCCCACGATGACAAACCAGCAAAAAAGCTACACGATGATAGGACCCAAAAAGTAGCCACACGTGATAGACCTCAAATGCGGCTGCATGTAAGGGGGTATGTTAAGAAATATTGTCTCACATTGCTTGGGAAAGGAAGGGATGATCACTTAATATATGCTGGGACCTCTCCACTCATTGTCAATTGGTTTTGAGATAGATATCAAATTTTCACATTAAAAATTAATTTAGTTTACTTTGTTCACCAATGACGTATGGTGCATAGCACCCAAGTGCACAACTGTTTACATATAAAATTAATCAATCCAATAATTAATTGACACGTAATCAAAAGTGCCAAACGTTGGCAATTACTTGTCAATGAAGATACACTGGATTAATAAGATGAAGCTGAATAAATACGATGTAGTATTACTTCTCAATATGGAAAGACAATTATTGGCAGTTACGAGCCATTGCTAAAATAAAGATTGGCTTCAAAGCCATAATATTAACTGCCAAACACACAAATTCCACGTGTAAACCTATGAAACAAGGCAACTGGCAGTTATAACACGTGGAATACTTCTGGAAAGTAGTTTTTTCCTTAACATGTCATCATTTGAGTTTGTTAAGCAACCAAACGTGCAGATTTAAAGCTTCTAGAGGAAGAAAGAATTCAAATTCAGACGTGGAGAGAAGAAGAAACTGTCAACTCTAAGAGTAGAAGTTAGAGTTCGAAGCAAGCCAGATTCAAACTCATGAAGCGGGAAGTTCAAACTACAAGCAACATCTATAAATAGAAGAAATTGAAGAGTGAAAAGCCCGGACAAATCTTCAACAAACAGCTATCAAAAACTGATGCTTAGTTTGTTCATTGGCAAAGTAGTTTAGGTTTTCGAACCCAGTTCGAAGTAGGTTAGGAAGTAGATTAGGAAGTAGGTTAGGATTAATCTCGATTGTTCTTGTAACAATCACCCTTATCTCGATTGTTCTTGTAACAATCACCCGTTCGAAGTTCTGTTACTCTACATTTGAAGTTGGAGACGATTTCGAAGTAAGTTTATCTTTGATTCATAAATTGAAGTATCTTGTTTCTTTATTGTTCTTTGATTTCCTAAGTTTGTTGGTTTGCATTTCTTCACTAATTAAGAAAAATCCTCTTAATTGAGGTAATTGAACCAATAAAACACAATCACCTGATTATATTTGGTTTTTCCAAAGTTAATCTAAGGGAGGAGATTGAGACTCTCTCTGGCACGCTCGCACACAATCATTTTCTATTGCAAAGAAGTAAAAGAACCAAACAACAGCACCCACCCTGTTTCCGTGCATGAGAGTATAAGGGAGGCACCAACTGCACTCTACTCTACTTGCAAAAAATGTTAGGATACTGAACCTTTCATTTCTCTTTTCTAAACATTTTGGAGAAAACTTTTCATGTACCTTATCATCCGTCTATCTTATATAGAGAGAATAACATCGAAGTTGATAAGTTTACAGAATTTGACCTCATATCAATTGGACAAATTATCCACCAATAATAAAACTTGATCCAGAAATTGACTTAAGTTAGGAACTAGTTTAAGTTGGCTTTTTGAGTTGATGTATAGTGAGAGAATGACATATCTCGTGAAACATAATAAGTTAGTTTGGGATAAAGGTGCATAAGAAAATTGATATAACCGCTAAACCGATCCAATCTAAACTAAACTATTATATTTGGTTAGGTTATGCAGTTTATCGGTGTGGTCATGCATGGTTTTGAAAAAATAAGAATCGGTAATTATGGTTTGGCTACTGGTTCTCAATTTAAGAACCACAATTTAGAACTGAACCAAACCGAACCGTATAAAGTATGTGTGTGTGGGTGTAAATATATTCATAAGTGAACATAATTATGTATTTTGATTTGGTGAGTTAATATATTTTTTCCTAGTAAGGTATTCTTTTTGTTTATTTAGAGAATTCTATTTTGTCTATGTTGTTAGGAAGTCTATAATATATTACTATAACTACATGACCCTACTAATACCCGATTTTCAATTTCAATTCGCTAGAGTAAGACATGTTGCTAAATTTATTTTCTCGTTTTTAGACTATTCCCTTCTTTGTTTAAGCTACTTTTTTGTTGCATTAATGCTACTTACACACCTTCCCATGCACACCCTCGCTCACACTCACTTTAGATTGATGACACATGTCCTCCCTCTTCTTGACTTCCAAAGTGAGAGGACACGTGTCAGCAATCCAAAGTGGGTGTGAGCAGGAGGGTGAATGGGAGTGTGAGGGTGTGTATGTAGCATTACTCTGTTTGTTGTGTTGATCAATTTTATGAGTCGTACAAGTACTTTGTGCATCATGTAGATCATATTTGGTTTCGAATTAATATTATAGAATCTTATAATTATTTTATGAGTTGTTTGGTACTCTAAATTTCAAAGGCAGTTCCTTGCACATTGCCACTTGGGTGGTCACTTGAACGACCTAAAAAAAATTAGAATACATGTAATTTTTTTAATTTTATTTAAGTTTTGTTCATTTTGAAAACCCAAGTTAAAAAAATTCGAACACCCAAAGGGTAAATATTTGAGCAACTAACCCAAAAAAAATTTGAACTAGCCCCAAAAAATCAGCTCACAAACCAATCCAATATAAAGATCCCAATGGAAAACCATAAGAGGCTTCATAGCTTCTCATAGATGGTCAATTAAACAACCTAAATTCTTTTTTACATTTTATATTACATGTATTAATTTTATATCAAGTTTGTTTGAACACTTATTCTTATACAGTAAACATCTATCAATCTAGGATATTCACAATTGAATACCTATAACAAAAACTACATATAACAATCAGCTCTATATCTCCAAAAAAAAAAAAAAAGCGAGTATATGTCCAAAAAAATCATGTGAACATATTTGCCAAACAATTTCCTACAATGAAAACTAATATTTTTATATGCTAGTTTAATTTTACTTGGCTTAAAAAAGAGAATTCGATAAGAACATGTAATTGTGACATATATCTTATGTATTTTTGTATTATTTGGTCTCATTATTCAAACTAATATATTTTGTGTATATATGGTTAGTTAATAGAGCTAATGGAGTTAAGGTAATTTTTGAACACCATGTTCAAAATTCTTGGAGCCACCACTACCGAATTCTAAATAATCTTTTGAGTTTGTGTGTCGTGAAAAAGTGTTCCAACGTTAATCGAATAGAACTGGAATCAAACAAAGATCGGTTTGGTCTTACGGTTTAGATTTGGACAAGTTCTATTCGTATATTGGTTAATTAGGTTTTGATTCTTAATTTTCTAAAATCAGTCAGAATGGTCTGGTTACTGAATTTTTAGAAAATCGGTCCAATCTGGACCGCGTGCACCCCTAGTTTGGAAATAAGTAAACTTATGGAACAAGTAGTAAAATTGTTGCAACTGGGATTCACATAATTGTTGAAATTTGTATTTTGTCACTCACTATTTCGAAAAGGAACAAGGTTTTAGATAACGGTATCAAAACACGTAACAGTAACATCAAGATGTAACGATATTCGGGAATTTCATGATACGTAAAGGAATTGGTTGTCACAACTTTGAATTTTTAAAAATCATTTTGAGAGAAGAAACCCATTAACAATCGAGTGTATATAGGCTGACGACCATGAATTAGAAACGGACCAATATGTAATAGGTACCGGGCGATATGCATTTGATATCCCGTCATATCGGAGTGTAACGGTATGAAAAACCCCTAAAAACCGTTGAGTATCATCCGTTTTTATATTAAACCTTGAAACAGAATCAAGATTAGCAATTGTTTTTTATTTCTTTTTCTGCATATGGTATATAGAATTTCTAACGTAATTCCTCCTTCTGCGAACGGGTCCTAGAGGAAACACAAATCTAATATTTAAGGAAACAAAAAAACAATATCGATTTGTTTGACCAAGGTGAATTTTAATTGAGCTTAATTAATTAGTTAATTGGCTTGGAAAAGTGCTTTTCTTATATATTCTCTTATTTATTTCTATATAGAGGAGGGGGAGTCCAATCTAAGCGGTTTGGAGCTATTTTCGAATCATTTATTTTTGACGAGCTCGTAGAGAAAACAATTACACTATATAGTTCAAGTTATTCTCATATCGGTTGATATGATTTCGTAATATACTTTTGCTAGGGAAAAAATAAAACTTCATCTCTAGATAGAAACTCGTTTATCTCAAGATAAATATGCTTCAAAATTATATCAACCGATACTCTATCAATATAAAATTTCGTGTAATTTTGGTCTCGACGAGCTCTTAAAATTGAACGGCCTTGATATGAGCACAAAAAGAGCCCCCAAGTTTTTTTGTTTTTTTGGTTGTACAAAAAATTGAAAATAGCCTTCCAATCTTTTTACTAAATATTGCAAATTAAAAAAGGAAATTAGTTCCTCCCATGAACGTATAACCATAAAATGTTCTTCTTCTTTTTTTTTTGTAAGTTAATATGTCCATTTGTTTTTTGGGAAGAGCCGTTCAAAAAAAAATATAGTATGTTTTTTGGGAAGAAACCATAATATGACCGCATAATTCACGTGATTAAATATTTTAAACTCGTGTTAATAGTCATATTCCTTTTACTTGTCAAAAAATAAAATATGTATGGAACCATATCGCTCTAGATTCTATTTTCGTACTTTCCAAACTTACCACACAAAGCCTATAAAATACCCCTTCAAGACTTCAACCCTTTCAACTTTTCACCACACTTCTCTCTCTCTCTCTCTCTCTCTCTCTCTCTCTCTCGCTCGCTCGCTCTTTCAAAAAAAAATGGTGCAACCAATGACTATTTTTATTCTCACTGCCCTCGTCATCTTCATCTTATTCTCCTCCATAGCAACTGCAACAACATACAATGTGGTGACACTAGGAGCCAAAGGAGACGGAACATCCGACTCAACCGAAGCCTTCCTCAGTGCATGGCACGCAGCTTGTGGCTCTAAAGTTCCGGCCACAATCTACGTGCCACTGGGGAAATTCTTGCTTGGAAGGACAGTATTTAGTGGCGGTGACGAATGCAAAAACACTGCCATCGACATTCAAATCGATGGCACTCTTCTGGCACCCTCCGATTACAAAGTTATCGGAAGTTCATATAACTGGATTGCTTTTGAAGATGTTACTGGTGTTTCAATTTATGGTAATGGTACTATTGATGGTCAAGGAACTGGCTTGTGGGCTTGTAAAGACTCAGGAAAGAGTTGCCCTCAGGGAGCTACGGTACGTTTTCAATTAGAGAAATTTTAGGGATATTGAAAAAAAATAAAATGCACAAATAATTTTAACTTTTAGTTAGAATAGAATGAAAAATAATTTTTTTTTGTGGATGCTCTTTTTTGTGTCCGAAAGACAACTCGTTATAAAATATATCAAAAAAACATTATTTCATACTCATAATAAGTGTGGATTTTGCTCCGAATATTTATGTAGCTAGGGTGAACTCATCATTTGTTAGTAGTATGAAATAATTTTTTTGATATCGTTGCACTTCTGTGTGAGTTTTAATCGTGTCCGATTCTATCTAACTACTTCTATTTTTCTTTTTCTTTTTTTCCCTTTTTGAGCGGGTTAAAAATGATTTTATTAATCTTTGAATATGGTATAGCAAATAATAAAACGATTATGAGAGCATACCAACTAAGTTAGTACTTAGTACCCTAACTCTTGAAAATCAAATCCCAACCGGAACCTCCAAAAAAGAGAGCAAATGGTTGGCAAGGGCACATACCCTAACTAAATTCGGGCTGTCTCTAAATATTTGAAAGTTTCCAAAAAAAAATATTTTCCGCTTTAAGAAAAACGTACTTATTTTGGTGTACTAATTATTTTTGGAAATTAATAAGGCCGACTTTCCGATTGAAAATGGAAACTAGTAATATTTAAATACATTGACAGTTTGTTCTAATTTGGTTAAGCAGATTTGCAAATATGGTAACTGTACCAACGTGAATTCACAGAAATATTTGTCATAGAAGTCGCAATCGGGTAAAATAATTATCAGATTGCAACTTCTATTAATTACAGTTGTTTTTGGTGCTTGTGTATGCATAATTTTAGTGATCGCTTCATATTTTTCTGGTAGATTTCTGTGAATAATAACACTGTTACATGAACAGTAATGTAAAATAAAAGGTGAATAGTAAAAAGTGTATTTTTCTGTGAACATTAACGTAAAAAGTGAATTTTTTAAAATCTATAACGGATCGTAACTGGTTCCAAACTATAAATATATAAAAAGTTTACCATGGACAATGAGTGAATAATGAATTTATAACGTTTTGTAACTTGAACAAAAATATACGTAAGAAGTACGAGTTTTCTGATTTATTATTGGCTTACTACTATACAGCTAATTCATCTCGCTGCATATCTAGCAAAACTATCAAGAAAGATGAGTTTTTATTTTATTTTTTTTATAATATTTGTTAGGAACTATGATTGATGTTGTATTAATTAATTACTTTTCCTTTTGTGTTTGCAAATACAGGCACTAGAATTCAGTGATTCAAACAACATATTCATCGGCGGATTAACAATAGTCGATAGTCAGATGTTCCACATTGTTATCAACTACTGCAACAATGTCCAAATTCATGGAGTGACGGTGTTGGCCCCCGGCGGTAGCCCTAACACAGACGGCATTCACGTTGCAGAGTCGTCCGTGGTCACGATTTTGAACTCCAACATCGCTACCGGGGATGATTGCATCTCGATCGGTCCAGGCACTACCAATTTGTGGATTCAACACATTAATTGTGGCCCTGGCCACGGTATTAGGTAAGATCGATTGATACACACAACTCGATTTCTTATACGATAAGTACATGTATAAATGCACCGACATTTTTACATAAAATTATATAAATATATAATATATGTACGTGTGAACATATAGATTTGGAAATTGTAGTAAATAATTAATTAGAATATTTACGTTGTTCACAATTTTCACCCATATTGATAGGGTCTTTTCGGTCCTTCCATAGTTATATTTTACTTCACGGATGAATTTTGGAATAAAATCCTAAAATTTGTGAATTATTTTTATACGCATTATATATAAACAAGTTAATAGATCTGTTGTGCTGACATATATCTATTATTTCCACAATCGTTGCAGCATCGGGAGTCTAGGTTGGGACACCAACGAAAAAGGTGTTCACAATGTGACAGTTACCACAGCTACATTTACGGGTACACAAAACGGAGTGAGAATAAAGACTTGGGCCAGGCCTAGCAGCGGATTTGTTAACGGCGTCCTTTTTCAGCACATAACTATGGTCGATGTCTCAAATCCCATCATCATTGACCAAAATTACTGCCCGGGAAGCCATGATTGCCCCAATAAAGTAAGATTTCTTATTCGTTTTTCCCAATTCATAAATAAAGAAAGTTCAACTCATCCTTAATGAATTACTGATGGCAAATCAAAATCAAGCACAACAGAAATATATTTTGATTTAAGTTTCCATAAACATGTGTGGAACTCACGTGTATATTCGAGATTGTGTTCCTATATCATTACTGACTTTTGGGTCGAAATTTAGTAGATAGAACCTTCTATATCTCCTTTTAACTATATTTTGTATATTTTGATTCAAGTACTTTCTGGAATTGGAAACCAGAAGCAAAGTAAAAAAGAAGCCTTTGTTGCTTTAAAATTCTTTGATCAAGAACCAAATGTGCAGAAATGAACATGCTTAGTCTCTTTGTAATGGACAAAAGGTGTTTTTTTTTTTTTTCCCTACTTGATATCCTAAATTCTTATAGAATCACTCTTTGTGGGAGCTGATCTTTTTTTAGCTTCCCTTTTTACTGATTGCACTCTTCTGTTTATTGTCATTCATGCAAATTTACTATATTATCATTTGATATCCAAAAGAGTCCTGAATATAAGAAAAAGTTTGGAACCCTATCCTTTTTCCTTTTTTTTTTTTTTTTTCTCTTTTCTTTTCATCGTAGCTAGGGCTAGGATGAAATAAAGCTTTTTTTGTCTCTAAATTAATTTGTAATGGGCAGGTCTCTGGTGTGAAGATTAGCAACGTGACATATCAGGACATTCACGGGACATCAGCGACAGAAATCGCATTGGATTTCGATTGCAGTAGCAAATACCCATGCAGCGGGATAATATTGGAAGATGTAACTCTCGAGGGCTCGACTAAACAAGCACAATCTTCTTGTACTAATGCCCGAGGAACCAATCTTGGTGTAGTTGTGCCCTCAAGCTGCTTGTAGCTACCAAGCCTAGGGGAAGAACGTTATTACGTTTCTATCCCTCGTCGTAGGTTAACAAGTCACAGAGTTTTATTTATTCATTAATGGACAGTGAGATTGGCCTCTCAGAATTAGTCGAGGGAAAGAGTTTTTTTTTATTTGTTTATTAGATGGGCTCATATCGCAGTATTTAGGTAGAGAGTTTTTCTCATGTAGTTCCAAGTCCTATGTTTATTGTTGATTTGAAATCATCGCAAGAGAAGGTTTGTAATTTGTGCTTTCCTTCCGGCAATGAAAAGTAACTTAATTATTCCCTCTTTCTGTGTGTTCAAGCTTGTGTTTTTCCTTTGATAATTTTGACTTGAGAGAGACACACTCTCCAATATGCAACTAGAACCCTAGACTGGACGTCTAAGACTGTTAAAGAATTAAACCTTTGAACAAGAAAAATATTTTTACTCCAAAGTTTATGTTCTCTACCGCCTAATATTTTAAAATTAGACAAATTGTGTTGTAAAGCTATAAAATTGTGTGAGTAAGAATTCCAAAACCGCCCCAGATAAACAAATTAACTCATCCTAGTTGTGTGTAAAGGTCTGTTCCGTTTTATTTTATTTTATTTTATTTTTGAACAAAAGGGGCTTTTCCGATGACATTTTGGTTAATGTAGACATATATCGTGATAAGTTTTATCACAAGTAAAGTAAAGCTACTTTCACAGTGCAAAACATGATTTTTGAGGAAAAACATTAGAAAATCAACTCTTTTGTACAAAATATGTCATTTTGTTAGCTGTTTGACATTATTTTTCCATTGAAATTAGATCTTTTGAAGGATTTGGCAAATTTAACCATTGCCAAATTACATGGCAAATTTTGCCCCAAAAATGAGGTTCATATTTGGCATTGAGCTTGGCGCAGGAGAACGAGGATTTTGTCATTTTTAATAGGTGAGCATAAATCGGATTGGTCCGGTTTTTAGTAAACCAAGAACCAAACTACTATTTTTGGATTATTAATTTTGAGTACCAAACCAAACCAACCCGTAAAGTCATAGAACCAAAACCAATCCAAACCATTAAAATACGGTTTGGTTTTAGTTTTGAACCATGGTTCGTTTGAAATTGAGACATCATCTTCATAAATTAATTTAAGTATTTAAAATTGCATCATTAACTCTGCCAACTTGCTTAAAACCTTATCTTTTTTGTAGCAAGTCCACGCCTAGATAAAGAATGAGGGTTGGGCGTTAGGTAGGTGAGCCAGCAAGTAAAAGCCCCGTCGGATCTTTATGACAAGAATCTTGATAGAAAAAAAAGGTTCATGTAATTGATCCCAATTGATTGGGACATAAGGCTTGATTTGGTTTGGTTTAGTTTGCACAAATAAGTTAAACTAAAACCTATGTTAAAACTAGTTCTATTAAATTTATCAAATTCACTAACTTCAACCAACTAAATAATACTAGAATACCAGTTATTGGTGAAGGAATAGGACCATGAAATAGAGTATTAGAATAGGATATTAGTTACCGAGAAAAAAGGATTAGAAAATCAATTAATTAAGTACAATCAGTATGTTTTAATGTATCGAAATTACATGAATAGATTAGCATATGTAGAAGTTTGGGAAATTAATATTAAAAGTGAAAGAATAGGGTAGTGGGATGAACTATTAGATTAGGAAATTATGTAAGGACCCGTGTTTTTAATTATTTTCTGAAAATAAACTTGAGAAAATGTGAGAAATTGATTTAAATGTTTAAGTGATAGATTAATGAGTGTGTTTAATTAGATGGGGCTTTAGAGCAATACACAAGCTAGTACGGGGACTGGGGGTGTAATTTCTTTAAAGTATTATATGTGGTGTGAGAGAGGAGAGAGACAAACACATCCCCTCCTCCCCCAATTCACCAGCCACTCCATCTCTCTCTCTCTCTCTCTCTCTCTATCTACTCCTCCATTGTTCTTCATTTCTTCTCCCAAATTCTCCCCAAAACTCAACAATCCCACTAACCTTTGCACAAATTCTTCAACTTTCAACCATTGGAGCTTGGATTCTTCTTGTTTTGGCCTTAGAAGAGCTCATTTTGGTGATTTCTAGAGATTTGAAGTTCGGGTTTTGCTCTCACTTGGATTATAAGCTTTCCTTCACTTGAGATAGGAAAATTTCTAACTCTTCGCCGGTTACTTAACACTTTGTACTTCCAGCATTTCCACAACCACAAGATAGCATTACGGATTTACACCTAAAATCTCACTGCTACATCTCAAGCTTTTACTTAACTGCCATGTAAGCATAACACAACCACAAATTTAAATAATCCAACGATATAAATCAAAGTCAACCCAAACGCTCACATCCTAACACATCAGGATCATAGTCAATGCACTGGTCCAAAACTTCCTACAACACATAAACTTATTTGCTCATAACCTGACCATCAACACCCAATAAACTACATGACAAGCCAATCTGGCAATTTCAACAGTGAAAACACCTCCTTATTTCTAGTTGCCCAAACTAGTGAACCCCATCAAATCTTTCAATAAAACTCTCATGTACATTTCTCCCTCTACAAAAAAGAAAAAAAAAGAAGGAAACGATCCCTACTAACTCCAAGGATCACATACTTTCATTATGATACCGAACCTGTGGATATATCATCACAAATAGGAAAAACCCAAGTGCCAAGACCAACGAATACAACATGCCAAAGCTTACCAAATCTGACCTCAATAGCTGAATAGAAACACCTTTCCCAATTCATTCTTGAATGAAATCTAAATTTTAACCCCCGTCAAGGACACGTTCTATTGTATTAAATAACATCCTTATCCAACTAAGTCTAATACCAAGGCTATTTTTTTTTTTTTAACAAATTCTGATGTATTTAACAATTTCACCTTCCGAAGCTTAAGGGGTACTACTACAATTACCACATCCAAAATTTAAACCACAACAACCAAGTCAATCACAAACAATAAATACCCAGTAAGCTGGGACCCCAAACCTCCGCCAATTACAACAAACAAGTCCACCGACCCCAAATAACGACAACTTTCAACAAATCACAACGATACCAAAGAAAACTTCAACATCCTCAAGTAGTGAACAATACTAAATTTATTATGCAGGTTTCTAATTTACACGTCCTCATTCCCAATCATATGAAACACCAAGCACATTGATCAAATATAAAACCATAAGCTTTCAAAGTAAAGATACAATATGCTCCTTTATATCGGTGCTTGCTCTACCGTACGTGCTACTTTACACAACTCCACTCATCCACATGTGGTAACCGAGCGACATCAGAGGTTTGATTTGAAGTGTGCTGGCCAGTCACCTTTCAAATCAATCATCCACGTCATTCTTAAACCACAATGACAAAACAAGTAAACACAAGCTCAATCTAGTTACAAGTGACGCAAATTATACTATTAATACACACCCTTCATCACGGGACTAAATCTTCATCTCCAACACAAGTCAACTATGGGACTCCACTTTACGAAAACTTCATATGCAAGGTCATGTGGGTGGATGTATGTCACTCAAGCAAGCACACAATGTATGTGAAAACAATGTCTTTTATGAGAAAACAATGCAATGGTTTTAAGCCCCAAGACTATAAGTCTCCCCACGGTCTCTAGGTTTTCGAACCTAATGCTCTGATACCAAGTTGTCACGCCCTCATTTTTATAAAAACAAAAATAAAGGAATTCCTTACAATTAATAAGTCAAATGATAAAATATTTCCATAAATCCTCCCCAAGAGGTTTGCATTCCAAAATGTACATCATTAATCCATTGGTAAATCAGGTATTTGGACACCCTTGCCCTAACAGTGAAATCAAATATTATCCCATAAGTTATTACATAAGTCCAAATTGTCAAAAGATTAAATAACCAAAAGTTACATTGTCATTTATCAAAATACAAAACTTGAGATGAAAAAATATCTTCATGCATGTATAAGCTTCACACAATGCATCACTCCACAAGCATCCAATCTCATGCTCCATGTTGTGTACCTGGGAAAGATGGGGTGAGCTCACTAGCTCGTAGGGAAAACAAACTACAACCGCTAGGCATATAAATATGATGAGTGCACATGATATGAATTAACATGAGAGGAGATGATCAAGGAACATAACGGGGCTAAGACAAGTAAGATGTGTCCAAAAAGTAACCACGTGTCCAAGTGACATCAAAGTGTCCAAAAGATTTCAAGGTGTCCCAAAATACCCATTAGTTCATTAAGTTGTCAAAATCACCCACAAGTGTCATAATGTGCCCAAAATCGCGTGTCCAAGTATCCAAGGTTGCCAAAATATCTTATGTGCCTCAAAACATTTTCATTTCCAAGTACTCAACACCACCAAAGTTTCCACTTTTGTTTCACCAAGATCACCCAAGTTATTCACACAAGTTTAAAACCAACTCCACAAGTCGGTGTTTTACAAAACACAATAAATAGTCCAAAATCTCATTTATCATTTCTTTCATTGAAGAAAAACATCATTTTCATTGGTACTAGGGATTTAATCCCCTCTTGGGGTCCAGAGGGCCCCGCGTGCGTGCCTTATTGGTATTTGTAGGCCCCTTTTTGCCTCTCGCCGGGTTTAAGAGGGCCCCCAAGGGCCTCTGCTTAGGGTTCCATAGGCCCCGTGCCTCTCCTGCTAGGGTTCCATAAGCCCCGCGTGCCTTTATCAAAAATTTCACCAAATGATGGCATTGGGGTAAAACACCTCATTATCACAAACATTTCATTAAAACTTTCATAACAAATCCATTTCCCAAATTCCATTTCACCAAAGTGCCCTTTCTTTTGAAATACCACAATTTTTAAGCCAAAAAGGGGCTTACCAATCCTATATGCCTTGTGTCCCATAATGATATAACAATTTGTCCAATAAAAACACATGTCAAAGTCGTAGTTTAACGATTTCAAGGTAGTTCTTGGGGTTACCACGTTGCTATATATCAAGTATATGAAGTTCCGGACAATTGGAGGTCAAACGGACGTCAAAGGGTGGCCAGAAACCACTTAGAAAATCTGGAGAAGTTGCTGGAAAACAGGGGCAGCGGCTAAAAACAGGGGCAGCAGTGCAGATCTTCACCATAGAGGTGTGGAATTTCAACCCAAATGCAAATGTGATAGTCTAGGTTCAAATTAGAGATGCTAGTCAACAATTAAACATGGAGGGAGGTCAATTTCACTCCCAATTTCATCAATCAACAACCAATTTCATAGATCACAAAATCAAAATGAGGAAAACTCATACAAAGAGGGAAAACATAATTTTTCAAGAAATTGAAGCCAAAAACAAGATATGTTCAACAAATCACGAGTATATAACTAGAGGGAGTAGTAATTGTTTCCCTACCTCATGGGTTAAGCTCCAAATTTGTAGAAAATGCGAAACCCTAGGTTATGAAGCTTCCACCTGAAATACCTCCTTCCCACGCGAAACCAATGAACCCCGGACTCCACACGATGCGTAGAACACGAAAATGGTCTAGGTTCTTGAAGGGGTTGAGTGAGGAGGGAGAGTTTTGAGCTTGGAGGAGTTGTTAATGGAGGAGAAGAGAGAGAGAGAGAGAGAGAGAGGTGCCAATCGGGTGGAGAGGGAGGAGAGAGTGAATTGTTTTAAAATTTGCAAATTCACCCCCACACACTATTAATATACTCACATAATCACACCTCACACCCAAATATCACTTGTGTGTGTAATATGAGACCACAATACTTATTTTCATAACCCAAACTTAAGTAAAGACTGTCTTTACTTTAATTTATTTATGAAAATAAGGAAGTACCCCCCATTTGGAAACAATGGCATTTACAGAATTTTGAAATTCTCATCACATCAAAATCTCATCCGCCCACTTTTAGTACAAAACCAAAAACGGACACATTTTTCTCCGAAGAAAATGGGTGAAAGATGACTTTGCCTTACTCAAAAATAACTTTCGATTATACTATTTTGATTAGAAAAATCCAAGGAACAATTACCGGCACTTTTTATCGACCAAATCGAAACTTCTCCAAAAAGTGATTTTTTGAAAAAGTAGTTAAATTTTCTGGGTCTTTACAGATTTAGTCTTTTCTTTTGTCAATGGGTTGTAAACATACTTAAAACTTATGTACTTGTATATTTGGGTTATCGAGTACCCTTAGACTGTTGTAACTTGTTGACTTTCACTTTTTTATATTTCATTTGGACTTTGGCGTGGCCCGTGGACTTGTTGACCATCCACGTGGATTTGTTTAATGAATGATCCTTTACAATTTCGAGGGCATGACATATTATGTGACTGTAGAAATGAGTATACTCAATGTATCTAAACAAATTCGACATACATTTATTATACGGTTCGGTTCGGTTCGGTTCGGTTTGGTTCAGATCAGATTGGATCGATTTAAAACTAGAACCGTTAACATAGTTTCACAAACCAAACCATTTAACACGGTTTTTAATTTTTTAAAACCAAGACCAAATCACATTACTTAAAAAAACAAAACAAAACCATTGAATTTGGATTGGTTTGAACTAGTTTCACAGTTTAACGGTAATTTTGCATACCCCTAATTTATATGCCGAATATTTGCTTTAGGTTGAGTTTCTAATTTTAGAACTAACTACTAAAAGCCTATTTTCCATAAAATTGTTGACAAATATATATATATATATATATATATATGGTAAACTTCTAATCCGAACTTTTAATTTCCGGACTTTTTATACAAAAAATTTTTTGATGATCCAATCCGTCCAATGTGTTCAGAAGGTGTTTTCAAGGGCCCTCGTGGAAAATCTTCAAAAAAAAAAAACACCGGGAAGGGCTTGATCCAAGCAGTTTTTGCAAAATATATAAATACAATTTTTGCGAAAACTGCTTGGATCAAGCCCTTCCCGGTATTCTTTTTTGAAGATTTCTCGCGTGGACCCTAGAAAACACCTTCTGAACACATTGGATGGATCGGATTTTCCAAAAAAAATTTGCAACACAAAAAAACCCCATTTTTTCCATAAATCCGGGAGTGTGGACTAGAAAATCCACCTATATATATATATTGGTGAAGGAGAGTGGATTTCATTTCCATGGAGATGCTATTACAAACTACCAAAAGCAAAGATCAATAACAGAATAAAACAACATACAAATGAGAAGAACATAAAACATAACCAAAACAAATAAAGGATATACGTCCAATGAGCGATTGCTTTAGCTGTCAGATGTCCATGATATGCTGTCGAAACACAGATAAGTTGTTAAAAACTAATTTATTTTCCATTAGCTAAAGTCAACTTGCTAAAAATTAATTTTCTCAAACATATATACAATCCGGATCTTATCCGGGAGCCTTGAAATGGGCAAGTTTCATGTCCAAACTTTTCAGCGTTGGATTTAATCCAACGGCCCAAGCTTCTTTTCGTTTAAAAGGACCCTTAGGTTTGTACGAATGGGTCAAAGGTTGAAAAGGTAAAGGGTCAACAAACAAAACCCCCAAATTCTATTCTCACCTTCATTTCACGACATCCAGATCTGAGAGAAGAGAGAGAAACGAGGGTTTGCTCCATCTGAAGAAGAAGAAGGAGAAGGAAGGAAGAAGAAGAAATCGAACCAGAGATAAATATTTTCGTGAAGAAGAAGACTACGAAGAATAAGTTATTTCGACTACTGTAGCACAACCCACGAACACGACCCACGAATGCTGCAAGAATGGTATCTCTCGTTTTGTTTCTTTCGATCTTTGTCTATGGCTTTCAATTTGATGTCTCATAGAAACTTGGGTTACGGTCCTTCGAACATAGAAACTAGGGTTACGGTTGATTTTCCAAAACGTGATGACAAAAACTAGGATTAGGGTTTTTCCAAAACTCTAACTCGGGAGATAAAAGGACCCATTTATTTGTTACTTTTTGATTTTGGTAGTATTGGATACCAATGTTCGAATTTGCAGTTTATCTCATATTGGGTAGTATTGAATTCCAAAGGTACATTCAAGAATCTATCTTTGTTATCTCGAATTTGCAGTTTATATATGTGTTTTACATTAAATTGATCTCTTATTGAGCTCGATTTAAACTCAAAATCTTCAATCCATCATCTTTTGTTTGAGATTGTGATTAAATGCTAGTCATTCAACCTCTTACATCTGCCTTCTGTACTTCATTAAATTATAAATAGTGATTTTTTTGGATTTATTTATGTTTTTTGGAGATTTGGTGTTTGAAAGAATGGGAATGGGCGTTTCATTTTGATGGTATTCTGTATCTAATTACTCATTCCCTTTTGCAAAGGTTGTCAAATATTCCATTTTAGGATGTCTCAGAAAGTTTGTCCATTTTTTCATTTTTAGTTTCACTTAAGAATCATGATAGGGGTGCTAGCATAGCATTAGTCGACATAATCAATGATGAGATGAGTGCATTTGGTATGGCTTTTGAACTTCATCAAGTGCCTTCAGGCACGGGCAAGACACTAGTATGTATATATATATAGGATCAACTTCTAACGAGGGATCTCTCATTTTAAATAAAGTAAGAACCAAGCAATTTTTTCACTTTCTAACTGAATTTTGACGATCTGAACCGTTAAATGTGTTTTAAATGTGTTTTTAAGGCCCACCACGAGGTTTCGCCCAAAAAAATTACCCGAAAAGGCCTCATCCGATCAATTTTTGTTAATAACTTGATTGTCCAAATTTAATGGGGTAGCATGAGGTCCTCACTTTATTTAAAATGAGGGATCTCTCATTAGAAGTTGCTTATATATATATACACACACACACACACACACACAAGGATTTTCCTATCCGGACTCTCGGATTGAAGGAAAATCCTATTTTTTCACTTTTAAAAATTATTTTGGAAAATCCGAACCGTCTAATGTGTTTTAAAGGTATTATCTAGAGTCTACGCAGTTTTTCGCAAAAACCGGGAAGTCTTAAAAAAAACCGGGAAGGGCTTGATCCAAGTAGTTTTTCGCAAAATCGTATTAAAAAAACTTGGATCAAGCCCTTTTCGGTTTTTTTTTTTAATTTCCCGCTTGGACCTTTGAAAACACCTTCTGAACACATCGGACGGTTCGGATCATCAAAAAAATGCTCGGATCACGAAGGTTCGGAAGTTCGGAGGGAAATCTCCAAAAAAAAATACCGGGAAGGACTTGATCCAAACAGTTTTTTGCAAATCTGTTTTAAACAAATTGGGCGGTTCAGATTTCCCAAAAATAATTTTTTAAGTGAAGAAATTACATTTTTTCTTATTTAAAGGAGGTCCTTACTAGAATATATATATATGTATATATGTTTGCATTCGGTTCACATTAGGGATCCCTAATTCTCGGCCAAATCTGGTCTTGCCTGCACAGTTGTTGGATTAAATCCAATGGCCCACGTGAAGAGGTCACTTAAAACAAGCGTTAACGGGTCAATGGGTCAAGGGTTCATCAAATACAGTCGTTCCCCCCTTTCCCACACATTACATGATATTCAGAAAGGAGGGAGAGAGAGAGAGAGAGAAAGAGAGAAAGAGAGAGAGATAGACAGACATACAGAGAGACAGAGAGGAACTGGACGACGAGATCAAGGACGACGAAGCTACGCAAACTGGCGATCGAGGACGACGTCGTAGCTACGCGACTCCCTCTTTTTAGACTCCGAGCATAATGGAAGCCATGACGGAAAGGTCTCTCTCCACCTCCTCCTCTTCTCTAACTCTCGTTTTCATTTGATCGGTATGAAAAACTTGGGTTTTAATTCGATCTTCCAAAGCTTTTCGAAAAGTTGGTTGATTTACTAGAGTAATGTCTCGATCTATTTCTCTGTCGTGTTTGATTCGACGTGTGCGAAAAATTAAGGTTACATTATACGGATGGTGTTCGAATCTTGATTTGGTTACATTGTTACTTTGTGTGGAACCTGTGTTCAATGTTCATTTTTGTCCTTTCTTGTTCATTTTTGGCTAGTTATGTGGTAACTGAGAAGCAACTATAGGTTTTTGTAATTCAACGAAAGGACACCAAAGTGACTTGGAATCTTAATTCACTAATATATCAAGAATATTTTTATGTTGCATTTGTGATGAAGCCGAAATATTTTTCTTTTAATTTCTAGAGATTAGTTCTCACTTGCAAACTCTGTTTGTGCTACATTGTTTTAAAATTGTGTAAACTATGTTTTGTCTTATTTTTCAGGAGATGCAATCCTTGGAAGAGGTGCAAGTATTATCTGTCGCTTCTACCCCAATATTACACATTCCTCATGTACAAAGGGACTTGAGACCTAAAATAAAGCAACAATGTGACAATTTAGATGCCGCTCACAAGTTCTACAACAAATATGCCAGAGCAGCTGGATTTGGAACTAGGAAAAATTCTAGCAAGGTTAAGGGCAAAACTGAAGTAGTTAGAAAAGAGTATGTGTGCTTCAAAGAAGGGTCGAGGAAGATAGGTCAACAAAGTTATGTTCCCATAATAAGGAAAAGGGGGATAAGTTAGAGAGGGTTGTGGTGAAAAGCTCACAGTTGTAAAAGATTACAAGTCAAGGAAGGGGTTTATTGTAAGCCAATTTGTCGAGGCCCATAACCATCCTCTTGCGACGCCTCGGAAGGTGCATTTTCTTCGTTCTCATCGCAAAGTTTCAACTGCAAAGAGAGCATTAGCAGAACAATTAGCTCTTGCAAATGTGCCACCGTCGCAACAAATGAGTATTTTAGAGATGGAAGCTGGGGGTTTGCAGAATGTTGGATTTTACAATGAGATTTGTATAATGTTGCAAGGGATAAGAGGAAAGAGTTAGATGGACTTGATGTGGAGCTTTTGCATGAGAATTTTCTCGTTAAACAAGAAAAGAATTCGGGTTTTAAGTTTAAATTTCTCTTAGATGGTGAGGGGAGGATGAAACATTGTTTATAGGCTGATGCAACCATAAGAGACTCTTACCGATATTTTGCGGACGTGGTGGTCTTTGATTCAACTTACAACACAAACAGATATAAGTTGATATTCGCACCAATATATAGTTGGGGTTAATCACCACAGTCAAACCACTCTCTTTGGTTGTGCGTTATTGAATGATGAAAAAAGTGAATCATTTGAGTGGCTTTTTGAGGAATGGTTGAAGTTGATGCCAACGGGGCCACCCAAAATGATCATTACTGATCAATGTCCGGCGATGATAAAAGCATTTGCCATTGTTCTTCCGAATACACAACACAAGTACTGCATTTGGCACATCACAAGTAAATTTTCTGAAAAATTAGGTGTCGTTCAGTATGCACAACATTATGACCAGTTGAGGGATTGTATATGGAATTGTAAGAGCCCGAAGAGTTTGAAGCAAGGTGGAGAGAGGTAGTAGCAAAAGCCAACTTGTCGTCCAATGAATGGTTAAATGAAATGTATGAAATTCGTGATAGATGGGTTCCCACATTCGCGAGACACATTTTTTCAACCCACATGACTAGTAGTTCTCGTGCTGAAGGTTATCATGCATTTTTCAAGAGGTTTGTGTCTGTAGAAAATTTGTTGTTCAACTTTGTGGTGCGGTTTGATAGGGCACTTTCACACATGCGGCATAATCAATTGGACTTTGATCATAAATATGTCAACGAGAAGCCAATTATCAAAACAATGTGGGCGGTGGAGTCGACAATGAGTGAATTGTATACATAAAGTATATTCTATAAGTTTCAAGAAGACATTTGTCAAAAGGACGCGTATGTGGTCACGAGGACAAGTAAAGATGAATGTCTCTGTTTGTACAAAGTCCAGAGGGGAGAGAGTATATCCAAGGGTCGTGAGCTTTCATTGGATAAGTCATCGAACTTACTTAGTTGCAGTTGTAAGATGTTTGAATGTGGCGGAATCCCATGCCGGCAAATGTTGGCATACTTTAGTAGAAAAAAAAATGTTGAAACTTCCTGACATCTTGCAAAGGAGGATGAAATCAGTAAAAGTTAATAGAGTGTTTGATGACTTGGGACATGTCGTGAGTGAAACGTTTGACGCTTCTGTGTTAGAGAAGTGAAATACCCTCTTCTAACTCTCTTCTAATGTAATCGATGAATCGTTACTAATTGAAGGTGGAACGGATGTTGTGCAAGATTGTTTGTTATTAGCTCAGAAGAAGCTTGGTTTGATGAAGAGTTCGCAAGTGGATGGCAAAAGGATTAGTGTCCAATTGAGTACGCGAACACCTATTACTCGTACAAGCGAAACTACTCTTAAAGAACCACTCCCAATCAAGACCAAGGGTTGTGGCAAATGACTAAAAGGAGGGAAGGAGAAGGCAATGGTCAAGAAGGGTAGGCGTTGTAATGGTTGTGGGAAAGTGGGTCAATCGCATGACAAGAGAAATTGTCCGATATTTCTAAGCAGGTAGTTGCATCTATGTATGTTCAATTGTTTCATTCTTAAGATGTAATTGTTCAAAATGTAATTCATTAGTTGCATCTCAGGTTGGCGCAAGATGTTACGTTCAATTTTGATGGTGAGGACGAGTACGAGGACGAGGAAATTGAAAGTTGTAAGTGGTGCTCTGACATTATGTTGTCAACTTAGTTTACTAGTGAAATTATGTTGTGAACTTAGTTTACTTGTGGAACTCTTAATTTATTATTGTATAACTATTTAACAAGAACTACTGTTGCAAATGAACTCAATTGCGAAGGGTATCAGGAAGCTTATGGAACTCTTAATTCATAGCTTATGGAACATGTAATTATTTATTAATTTGGAATTATGTAAGCTGTTATTTTTGGGATACTGGATTATGTAGTCTGAGAACTATTTTGAGGTGTTATATGAACCAGCACTTGTAGCTACTGTTATTTGATTTTGCAATGTACTCTGGGTACTTTTCGCAACAACTGGAATTTTGCATTGCGAAGGGTTTTTTTGCTACTGTTATATGAACTAGCACTTGTAGCTACTGTTATAGGATTTGGTTTTGTTAGCCTTTTACTTATGGTAATATTCAAACTGGAATTTTGCATTGCGAAGGTTTTTTTTTCTATGAAAAACGATATGGCATGCCATATTTTTGGTACTGTTATTTCATTTGTAGGTTTTGTTGAAGGTTAGGTTCTGTTGCAAAATTAGGTTCTGTCCAAGAAATCTGCACAGTTTGGTTCTGTTGCAAGTTCTATATGGCAATGAGTGAATTGCATGCAAAATTGTTGGACAAGTTTTGTTGGACAGGTTTTAGGGTTTGTTCTTGCTCCTAGAGAATGTGGGTCTTTGCCATGCATGCCCTTTTGTTGAGTTGTCTTTGTTTGCTGTTTTTCTTTTATCTTATTGTTTATATATTGCGTCATTGGATAGTCATACTTTGGTGTCTTAGTTATGCTTCCCACATAAATGTTGAACGACTACTTATTCATGTTTTGAAATGCTTTATTTGGGTCTTTTGTTGGCCTTTTGCATCTATTGAAACAAATCACGTTGAGCACATGAAACATATGAATTGGCAAACCATTTTCTCTCTACGTTTTCAAGCTAGGGATTAACCACCTAGGGGGAGAGTGGCGGCTCCCCTTTCTCCTCCCCCCGGACTCTCCTTTCTCTCTTCCTTCGTTCTGTTCTTAGTCCTTTCTCTCTTTCTCTCTCAGATCGCCCCACTTTCTTCCTCCTTCGGTTGGGGTCCCGGCCATGGCCACGCTACTGGGCGTTGCCATCTTCATCTAACGATGTGTCGGATCAACTCTCTATCGTGCTAGTTTTCTTGTTGGAGATCTCCGGTTTGTTGCCTAACGACTTGTGATGGTTTTGCACCGCCGGGCTTAGGGGCGGTTCGTAAGCGATGGTCGCCTTCCTATCATGATGTTTTCTGAGTCTTGGATATTACGGCTATGAGGGAAGTCTGTTTTGGGGCTGGCGTTTAGGCTTCATGATCTTGGTGTTGGCTTCGTGGTTGCCAACGGGTGGTGGCCTGGGGCGGCTATTGCTTTTTTCTTCGATGTCTTGGTGAGATGCATGCAAGCTTTTCAACGAGGCAGCAATAGGGGCTCGTTCCTTGGGTTCCGGCGTAGGCGGTGGCGGCGGTTGCCTCTTTCTTGGACATTTAATTATGACGGCAATGGTGGCTTTGGGCGGCTGTTATGTTTTGGTTGCAGCTCTTGACTCCGGTGACTTGGCGAGATGCAGTTGGGTTGCTCAATGGAGCAATAATAGGGGCACGTTCCCCGGGCTCCGGCGGCAACAATGGTGGCGTCTGTCCTCTTTCCTTGTTGTGGTTGGGTGTTGTTTATGGTTTCCATTATTTGGGCTTGGCCCATTTTTCTGGCATTGCAGGCCTTTGGGTGTTTGTTAGGTTCAATTGTTTTATCCGGGTATTTTGACCCATTGAATTTTAGGCTTCAGCCTTGGGTTTTCTCGATTGGCTTCTTGCCAATCGTCGAGGAGGGTCCAATTTCCCTTTAATCGTTGTTCTCTTTAAAGATTAATAAAATTATTATTTTTGCCTTTCAAAAAAATGAAACATATGAATTGTGCAATAAAGAATCCAGATCGCCACAAAGAGAGAAGGATATCTCTCATCCACATGTGCAAACTGCAAACAAAAAGGAATGATTCCAAAGACCCTGTTTTGTCAAAATTCAAGTACAAGACCACGTAACATTTTTTTGCTACAGAATACAGTAATCACAAGGAGTAGCCAGGAAGTCACAAATGGATCAAAGTCTACAAAATCATATCGGCCTTGTTCGTTTCCCAGTTTAGTTTCAATTTTAGTTTTAATGACATCATCACTTCCCTCATTTCTCTCTTTATTTCTCTCTACTCATTATACCTTTTGACATCATCAAAAATAAACTAAACTATCTAACCAAACTCAATCATCCTAATTTCCAAATGTGGTATGACAATACCTTATTGGATTCATGTGTTCCCTTCTATTTTTACACTTGTAAAATGAGAGCTAGAGCAATACAATATAAAAGAAGAATACATTTTTCAAACAAAGTTCAATTTCACTAAGGAGCACATTTTTTGAAACACAGTTCCAACATACAGAAACTAACGAAATTTAAATTTAGTACATAAGGCCAGCTGCCTTACAAATGAGGGTTGCGTAGTGTTTGTAAATGGCATTACACCACTAAGGCAGTGCTAAGTGATTGTCTTAGCCAAATGAAGTATACAAGTAATACATAAACCAACCAACAAAACCATAAAACAAGACTTTCCATTTTGAGGTTCCCATATTTTGGTACTCTTGTGTAGGATGGTTGACTCGATTGACAACTTTCAATTTTTCGATTTCCTCTTGCATTGCATCAAACTTCAGCTGCAATGCATTTCCTTCGCTGTGAATTTCTTCATTTTTCTTGAACGGGGTCGAACTACTCTCTCCTTGTTCATTGGCCTTCCCCATCTCTCTTACTTTCCAAATTTTCATTGGCCTTAAACCACTTTTTTTTCTAAGTTGGTGGGGGTCATACCAGCAAAAAAAAGTGCAATGTTCTTCATTCTTCAACAAAAAACATGGGCAAAATTTGTGGTTAATAAAAAAAATTAACAAAACAAGATCAAAAAACAATCATGACGCTCATTCAAATCTTACCATGTAGTTGGAACGCCCAAAGAATCTTCACCCTGGGTTCGGTTTGGATTTTGACTTACATAATGGTGCTATTTCTCCGCAAAAGCACAACATTCCAAATTCAATCTCATCTCCACAATAGCTTCCTTCTAATTCCATCTGGTTCAAGAGAGACTACACAATAATGTATAACCAGAACATACATGAATCTAATTGTTTTTCCCACTTTTGAAATCCTCTTAAACTGATTCATGTGGATTCATCTAGACCGTAGTTTCACTTTTAACCTCTTCTTTACATTAATGGAATGGAGGATCTTGATCCCACTGAACAATATCCAATGAATACCATACAATTTGCATAGATATAATCTACTTAAACCAATGCAATTTGCATAGATACAGAATACCATTGAAATGAAATGCCCATTCACATTCTTTCAAACACCAAATCTAAAAAAAAAACATAAATAAATCCAAAAAATGACTATTTATTATTCAATGAAGTACATAAGGCAGATGTAAGAGGTTGGATGACTAGCATTTAATCACAATCTCAAACAAAAGATGACGGATTGAAGATTTTGAGTTTAAATCGAGCTCAATAAGAGATCAATTTAATGTAAAACACATATCTATAAACTGCAAATTCGAGATAACAAAGATAGATTCTTGAATGTACCAATGGAATTCAATACTACCCAATACGAGATAAACTGAAAATTCGAACATTGGTATCCAATACTACCAAAATCAAAAAGTAACAAATAAATGGGTCCTTTTATCTCCCGAGTTCGAGTTTTGGAAAAACCCTAATCTTAGTTTTTGTCATCACATTTTGGAAGATCAACCATAACCCTAGTTTCTATGTTCGAAGGACCGCAACCCAAGTTTCTGTGAGACATCGAATCGAACGCCATAGACAGAGATCGAAAGAAACAAAACGAGAGATACCATTCTTGCAACATTCCATGGGTCGTGTTCGTGGGTTGTGCTGCAGCAGTCGAACAACTTATTTTTCGTAGTCTTCTTCTCTTCTTCACGAAAATGTTTATCTCTAGTTCGATTTCTTCTTCCTTCCTTCTTCTTCTCCTTCTTCTTCTTCTTCTTCAGATGGAGCAAACCTTCGTTTCTCTCTCTTCTCTCAGATCTGGATGTCGTGAAATGAAGGTGAGAATAGAATTTGAGGGTTTTGTTTGTTGACCCTTAACCTTTTCAACCTTTGACCCATTTGTAGAGACCTAAGGGTCATTTTAAACGAAAAGAAGCTTGGGCCGTTGGATTAAATCCGACTGTTGAAATGTTTGGACCAGAAACTTGCCCATTTCAGGGCTCCAAATAAGATCCGGATTATATATATTTATTTATTTATTATTCCTTATTTAGTGTGATACATCTTAAAACTCTATCGCATGAGCTAGCCACCAACCGTGGACTTGTTACTCAAAACATATTTAAAAGCCGAAAAATTTACCTCGGTGCGCTTAAACAGAGAACCGCATTGTTCCTATGTGATTTGATAGGATTTGGCAGTTGGGGTGGAATTGCTCTCATCATCATCAAGTTCGATAGTAACAACAGAAAACGGCACATTGCAACCTTCGTTTTTCTCTATCAGCCATGAGCCAATTTTGTCTTGGTTATTCGGTTTCACCAGGTTGTTCAATTCCAACCGACTCTGAGTCATCAAACCCTGTGGGTCTTTCATCACATGGGGTTATGTGGTTTAGATTGATTGGGTACTTCAGCTGACCCCACCTGTGAATTATCACAATCTCCATCTGAGTTGTCTAGATATATAAGTGATGATGAGGTTTTGTTGATTTTTCGTCCTTGTATCATAATTGCGGGGGCCTGTAAACTGCAAATTATTTTTTCTATTTTATGATTTTGTGGAATATTTAGATTTCTTCCTTGAAAGGTTTAGATTATGCTTTAGGTTGACGGGAGAATTTGGTTGTGGAAATAATCTTTGGTTTAGGATTTCTGGGAGAGCGGGTGGTAAAATTGGGTGGAATCAGTTTGGAGGTTTGAATGGCTAGTAGAGGGGAAACTGAAGATGATGAAACAGAAAATAGAGGGAGCATGTGGGTTTTGGAACAGAAGCTTGATCCGTCCATGGATGAAGAGGCAGGACGACTCAAGAATGTGTACAGACAAAAGGTCTCTCTCTCTCTCTCTCTCTCTCTCTCTCTCTCTCTCTCTCTCTCTATATATATATATATATATATATATATTATTTTATTTTATTTTTTCTAGTCAAAGTTTTCTATTTCTTACTATCTTTTTCGTTTCACTTGAAGTATGGTTCATGGTCTACTCTACTGTGTGTCATTGCATCATTGGCTTTGTTGTTTAGTGTGTCCTCAACTGAAAAAATGGTTTAAGTATACTTGGTCTCATCATAGTTTGTACTTTATATACTTTTATTTGAGGCCTATTGTGAAGGTGGACAAAAAACAAATTAATGTCCTAATACTGGTAGATCTCGTTATCCTTTTGAGTTGGACTACTAATGAAATGAAATACGGCCCATGAACCAGTATAAAACTAAATGAACGTTTATTGGGTTAAGGTCTTGAGACGAGTTCTATAAATGGAGGGGTCTATTGGGTTAAGGTCTTAAGACGAGTTCTATAAATGAAGGGGTGGCCAATTGCGTAAATGTAGTTGGGATTCTATTGCAAGATATATAAGTACAGGTTATCCTAGGAGTAATATGAAAGCTGGGGTACCATGGCACCCCCAACATTAGCCATAGCTCTGTCCCTTTGGCCAAACTTCCCCATGATCATATTAATGAGCTTGTTTTGTTCCAGGCTCATTCTGTAAGTTTTGGGAATGTTTGGCACTCATAAATTGCCTAAAATAATATATTTTATAAGATTCCTGAATTAAGCCACATTAGAATGGGATTATTGTACAGATAAGACTACGGGTATTTGATCCTTAGTTATCATATTGCATTAAAAATAAGATAACGGATCAAACATAGAATTAGAGTAAGTAGGAGACGAAATTATATTGTAGTTGATGAAGCTAAACCACTTCTTTTGCTAATTTATTTTTGAATCCTGCAGAAATTCTCGGCATTATTGCTTCTTCGACTTTCATTTCAGAGTCTTGGCGTGGTCTATGGAGATTTGGGCACATCTCCGTTGTATGTGTTCTACAACACTTTTCCTCATGGAATTGGTGATCCAGAGGATGTCATTGGAGCCCTATCTTTGATTATATACTCCCTCACTCTTATACCGCTGCTCAAATATGTTTTTATAGTGTGCAAGGCGAATGACAACGGTCAAGGTAAGCAGTCCAATATGTGCACACTACAAGTGCATGACAAAGATTAATGCACTAATTACAAACAATAAATATTGCCATTTTAATAGAAAACTTGGTATAATTTTTTCAACCATTAAAAAGGGGATTAATATTTGTAACTCTGTGTTCCCCTAACTAAACTTTGGCCTCCATTTTGATTTCCTCAAGATTCTCCTAAGACCCTTCAACTGTATAAGTTGTATGCAATGACGCATATGTATGTCAAAAAGTAGGATGCATGTCTTACAAGTATTTGCATACATTGAGACAAGACAGCCAATTCATATTTCTTCATATGTTTTTTTTTTGTAACTTGAACAGCTTTTACAAGGTTCCATAAAAGCGATCCATGGATAAATATGATGGTTCTATGCATAAGTGTACTGTAAGCTTAGATTTCTAGATGCAGTTTACTGGAAGTTTTTGGGATTTTATGGACCCAAATAGGATAATGTACACACCAAAGAGAATAAGGCACATAGAATTTACTTGGTTAGGCCCCCAAATTGCTTTTTTCCACAGCCCTTTTTTTTTTTTTGGATAATCCACAGTCGAAGGAGAGTTCCACTATATTGAAAGAGTTTATTAAGGGGGGAAAAATACGAAATCCGGAGCTGTTGTTCAATTTTTATTTTATTTTATTTTTATCTTGCTTACCTTCGATCAAAAAAATTTCTCTCTTTTGTGGGAGTCCTTAGCTCTGCCTTCAAACTGAAGGCTATAAACGTGGCCCTTGACCTTCATAGATGAAGAAGCACTATGTAGTTGATGGCTGAAGAAGAGAAGTCTGCCTCAAACACTTGGTGCAGTCCACATTTTCTTCACCTTGCATTGCCATTTCAGACTTGCCTAAGGAAATTATTGAAGTCGCTATTTGTTGGCTTCGCTATGCCACCACCAGTGTCCATGATTGTTCAAATATTCGCCATGGTGGAGAATTGTTGGATGGTTTTGTGATTACCATATTTGAGCCATGTGTTGGTTTACCAAAATTGAGGCTTTGCAAGTTGTATTGATCCCTCATTGGACAGTGGCTGGTTTTAGTTGACAAATGGGTTTTGGGAGTTGGTAGATTAACCCCTCAGCTTTCTTTGATTGCAGGATGAGTCCCTTGAACGTCAACTGTAAATAGGGGTCCCATGTCCCAGTTTCAAACTCGCCACAAAACAGAGGAGAGAGTCTAGTACTTAAATGAAGAAATATAGAGTGAGTTCTTGTAGAAAATGTTCGTTATACAAGAACAATTATTTATGTCAAGAATTGTTCGTGAAATTAATGTCACAGAATTAATGTCAAATCCCTTAAATTGAAATTCATTGCTATCTAAAATTATAGATGGACCCTTAAGGTACCACGTGGAATATGGGAAGTAGTGTTCATTTAGCCTTCAATTTGCAATTGCTAAATACTCCACTCGGTCAGTAGCAAGCTTCAAATTGTGGTATAGCAATCCCTATCGGGCAATGGGCCGATTAACTGGAGGGGTGACTTTCCCCAATGGTTGACGTCCCTCGCCCTTGATGATGTTAGGGCCTTGGGCCCCGTTTCTTGGTTTTGCAATAAAACCTCTTCCTTTCTATTGGGGGAAAATTTGTGGTATAGCATAAAGCTGACCACTTGTTTGCAATGTATGAGGTAGCACTTGAATAATTTTTCCCTTGTACAGGTGGAACTTTTGCCCTTTATTCACTACTTTGTCGACATGCAAAAGTTAAAATAATCCCCAACCAACACCGGACAGATGAGGAGCTGACAACATATAGCCGCAGAACATTCCAAGAGCATTCCTTTGCTGCTAAAACAAAGAGATGGTTGGAGAAATATGCATCCAGAAAGAACTCCCTTCTTATAATTGTCCTTGTTGGCACTTGCATGCTGATTGGGGACGGAATTCTAACTCCTGCTATATCAGGTATGACTTGGTTGTTTCATCTTCTTTATTTGAAATACATCCTCCTTCATGATTGAACCTTATGAAACTTTTTTAATTACCCCTCTCACCCTCTGCTATCTTATTTCCTTGTGAACATGTATCTTGTGTGTGTGTGTATATATATATATATATATGGAAAAGCTTCTAATAAGGGTCCCTTATTGAAAATACCATGCGGACCTAGCCTTTTTTTGTGTTTCCGGACCAAATTTTGACGATCCGAACCGTTCCATGTTTTTAAAATGCATTTTTAAGGGCCAACACGAGGATTTGTCCAAAAAAAATACCCGAAAGGGCTTCATCTGATCAGTTTTGGTTAAAAACACTCTATATCGTCAAAATTTGGCTCGGAAAGGTGAGATCCGCATTTTAACTTCAATAAGGGACCCTTATTGGTAGTTTATCCTCTAATGAGGGATCCCTCATTTTAAATAAAGCGAGGACCTATGCTTCCCGACCAAATTTCGACGATCCAAACCATTAGATGTGTTTAAAATGTGTTTTTAAGGTCCAACGCGAGGATTTGTCCCAAAAATATCTAAAAGGGCCTCATCCGATCAGTTTTTGTTAAAAACTCTATATACTGATTCTGATTGTAGCTGTTTATTTCAATTAAGACATTTCTACTGATGGGGACGTGTGTACCGATACAAGAGAATTGCCGCTAAAGTATAGAGAATGATTGTTCACTTTTCGAGGATAATCATTTATGTTAAGGATGATTTGTTCACTTTTGAAGATAATCATTTCAGTTTTCAACTTATCTTTGAAAAAGAAAGAAAAAAAAATCAACTATCTACTTATTTGTTCAAAAGTGGGTTATTCAACTTTTTGCAAAATTCCAAGGACAATTGTTTAGCAAGGAGGGGAGCATTGTGAGAGCTTTGTCTCATCTTTTTAGGACCTTAAAACATCTCTAGTGATAAATTAATTTTGGAAGAAATGTCTGCTAGGTTGAATAATCATTTTCCATGTTATAGCGGAATGATGCGGTGTGGTATTCAAGTAGTCCCTTTTTTTGTTCACACCAATCAAGTTGGAATGTTGGTTTGGTAATTTTGAACACCTCAGATGGAGGCTTTTTCTTAAGCAAGACAACTCTGGCTTGCATGCATCATTAGTCTTGTTACTTTTCTCTCGTATATACAACATGACAGAACAACTCCAGGCAAAAAATAGATGGTGGATCTCTTTATTTAAAAAGTCCAACATTCATGTCATGTTTTAACTCAGATTTGAAGCTAATTTCATCTGAATTTATTGTTTTGGAACCAATGAACAGTATATATTACGTTTATATAGCCATAAGGATACACGTTGCTAATAAGCGCAATCTATTAAGTCTAAGTATTAGAATTATCATTTAACAGTGGGTTAGATGCTTAAAGGCTTGAACTAGTATTTAGATGCTTGCACAAGCTTGTGTTTATAGAATAGTTGGTTTATTTGCTAAATAACGCTTAAAGTTCTAAGTTAGTGAATAAGTATTTATGGGCTACTGCTAGCAGCCTTAAAGGGAGAGAGAAAAGAAGAGGAGGAGATGAAAGTGAAATCAAAAGAAAGAGGAAAGGAACACGGAAAGCTGGGGTGGGGGGATAGATTTAGAGTGCAAGTCTGGAGCTGATTTTATTACAACAAAATACAAGAAATTCGTTAAAGAAAGAATGACCTGGTTATATGATTCACTGTGGTAACGTCCTTTGATGATAATATGCTCCCTAGTTTGATGGTTACTTGAGCTTCTGGTTGACAACACCTTAAGTTTTTTTAGCATGTAAACTTCATTACAAGGGTAATTTAGAGCTAATTTTGATCCAGGATTGAAGAAATAAAAATGGTGGTGATAGGCCAAGATGGCTATAAATAATTGTGGAATTTGATCCGAGTTTTGTGAAGTTATATTATTTTTGTCCTTGGAACTACTTCTCATAGGTTTACTAGGTCTAATTGAGACAAGTGGAGGAGGTGGTAGCTAATCCAGGGTGTGGGGCTACATTATAGTTCTCTATCCTGTTTTAATTGGAGCTCTGAGGATTGGTCAGATGTACAAGGAAGGAAGGAGGCTCTTTGAAGATTGATAAAAACATTGAGTAGAGTGTTGCAGGGCATGAGTGCACAGAACGGGAGTTTGTTATGGTGTCCTGTAACAGTGAGACTTGTAAAGGGCCAAATTTATGCACATTCGATAAATGAAAATTGGCTATGTTCATTGAGTTAGATAGTAGTATATGGGCCAATGGGATTGAAAATTGGAGATTTGTTCACTGAGTTAGATAGCAGTAAATGGGCCAATGGGATTAACATCTGTAGGGTGGAGTGTTTTCCATTTGAATTCGTGCTGCAGGGATGAGTTTTGGGTGGTCTGTCATTTTCATCCTTGAGATTATCTAGCGTATAGGGTTTCCACGTTAAAATTTTGGGTTACGAGTGTTTCCTTATCGTATGGTTTGGTAATTTATGTTTCAGCATGCCTTTGACTTCAGTTTGGAATAGTTTTCAGGATGCATAATGCTTGCGACCTTGGATTGTATTTCAATATGATATCCCCAAGCATAGGGTTTAGGCCGACAGTAGCATGATAACCGGAAGTCCAGGTCAAGTCCACAGAGACCAAATGCGTTGAGCGTGAGTATTGATTCACGAATGTTGGTTTTAGCCTTAAAGTGGCAAACTTGGCTTTTGATTTGGGGGTGGAATTCACTTAACTACGTGAATGACGCGAGATTAAAAAGATTAATTAAAACAAGGCTGAGTCAAGGGGGTTCACAACACCTATGACTTAGGTCGATTCACTCTCCTCTAAAATAACCAGCTCGGGGCCATCATTAAACAACCCCGAACGTAGAAATGGTGTTTCACAAAGAGTAGGATTCTTGTGCCATTTATACAAACATTTTGATTGACATTGCCCTAAGCATCACACGTGCCAAGTGGTCAAGCCCTTGGCTACGTGTGATCAACGGGATTAACAAATCCAAAATTTGATACATAAAATCAATCTGTGCTCTTTGATAAACAAGCAAAGTTTGCATTACGGTGAGTAGAGCGAATAAACCTAAGTCACGGGGTGCTAATCACCCCATGACCGAGCCTATAACGACTACTCGATCATAACTAAGTAAAGCATGCCTATTTTTATAAAGGAAATAAAGAACATGACAAGTGACATTAAAAACTTATTTTTATGGAAGATCCTAAGTTAGCCTACCACTTTAATACTTGAGAAATTAACTAACAAAGTTTAGATCAAGGATTTTTAAGACAAAATAGCTAGAGGAACACGGAAATGAGAAACTTCACATGAACAAAAATAAACTAGATAGATAGAACAATCTAAGTATGAGCTACAATATTAATAAACAACAACTTAACGGAAGTTAAACACTTACATGAGCAATCTAGAGAGAGAGAGCTTCCAAAACTCTCTAATGGAGGAGAGAGGGGAGAGCAAAATAACTAGGAAAGAAAATAAAAGAAGAAGTGAGTGGGTAGGAGAGAGGAGAGACTAATTTATCATCCATTCTCTCTCTCTACAAAATATCTAATAAAGTCCTCACATCTTTAAAAACTTTCCATTAAAGGAATGTACATAAAGTGCACAGTATTTGCTATCCAGAGGTATTTGGATCTATCCATCCCTTATCTGGATCGATCCAAAATAAACTCATGCTGAAATAACCAAGCCTGGATCGATCCACCCCTTATCTGGATCGATCCAGAATGAACTAATGGCCTACGGGTGTGAAGTGGATCAATCCATCTTGACCTGGATCAATCCAAATAGACATGGAGGATTTTCGATGAGCATGGATCTATCCATCCTCAATCTGGATTGATCCAAATGAGTCTGGTGTTGTTTGGAAGAAGTAGATCGATCCACATGCACCTTGGATCGATCTAGATTCATCTTGATTGTGCCTTAGCTTTTTCTGGTCACTCCCTTGGCCTTTCATGCTTCCGAACTTCCTCCAAAACACATAAATGCATCATGTGACCCTCGGGGAAGATGTTTCTTAGTCTAGTGAATGCTTGTTCCCTCCCGGACTCCACTGGGAGTCTTGGTGAGCATGAAGCACAGCTTTCAAGCCAACGGTTTGAATTGTGACCTTCCGAATTCCCGGGCCTTGGGCCAAATCGTCGTTTCATGTCTCATGAAGGCCTGGTGTTGGTGTGCCATGGGGCACGTGGCCCTCATAACTGTGGCACGGTTCTTAATGTGCTCAAAATGCACTTATTTCGCGCGTTAAACCTGTAACTTGACAAAAACACAACTACGCACAAATCAAACATTTAAGGCGCGAAATTGCTTGCGTGTGTGAGATAAATGAGTAAGATAAGCCCCGGTTATCTACAATATTGGGGGCTTATCACATAATACGCACCAACTCTTTTATTTAACACTTATCTATGTCTCACATTGACCAGCCTTTGGTATTCGTTGGTTGAAAACATCACCTTGCTGCAGTGGTGGGAATTCCTTTTTTCAGACCGTTGTCCAAATTCGTTCCTGTTTCGCTTTACTTTGGTGAAGGGGCATGTTAGACAAAGGCCAAGGCTTTAAGGTTTGACAACATGTGGCTAAGAGTGGACACCCCGGACGGTTTTGGGGTAAAGTCTTGAACGGGTCTAGTTGTGGTGCAGGGTGGTTAGTTTAGTACGGAGTTTGAGCCAAGTACAAAAGACGATATTGTTGATGATATTCGCTTTTTTGGTGGGAAATATTGGGACTGCCGAATGTTTAAAAAGAAAAAGTGATTTTGACTCTGACCATCCTCTTTAATGTCCTTTATTTATGTTTATTTTCTTTGTGGCATGTTTGAAGGTATCCTTGCTATACTTATCTACTCTCTTCAATAATATTCTAAGAAGGTATCATCCTCTATATTCCTATGAAACTGTAACTTGCTTTTACTTTTTCCTTTGTTCGCATTATAAGATCGTTAACTGAAGTGTATTTAACAGTTCTTTCGGCTGCTGGAGGAATCAAGGTTGACCACCCCAACGTGAGTAATGGTATTTCCTTGCCGAAACTATGCTACCCTTATTAATGTCTCAAATTTCAATGCTTTTCCTTAAATTTCTTTTTCCATATTCTCTCTTCTGAATTGATTTCTTTTGGTCTCAAACTAAATGGTGTTTTGTGCAACAGATATAGTTGTGATTGTGGCTGTTGTCATTCTAGTTGGTGTGTTTAGCATGCAACACTACGGCACCGATAAAGTAGGGTGGCTTTTTGCTCCAATTGTGCTGCTTTGGTTTCTCTTAATTGGAGGTATCGGCATATATAATGTTTGGAAATATGACAACAGTGTCCTCAAAGCCTTTTCACCTGTGTACATTTATCGGTACTTTAGAAGGGGAGGGAAAGATGCTTGGATCTCCCTTGGGGGGATTATGCTTAGTATCACAGGTAGTTTTTCTCCCTTAATTTCTCGTAAAGCCTGTGCTTGATTTAGTAGATCACTACTGAACCAGTGGCTTCGGATTCTGATGATTACTTATTTCCTATTGCAGGGACGGAGGCACTTTTCGCTGACCTAGCCCATTTTCCAGTTTCAGCTATTCAACTTGCTTTCACAGTTGTTGTGTTTCCTTGCCTTCTGTCAGCCTATTCTGGACAAGCTGCTTACCTCATGAAAAACCAGGACCATGTAGTTGATGCATTCTATCGTTCTATTCCAGGTTTGTATTGGTATTGTTATAACCTTCCTCCACCCTTCCTCCCAACCTTTTGATGCCTTTATGATGTGAAGTGTGTTGAGTTTTCGTCACATTACTAAGACCATCTGCACCTAACCTCTATGTCTGATGGGAATGCTCCAACCCACCTTCTGAAATCTCCTGCCCCAATTGGGTGGATGAGTTTCGATCCTCTATTCTGAAGAATAATTTTTTTTTCATGGCAAGTACTACTTTGAAGTTATAATACGTAACATCTTCTTTCCATAAAGTGTGTGTCACGAAAAAAGATATTCTTGAATGCCTAAAATGATACCAATATTCGATAATTTTAACATAAGTTTGAAAATTGATAAATTCACCTTTGGAGTGAAATTGGAGAAATGTTTTGAGTGTTGGTGTGGGTTTTTTGAAAAATGGAGGTAGAAATGGAGTAATATGGTTGGAGTTGGCATGAGTAGCAAAATGCTCCGAAAGCAATTTAATAATAAATTTATTGTGTGGACTATATCTTTAAAAATGCTGCAAACTTGATAACTTCTCATTCTGCAGATTCTATTTACTGGCCAGTTTTCATTGTTGCAACACTAGCTGCTATTGTTGCAAGTCAAGCCACAATCTCTGCTACCTTTTCAATAATCAAGCAGGCACTTGCTCTTGGATGTTTCCCTAGAGTCAAGGTTGTGCACACATCAAAGAAATTCCTTGGGCAGATATATAGTCCAGATATTAATTGGATCCTCATGATTCTATGCATTGCAGTGACTGCCGGATTCAAAAATCAAAGCCAAATTGGGAATGCTTATGGTGAGTGTATCTTCTGTTCATTAAGCGAGATGTTTTCAGTAACTTCATTCCATCTATTCATATTGGAGAAGATATGCATGAGGTAGGAAAGCAGACATCCAGTTTGTATCTTGTGATACAATAAGTATCAAGGTGGTGATTGCGATGGAATCATGATCATGGGAGGGTTAAGTATTTGTTTCTGGTGTAGGCTGAGACTTGGCTTTAGGGTTGATTATGGTGATAATTTTTTTATTTATTTTTAATCAAACTAAGGCTTAAGTTTTTTGTGGGTTTTGCGTCAGTACAAGGCATGATGGACTAGGTGATGGACTCAGTTATTTTGTTGAAGACTGTAATTACAACGTCATGTATATCTCGCATACATGGATATGCATATGAATTTCTTCTTTTCTCCTCCCTTTTCTTTTCTTATCTTTACCTTTTGCCTCTTCTTCCTTCTTCTCTTTGTTCTTCACTCTTTTTTTTTGCGTTAGTATTAAGTTTCCATCATTGTGGACCATAGGTCTTTACTTCTTTAATCCTAGCCATTTACTTGGCCAAACTAAACCGTGCCTTATGTCCAAATGCATTGTGTTTGGCTGCATGAATCCATTTTCTCTATTGAACTCTAAGGAGTATATCTTGTTCCATGATATTCAAAGAACCTAGATCCTTTCGAACTACCACCTGAGTCATTTTTGTTCTACCCTACCCTAGTATTATTACCATCTACCATAACGATATCACTCCTTCTAACTATTGTATCAGTCAATCTACAATAGACATGTCCTAACCACCTTGCCGTAGAACATTGAGAAAATACATGTAAATAGACTTGCTGATATATTCTTTCTCACCTTATCCTCTAGCCATTTATCTTGCCTTTGATCAATGATCTTCCAACACAAATATGCTTGTATAACTTGTTGCTTATGTTATTATTATCGTTATCAGATTTTTTTTATGGATTCCATACTTGACAACTGGTAATGAATGCTTTACTGATGCCCTAGGGCTAGAGAATATGAAAGATTAAGTGAAAGGTCGCCTATGTCTGATGTTGTGTTTGGATGATAAATTGATAATTTGTGAGCTGATTAATCCGACGACGGAAAATCATTAAGTTCTATCTTTTTCGTTTTCCATTGTAGTCCTATATTTTCCTTTCCCATTTGATGTCCCTCCATCAATTGCTTTCAAGTCCAAAGTATTATAGACCCATTCATTCAATGAGATGACAAAGAACCCTATACCCAGACATATGAGCTTGTTTTGTGTTCAATATTGTTCCCTCTAGGTGATCCAGATAGACAATATTAGTTTCAAGAAACAAACAGAAATCACCAAAAAAACACAACAGAAATACTGCTACCTTTTCTTGAGTTATATGCAAAAGATTTTAAAGATTGTTAGGGCTGTAGATGCATAGTTGTTTGTGTATGAATACCATTGTCAATAATTGTTAAGTCTCTTCCCCAACTTGACCAACCATTACAAAAAAATAAATAAATAAAAATAAAGGATGATGCAGCATCACAGGTATTAGATTAGAAATTGATGAATAGATAAATATGAGATTGATAAATGAAAAAGCTGATCACCTAGACGGGGGGATAACTACTGTAAACTAAACACATTGGTATTATTTTTATTTTTATTGGAAGCGTTAGGAACATGGCACAGGCCTGTGTGTCCTGTTTCTGTCCACATCCAGCATTCTTGAAGTTTGCATTTCATAATTGAGTTTTATGCTAACTTTCAATAGGTTGTTGATGAGATTAGAGAATTTGCGAGTTTCTTTCCTTTTTAGTTTGTTATTTTAGTGAATGAGTTTTCATCTTTTTGGTTTTAAGATGTGAAAGAATGGATTACGATGGTTCGGACATGTCTATTATAGATCAGTCGATGCGGTAGTTAGGAGTGATAATGTTAGACAAATGGTAGCACTAAGGGAAGGGTTAAACCAAAGCACTTTAGATTATGTCATTTGAAAATACCTAGGTTTCTTGGATATCACGTAACACGGTGCCCTCAACAGAGCTCAATGCCAGAAATGGATTCATATTGCTGACCCCATTGATTGGGATAGTTTTCTATCAGGGTCTATGTTGTATGAGTCCAATTTTCTTGTCGGTGCTTCTTGAATATATTCTTTTTATGTTAAGGGGGTTCTTGAATATATTCATTAGATTACCATAGATAGAGGAGGATATAGGTTTTTTTTTTCTTATTTGTGGACTAGATTCCAAATCTGAAAGGCTAGAATCTCATAATCCATTCTGTTGTTTTTTTCCAGATGATATATGTGACTGGCATACTTCCTTACTCTTCTATCATTTCATTCCTGTCGTGAAATGCCCTTCGAATGCCTAAGTTTAGTTTTCAGTGCACTTTTGTGCTAAACTAGAAATGGCAGCAGCATATGAGTGAACTGGCAGCAGTATATGAGTGTAGCTCGCCTTTCCTATATATAGCTTTCCCTTGCATTGGTTGAAAGTGTCCAAGATGTGTATCAAAAGCTTTGTTTTTTTACTTTTACCAAAACAAAGTTGCACTAACCACCCATTTTATCGTATGAGACAACAGGTACAGCCGTTGTGATTGTGATGCTTGCTACTACTCTGCTTATGACTCTAGTCATGTTGCTTGTATGGCACTGCCACTGGATCGTCGTCCTCATCTTCACCACCTTCTCTCTCCTGGTTGAGAGTACCTATTTCTCCGCTGTACTCTTCAAGATCAACCAGGGCGGGTGGGTCCCGCTTGTGATTGCCGGCACTTGCCTCATCATTATGTATGTCTGGCACTACGGCACCGTCAAGCGCTATGAATTTGAGATGCACAGCAAGGTCTCTATGGCATGGATCCTCGGGCTGGGCCCCAATCTGGGCCTGGTCCGTGTACCCGGTGTCGGGCTCGTCTACACCGAGCTTGCAAGTGGTGTCCCGCACATCTTCTCCCACTTCATCACAAACCTCCCAGCCATCCACTCCGTTGTTGTATTCGTGTGCGTGAAGTACCTTCCAGTGTACACAGTTCCAGAAGAGGAGCGATTCCTCATGAAAAGGATCGGGCCTAAAAGTTTTCACATGTTCCGGTGCGTTGCTAGATACGGTTATAAGGACCTCCACAAGAAAGATGACGAGTTTGAGAAGAAGCTATTCAACAACCTCTTTATGTATGTCCGGCTCGAGTCAATGATGGAAGGGTGCTCAGACTCAGACGAGTACAGCTTGTGTGGGGGCCACCAAACAACTGAGCAGTCGAGAGGCTTGATGTCAAGGGATAATAACATCAACTCGGCAGACCCCACAGTTTCGTCAGTGGATTCGATAGTGCAGGTAATTTCTCCGAATCACAGTACTGTCGTGTCGTCGGACCGGGTAAGTAACCAAACGGAGGTGGATGAGTTAGAGTTCTTGACCAAGTGTAGGGATGCTGGGGTGGTGCACATACTTGGCAATACAGTGGTAAGAGCAAGGAGAGAGTCCAAGATCTTTAAGAGAGTGGCTATTAATTATATATATGCTTTTCTAAGGAAAATATGCAGGGAGAACAGTGTGATCTTCAATCTCCCTCAGGAAAGCCTCTTGAACGTGGGTCAGATATTCACTGTCTGAACATGCTTGAAAATTTGACGAATAAGAATGAACTTTCATTTCACTTGTGCATATCAACGTATAGTTTTAGTGGGGCAAGAATAGAAAGATTGTCAACCAAATTGCTTCTTTTAAGTATGTCAACCTAGAATTGGTTTACTAGACTTGTTGACAAATTTGGGTTGAGTTTTCCAAAAGATTTTAGCCAGTTGCTATTGATTTTAGCAAATGAGTTCACCACGAGCTAAAATCATGTTTGGTTTTTGCCTAAAAGCAACTATGATTTTAGAAACTGAATTGCTAAAATCTTTTGAAAAACTCAGCTTTAATCTGCGTAATCACCACACCTCCTCATGGTATTCCAATTGCATACCCTTACCCATCACATCTCCAACTCTGGCCACCTTTCGATCACAAAGGACAATTTCTCAAGTATGACAGTATATTTCATCGTTTCTAGAAAAAAATCGCTCTTGCGATCTCACCACTTGGGCATGGTTTGTATTACGAAGTTATGTTTGCAAATGAAACATCACAAAAAAACTTGCGATTGTCCGGACAGAACTTGACGGCTTTACTGCAAATGGACTTGGTGCCCGTGCTCGGACCGGATCACATTGAACTCTTTTTCACTTAAACTTGCAAACATCCTCCAAAAACATGACTTTTCCAAAACTTCAAACTTGGTTCCTGTTAGGCATTGAAAATTCCGTCCGAAACAACACGATGTGTTCAAGGAAGATGGGTTTTATGTGAGACCATTGTGACCCCTTCATTCTTTCCTGGGAATTTTTCAGTGGCTGACGGCAATCCATTTTGAACACAAACTGCGGCCCGAACTACTTCCGACTTGATTCCCCCTCGTCCCAACAATATGAAGGCAGTCTCTTATGGCCCGGTCAACTTTTTCCCACCTTGAAAACTCACTTTTAAGTTGTTTTTTTTTTTTTTTTCATTCGTCATTCTTAATCTATTACGGGATGAATGGTGACTCAATCCAAGAACGATTGTGATAAGATTCAAGAAATTTTATCGCATTTGTTTACCACCATTTGCAAACTCACTTTAAGTTAACGAGCATATTCCGTACCTAAAATGCCTTCAGGCACCTTTTTACAACATCAGGGCCCCGCACCGGTAAGAGCAGATAATTTTAACTTAATCTCAAACAAATCTAAATAAAAATCATGCATGAGTTTTAAGCTCTGGAAACTCACAAATAAGAAAATGGCTACAATAAGCTCCGGAAAAGCATACGTAAGGCAATGGCTACAATATACACTCATTAAAGGTACTATGCACCCGTAGTATGGTTTATATTGTGCCACCTCGTGGCAATTGCACTAACATTTTTTAGTGTTTCGTAACTTTTATATTAACAAATCGTAACTTTTCAGCAATATGGTTCATAACATTTTGGAAAATTTCGTAACTTTTTATACAAAAGAATCGTAACTTTTTATTCATAAGAAGAAATCGATTCGAAATATTTTTAGGAACCCAAATAGAGGTGTAGCCTTTTCTTTCAAGTTTTTTCAAAACAATACTCGTAATCTCCTAAATATGCTTTTATTATAAAAAAAATAATAATAATTCTGAAAGCGTCCAAGAGCCTCCCAACAGGCATTTTTTGCTTCGGCTGGATTTTTCAAATTTTTTCACAAACGATTCTTGTAATCACCTAAACATGTTTTTATTCTCAAAACTGTTCCAAAATCGTCCCGGAGCCTCCCGTCAGCTATTTTCTTCTCCAACTCTTTTCCTAATGATCCTTGTAATCTCCGAAAATGTTTTCATTCTAAGAATTGTTCCGGAAGCGTCCCAGAGCTTCCTGTAAGACATTTTCGTCTCCAGACTGATTTTTCTAGCTTTTTTCCAAAATTCATCCCTAATCAACATTAATTTTATACTTAAAAACCCCTTGCAAACATTTTAAAACCTCTCGGCAACCCTTTGTTGGGCCGGGTCGACTTATCGAAAACTTCTCAAAAACTTCAGAAAACAAACAATCGCCAAAGGAACTTCTTTTCCAAACAAACAATTCCGAACTACGTTTGACCTGATTCTCCCGTTTTGGAGATATGTAGGCAGCCCTTGGAATAGGCTTAGTCATTTTTCTTTTGAAGATGATCTCTATAATAAAGTCATTAGCACTTAAATCTTGTTAAACAAGTTCCCTTTTCTTTATAAGTCTGGAAAGTTTTTTATCAACTCTGTTTTTAAGAAAGGGCGTGTACCGGAAAGTCGATGTCGGGTGTTGTGCTAAACGCATTCCCCGCTCGTAATAGTTAATTAAACCCTTTTCTTTTCTGGCCTTGCAAGCCACAAAACTGAGTCACTCTTTTAAAAAATTCGAGTCTTCGAACCAGTGAAATTCTTTTTTGAAACATTTGAATTATCTCCGGATAGTTGGGGGTGACCCAACACACCTAAACTCTATGTTAGGTGGCGAATATGAGTTATTGTCTAAAACATTCCTCGGTCACAGCTGTAAACCCACGTGGACACCCCTCCGAGGAATTTGATTCGGAGTTACCACCCGGATTTTAGCGGATTGTCCCTGAGGAACCGAACTCAAATGACTCGTACCTCATTTATGATAAGGTTTTTAATACCAGTCCGTCTTCACCATATTATCTTAGGTTGGGGAGCTTGGTTACGAGAGGGAAAGAGTTTTATGACATCCCCTCACCCGGTTCGAAGACCGGTCTCTACTAAGTATTTATGGGACTAATGAAATGTTTGTTATTCAACTTTGATCAAGTAAAGGGGATGGAGAATGGAAAACAAGTAAACAAGTATTCAAACATAAACTACATGATGGTGGATGCATGTGCAATGCATGCTTATGACATGAATCACGATACAACAAGATAATCTAGAATAAACAATCGTGAAGTAATGGACTAAAGACAGGGATGACAATGTAAGCTTCTGCTTTTTTTATTCTAAAGTGTGATAAAGTGACTTAAAGGCCTTGTTTTTTTGCTTAAAACTTCATACTTTGCCACTGATTTAGAATCAAAATCATCATTTAAGCATAGTTTTAACTTGATTCATAGGATAAATGGAAGATAAATGAATTGATTATGATCCATAATACCTTCTTGAACCTTTGAAGATGATACAAACAGAGTATAATGATTAGAAATCAAAAAGGACAAAATTGCCCTTGAACCAATTTGAGCGCTCAAAGGTGATGCTTTGAGGGCTCAACTAGTTTGAAAAGCTTTTGATAATTTCAACATGTTTAAGCCAACTGTAAACCCCCAAAGTTGGTATGATGAACAAACCTAGACCTATTGGCTTCCCTCAGGGGAACTCAACAACACTTGTGATACTGTTTTTCTACCTTTTTGCTTGGAAATGACTTGAAAATGGGGCTTTTGAGTTGATGATGGATGATAAAGGATGGTTTTTGGGATGTTGGTGATGAGTGAGTGATTTTAGGCTTGGTTTAGGAGTAGTATGTAATTTAAGGCTTGATTTCCCTAAAGACCCATGTGTTTTAGGCCTTAAAAAGAGAATTTTTGGGAGGTTAATGGATTATCAAGGTTGATTTATAAGTTGTTTGTGGAAACTTGGTCAATGGATTTGAGGTGGGTTTAGGGACAATAAGCTCTGGAAACTTGGATTTTCTAAGGATCCATTTTGTTTAGGCCTTAAAAGTGGGATTTAGGAGTGTTTCAATCCTTAAAAGGAGTGATTGATGTGAAACAATGTCTGATGGAAAGTGAGTATATGGGTTGAAGGGTGTTTTCTAGACAGTAGGCTTGGTGAGCAATGATCTTTCTAAGAACCCATGTTATCTAGACATCAACAAGTTCTTTAAGGCATTTTATTGAACGTGTAGAGTGACACGGATCTAACTATTATATGTGCCCAAGTTTTTTGTTTACTCATAAACAAAGATTTAACAACTCTAGTTTTGGTTCAAAAAGGTAAGAACCAAATCCACACAAACAAAGATTAAGTATAAAATATGAGAGAAACCATTAAACTACCCAAGTCGTGGGGTATAAATCACCCCATGACCAAGCCTTGATCACTGCTCACCCATGTTAGGTGTAAACAAAAAGAGAAATGAAGAGAAAATGCAAAACATGGACAAAATTATAAATGAAACACATATCTATATTAATTAACCGAGTACTTATAACTTTAATGAAGACGAAAAGCTCCAAAACCTAGTTCTCAAGCTCTAATAGAAGAGAGAGTGTGTGTGTGTTAGGGAGGAGAGAGAGGTAGAGAGAGAGAGAGAGAGAGAGAGAGAGAGAGAGAGAGAACGTAAAAATGGAAGATCCATAAAAATAAATAATAATAATAAACTAGGGTGTAGACACCCCAATCCGGACCCTCGGAATTCTGCACCTTCCCCGAGGATGAAAATGCCTAATGAGAGCATTCAAGGTTTGATCAAAGACTTGAAAAACCCCCCACCAATAATCTCCCAAAAAATTACCAAAATACCCCTTGAACCTCTTGGAATGGCTCAACCTTAAAACACATGCACCTGGATTACTCTTTCAAGCACCTGGATTGGTCAAATCCAGGCGCCTGGAATGTCACAATCTAGGTGCCTGGATATCAGTCCAGGCTGAGTGTAGTTTAAGTTGATAGTGGGCGGGAATGATATCTCAGAGGATTTTCTTACAGAGTTCAGTTAGGGGGGGGGGGATGATTAGCTCTATGTTTTGCCCCCTAGGTAATCCCTCAACCTTCCCAAGGGTTCAAGTGGCCCACTTTGAACCCTTATTTGCCTATAAAGCTACCCCTCTCCTTCATTTTCAGGGGTAGAAAAATCTGATCACTCTTTTGTCAAGCATTTCGCCAAAATAACTTCAGAAATTTCAGTTTCATCCATCCCTTCTCAAACCCAACTCATTTAAACCCCAAAAATCACTTCTTTGTCCCATTAATCTATCATCCACTCACCCCCATCAACAAAACTCTATCAAAGTATCCATAAACTTCCTTTTATAGTTTTGTAAACTCAAAAAGCAGAAGCTACATTCCTATAAAACCCACTCAAAAAATCATTTCAAGTATTTTGATCAAGCCTAAAAGGTAGTTTTCCCTACCAATGTGTTCAAGTAGGCCCTGAGGGGAACTTAATTAGGTTCTCACTGGTCTCTCATACCAATAGAGGGCTTGAGAGAGGTTTGAAATCATCAGGAGAAAAAAACTGTTTTGTGTATCAGAACTCAATCCCGGCACCTGGATCATCACTTTCCAAGCGCCTGCATTGAATCCAGGCGCCTGGATTCACTCCATGCAAGCGCCTGGATCCCCTTTTCCCTTATCATATTTTCTGCTTTCTTTTGCATTTTGATCAGTTTTGGTACATCATTTCCATGCCTTGATCTATGGTTCTTCACATTTCATGTTCTGATCCTTATTTTGATGATCATTTAAAGTGTTTTGAGTTTGCAATCATGCTTTAAAAGAGGATTACATAAGAAAGTGGTGTTCATATGAGCTATGTGTCATTTTCTTTTAGGGTCTGATCAGTCATCTTGAAAGTTTCAAGATGAGTTTTTATGTCATGAAAGCATTCCCATTGTAGGTGTTCAAAGTAAGCATGATCATCGCATTTTAGTATCAAATCATTCCAAATCAAGGTTTTGCTAAGCTCATATCATGCATTTAAGTGGAGTTTAAGATTCTTGTCAATTGTTATGTTGCCAAACGTCATTTAGTGTGTGTGTGAAGGGGTTAAGAGCATTGCATTTGGTGCTTTCTACAAGAAATGAGATTGTAGAGTTTTTGTCTGGGAGACCATCCAGACGCCTAGAATTGCCTAATCCAGGTGCCCAGATTATAATCCAGGTGTGATGGTTTGAGCATTTGTGATCAATTTCTGGGACATCTAAAGGCAGTTTGGGGGCTATTTAGTGAAATTTAAATGTCTTTTGTACATGAATCATCCATTCATAACACTTTGCACAATTATTCACTCACGTGTCATTGATATTCTTGATGCGTTTGCCATGCTTTCACATGAATTCAAATTTGAAGTCCATTTGAACAACATTTACAAAATCCCTTGAGCATTTAGTAGAGACCAGTGGTTACACCGGGCGCGAGAGGTGCTTTAAATTCCTTCCCCTCACATAACCTAGCTCTTGGACCTGAGAAATTTCATTTTGCGAGGCCAGTAAAACATTTTTCATATCAAGGCCAAAAAAGTCATTTTTCAAATGGTTTCTCAGGTATGGTTCTCAAACCCAGGTGGTGACTCCTATCAATCAATCAAAATTATTTTCTAAACATCGATTTCATGGACATCGCTTCGCGGGGTGTTCACAAGCTGGCGACTCCGTTGGGGACTCTGGTTAATATATATTTTGATTTTATTACATTTATGTGTAATTTTGTTAAAATGTATATTAATTATTGAGAGCTGAACTTGAAAAATGTTTAAAGGGTTTGTTTGGGCAATCCCACCCGGCCTGCCGGTGACGTGGAATCCCGAAATGCCCAACACCCCCCGACCGTGATAAGTCACAATTGTCATTATTACCATTGCCTTGTAGGATCCTTAGCGGTGGGAGACAACTTTGGCTTTGAGTTTGGGGTACCCATCTTAAACCAAAACCGGCCTTTGCATACAGATAACCATAGAACCCCACGTCAGATAACCAACCAATGTGATAGGACTATGTGCTCCATCCTATTACATGCTATGTGTTACCGTTTTCTCAAGCATGTCATATTGCATACATTTGCACACAAACATATTCTTGTTTCACATGTTGTTAGTATAGTGTAAGTTAGGTGCCCAACAGTTAGTAGAAGGTTACTTCGGCCCGATGATGAGTCGTGCATTCCAAATGTGCGTTGTTCTTACAAGTTAGTCTTTAGGACGACCGGACGTGGGAAAATTTGAATGATCAGATTCTTGACAATGATCTAAACGGGTTTTAAGGGACATTAGCCCGAGAAGGGACAATTGCTCTTAAATATCCAAATTTAGATTATTGCCAAAATTTCTGGAAATCATGCTTTCCCAAATCCGCTTGTCTGATATCGAGGACTTGTTTCTTAAAAAGAAAACTTGAGGATCGGGGCAATTTGAAAACTGTCGAATTTAGTTCTAGAGACTTTAAATCCATGGAGTTTGAGATACCTCCGGTGCTGGTCGTGCCTGAACGGCCGCCGTGTTCCAAACTAGCCTTAAGGTCATTAGTATTTGGATTACAACACCCAAATTGCACTGTCTCGGGTAGTCAAGAAAAGCGATTGGCTTTGATTCCAACAAGTTTGGAATTTAACTTGTCAAGTAATGGCCTACCTAGGGTGTTGGAAAATCTTCTGTGAAATAGCTTTCAGTGAGATTTGGATCTAGTAGGCAGGCTAACCCTAGGTTGTACATGGTAGTTTAGGAGACTCTAAATCCACAGAGTTTGAGATACCTCCGGTGTTGGTCGTGCTCGAACGACCACCCGTGTTTTGGACCAGCCTTGGAACTGCATGTATCTGGATGGCAACACCTCATTGCTTTGTCTCGAATGGTCAAGAAAATTGCTACGACATCAACATTTAGGTTTTAGGTTGTAACGTTGTACCTACCAAGTAATGACTTACCCGTGGTGTTGACAACATCTGTTGTGCAAACGATTCCGAATGAGATCCAAAATCGGTAGCTTAATTCTTGGGCCTAGAAGTAAGACTAACTCTGGGCGAGGAGGGACACACATGACTAGGCACCATTTTGTTTGTATTTGGTATTCAAAGGCCGCAAACTGAGTCCGCTTTTGTCTTATGTTCAGTTTTAAACCATTGGGCCTGCAAAGAAGAAGAAGACCTTAGTTGTCTGGATTAGACCTCCCGGATAGAGATTATCTCAACCTCTGTTACCAAAGTCTGAAATAACCATGTCGGCTGAACAAGAACAAGATCCCCCAAATGAATTCGAGCGGCTAAGGAAAGAGATGCGAGACGAAAGGGTCCGGAATGACACCTGAATCGCCCATTTCATGGCGATTATGGTAAACATCTAGAGTCGGCTCCCACCACCTCAACAACAAATACCCGATGGTGGGGGTCAAAATCAAGAGATTCCCAATTATGAACAACTGGAGCAATTACCTCCCCCTGAAAACCCTCAATTGGCTAAAATGATAGCCAAAATACTTAAGCTTGAATAATCTGTGTCTAAAAGCAAGAACCGAGCCATCACCAGTTTTGACATGGACAAACTTTGCATCTTCCCAAGTGCTAAGCTCCCCAAGAAGTTCAAACATGTGGACTTTAAGAAGTTTGATGGAACGGGAGATCCGAGGGGACACATTTAGGCATATGTTAGCTCTCTCTCATTGCAGGATGTCGATAAGCCTGCCATGACACAAATGTTTCACAAAACCCTCATAGGGCCTGCCCTCCAATGGCTCTTATCTCTTGACATCTCAAAGAGACAGACTTAGGAAGACATGGTGGCTACTTTCATTAAGCAATATGAGTACAATGTGCAGCTCAAAGTCACTACCCATGAGCTTGAAAGTATCAAGATGAAAGAAAGAGAATCCTTTGCGGAATTTGTGAAGAGATGGTGAGCAAAGGCTGCGTAAATGACTGATCGTCCCAGTGACAAGGACCAAATGCGCATCATAACCAAGAATCTTCAACCTGATTTGGCTCAGTACATGGTGATGACTTAGGCACATAATTTTGAAATGGGTCTGTCAATCGAAGAAGCCAAGCAAAGTGAGGTGTTGAAGAAAGGAGATCCCATCCCGAAGCCAAAATACTTAAGCTTGAATAATCTGTGTCTAAAAGCAAGAACCGAGCCATCACCAGTTTTGACATGGACAAACTTTGCATCTTCCCAAGTGCTAAGCTCCCCAAGAAGTTCAAACATGTGGACTTTAAGAAGTTTGATGGAACAGGAGATCCGAGGGGACACATTTAGGCATATGTTAGCTCTCTCTCATTGCAGGATGTCGATAAGCCTGCCATGACACAAATGTTTCACAAAACCCTCATAGGGCCTGCCCTCCAATGGCTCTTATCTCTTGACATCTCAAAGAGACAGACTTAGGAAGACATGGTGGCTACTTTCATTAAGCAATATGAGTACAATGTGCAGCTCAAAGTCACTACCCATGAGCTTGAAAGTATCAAGATGAAAGAAAGAGAATCCTTTGCGGAATTTGTGAAGAGATGGTGAGCAAAGGCTGCGTAAATGACTGATCGTCCCAGTGACAAGGACCAAATGCGCATCATAACCAAGAATCTTCAACCTGATTTGGCTCAGTACATGGTGATGACTTCAACACCTATTTTGAAATGGGTCTGTCAATCGAAGAAGCCAAGCAAAGTGAGGTGTTGAAGAAAGGAGATCCCATCCCGAAGCCCAAACGGAACTACATTGGAAACACCTCTTCTCTATATACAAACCCCAATTACACAACTGGCGCTTCATCTAGCTCCACGAATCACCAGCCACATAAAGCCGAGCCCATAAATGCTATCTTGTCACAACCAGCTCCACTAACCCAGCCACCCCAAAATCAAATAGGACGACGAGTTTTCACCCCTCTTCCATTACCCTTTCCTGTTGTTTTCGAGCGACTCGTCCAACAAGGAAAAATTACCACTCCAACCGATCCCACCTCCACAAAATCCTCCACCGTTCTATAACCCAAACACCTTCTGCATTTTTCATCAAACACCTAGCCACCCAACAGAAAGATGTCAGCAACTGCATCATGCGATTTAAGATCTTATTGACAATAAACAAATTCGAGATCCCACTGAAAAACCTAATGTGGTCACTAATCCCTTGCCAAACCACAAAAGAAACATTGATATAGGTCAGATTACCGTCAGCTCCACTCAAAAAGACCTAAATTCCATTCCATTCGACCCAAGCTAGTATATTATACCCGAAACAGATCCCAAGCCCATTGTACCTATACCAGCCGAGCACAGGATATGCTTTCTTGATGCCCATTTGGACCCCACTGTATGGCAAAAATGGAGGGATTTGATGATGACCATGGAAGCTCGGGAGTACAAGTTGATGGTAGCCAACAATGTGGCAGATGAAGAAGTATGGCCAATTGATGAACAGCTTAATGAAGAACCCCCACTCGTTGCCATGGTTGATCAACTTTGGGATCCGCTTGATGGGTTTGCACTTCCTAACTTATTTGAGGAACCATTGCCTGTGATGCAAAATCAACAACCTATGGAAGAAGGACAAGGACAGAATTGGCAAGAAGAGGTTATAGCACCCAATGATACACAGGGAGATGAATGGGATCCCACACCAAATGAATGGCAGCTCATGGACCCTAACAATCATTTGGATGGATCCACGCTTCCCATGTTCTTTGATGAGACATATTTGGTTCTGATACCATCGCTGTGGGAAGGATACCCTGATTTTTCCATGATGAGCGAGCACGCTATTAATCGAATGATGGAAGGGATAGAGTTCACACCATATGACTACATAATTGATGAGAATCTCCTAGCACCTCAAGTACAAATCCCAGAAAATTGCAACATAATGGTGTTGAATGATGACTTGCTCGATGTTTGGGAACAACAAATGGAAGAGAATGTCTTGGCTAATGTATGGGCCAATCCAAACAAAACTATAGCACTGTCACCGTTGTGGGTTAGAAATCATGAGGTTTGGGCTGTCAATGAAGCTGCAATGGAAAATGGAGATGTATGGAGTGAAGCAACTATGGAGGGAATTACCAAGGGTTTAAAAGAAGCTAGCATTGCAAAAGGAAAGAGAAAGGCAGAAGGGGATCTTGTGGATTTCTACATGGACTACACTGACTTGTGGGGGGATGATCTTGACTCAGTTCTTCATCTTCTTCGAAGTGGTCGGTGCTATCAGCCTCCAAAAATGTAAACCGAAAATTCCTCTAACCCGCCTCCTAATACCATAAACCAGCCACCCGTTAGCCCAGCTCCACAAAATAACCCAGTGCCACAAAATAACTTAGCTACACCAAATAATCCAAACAATCCCAACAACCCAATTGCTAACCCTAAGGATTTCCAAAACCTTTTTAACCCACCAACTAACCAATCCCACACCACCATTGCGACCAACAGTAGTCTACCTCGTTCAAAACCTCCACCAACAACCGAAGAAAACCCCATCCAAAAACAACTTTCGAAAACCCCAGCCGACTTAACCACTTGGGGGCTACTCATGAGCTCCAGCAAGCATCGCCAGAAGCTTGCTCAAGCACTTTCTTGCATGGAGATCGCTCCTGACACTACCCCCGAAGCCATGATGGCCGCCATTGCTACCAAACCCACCAAGCACACCGTGACCTTTACTGAGGCTGATTTATCGCTTAAAGGAACTGACCACAATAAACCTTTGCATGTCACCATGAAGTGCATGGGGAAATGGGTTCCAGTCATGTTAATAGATAACAGGCCTGCGCCCAATGTCTGTCCTCTCTGAACAGCTCTATGTTTGGGACTTAAACCAAAGGACTTCACGCCATCAACTCTCACAGTTCGAGCTTACGATAACACCCGTCACAGTGTGCTTGGGACTTTTGAAATGAAAATTGCCGTGGAAGGGTTTAAATTGATAGTGGAGTTTCATGTACTTGAGATTTTAGCCTCATGCAACTTGCTGTTAGGACATCCTTGGATGCATCGACCCGACATTATGGCAGTTCCATCCACCCTGCACCAAAAAGTCTTGCTCATATTGGAAAAAGGAACGGTAGCCCTCTACGGGGACACAATCATTTGTCCTCATGCTGAAGATAATGCTCCGGTATTAGAAATTATGCATGATGAGAATGACATTCAACTTGGAGGTTTTGCTTTTGATACATCTGGTGGTGTGTGCATGCTCCGTATCGATGATGATTTTTCAATCAGTACCACTGTTCTCGAGATGATGAGAAGGATGTGTTATTTGCTAGGAATTGGTTTAGGCCAAACTCACCAAGGGGTGACTCAATTTCCAAAATTCCCTTCTCGGCAAGGCCGTTTTGGATTAGGGTATGAGCCTACACTGAAGGAAATGCAGAAAGGAAAAACCAACCGGGCAAGCAGTAGTGCAAACCATTAGATTTGCTTTGTTAGAGAAGGGTTTAATGCACCTTATCACGGCCAGCCGAAGCCATTTATAAATGAAATAAATGGAAAGGAATGCCCCGGGTTTGAGATCTTTGTTAATGATGCTTGGGACAGTGAAGATGAACATGAAAAGGTGGAAAAATTGGTGAAAGAACTCAAAGCAGATTGGATGGAGGCTTTGGATGGTAGGATCCTGATGTCAATGTTCGATGAGGTCGGTCTAACAGGTAAGGATAAAGAGGAGCTAGCAATGATGATGCTCGAACAGGAGGCCCTTGAAGACCCCAGTTTGCTGATTGTGGATGCCGTAGGAGAATATAAGAACTGCACTTTCACACCTGTTGTAAAATTCACTAGCACTTTCACTGAGTCTGAGTCCAATTTCGAGTTTGAGTCTGTACCTAGCTTTGAGTTGGAGATTGAGTCTTGTGCCACTCCATGCCATCACTTTTCTTTTGAGTTCGAGTCCATTGCTGTGAATCGCACCCCAGAAGGTTTCATGAATGAAATGGATTACGATTTCGCTTACTTTGTTGTTCCTGAAATAAATTGTGTTGACCCTGATGATGATGAAACTGAGTTTGAGGGAGAAATACCCAAAGAATTTAAGTCCCTAATCGAAAGAGAAAATGAAAGGCATGCTCAGCTAATAAAAGAAGAAGCTATTTCAATAAAATTGAGAGATGAGGAAAATCGTCGCATGGTTCAATCGGTTTTGGGCTATCTACAGAGGAACAAAAATCGCTCATTGATTTATTCAAAGAATTTGAAGATGTTTTCGCTTGGTCCCATGTAGATATGCCCGAAATTGATCCTGAAATCGTGCAACACCGAATTCCCTTGTGCCCTGACGCAAAACTAGTGAAACAAAAATTAAGGAAAATCAAGCCAGATTGAGTTGAAAAAGTCAAAGAGGAAGTTACCAAACAGTTCAACGCTGGTTTTCTAATAGTAATTGAATATCCACAGTGGGTTGCAAACATTGTGACGGTACCCAAGAAAGATGGTAGAGTTAAGGTATGCGTAGATTTCAGAGATTTGAACATGGCTAGCCCGAAGGACCACTTTCGTTTATCCCACATAGATGTACTAGTGGATAACACAGCAGGGCATGCACTGTTGTCATTTATGGATGGATTCTTAGGGTATAACCAGATCTTGATGGCACTAGAGGATCGAGAGAAGACAACTTTCACCACTGAATGGGGCACGTTCTGTTATCGAGTTATGTCGTTCGGATTGAAGAACGCTGGGTCAACCTACCAATGAGCTGCTACAACCTTGCTACATGATATGATGCACAAAGAAGTCAAGGGTGTATGTAGATGATATGATTGTGAAAGCAAAGGAAAGAGAAGGACATCTCTTAGCATTACGCAAATTCTTTGAAAGGATACGGAAGTACAAGATGCACTTCAATCCGCAAAAGTGCACATTCGGGGTTACCGCCGGGAAGATGTTAGGGTTCATGATCACCACCAGGGGAATTGAGGTTGATCCGTCAAAAATTAAAGCAATATTAGAAATGGAGCCACCAAAGACGGAGAAAGAAGTCCGGAGTTTCTCAGGAAAAATCCAGTTCATTAGCAGATTCGTCACCAAGTTAACTTCAACTTGCGAGTCGATGTTTCATCTTCTCAAGAAAGGAGTGCCATTCAAATGGGATGACAAGTGTCAGAAAGCATTCGAATCGATTCAGAAATATCTCCAAAATCCCCAAGTATTGATGCCACAGATACCTGGCAAGCCGTTGATTCTATACTTATCTATGACACAATCGGTGATGGGATGTATGCTGGCACAGGAAAGAGAAGTCAGAGTGGAAAAAGCTATCTATTAGTTAAGAAAGAAGATGGTAAGAGCTAAAGAGAGATACACCCTTTTAGAAAAGACATGTTGGGCTCTTGTTTGGGCCTCCAAGGTTACGACACTACATACTAGCTTATTCGGTATTGTTGATCTCTCGGATGGACCCTCTCAAATATCTATTCGAGAAACCGGCACTCACCGAAAAGTTGGCACGCTGGTTGCTCTTATTGGTCGAGTTCAAACTCAAGTACATAACAAGGAAATCAATAAAAGGAAGGGTTGTGGTAGAGTTCCTAGCAGATCATTCGATTGAGGAACCTGAAGATACCAAGTTTTAGTTTCCCGATGAGCATGTCATGATGGTATCAGAACATATTTGGAAGCTGTACTTTGATGGAGCCGCTAATCAGAAAGGATTTGAAATTGGAATATTGTTAGTGTCACCGGGAGGTCCACATATCCCTCTCTCTTTCAAGTTAAACTTTGAAGTTACCAATAATCAGGCGGAGTATGAGGCATGTATTGTGGGTATGGAAGCTACTCTTGAAATCGGGGTAAAAAAGTTAGAAGTGGTGGGAAATTCGAATTTGGTAGTTTCTCAAGCCAATGGTGATTTGAAAGTACGGGAAGAAAAATTGAAGCCATACCATAAGGACCTCGACGATCTGATTCATCAATTTGAGCAAGTCACCTTTACTCATATCCTAAGAATGAAGAATCAGTTTGCCGATGCACTCGCTACTCTAACATCTATGGTAGAATTGCCCGTAGGAGTAAGAATGAGGCCAATCATGATTGAGCAAAGAAATAGATCAGCATATGAAAATGTGATGAATGTTGGAGAATTTGATGATGGTCTGCCATGGTACCATGACATTTGGAATCTAGTTGAGAAAGGAGAATACCTGGAAGGAGCAAATAAGAAGGATCGAATAGCTTTGCAAAGGTTGGCATGACAATACATCATCTTTGGGGGAAGGTTATACAAAAGGTCATACTGCGGCATGCACAAATTAGGCATGCATGTCGACAACACGAAAAGGGTGATGGAGGAGATTCATGGAGGAATTTGTGGTCCCCACATGAGCAGAGTGACGATGGCAAAGAAAATTCTGAGGCAAGGGTACTTTTGGTTGACCATGGAGTCAGATTGCATCCAGTATGTGCGGAGATGTCATAAATGTCAGGTTCATGCTAATCTCACACATGTCCCACCGACAGAACTTCATACAATGGTAATGCCATGGCCTTTCTCAGTATGGGTCATAGATGTAATTGGGAAAATCATGCCGCCAGCATCGAATGGACAAATTTATCTTAGTGGCAATTGATTACTTCACAAAATGGGTGGAGTCAGCTTCCTATGCTACGTTGACCGCGGTGCAGGTCGCTCATTTCATTAAGCAGAAAATTATTTATCGATATGGAGTTCCGAATGCGTTTGTGTCAGATAATGGGGTGCATTTCAAAGGAAGGGTAGCAGAGGTGCTTCAAGAGTTCAATGTTTAGGTACACAAGTCAACAGTGTACAGACCAAAAACTAATGGAGCTGTAGAGGCAGTAAATAAGTCGATCAAGAACATTTTGGAGAAAACCATTGAATCATCTAGGGATTGGTGTAGACACCCCAAAATGAGACGTTCATGCACATTTTAATCCCCGATGATGAGAGGAAATACCCAGAAGAACTCTCGGATTGAAATTCTCCAAGTCAACTCAGTCAACAGCACCGTACGGTACTCATCTCTCACGCATGGCAGAGTCCAAGTCACATACGGCAGCTTTTTGAATTTTGGCGGTTAGATGTGCTGCACGGCACAGTAAGTGTGCCGCACAGCACAGTTTGTGTGTCGTACGGCATTGTCACTTATCACACAGCTTTTGTAGAGTTCCCAGTAGCTTAAATTGTTGACATTTCTTCCCCTCTTCTATGATGATTTCATGTGACCATCAAGACCTACTCCTGGTAGCCTACAAACTTTAAGTATACACCAAGAAAACTTGGGGATCAAGTTCTCCCCATGGCTATAAATCACGACCGGTTTGAAAGAAGAAGGAGGATTTTTTTTTTGAAAGAAAAACCATGAAATTCTACTTATAAACTCTGCCAAGAAACATCACCTTGGTTACAAACCAACCTTGTTCTCATTCATATCCTCCAAAAATCAATCTAATCCCCTCTTCCAAAACAAACCCAATCAAAGATCAAGTCCCTCTGTTTTTGGTTCAAATCCGTGAGGTCACCATCCTAAATTTGTTCAAGCCCTAACCATTCAACCATCCTTGTTGCTACATCAGAGAGAAGTTGGAGTCCAGAAGAGGTTCAAGCCGTGATCAAAGGTCCAAGGAAGAGTTTGAATCCGAGAGTTTGCAACCGAAGGTATAAACCCGTTTCGCCAAAAACTCTTAGTTTGGTACCCTGAGGGGAGGGGTACCAAGTATGGAATGATCCCCAGTATCATCTGCTTGGTATGCCCATATCACATTGAAATCAATTCTATTTCATATCTCTCAGCCGCGTCGTACGGTGAAAACATCGCCTCGGACGGAGCGATTCAATGAGGAGGAACATCTCCCACTTAAACACACTGTCTTCTCACTCAAAATGGTTTGTTTTTTTAACTGTATTTCATGACTTTTATGCATCTGTATTTCATTATTTTTGAAAACCAGAGTTTGAACTCTTTGTAAAGGAAACAGTGCCGCACAGCACTCCTACTGTGCCGCACGGTACACGTAGAGTGCTGTACGACGCTCTTTTAAAGATTTGACTGTTGGATTGATGAACAGTGCCGCGTGACATACTTTCTGTACCGCACAGTACACCTAATGTGCCGCACGTCACACTTTTCTGCTAAAATCCGAGATTTTGAACAGTACCTCACATGAACAGTTTAAGCTCTGGATTTTCACGTCTGCTGTAAATTACCTACTAGTTGCTTGTATTTCATTATTATCGTCTACTTTTACTTGATTTGAAATGTTTATATGTTAAAGTTTAGCATTAAGATACTTTCTAAAAATCTCACAAATGTTTAGTAAAGACCAATTTTTAATCGAGCGAATGGGGTGCATTAAAACCCTTCCCTGTTCGTAACCTAGCTCTCGAATCCAAAACGAATCTCTAGTTTTCAAATCATTTTACGAATCATTTTCTCAATCACTTTCAAATTGGTTTCTCGGGTCCCAAACCATTTTCTGAAAACCCGGGTGGCAACTCTATTTTCAAATAAAATCAAACACCACCGGTGTGGAGGTCAACCGTCCACAATTGGCATGAAAACTACCATTAGCATTGTGGGGATATCGTACTTCTATTCATACTCCGACAGGGGCAACACCCTATTCATTGGTTTACGGTATGGAAGCGGTACTTCCAATTGAGCTTGAAGTGCCATCTTTGAGAGTGATGATAGAAAACAAGATCGATAAGGTTGACTGGTTGAGTGATAAGTTCGTAGAGCTAATGTTGTTCGATGAAAGATGATTGTGAGCATTGTACCACATATAGGGATATTATAGGAGAATTGTTCGTGCATTCAACAAAAACGTAAAATCCAGGGATTTGATTGAAGGAGATATGGTCGTAAAAGAGATTCAGACGCTGATATTTGATCCACGGGGAAAATTCAGGCCAAAATGGGCAGGACCATACATCATCAAGACCATACTCGACGGTGGGGCAGCGGTGATCATCGACTTGGATGGAAATGAGTTCAACAATCTTGTCAACTTGGACCAACTCAAGCGATATTACCCCTGAGAGATGCTCGTTGAGTGAAAAATTGCAAGGGTGGATTGACCCAAGCAAAATTTAGAGCAAGCTTGCTAGGCTGAAAATCCACATTGGGCGGCCTAGGCAAAATTTAAGGCTAAAATTCAAAAAAGCTTGCTGGACCAAAAACCTGAAAAGGCGGTACCAGGCAAAATTTAGAACGCAAAAAGGAGAGTGTTAATACCAGAGTGAACCTTTGCTTGAACTACGACATGACCTGATTCCTTGAAAAGGAATATGTAGGTAGCCCTATCTGGGGGTTCGGCCTAAATCTGCTAAGTTGGCCCGCATTCTCATAATATCCAAAGGAGATAACTTATAGAACTAAATGAACTAAGAGGGGGAAACCCTTCATAGTTCAATTTCATTCAAATTACTTCTTCGATTACAAAAGCTGAGCATAAGAGCCTAAAAGCAACAAGCAACTGGCAAAAGAAGGAAATGACTACATGGATACACCATTTATTTTGGGAAACAACTTAGCTAAGTTGAGAGAGTTAGTCTATGTTGTTGCCAAATTTTGCCTCCAATTCCCTCCTAAGCCACTAGCGGTACCTTCCTCGCAGGTGAATGCTCAATAATTGGGTTTCAACCCAAGTCACCTTGCTTCCCCAATCATGACGGTATGCTTCAATAATGGAATGTTTGAACTCAGGGAGATAAAAACTCCACCTCCTGACGAATCCCGAACTGGTGAAGGATATGCTGAGGAAAGTAGAAAGTGAAGCCTGTCAGCCCGGCCAAGACCACCCAGGAGTGTCCCATGTGACTAGTCGTCATGTCAGGCAGAGACAACTAGTGGCACCTCCAAATGATGTGTTCTTCCTCCACCGCCATAGAGAAATCCAACCAGTCCTCCACATTGTGTCGAATCTCCACAAAACCCATGTTTCTCCAATCCCTAGCCTGATAGACCCAGTCATTTGTCGGATCTGCAACCAACTTCATTTTGTCACACAACCACATCTGCAAAAAAAAAAAAAGAAAAGGGTTTTTTTTTTTTTTTAAGGGGTCAAGCCAAGTTCAAAATACACAAACCAAAAACCAAGCCCAAATATCTAAAAACAAAATCCAAACCTGAAGCAAAAGGGGACTCTCGACAAAAACATTGGTTCTTCCCGCTTTCACCGCATCCAAGCCCATGAGAGTCTCTGCCAAAACCATGGGAACAACATCTCTTCATTGCTTAATCTGCGCAGCAACCGAAATGATTGAGGGATTAGGATTGCCGTCATTCGGAACCAACAAATAAGTGGCAAGAAGGCATATGCAAAGAGACAACATGCCGCGATTCTGAACAGTATAGTCCAATGGATTGCCGCATGGACTAAAATCCGCAAAAAGGCAAAGAATATCGAGTGAACCTTCGCAAAAAGGCCATCACTCACACCAAGCTTGTCTCGAAGGATCCTAACCAAGTTGATGCGGATTGGAGGAATCACTAGCTCGGTATTGGGGCGAGTCTCAAGATACGCAAGAAACTCCTCAACAGTGGGGCAAAGCTCTTGAAGGCCAAAACGGAACACATGAAACTTGGGATCCCAAAAGTAAGCGGCAACATGCAAAAGCTCGGGACGGACGAGAATGAAGTGGATATGATGCAAGGAATTAAGATGGTGACCACGAAAATTGAACCAATCAATGTTTTCAAAGCTCGCAATCCAGGGTTGAAGCACGACAGATGCAAGCATGGCCATGGAGTGGAGTTGAAAGTGAGGGAAATGGAAAATGCAAATATAGAGAGTGGAATGTTGAAGTTGGTATGGGAGAAATGCTTGACAAAGCACAGTATTTGTAGGAGGAGAGTGATGAATAATGACAATTTTACATGCAAGAATTGGAATGAGGAAATTCAAGTTTCAATGAATTCAAAGTTAGTTTTCAAGAAAATTGCATGGGAAATCATAAGGAAATCTTGGGAAAAGATGGCATTTGTTGGAAAATAAAGGAAAGGACTTTGGAAAAAGGTGAGGGTGACTTGGGAAGGTTATTTGAACTATTTTTATGCAATTTGAAGCAAAAAGAATGCCATGCAATGGGCAAGAAAATGCCTTGGGAAGAACAAAAACTCTGCAAGGAAGCAAGTCCAGGTGCCTGGATTTGATGATTCCAGGAGCCTGGATTAGCTTGATGCAGGCGCCTGGAAACCAGATAGCAGCAACCAGGTTTTGACCATCAAATTCATTTCCATGCATTCTTGGCAAGTTTCACTGATTCCAGCATGTTCTAACTGACATTTATGACTTGCGGGAAAGATCCATTTGTGGAAGACTCAGAAAATGAGGCGTTAAGGCCAATTTTTTCCGCAAAACAAGCTTGGTTTGACATCTCCGAATCATGGTTAAAGGTTGCAAGCGGATTCTACCAAGTTAAAATGGTTGATCATGAAAAATATGACCTCGTAAGGGAAATGGGATGATCATTCTTGGAGAAAGTGCATGGCAATGGAGGGTCATCTTTTCGAACAAGCCCTATGGACACCAAATTCTATCCTAGGGTCATTTGCATCATTTAATCAGCTCAGATGTGTTTTACATCTATCTTTGAGTCAGGTGAAAGTGTTAATAACATTTGTCAACATGTCCATGCACATTCAAATCAATCATGTCAATATTTGTTCACTAAAAGTGTTTCGGATAAATTCACAAACATTTATGTTGATAATCGTGTCTTTTTGTATTGCAAATAGCTTATATTTACTTTTGATGATTGCAACTAATAAGGTATCCTTCTCTTGTTATTTGTGAGTTTTACAACGGATGTTTTATTATGTTTTCAATAATGAAACATATGAATAAACATGAAAATTGCAAATCTCATATACTAAGGCATGGCATCCATAAAGTTAATGTAAGTCAAGTGTATCAAGTCATAATCCACGAAACTCATCTCAGGAATACTAAAGGCAAACATACGCTCGAGAAAGCAAGGACAGGCATGCAAGCCCGACCTAAAAGCTACTTGGGCACGCAGGCCCGAAATGGTAAAAGAAAGCAAATGATCCAAAAGCAAAAGCGGAACTCAAAGCCCTGAAACCACCAAATACTAACTATGGGTCACCTAACTCCTGGTCATCCTCCTCGTCGTCCTCGCTTTTTGGTGTGTCCTTGGGGACAGGCTCCTGTGGAAGAGGCTCATCAGCAACAGTCTTTGTACTCGACTCCTCAACTACAGTGGAAGGCTCACCGACTCTCTGGCGAACTGACCTCCCTGCTACGTCTTCTTCCTCAGGGCCTCCCATTGCAATGTAGCCTGCTTCCTTTGAACGGAATAAGCGAATGGTCGATGATCCAGGGCCCGCAACACCACTTCTCGAGCACCTCATGGGAGCCTACAAGTAAAGTCAAGACATAGAACATTGTAACATTCTGTGATAAGACATATGTCGAGATTAAATCCAAGAAGCAAAGAGAAATACCGGGATGCTCCTGGAAAGGGGAAGACTAGGAATGACTGGAGGGGCAGGGTCGCCCGGCCGTCGAAGCACCACGTCTGCTCCGGCCACCAGCTGACGAACAAGGGTTCGCAAACTGTGAATCTGCTCATAGTAAAAGCACACGGTGTCCTGGGAAAACTGCAACAAGAAACAACAGTTTTAGCAAAGAGACCTCAAGTGCATGAAAAGCAAATAGAATAATGAAACTTTGCATACCGAGCCAGTAGGAAGTGCAAGGTCAGCAGCCGGTCGAGGAATATCTACATATCCCCTCTCTCCCTCAAGTGTCTACACAGAGACCTGCCATAGCCTCATGACTTCATACTCTAACCGCCTAGAAGGCTCGGGCTCTCCCACTAGGGCACCACCCCACCTCTCTTTAAGAACAGACACTAGCCCAATCCCTCCGGGAACCTCCCCTCTCTTTTCCTCCCGAACACCAGCTCCCTTGGAAGGAACGTCCACCATCGGCACGTCCTCGCTCACCCTTTCTCTCTCTAAGTCTCTCTCTCTCTCTCTCACCCCTAGTAGAAGAATCCCCCCCTTTCTCTCACTATGGAAGGACCAGCCTCCTCTCTCACTCCAGCTCCTCCACTACCCTACACCCGAACCCTGGCCCTCTTCATCTGCTCAGTAGCCAAAGCCTTCGCAGCCTCCTGTGCAGTAGCCTCTCATGCAACTCTACCCCTCTCCATGTACCCTGCAACGTCTAGTGGGCCAGCTAGGTATCGTCGCCTGTACGCCTCATAGTCCTCTGTAGGTCACAGGTTCTGGTCCAAACCTATATCAAGGATGGTGTATCGCTCGATCTTTGCCAGAGTGTAGCTCTCGGTCCTCAGAACCAGTGGTGGGAGAGGTCCCAATACCACCTGTGTCAGGGCACGTATCAACTGGCACAGTACCCTGTCTCCAAGATACGATTACTAGCCGTACACGCACTCTAGTAGCACCCTCCCTTGCGTCAGCTATTTGCTCGGTGTGAGGTACTCATCGTGTATCCTGATCCACACCTGCCAGTGTACTTGCACAAGAAACAAGAGTTTCATGAGACAATATGCAGTGAGTATACAACAACATTGACATAAGATCTAAAGTTTGCATATACCTCTGCATAAGTAAGGCGGTTGAGCTCTCCACGAAATAAGTCCAGCTGGCCCGCACGGTGCTTTTTCCTCCATATCCATGCCCCCAGCGGAGAGCTCGAGGGATCACGCGTGGGTCTGGGTAAGAAGACCCCAGAGCCGACAACCCCAACACCTCATAAGCCCATAACTGCAGAACATTTTCAGAATGGTTAGTAAATATACATGATACAAAATAGAAATTCAGCAAAAGCATGTGAAACGAAGTCAAGTGAGTTACCTCCCAAATTGACCACAGTCCTCCTATTCTCGTCGCTACACCTCGAGACACGGATCCTATGAAAGCATAGCATGAGGATAAAGCCCAGTCTCCCTAGACGTACCTGGCAACCCGTCTGAAATCTCGTAGTGCCGCTAAATAACCCAGGTGCACGTGGTGGCGTTGGTTGGCGAACAAAGTCTCACCAAACATGTAAAGCAGGTAAGACCGGGCCTTTTGCTCAGTAGCAAGCTGAGACTTGGGTCTCCCGAGACAATGGTCAGCAAGCTGACCGTAAGCAGCAGAGTCCGCCCTGTGGTTGGGCTTCCAGCCCAAATAGTGTCGAAGTGCATCATCATCCTGGGCTATCCCTGAGTCGAAAGGTAGTGGCTCACCCCCAACTCGTAGACCTGTGATTGCTGAGAAGTCCAGTGGCGTCATCGTTGCCTCTCCAAACAACAGGTGGAGGATATTTGTGGAATCCCTACACCTCTCTGCCAAGGCTGTCACCACGAAATGATCACGCATTGTCTTCGTCTGTGTCTCTATGAATGGCTCAAAACCAGCAAGAACCACCAACTCTCTCACGTCATGGTGGAGATCTACAAACAGGGACAAAGTTCTCCCGAATGAGCCATTCACGCTCAAACACTTGTTCACCTGTTGAAACAAAGAGACATTTCATCAATACCAGAATTCATGAGGTTTACAAATTCCCAATGCATAATCTATGATGGAATTGGCAATTGAAAAGTGTGGTAAATCAAGTCTGTACCTCCAAACAGTCACGGGAAAGGTGCCTCCCAGCATCCAACAAGACTTCCTCTCCATCATATCTCTCCTGCAACAAAATATATATGTCTATCGCCAATGGCACTATATGGTGCACTGGCGGGTGTTGGGCCACCTCCACCACCGACACTATCGAGCCTGCCTCTCTCTCCTCGGCCTCAACCTCCCTCAGTAACTCAGTAGCAGTCTCCTCAGTCACCAGAGGATCGTTTGCTGTCTCCATAGCGATCCCCTTCCCCTTATCCGACTTGCTCGTCCCCTCACCCGAATCACTTGTAGGTGCATCAGGTGTCAAACCATTGTCACCCTCAACACCACTCACCAAACCATCGCCGCCACCATCCATCTCACCTGTACCAAGGTTTGCCATCACAATATTGTCCCCCGCAAGCACATCAAGACCACCCAAACTCAAAATACGCCCAACTACACTGTCAATAGCTCCACCACCATGTCCTGTGCCGCCTACATCCCTACCAGCAGCATCTCCGCTCACCAAACCACTACCACCAACTCCACCACCACCAAAACCACCACCACCACCGACAACATCACTGCCACCCAAACCACCAGCAGCCACCAAGTCAACAACAGACAAGGTACTACTACTAACAGGAATATCGATAACAATGTGTAAACTACTCGAAGTACTTAGAACGACCCTGGTAGGACTTACCCGGTCTAGATCTGAAGATTCTTCAAGGTTTTGAATCGGCACAGGGTCTGCCACTTCCTTCCTTGCACCGTCGATCATCGTGGAGGCCCCTTGGGTTTCGTCTACTTCGGCCACGGCCTCCTCAGGGTCGTGGGTCTCCTCCACGGCTTCTTCCACCGCCGCCACACCATCCATGGTGGTACTCGCCGCCTGTGGGACCCCTTCGGGCCTCTCCTCCATGCCGCCGGTGCCAAAGGAAGCCATAAAGGGATCGTGAGAGCTTGAATATGCCATAGATGTGAGATTTTCGAACCAAAATCGAACAAAACCGAGTAGATATGAGGATTAATGGGTAAAATCAAGGTTTTTGATTTGGCATGTTGGTGAAATCGAGATAGAGAGGACAAGAGAGACCGAGAGAGATGAGAGAGGGAAGGGGGGTGATTGGTTTTTTGGAGAAGAAGAAGAGAAGTGATCAATTTTGCGCACGCCTGGACTAAATTAAAGAGACCCGAACGGTTACAACCGTTCACATTTTTGGGAGTCCAGGCACTCGAAGTTAATCCAGGAGCCTGGATTGTGTGATTCTAGGCGCCTAAAATGGATCCAGACGCCTGGATTGTGCTGATCCAGGTGTCTCCAAATTGATCTAGGTGCCATACATGTGTTGTCCAATTGTAATTGTTTGGTATTCCTAACCAAATTTTGTGACTTCCCAAGAATTTTTGGAACACTTCTACCAAAGTTTCAGTTCAAATCATGATTGACACACGCGTGATGTGCAACCAAACAGGTTATTATTTCACACAGGAATTCGGTTTGTGGCGATTGGCCAATGGATTTCACTAAATTATTTCATGATAGCGTCTAAATCATTTTTGAGGGTTTTTAATCCGTCTAAATCATTTTTGAGGATTTTTATTATGATCCGTTTAAATCATCTTTGAAGATTTTTATTATCATCCGCCTAAATCATTTTATGACGCCCTAAGAACTACGCTGGTCTTATCCCTGCATACAGGGTACGTAGGCAACTTTTTGGGCACGACCAAGTTTTCAATGTTTTTATATGTTTTGGAAATTCAGGGGCAATGGATTAGGGACGTCTTTGTCTTTGACGATACTGGCATCAAATCAATGATGTCAAGTCATGTTAAAGAGGGGCAACTATAGACACCCCAATCCAGACCCTCGAAATTCTGCACCTTCCCCGAGGATGAAAATGCCTAATGAGAGCACTCAAGGTTTTATCAAAGACTTGAAAAACCCCCACCAATAATCTCCCAGAAAATTACCAAAATACCCCTTAAACCACTTGGAATGGCTCAAAACCTTAAAACACATGCACCTAGATTACTCTTTCAAGCATCTGGATTGGTCAAATCCATGCGCCTGGATTGAATTCAGGCGCCTGGAATGTCACAATCCAAACGCTTGGATATTAGTCGAGGTTGAGTGTAGTTTAAGTTGATAGTAGGCGGGAACGATATCTCAGGGGATTTTCTTACAGAGTTCAGTTAGAGGGAGAGTGGGGGGGACGATTAGCTCTATGTTTTCCCCCCTAGGTGATCCCTCAACCTTCCCAAGGGTTCAAGTGGCCCACTTTGAACCCTTATTTGCCTATAAAGCTACCCCTCTCCTTCATTTTCAAGGGTAGAAAAATCTGATCACTCTCTTGCTGTTACTTTGCCAAAATAACTTCAGAAATTTCAATTTCATCCATCCCTTCTCAAACCCAACTCATTTAAACCCCAAAAATCACTTCTTTGTCCCATTAATCTATCATCCACTCACCCCCATCAACAAAACTCTATCAAAGTATCCACAAACTTCCTTTTATAGTTCTGTAAACTTAAAAACCAGAAGCTACATTCCTATAAAACCCACTCCAAAAATCATTTCAAGTATTTTGATCAAGCCTAAAAGGTAGTTTTCCCTACCAATGTGTTCAAGTAGGCCCTGAGGGGAACTCAATTAGGTTCTCACTAGTCTCTCATACCAATAGAGGGCTTGAGAGAGGTTTGAAATCATCAGGAGAAAAAAACTATTTTGTGTATCAGAACTCAATCCCGGTGCCTGGATCATCACTTTCCAAGCACCTGCGTTGAATCCAGGCGCCTGGATTCACTCCATGCAGGCGCCTGGATCCCCTTTTCCCTTATCATATTTTCTGCTTTCTTTTGCATTTTGATCAGTTTTGGTACATCATTTCCATGCCTTGAACTATGGTTCTTCACATTTCATGTTCTGATCCTTATTTTGATGATCATTTAAGTGTTTTGAGTTTGCAATCATGCTTTAAAAGAGGATTACATAAGAAAGTGGTGTTCATATGAGCTATGTGTCATTTTCTTTTAAGGTCTGATCACTCATCTTGAAAGTTTCAAGATGAGTTTTTATGTCATGAAAGCATTCCCATTGTAGGTGTTCAAAGTAAGCATGATCATCGCATTTTAGTATCAAATCATTCAAAATCAAGGTTTTGCTAAGCTCATATCATGCATTTAAATGGAGTTTAAGATTCATGTAAGTTGTTATGTTGCCAAACGTCATTTAGTGTGTGTGTGTGTGTGTGTGTGTGAAGGGGTTCAGAGCATTGCATTTGGTGCTTTTTGCAAGAAATGAGATTGTAGAGTTTTGTCTGGGAGACCATCCAGACAAAAACTAAAGGCAGGAGTGATGGTTTGAGCATTTGTGATCAATTTCTGGGACATCTAAAGGCAGTTTGGGGGCTTTTTAGTGAAATTTAAATGTCTTTTGTACATGAATCATCCATTCATAACACTTTGCAAAAGTATTCACTCACATGTCATTGATATTCTTGATGTGTTTGCCATGCTTTCACATGAATTGTAATTTAAAGTCCATTTGAACAACATTTACAAAATCCCTTGAGCATTTAGTAGAGACCAGTGGTTACACCGGGCGCGAAGGGTGCTTTAAATTCCTTTCCCTCACGTAACCTAGCTCCCAGACCCAAGAAATCTCATTTTGTGACGCCAGTAAAACATTTTTCATATCAAGGGCAAAAGAGTCATTTTTCAAATGGTTTCTCAGGTATGGTTCTCAAACTGGAGTGACAACTCCTATCAATCAATCAAAACCATTTTCCAAACAACGATTTCGTGGACATCGCTCCGCAGGGTGTTCACATAGGGTTCTAGGGTATTTATACCCTCCAATAAATGTGTTACAAAAGACAAAAATACCCTCAAGTCAATGCTTGATCAGGCACAAAAAGTGATAGTTTTTTTTCAACCAATTCTAGAATTCACACAATGGACAAGCTACTGGAAGATCAGTTTCAGAATTGAGGTTTTGTCCGTTCCAAAACTACTTAGGTAGATTTTTGTTTTTCTTCGTTTGATCTTCTTTTGGACTTCGGATGCTTCAGGCCTTCCGTCAATGCCTTGTGCTTACAACCCAGCTTGTGTTTTAGAAGTGGTTGCCTAAAGTGTAGGGCTAGTTCGGTTGTAGCACAATAACCTAATAAGATCGAAGTTGATTTCCACAAGGACCAAATGAAACTGGCATGAATTTGACTTGCAATAAGTTTTTGGCGCTGAGACAGCCAACTTTTAAGTGGATTAGTGGGAATCTCTCTCTACCTTTAAAAAGCTTGAAAATAAAGTTTGAACTAAATTATAAAGGTGGCATGGTCGGGGTTCATACCACCCATGACTCGGGGTATTTAACGGCTCTCAACTATAACTCAAGTGAGAAATAAAGTCTCTTGCTCTCACTCAGAAGATTTCACATCTAAACAAGGGATTTCACAAGAAATAGGGTTGGTAATGGATAAAAAGCTTGTTTAGACATTTAATCCAACAATTAAAGTGACATAACTCAAAGCATTGTGTGTGTCAAGTGATTTGTCTACACCCAATCAATGAGGTTAACATCCTCAACAAGCACATAATCGTGAGAGACCGTCAAAATACCGAAGTCATGGGGTGGTAATCACCCCATGGCCAAGCCTTATCTACTTCTCATACATACTTAAACTAAACATGAAGAGGAAGGGTTTTTGATTGGAGTAGCCTCTTTTTTGAAACTTATTCCCAAAGTAGCTACCTTTTTAAACATATTCTGAAACTAGCACTTCATGCATTTTGGTAATGCATCATAACCCCTGAGCTAACCTGGCATGCCGAGCTGGCAATTAACGGTTATAATGCATTACCAAAATGCATGAAGTGCTAGTTTCAGAATATGTTTAAAAGGGTAGCTACTTCGGGAATAAGTTTTGAAAAAGAGGCTACTCCGATCAAAAACCCTGAAGAGGAACAAGTAGTAAAAACAAAACACAGAGAAAACAAAAATAAACTACAGATCTATTAAGAATAACAAGTAACTTACAATATTTGTGAAGACAAAAGCTTGAAATCTAGAGAGGTGGAGCTCAAATGAACTCAAAACAAGAGGGAGATAGAGAGAGAGAGAGAGAGAGAGAGAGAGAGAGAGAGAGAGAGAGAGAGAGAGAGAGAGAGAGAGAGTGAAATTGAAAGATAACCTAATATTCTGATGTTGGGTGGCTTTTATAGTCCCCAACATCTTGTAAAAAAAGTCTAAAATGCCCCCAAGATATTACATAGTCAAGCTAAAAATATGCATAAAATTATGTTTAATCAGCAAAATCCTCCAATCGGTTGGGAGTCTGTCAAAATTTGGCTCATTGTCTGCCTTGGCCCAACTGGTTGGGCAAAAACCTCCAATTGGTTTAGAGCTACTAAAAAGTTGGCTCAGCTCCTGGAATGGCCCGACCAATTGGGCAAACACCTCCAACCGATTGGGAAATACTAAAAGGCATCATTTTTTTCTCTTGTTCTCCAATGACCATTTGATGTCCCGAGCACCCCTCTGACACTTCATTTCATCATTTTTGGGGACTTGTGGCGGAGTGCCATGTGGCCTTGGGTCACTAGACCTTTCGGAATCATTTCATTGCATCAAAACACGCCTTATTCTCATGATTAACTTGTAAAGGTCAAAAACACAACTCACGTGCAAAGTCAATCGATTTAAGCAAGTAATGCACGTGAGTGTGACAAAATAGGATAGATAAGCCCAATTATTTACAGTATTTGGGGCTTCTTACCTTCAACACTTCAAAAGGGACTTGGGGAGGATTTCTCTTGGCTTCTAGCATACTTAGGTATCTTCGAGTACTTCCGGGTATATTGGGAGCTTTAGGATATACCTTTTACTCTAATTACCTAAAGTCCAACAAAAATACATGTCACACCCTCAAATTTGAAAAACCAAATATAGAAAATATCCACATGGAACAAGTCAAAGTTTTACCATTCCTCTTTGAATAGTCAAAGTCAACAAATACAATCTCACCAATACGAATAAACGAGTTCTAACTACTAGCGACCATAGCCTAAATACATAAATACAAAGTTTAAAAGTTATTACATTGGGCAAAACGTCAAAAGATTGACAAATAAAAGTTACAAAACCATCTTTCAAAATATAAGACTAAGATGGGAAAATAACTTCATGCATGTATAAGCTCCATGTATGTATCACTTCACAAGCATCCAATCTCATGCTCTATGCCAAGTACCTGAAAATTGATAGGTTGACCTCACTAGCCTAGTAGGAAAACTATTCTACTAACGCTAGGTGTATAAACATGATACATGCATAATGAATGAGTGTGGGGATGGACACGACCAATGTATAAGGTTAAAATGAACGGAAGACTATAATTTGACCACGAACTAACCAAAGTGTATCCGAGTGTCCAAAATGTGTCCAACTATCCCAAAACAATTTTAAGTATCCAATCAAAGTCCAAGTAGCTACCAAAATCCTCATTTCTGCATATTGAAAACCAAATTTTCGCCAAACATGCCAATTTGTTTATATATAAATTAACCAATCCAATAATTAATTGACATGTAATCAAAAGTGCCAAACGTTGGCAATTACTTCTCAATGAAGATACACTGGATTAAAGGGATAAAATTGAGTAAATATGATGTCGTATTATTTCTGAAATTGGAAAGGCAGTTATTGGTAGTTACAAGCCATTGCTAAAATAAAGATTGGCTTTGAAGCCATAATATTAACTGCTAAATGCATAAACACCACGTGTAAACTTGTGAAACAAGGCAATTGGTAGTTAGAACACGTGGAATACTTCTAGAAGGCAGTTATTTCCTTAAACATGTTATCATTTGAGTTTGTTTAAACAAACGTGCAAATTTAAAGCTTCTGGAGGAAGAAAGAATTCAAATTCAGATGTGGAGGAAGAATAACTGCCAACTCAAATAGTAGAAGTTAGAGTTCGAAGCAAGCCAAATTCATCGAGCGAGAAGTTCAAACTACAAGAAGCGTCTATAAATAGAAGAAATTGAAGAGTGAAAAAACCCCCGGACAAATCTTCAACAAACAGCTATCAAAAAATTGATGCTTGGTTTGTTCATTGGCAAAGTAGTTTAGGATTTCGAACCCAATTCGAAGTAGATTAGGAAGTAGGTTAGGATTTATTTCGATTGTTCTTGTAACAATCACCTTTATCTCGGTTTCTCTTGTAACAATCACCCGTTCGAAGTTCTGTTACTCTGTATTTGAAGTTGGAGACGATTTTGAAGTAAGTTTATCTTTGATTCATAAATCGAAGTATCTTGTTTCTTTGTTGTTCTTTGATTTCCTAAGTTTGTTGGTTTGCATTTCTTCATTTATTAAGAAAAATCCTCTTAATTGAGGTAATTGAACCAATAAAACACAATCGCTTGATTAGATTTGGTTTTTCCAAAGTTAATCTGAGGGAGGAAATTGAAACTCTCTCTGGCACGCTCGCACACAATCATTTTCCATTACAAAGAAGTAAAAGAACCAAACACATTTTCTTGGCACGCCCAGTGGGACACCTGAAAGTGTTGAATGGCTCCAAAACTTAGGAAACAAGCGGATGATTCTCAGGTTGGCCAAACGCCAGAAGATGAGAATAATGTTAATTCTAAAGAGAATGAACAAGTCGAAGGCCTTCAAATAGGACTAGAGACTCGTACTGGTCAAGACTTAAATACGGGAATTAACCAGACTTCTCGAATGAATACTAGGAATAATAAAACTGTGCATGTTGATGACCCAAAGAATCCAGAAGTTGGAGGGAATTTGTCATCTAGCCAGTTTGCTGAAATGATTGCTACATTTAAAGAATTAACTCAGACCCAAAAGCTTATGTTACAAAAATTGGAAGAGCAATCAAGGCTTAGAAATGATCCTTTGCCTTCATTTGAGAAGGATAAAGGGGAGGCTAGTACAAGCAAATTTAAGTCAAGGCCTAGAAAAGAGCCTATAAATTTAGATGATATACCAGAATCTTGGTATGAACCTGCAAAAACTCATGATTATCAAACTTCTAAACCTAAGAAAGTGTTCAAACAAAACACTAATATCCCATTCAAACCAAACTTTGATGGTGTAAATGAGGATAAGGGTTTTAGAAACAATGATTACAGGTTTAATGAGTATATGTATACTCTTGGAAATCATTTTAATGAAAAGGATAGGACTAGTGCAAAAAGGCCTAATCCAGAGATTGGGATTCCTAAGTATTCAGGAATACCAGAGATGAGAAGGGTACATTCAAACTACCTTTATGAACCTTTTGAAAAACAGGAAGGAGGTTTCAGGCAATCTAGGCCTTTTGATGATCCTTATCAAAGATTTCCAGAAGATCACATACCTAGAAATGTCACTTGGGAACCACATATTAATCCAAGGGTACCTTTAGGGGAACGCCCAGCCCTTCGAGATGAAATATTAGGTCTCATGCAAGAAGTTTATGGACCTTTAAACCGGGGGGTACAAACTCAAATTTATAGAAAGCCTTATCCAGAATGGATAGATAGACAGTTCGAAGTCTCTAAGGGGTTTAAAATCAAATTTCACTTTATTCCATGGAGATGGAAAACAATCAACAACTGAACATATTGCTAGATTCACTGCTCAGTGTAGGAATTTAGGCAATAATGGGTTCATTAAGTTGAAATTGTTTTCTAATTCTTTAACAGGGACCGCATTCGAATGGTATTCTAACTTGAAGTGGATCAATCCACTCCCCCCTTCACTTCACCAAAACTTGTTTTCGTCGGTGTCGGTCACTTGTTCGGGTTATTACTTGGCGTAATCATCTCTTATACCTCACAACTTGTTGGATAACTCGTCCCTAGACTATCCTAGTATAATTGGTGGCTCGGTTTGATTTTTGTACGACACCTTCATGGTCACACACTTGATATATGTGAATTGTAGATTTTTGACGAAATGCATGAACTTGGGTGACGATCTGAGGTTTGAGTGATGTGATGACACTTGTGCGAAACCAATGAACGTGAATTGAAATGAGAACTTGAAACTCTTGATACGGGGCCGAAAGGTAGCCCGGAATGATACTCGGGCCGTTCTATGGGCGTGTCACGAGGAACTATGCCTTGGCCAAGGGAAAGATTATACAGGGTCAAAAGATAGCCCAGAATGATACTTGAGCCGTCGTATGGATGTGTCGCGAGGAATTTCTAGGAATCTAATTTAAACAAAATGGTTGACGCGACACATCGGACGAATTAGACACTTATGAGAGAGGACGCATATCGAGTATACTTTGGGTACACTTGGGTGATAACTAGGGATTTATAAACTTATATGTGCCTCGTTGGACTCTTGTAAAATCTTGGTTATCTTATTTAGTCTTCATCCTCATGTCTCACCTCGCATCTACGTTTCATCGTGTTTAGTTTTGGTAGACGTTTCTCTACTGGGCTAATGAGCTCAAACTATCATTTTTCAGGTACCCAGCATGGAGCATGATTTGGGTGTGCATGAAGTGATTAGATGCATCTTTTGAAAGCTTAAAGAGGAGTTACCTCATCATCTTAAGTTTAAAATTTTTGAAGAGATGATTTTGTAACTTATTTGTATTAAATCTTTTGACTTTGATTTGTAATAACTTTAAGACTTGTGTATTTTGGTTTCAGGAATGGGTAGCCATAGACTATTGTACCCCTTTTTATGCTGACTCTGATTATTAGACAACTTGGAATTTGACGTGGCCCGTGGACTTGTTGACCGTCCACTGGAATTTCTTATTGTATTATTCATTGAATTTCGAGGGCGTGACAACTTGGTATCAGAGCCATAGGTTTCGAAAACTTAGGAACTGTGGGGAGACTATAAGTCTTGGGGCTTAACCTATTGCATAAAGCTTTTTTCATGGAAAGCATTTTCACATACATTGTGTGCTTGCATGGGTGACATTCATCAACATGACATTGCATGCGTGATTACATAGTGTAGTGTTTGACCTGTATCGGGAAGAATTTAAGGCTTTGGCCTCAACGTGGTATTATTGTTGACACATTTTGTGAAATGGAAGTTTAACCTCGTAATGAAAGAAAGGTGTTGATTGTAAGGTTCATACGCTAGTAAGGAAAAATGTTATGTGTGTTGGGTTTGGTCACGGTGGTTTAGGAATGACTTGGGGGATTGATTTGAAGGGTGACTGGCCAACACACTTCAAAACAAACCTCTACTGTCACTCCATTACCATGTGTGAGTGTGTGAAGGTGTGCAGAGACGTACATATAGTAGAACAAGAGCTAAAATTAATAAGTGTGTTATATTCTTTGCTTGGAAACATGTGATTCATGGTTTGATCTATGTGATAAACTATAACTGTGACTAGAAGTGAGAACATGTAGAATGGAATATTCGTTTGATACATCGAGCATTGTTTATTTCAAAGTTGTTGCAAATTATTTTATGGTATCATTGTGATGCGTTACAAGTCATCATTCTTTTGGAGTCGGTGGATTTATTTCTGTTGCATGTGGAAGTTTGGGGACCCAATTGACTGGGTATTGCTTGTTGAAAATGAACTAAAAATTGGAAATAAAGTCTTGAATGTGATGATCCTAGTAATATCCTTTGGGATTTGGTTACTGCACTGGTCGGGTTAGACTCTTGTTTTACGTTGGAACATAGTACATGCGTGTTTACTGGTACTTAAACGACGGAATATAGTGGGGCGACAGTGTCATCAAGTATGAAGAGATTATTTTGGTGTGAGGGATTTTGGGTTGTCGATAGTAGTGATGCCTACGGGATTGTAACACTAGGTTAAAGGGGTTCGGCTAGTTCGGTTGGCATAGTTCATTTGGTTGATAGTGTATCATTATGTTTGTTGTCCTAATGAGAATTTATCCATTGTTAGGTTAGATGGGACCAGTTTTCTTGATTAAATAAGGTGCAACAGTAGAATTTTTTTTTGGGTCAGAAGTGAATAACAATAAGTGTAGATGAGACTGACTCGTTGAGGTAGTTAAACTAAGAATGTACTTTCCTTGTTGACATAGGTGAAGTAGCTATTCATGGAGTTTGTCAAAAATCAAAAGTTTGGGTTTTGAGTAAGTAAGTTTCTTTTTTTTTTTTTTTTGTTACCGGTAGGTTGGTTAAGGTATTGGCAATGGTCATGGAGGGTTGGAATGTGAGAGTTTGGGTTGTCTATGGTTTATATAGGATGAGTTATTGAGTTTTGTGGCTATGATTGGTCTACTAGACGGCAGGGTGGAAACATGAGATGTCGTGATTGGATTTTTGTGGTGGTTTGGAAATTATCTTATGTTTGTGAGAAAGTCAGAAGTACTAAGGTGTTAAGGGAACTAAGTGACAAGATGGTCTTGAGGATTAACAAAGAGAGAATGTTGGCGGACTTGGAGTTATTACATAGTGCTAGTCCCGTATTGTGGGAGTAAATTTGTGAACTGATCGAGCTCTACGGCTAGAATCTATCTAGTCGAATATGACTGTGAGGATAATATGAATCAAGGTTGGTATATTGTAAAGGTTATAGATGGGTGCGTGAGAGGCGTAAGGTACCTTTCTAGATGACGGGCGTGGAGGTACTTGGTTTGATTCTTAGAAGTCGTTCTATGCTTTCCTTAATCCATACTTCGAATAATTAGATTTAACAAGGATGTATGGAGACACGAGACTTGATTATTGGCTAATGTTTTATTTGAGTTCTCAAGGTTAGTTGGACTAAAGAACGAGAGATGGATGGTTAGGTCATGGGACTGACACTTGGTGCGTGTGTGTTTCTTTGAGCAATAAAGGGTTAGAGTATGGAGACTTACATTTTGAGGCTAATAGAAAATGTCGATAATCTTAGGGGTCGAGAGAACTAGGGGTGCATGATTTAGGTTGGATTTGGGCGTATTTGTCATAATGTGTTTGTGTTGGTTTGTGTTTGATTGAGGGTGGAATGAGTTGTTCCCTCCACTTTATGTGGTACTATTTGGCCAAAATTGGAAAATATATAATACAAGTTATTGGCGATCGGCGTCGTGGAATATAGATGAGCAATATATCAGGAAACTTGACGGTAGTAGAATTTGGTGAGAAAGAGAGTGTCCTAAGACAAAGAAAAGAAAAATGGGCATATAGGTTCCAGTCGGAGAACCAAGGGAAAGTTGTGAGTTTCGTCTGGTTAAGTTTTGGTCTCCAAGCACAAATTTGAATGAGTTTAAAATTGCTTTGAAAATAGGAGATCTTTATAAGGTCAAAGTGTGTGATTAATTGTTTGTCAAGCATAGCAAGGAGTAATAGGCAAATAATTCTTTTGAGAACTAGGTGAAGCATCGTGTGATAGGTGGGTTTAGCCTTTGATGATTTTCCTTTTGATGGTTAAGATGGGTCATTGTTCACTAAGTTGGTGAGTTCGAATGGTGTGGCAAGCGAAAGATAATACTATGAGGTTTAGTTTGTACGAATAGTTAAGGAGGCTTAGATAGAGTCACGTCGGCGGTAAAGTTGAGCAGTCCAATTAGTCAGATTTTAAGTAACAGTCGGGATAGATAAAACATTTGGAGTCGAGGATTCATGATCTTTGCTATGGGTATGAGCTTAACCGAGAGCCAGGAGTGATAGAAAAATAGTAAGATTGGAGAAGTTTAGGAGTAAGAATTGTGAACTATTAGAGAATCTTAGATCAAAACTATGGAAGAAAAGTCTTATGAGTAGTATTAGGTTGGAGGACTAAAATTTTCTCAATGTTCGGTTTCTTAGTTTATGTTAGTGTGGATGGGACTCCAAGAGTTCCCTAGAATTGGAGGCGAGTGTGAGTCTAAACAAATTGGAGTCATGGTTAGGCTGGGTGATAAATCTTAGGGTGATTATCATGAAGAATGGGGAGTTTATTTTCCATGGGTAAATTGTGTCGATGGATGATAGTTTGGTGAAGGAAATTGGGTTCATATTAGGTGAAACTTGAGAATTGTTTGGTAATGTCTATGGATTACATGGGCATATAAGTAACTATGGGTGGAGTAGATAGAAACTAGATTGCGTGAAATATTCAACCTAAGAGATGATGTTCTAAGAAAATTGTTTAGGTAAGGGGAATAAAGTTAACTTATGTTGTACTCTAGTCTCACTTTTTATGGTATATCCTGAGAAATTAGAATGGGCACACTATTTGGGGAACCGTTGACGATGTAGCAAGGATTTTAGATTTCATTCCTAATAAAATAAAATAAAATAAAATAAATGAATGTTGGCATAAAAAGGGAGCTCCATGGTTCTGGTACATGAGAATATATATGGAAGTTTGAGTGAAAGAGAGATCATCAATGATGTGGCATGGGAGAAAAAGATTGGAACATTTTGGCTAGAACGAAACACGTTATGAATGATAGACGGTAGTATAGTATAGAGAGAAAGAGTTTGGAATTCTAAGACTTGGGCGCTAGAGCGATTAGTGACGAATGGACTATGACAAAAATAAAGGACTTGAGGAGCTTAAATTTGTTGTTGTCATATAAGATTGATTAGTCTTGAACCTATCTGAGTAGTACTAGTTTGACAAATCGAGGTTAAATGTGCATTGTTGATATTTTCAAGGGGTGTGGTGACAACATGATTCCTGATTGATATAGCTAAAATTTTACTCTTAGGAGTGAGTGATACTATTTACAGGATAGAGGATCCGCAATCTTTCTAGTTTTTGACCTTTAGGACTTTCTGTTTGACAATGGATAAGTAGATGATAGGGCCGTTGGGTAAAGCGTTTGGAGGTCCCTAGATTGTTTGAGAGATAGAGTATAATGCAGTGATAAAGGCACAAAGTAAGCTGTACAGGTAGCAAAAGGTGTGAAAGAAAGGTAGCGAAGATCTTGGAGTTTAGTGTGTGTATCTTAAAGAGGTTAACCGTAACCATTTCGTATCTTTGATTTGTCTGAACGTGAGTTAAAAGCTGATGAATCTTACAGAAATGAATGGACACGTATGGGGGTAGGAGTATTCAAATAGTGCAGGTTTTATGAAATAATCTTGGGAGTGTAGAGTTGACATAGACAAAGGGAGGTCGAGGTGAAAGTGAAGTGTTTGGAGTTGATTACTGTGTAAATCAGTGTGGGTTCTTATTTGGATTTCACTTTTGCTATTGAAAGGTGTTATTTGCATTCTACATATCATGTTTGGTCATGTGTTGCATGTCTCGCTTGAGTATTTGGGGTTATTTACTATATAAGCAATGTGAGTATTTAGTTATTTTAGTCATTTTGTATCAGACACGTGTCCCCTTATATGCATGATATACGTGATTATATAGAACATCAACCACAACATACATCAAACTATAATCAACTATAAGAAATATATGGATTTTAAATGGGTTTTCAAGAAATCATGGAGGGTTGATCAAATAATGGGTATCATCTACACACCACACACTTCAAAACACTTAGTAATGGTAGAAATCCCCCTACCTCAAGTGAAGATCAAACTTCCAAGAGAATGATGCATAAAACTCTAACCCTTTCTCCAAGCCCCAAGCAAAATCCAACCTTGAGAAGTGAAACGAGTGCAAACCGATCTTCTAAACGTGTAGAGCGGTTGATTTTGAGCAAGGGTTGTGAAGACACTAGAGTGATTGGGTGAGATTTGGTGGAGGAAGGAGAAGAAAATGGAGAAGGAAGAAGAAAGAGAGGGAGAGGGAGAGGGCTGGGTATATTGGGAGAGGGGAGTGTTTTCCCTCTCTCCTCTCACACACCAAACACATATACTATCAAATAATTATACTCCAAGCCCAATAGTGGCTTGTGTAAACCAAACAAAACCCAATCAACACTTAACACAAAATCTTCTAACATTTAATCATTTTTCTCATTTCCTCACATTTTCCCCAACTTTATTTTCGAAAGAGAAAAAGAAAATAATAATATATAATAATAAAATTAAAAAAACACACGAGTTCTTACAAAATCACTACTCCTCCTAGTTCGAATGACTGAAGACAGTCATTGATTGATTATTTAACAAAACCTGATGCCAAAATAGATAGAGCAACAAGGCTAAGATCTATTAATTATATTATGTATAATGGAGAACTGTTTAAGAGAGGAGCAGATGGGTTGTTGCTTAAGTGCTTAAACAAATTAGATGCTTTTAAGGTTATGGTAGAAGTTCATGAAGGTATTTGTGGAGCTCATCAAGCAGGAATCAAGATGAATATTATTGGCCTACTATCCTGAAGGATTGCATTGATTATGCAAAGGGATGCCAAGCTTGTCAAAAGACAGGGCCCCTCAAAAGATTACCAGTTACTGAAATACAGTATGTAATCAAGCCTTCGCCATTTAGGGGATGGGCAATAGATATGATTGGTGTGATTTACCCTCCATCTAGAGGTGGGGATAAATTCATACTAGTTGCTACTAATTACTTTACCAAATGGGTGGAGGCTCAAGCCTTTGAGAGTGTATCTCAAGAGCAAGTGATTGAATTCATTAAGAATATCATCTATAGGTTTGGGTCTCCAGAAACTATAACAGTAGATAATGGATCCATTTTTGAAGGTAGAGCAGTGAAAGTTTTTGCAGTTTCTCATGGAGTTTCTTTAATTAACTCTACACCCTATTATGCTCAGTCGAATGGTCAAGTTGAATAAACCAACAAGATTATCAAAAGAGGTATTCAAAGGATGGTTGATAAAAATCCAAAAGAATGGCCAAATTTGCTTTTAAATGTGTTATGGGCTTATCGAACCACTAAAAGGACCAGTACAGGGACTACTCCTTTTGCTTTAACTTATGGGAATGATGCTGTTTTACCAATGGAAATAGTGGTAAGATCACTGATAGGCGCGTGATGTCGTAGATATAAGCGCCTAAGTAGGGCAGATTAGCGCGTTAAAGGCGCGATTTTATTCCATTTTCCACATGATGCGGTGTGTTTTTGGTTTTTTTGTGAGTTTGATTGTTTTGTAGGGAACAGGTTGCAAAAGTGCACGTGAGGAGGATACATGGCGGTCAGGAACGCAAGGAACCAGCGGGGCCCAAGTGGGGACGGCCAAACAACCTGGAAGGCATTTTAGAAGACTCGGTATCGATACAGGACTTCTCCTGTATCGATACAGATTGCATCATATGGGAACATAAGGCATGGGTATCGATACAGGACTTCTCCTGTATCGATACCGAGGGTCACTTAGCTAGCTGTTTGACTTGGGTTCGGACTTTGACTTTATTAGGGATTATAAATACCCCGTTTTTGGGGTTAATTAGACACACGAATTTTACTTAGGGTTTAACTTTTTGGAGTATTTTTGGCTACAGATCTCAGTTCTTATTTCAGCTACGTTTACAGTTTAATTTTCCAGCATTGCAGTACTCGGATTGATTCGCAGATTGGTAATTCAATTTAGTTTTTCTTTATCGCTCTTATATTTTATTCGTCAAGCATGCATAGTTCTAGGTTTTCGTCAATTATTGCAAGCTTAATAAACATGAGTGAGTAGTCGCATCGAGTGCAGCTGCGAGGCGAAGGCGCCCGCATCTAGGCTAGTCGATATCTCAATTTTCAAGCAATTTTGGGAACTGGGAACTTTCTAACGAACAAACCCAGGCATTACCGGAATTCGAATGCGCACGAAATCTGGTGACAGGCGGTGCGCATTCGTTAGGAAACCTTTCTCAGATTCTAAAATCAGTTAAAGGATTCATTGTGGCCCGAGTGATTATTGGCTAGGCTAGGTGTGGACGCTGGGTCCCCACAGTCACGCTCTCTTAATCATAACACATTTAATCAGTTAAATTAGACTAGTAGTTAATTATTTAATTCCACAAATCAAAAGGGTGGTTACCTAAGAGCCAGTTCAAGTTACACTCCACACTTTCTAATAAAGCACTCCATCGTCTTTGTGGTTCGACTCCGGTACTTCCAGAATTATTGTGCTGCACTGGTCAAGAGTCCTACGCTTGGGACGCGTCTTTATTAGTCTTTTTGTTAGTCACCTGGTCGGTCAAGCATTTTTGGCGCCGTTGCCGGGGACGGTGACGAGTGTTCAGAGGTGTTGAGTCGTAGTTTAGTTTAGCCTTCTAGTTTAGTCATCATAGGTAAGGGTAAGAAGGGTTCTCCTAGGAAGGACCCTCTTTATTACCGAGACCCTACACACCGTCTAGTTCGAAGAGAACTAGAGTCGGGTCAGTCTGCATCTCCCAGTGTTACATCTTCTAGTTCGGGATTTGACCTAGCTCAGGCAGAGTCTATCCCCATTAGTGATATTTTTATCGAATTACCCTTTGAGTCAGTTAGTGTAAGTAATCCACTTTACCAGTCAGAGTCAGAGTCAAAGGTTAGTGATATGGCTGATCAGCGACTCGCGCAACAGCCATCTCTGAGGCAACACCTTTATCCTGAGAGGTCCACTACAGAGGGACCCATTGTGTTTCCTCGTGAGACACAAGAGGCACGAAATGCTTTTACGGTTAAACCAGGTGTCCTAAACAGCCTCCCAACTTTCTATGGGAGGGAGTGCGACGACCCATATGAACATGTGCGAACCTTCGAGGGATTGGTGCGCAACCTTGCGTCCAATACCCAATACGAGAATGCATGTCTTAAGTTGTTTGAGGCAACACTTAAGGATGGTGCACTGATGTGGTTTAGGATGCAGAAGCCTCTGTCTCTTACCACCTAGGCGCAAGTGCGCGACGCTTTTTATAGGAAGTACTTCTCTGAGGCTAAGTCTGTGAGTTTTAGACGTCAGATCCAAGGGTTTAGACAGGAGAGAGGTGAGTCCTTTCTTAAGGCATGGGAGCGCTTTAAAGAGTTGATCCTCAGATTGCCACACCATGGTTTTGAGAGGATTCAATTAGTCGAGTTTTTCCACCTGGGTCTCAACGCTGAGACCATCCAGCATATAGAGTACTCTTGCAAGGGGGACAATTTCTTGTCCAAAATAGCTGATGAAGGGTGGGATTTCTTAGATGATCTAGCTGATAAGCAGAGGGCCTTAGAACCATCTGATTTTGACCGAGCCGGACCTTCTGGGTCCACTATTGTCCCTGTCACCATTCGTGATCAGCGACTTCAGGCTCAAGTTGAGAAAATGGCTCAGAGGTTAGAAGAGTTAGAAGTGAGACAGGCTCGACCAGTTCATGAGGTCAGTGTTGAGGAGGTATGTGTTTGGTGTGAGTGCAAGGGGCACACAACAACCGCTTGCCCTGGGTTCCTAGCAGCCAAGGGGGCAAGTCAGTTTAATCAGGAGGAGGTAAACGCAGTTAGGACTTGGGATCCCTATTCGAATACATATAATCCAGGATGGAGGGATCACCCTAACTTTGGGTGGTCCGATACCAGACCTACAGGTGGAGGCCAAGCTCAACCTCCTGTGTTGCCTCCGCCGCAGCAATTTTCTCAGTCCCAAATCTTTCGGCCTTCGCAGGGCCAAGTTATTCCATACCACTACCAGCAACAGCCTGGTAGGGGGCAGGGCCATCCACTCGTGGTCCTCCCCCAGGTTGTTCCTAGATCGTAGGTCGTGATCATAAATTGGAGGAGAATGTCAACTCCATGATGCAGTCTCAGATGACATTCCAGACTGAGACAAGGCAGCAGATAGGGGCCCTTACCACACAGATGTCCCAACTCACTGCGATAATTAGTCAAATGCAGCAGGAGAGGGGCAAGTTTCCAGCCCAGGGTAGTACAGAAGGAGCCCATTACTTAGGGAGTTCTTCAGGTCAGAATAACCAGGGTCAGAATCACGAAGAAGCCAAGTCGGTCACCATTCTCAGAAGTGGGAAGGAGATCGACAAGCCCATTCCTCCAAAGCGAACACCAGTTTCACTCCCAGAATTGGTGGATGCGCCGAGGGCGAATCCTGAGAATACTGAGAAATCACCTGAGGAGGTGGAGCCTACTGACGCGGCCCCCACGACTCAAACACCGCCAGCAAAACCATTAGCTCCATTTCCCCAGAGGCTGGCGGTAAAGCCTAAGCAGAGCATGAACCATAAGATGCTCGAACATTTTAAGAGGGTGCAATTCCCTATTACTTTGATGGAGGCTATAGAGTCGTTTCCACAATGTGTGAAGGTACTAAAGGACCTTTGCACGACTAAGCGCAAGAGTCAGAACAACGTGGTTCTGATAGAGCAAGTGAGCTCCATCCTTCACATTGAGATCCCTGCCAAGTGCAATGATCCAAGATGTCCCACCATACCTATAGCCATTGCAGGGCAGACCTTTGATAAAGCCTTGTTAGATTTGGGAGCGAGTGTCAATTTGCTCCCTTATTCAGCATTTTTGAGATTAGGCCTTAGGAATCTTAGAGAGACTCCTGTCACACTCCAATTGGTAAACCGGAGTGTTAGGGTTCCGAAAGGGGTGGTGGAAGATGTGTTGATTCGGGTAGGCGAGTTCCAATTTCCTGCGGACTTTATTGTCCTTGATATTAGCCCAGGACCCGAGGTCTTAGAAAAGACTCCCATCATTCTAGGTCGCCCTTTCTTAGCAACCTCCAATGCCGTCATGAACTGCAAAACTGGCAAGGTCCAGTTATCTGTTGGCGAGGATAGGATGGAGGTAGATGTTTATAGTATTAGCACCCTGGGCGAGGATGATGAGGAGACAGAGGAGTTATGTTTAATAGACACACTCACGCAGGAGCACATCGATACAGTCCTTTAAAGGACCCTCTAAAGGTGGCTCTCACCACTGAGGAGGTCTCATTTTTAGAATCTGCAGAGGTATGCACGTTCCATGAGATGTTAGCCATTGAGGATGAGTATGACGATCTATGCGAGGTCACTCATGACCTAATGTTTGAGCCTTTGGGCAACCCTCCGCCCAAGGTTCTCCCATCTTTAGTACAGCCGCCCAAACCAGAATTGAAACCTCTCCTGGACACACTCAAGTATGCTTTTCTCAAAGGCAATGATACTTATCCGGTGGTGATCTCCTCAACCCTTGAGGAAGATCAAAAGAGGAAGTTGCTTGAATTACTGAGAGAGCACATAGGCGCGCTAGGTTGGACCATAGCGGATTTGCACGGTATAAGCCCTATGGTGTGTACACACCGAATCATTCTTGAGGAGAGTGTTAAGCCATCTAGACAGCCTCAGAGGCGGCTAAACCCAAACATGAAAGAGGTAGTACGGGCTGAGGTACTTAAGCTTTTAGATGCGGGTATTATATACCCGATTGCCCATAGTGAGTGGGTCAGCCCAGTACAGGTTGTGCCTAAGAAGGCTGGGGTCACAGTGGTGACCAACGAGCAAGGAGAGTTAGTACCGACCGCATCCCTACCGGGTTGGAGAGTGTGCATCGATTACCGGAAGCTCAATGCGAGCACCCAGAAAGACCACTTTCCTCTCCCCTTCATTGATCAAATTCTGGAGAGGGTGGCTGGTCGAGCCTTTTATTGTTTCCTAGATGGGTACTCGGGTACAACCCGGATAGAGGTCGCCTTAGAGGACCAGGATAAGACCACCTTCACCTGTCCATACGGCACATATGCATACCGTCGCATGCACTTTGGGTTGTGCAATGCGCCTGGTACCTTTTCCAGGTCCATGATGGGGATTTTTAGTGATATGGTTGAGCGCATAGTAGAGGTGTTTATGGATGATTTCTCGGTCTTCGGGGACTCATTCGATGGATGCCTCAAGAATTTAGGTAAGGTCTTACAGTGGTGCGAGGAGAAGCATTTAGTGTTGAATTGGGAAAAGTGCCACTTCATGGTTACCCAAGGGATTGTGTTAGGGCACATTGTGACTGCCAAGGGTATTGAAGTGGACAAAGCTAAGATAGACTTGATCCGTAATCTTCTGACTCCTAGGTCCATCCAGGATGTCGCGTTGGTTTTCAAGGTCCACTTTTGGTTTTACCGGGCGGGTTCATTAAGGATTTTAGTGCTATCTCCCGTCCATTGTGCCAACTTTTGGCAAAGGACGCACCTTTTGTGTGGTCTGAGGCATGTGAGGAAGCGTTTTTTAAATTAAAGCGGAGTCTCACGACTCCGCCAATTATGCAGTCCCCCGATTGGAGTCTTCCCTTTGAGTTGATGTGTGATGCTTCTGACTATGCAGTCAAAGCTGTTTTAGGATAGAGGGGAGGGAAAGATCCATGTGTGATCTACTACGCTAGCAAGACACTAAATGAGGCTCAAATGAATTACACAACTACTGAGAAAGAGTTGCTAGCTGTAGTATTTGCCTTAGACAAGTTCCGGTCCTATCTGGTGGGCTCACAGATCACGGTATTTACCGATCATGCGGCCCTTAAGTACTTGATGACCAAACAGGACGCGAAAGCTCGCCTTATTCGGTGGATTCTGATTCTGCAAGAATTCCACCTCATCATTAAGGATAAGAAGGGGGTAGAGAATGTGGTCACTGACCATCTGTCTCGTCTGGCGTTTGAGGACCCCACCTCAGATATACCCATTAGATATTCCTTTCCAGACGAGCAGTTGTTGGTTGTTAATGAGTGCCCATGGTATGCTGACATCGCCAATTTTTAGTGATTGGGCAGATCCCTTCTCATTGGTCTACCCAGAGAAGCAGCGTTTTCTTGAGGAGTGTCCGCCAGTACATATTTGATGACCCTTATTTGTTTAAGTACCGTGCGGACCAGATTGTGTGTAGGTGCGTCCCTGAGTTTGACCAGCAAGGAGTTATTGAGTTCTGTCATAGTGAGGCATGTGGGGGTCACTTCTCTGCGAAGAAGACCACCGCCAAGATTTTGCAATGTGGGTTCTGGTGGCTCGATATGTTTAAGGGTGAACACATATTTTGTAGGTCATGTGACCGTTGCCAAAAGCTTGGCAAGTTGTCTGCACGTCATGAGATGCCCCTCAAGCCCATTCTTGTGCTAGAGGTATTTGATTGTTGGGACATAGCATGTTTCAAGTTGGGGGGAGGGTTGGTACATTTGTTTTTAGCGTTGCTAGGTAGTTTTCGGGGGTACTGTTGTTATGCATTTTGTGGATATTCTTTGAGCATATGAGATTTAGCTGATTAGTATGCCTGTTTAACTTGAATGCATGCATATATTTGGCTACTTTTTTTTAGCATGATGCATTGTTGAAACATGTGAATAAGTATTCCCCACATTGGTAATAGCGTATTCTGAATAGCATTCCCATGTTCTTTGTATTCATTTCTGCAATCGCATAAAATAGTAGGCTATTGTTCTGCAATTAAGCAACCAGATGGGTCTATTATGCATTTGTGAGAGTGAATAACGTGCATAGGGGATGATACAAGGCATTCTTTGCATGATTAAACCACATATGAGTCCCCTTGACCAATCTTAAAACGGTCCGAAGTCGGTTCAGGTGTATACCTTAGGAAACCGTGTTTTGGTTGGATTTAAGTTGGGGGAGTCAAGCTCCGTGCATCATAAGTGCCGTATTGTTATGGGAAATTAGGTAAAGCAATGGGTTTTTGAGGGATTAATGCTTGAGGAAGTTTGCTTAGGTGTCATGTCTTGGAAACCAAAACCCAAAACCTTCAACCTTTCTTTCCTTTAAAAAATAAAAAATAAAAAAAATCAAAGGAGTTCGATATCGATACTGGAAAAACTCTGTATCGATACCGTGAGTGTTAATCCGGAACAGAACCAACGGGTATCGATGCAGCACATTGCTAGTATCGATACTGAGACCCTTATACGTTTAATTAAAAAGGTTTGACCGGTCATTCTCACCATTTCATCTTCTTCTTCAACCTCTCTCTCTCTCTTTCCTTCTCTAACCCTAACCCACGAAAATTCTCCATAACCACCACCTTCAAACCTCTAAAAACCCCACCAAATCACACCCAAATTCCACCAAACTTCACCAAAACACTCCTTCCTTCCTTCTCTACCACATATCTCTCTCAAAACCACTCCAAAACCCTTATCTTTCCAGATCTAAAACCCTAGTTTCCAAACCTTGTTCCAAAGCATGGCACCTAGAAAGGCTTCCACTAGGCGAAAGGAAAGGGGGCGGCATCTTCTAGTGCCCCTCCAGAGCAAGCAACCGGGGGAAGGAGGACCAAGGATCAGATTGCCCGGGATGAGCGGGATAAATGGGAGGCTTTTATTGATCAGAGGGGGGTTAAGAATGAGCGTCACATTATCTGGGATGGGTTTCCCCCGAACAACGACACCATACGAGCCATCGTGAGGCAAGGTATGTCATTTTGGTTCAAACCAAACCCCGGGTATAACTTAGAACTTGTGAGGGAATTCTATAAAAATATGCATGTTCCCGCATCCATGACTACTTTCAGTGCCGAGTCTCAGATAACCTCACGAGTGGCTAGGGTTTCCATTACGGTCACCCCCGACATTATTGTTGCAGCTTTGCGATATACGCGACCCACTGTTACTAACTACCCATGTGATATCACGGATTTTGTCCCACGTAGAGTGACGGGTATATTGTATGAGAAACGTAAAGATGCTAGTATCCCTCACCGTCCGGGAAAGTTCAGGCAGGCTTTTAAATTTCTGAACCAAGTAGTGTGTTATAACATAGACCCTAGGGCAATTGAGAATAAACCATCTGAGCATACTGGGAATTTATTGGCCGCTTTCATGGAGGACGACATTGTCTGTGACTGGGCTTTATTTATTTACACTAAGATTATCGACTTTCGAGATGCCCCGACATAGACCCGCATGCCGTTTCCTTGCCTGATCACTGCCATTGCTAGGGACTCTGGATTGACGGGGGCTAAGTGGTTCAACAATGATTCATTGATTCCTGGGCCAATTGACAGTACTATCCTTACCAAGAGCATAGCTCAGACTCGTGGCGCCAGAGGCGGAGTCTTTTTGACTACCGAGCCACCTCCCCACGCATCCAATACCTCTTGGCTACAAAAGATCTTTTGCCAAGGTGTTGCCACTATTCGGAGTTAGCAGAAGCTTAAGAGAGAGGTGCGACAAAACGCCAGAACTCTGCAGCAGATGAGTCACAGGGAAGAATGGATGGTGAGGCGTATTGAGGGGTCGACCTCGGAGCCATATGTTCCGCTGGAGTTGCCTGAGTTGGAGGTCAGTGATGATTTCGCAGATGATGATGCTGCTGAGGAGAGTGAGGATAGTGGGGATGATGAGGAGTGATTGAGATACTTGTGTTGCATGGGGTTGACTGGGGGGTAGGTAGTATGTTGAGGAGGTGTTATTTTATGTTGGGCATCTTGTTATTTCATGCTGGATATTTTGTTATTTCATGTTAGGTACTCGTTATTTCATGTGGACTTATTTCTGTTTTAATTTGGGGTCTGTAATATAATTTGCGTGGATTATGTTTTTATGTTGTGGATTTGGTTTGGATAGCGCCGATGGGCATTTGACAGGTAGTAGACATGACAGGTGCGGCCATTGGGTAGTTAACCTTGAGCCTCAATAGGCCGGCACCTATCTTTTGCAGTTCCTTTCTCTTGTTCTACCATGGTCATTACAGTCCAAAAAGTCCTTAGTCGATCTTGTGCACATGTTTATACTCTCACTTATGCATGATTGATGATGATGATGTCTCTTATTTTGCGGATTCATATTCGGATATGCGTTTATTCTTGCTGAGCGTTTTTCTTGATTGGCATGTGGCGACTAGTTGTTCGATTCCACACAGTTCGCCAAGCGCTTATATGGGATGTTGAGTGTTCTAGTGAGTGAGTGTAACGCGATTATGATGTGGGGATGTTCATTGTCACGTGTGAAGTGATGTTATCTGTGTTCACTTTTCTGTCAAAGCATGCATGCATGTGAGTGACAGGCCTATTGAAGGGTGAATATCTCTTGTTGTGACTAACTACTTCTACAGGTGTCATAACCACTGTACTCCCATTGGTGTTTTCTAGTTTTTTTTTCCTTCTTGGTTATTTCGTTCATTCCTAGGGACTAGCAACGCTCAAGTTGGGGGGTGTGATAGGCGCGTGATGTCGTAGATATAAGCGCCTAAGTAGGGCAGATTAGCGCGTTAGAGGCGTTATTTTATTCCATTTTCCACTTAATGCGGTGTGTTTTTGGTTTTTTTGTGAGTTTGATTGTTTTGTAGGGAACAGGTTGCAAAAGTGCACGTGAGGAGGATACATGGCGGTTAGGAACGCAAGGAACCAGCAGGGCCCAAGTGGGGACGGCCAAACAAGCCTGGAAGGCATTTTAGAAGACTCAGTATCGATACAGGACTTCTCTTGTATCGATACAAATTACATCATATGGGAATAGAAGGCAGGGGTATCGATACAGGACTTCTCCTGTATCGATACCGAGGGTCACTTAGCTGGCTCTTTGACTTGGGTTCGGACTTTGACTTTATTAGGGATTATAAATACCCCATTTTTGGGGTTAATTAGACACACGAATTTTACTTAGGGTTTAACTTTTTGGAGTATTTTCGGCTACAAATCTCAGTTCTTATTTCAGCTACGTTTACAGTTTAATTTTCCTGCATTGCAGTACTCGGATTGATTCCCAGATTGGTAATTCAATTTAGTTTTTCCTTTGGAATTCATAGTTTTATTTCTTTATCGCTCTTATATTTTATTCGTCAAGCATGCATAGTTCTAGGTTTTTGTCAATTATTGCAAGCTTAATAAACATGAGTGAGTAGTCGCATCGAGTGCAGCTGCGGGGCAAAGGCGCCCGCATCTAGGCTAGTCGATATCTCACCTCGGGGCCGAATTAAATCATTTTTCAAGCAATTTTGGGAACTGGGAACTTTCTAATGAACAAACCCAGGCATTACCGGAATTCGAATGCGCACGGAATCTGGTGACAGGCGGTGTGCATTCGTTAGGAAACCTTTCTCAGATTCTAAAATCAGTTAAAGGATTCATTGTGGCCCGAGTGATTATTGGCTAGGCTAGGTGTGGACGCTGGGTCCCCACAGTCGCGCTCTCTTAATCATAACACATTTAATCAGTTAAATTAGACCAGTAGTTAATTATTTAATTCCACAAATCAAAAGGGTGGCTACCTAAGAGCCAGTTCAAGTTACACTCCGCACTTTCTAATAAAGCACTCCATCGTCTCTGTGGTTCGACTCCGGTACTTCCGGAATTATTGTGCTGCACTGGTCAAGAGTCCTACGCTTGGGACGTGTCTTTATTAGTCTTTTTGTTAGTCACTTGGTCGGTCAAGCAATCACAAAGAGTTGCTTCTCAGAATGAATTAAATATTGGAGTATACCACCAAGCAATGTACATGGAGCTTGAAGAAATAGATGAAGAAAGAATAAAAGCTCTAAATCAAATTCTATTACAGAAATTAAGAGTAGCTAGAAGTTATAATAAGAGAGTGGCTGTTCGAAGTTTTGATATAGGAGACTTAGTATGGAAAGTAGTGTTGCCTGTCAAAGAAAGAAAACAAGGACTTGGAAAGTGGGCTCCAAATTGGGAAGGACCTTTCCAAATTCATAGAGTTCTTAAAAGAGGGGCATACCATTTAAAGGATTTAAATGGTTATGTTCATAGAAGAAAGATTAATGAGAGATATCTAAAGGCCTATGTCCCAACTATTTGGGAGTCCTTTAGCAAAAGGTAAAACTGTAAAGTAGTTTATCTCTCGTTGCTTGTGTTGTTCAAGGTGAATCATATGAACAAGCAAATTTGAGGATTGAAGCTCATAATTCAAATAATGAGATCAACATTCCAAGCAGTAAGAACAGTTATGAGATTAGAATATAAAAAATATATATTTCATTGATTAACTTAGAAATTGTACAATTGTATCTCTTAGGTCAGACAACACATGAGCACCCTTTTTACAAACAAAATCATAAATTTCTTCTTGATCAGTTGTTCTTTGCAGTTGATTCTCAAGACCTCTCATAATTTCAACTGTTGAAGAAGCTTTGTTCATAGAGGTTTGCATGTTAGAAGTGGTCTGAGCAATCTCTCCTTTAACTTTAAGCAAGGCTGCCTCCAAATGAGCTTCTTCTTCTTCCAACTGGTGTAACTTGACAGCATCTTGATCATAAGAAGAAATAACACTTTGAGCTTCATCATTTGCACTTGATAGTGCAGCTTTCAAGCTTTGCCTCAGAAGGTGTCTTTCTTGAACTTCACAAAGCTGGTGAGCTTTTGCTTGAAGTTCAGAAGTTTTAGTCAAAAGTTGTCTGTGTAGCTCTTGGGAAGCAGACTATAACAACCAAACAGCCTGACAACAAATTTCTAAATGCATCTTCAGATCTCCTTCAGCCAGCTTTTCAAAATCCAACTTTGAGAATTGATAGAGGACATCCTTCAATTCCTGAATCTCTTCTTGTGAGAAAGTAGGCTTGACCAACTCAGATGGAGATGAACTTTGTCGAGCCTTGAGTTGGATGATAGGAGATTCTGGACAAGGAGTTGGAGCCCTGGGAATGGTGATTCTTTGGCAGAAATCACTCACCTTTACTTTGAAGTGCTCCAATGGAAGGAGTTCACCAATAGTGGTGCTAGCAAAAGCACCAATTTCCTGTCAAAAGGAATACATGATCATATATAGGCTTAATCTTTTAAGTAAGGGAAGGAGCCTTGACACTTAAAAGATAATGGATCACAGTACCTCAATTTGATGGATTTGTTCTAAAGGAGTTTGCTCTGCTGGAATGTCAGTTCTTGGGATTTGATCAAGTGTTGCTTCCTCAATTATCATCTCGGGTTGACCAGTGGCTTTGATAATTGGGATGTTTGATGTAATCTCAGGAAACAAACTTCCATCATCTTTGGGAGTAGAAGCATCAATGTGTTTCCTAATGCTTTCTAAAACCATGACTCTTGCTATGGTGGTGATAACAGGAGGAGACATGTCTTGCACCAGAGCTTGTGTTTGAGTTTTAAGAAATTTTACTTTCTCAACAGCTGTATGCTCAGATGGTTCTGCAAAAGCCTTTGAAGTCTCAGCAGATTTAAGCTTTGTCTTTTTTCTAAAATTACATCACTTACCAAAATAAGAAATATGAGAGTAAGTATAAAAGGCCTTGATGAAATTGAAGTTATAACAGTTTACCTTTCACAAATTGGCCTATAGTGACATCTTCTGTATCTTCTTCTTCTGGTTCTTCAATTAGTATTGTCCTTCTTCGTTTCGAAGCCTCATAAACCTTAGCAAACTTAGCCTTTTCTTGGCTAGATCCCTCTTTGGATGCTAAGGTTTCTTTACTTTTCTTGGCTTTAGAAAGGATAAAGGAAACTTTAATTAGTTTTATGAAGAATCAGAAAACTAACAAGAATGGATGAGATGAAAGAGTTATTGGATTTCAAACCTGAAGAAATAGGAGTTTGTGCGATTTCTTTTGTCCTTTCTCATCTCTTGGGAACAAACTCTGTATGTCAAATTAAAAAGTAAGAAAACATAAAGGATTTGAAGTTATAACAAATACTCAGTCCATCAAAAGTTACCTGATGGAGAAGAAGGAGGGGTTTTTTGTTGTTGAGATCTAGTCACCATTTGTGGAACAGATTAGAGTGGTTTGACATTTAAAGCAACAGGTACCAAAGCAGAAGATTGTACATCTGGTGTTGCTTCTCTTGGTTCTCATTGAGACTTGCCTTTTCTTTCAACACCAAATCCATCATCTGACACAGATAGTGAACTAGAATGTGCTTCACCTTCAACTGGAGAAGGACAACCAATATGGTTTGCAAAACCTTGAGCTGTATTGGTTTGATTGTACAAATTAAGAAGGTTATGCCACCAACTAGCAAATCTGGTAAAGATTGGACTGTCCATTGTAAATTGATAAGGCCTGAAGTTTGCCCTAGAATTTCTGAACTTCACATTAAGATGTGAGAGTACATTCTTATCAACTTTCTTTCTAGCATACAAAGGAACATTGACCTCTCCAGGATAAGGGCATGGAATGGCTTGTACCATACCAAATTGTTTGGCAAATTGGGCAGACAATAAGTTTCAAGCGTGAGTTTGTTTACAACCACCAACAATCCCACCTATAAATATTTCTCTTGGAAGCAGAATACTTCCCCAAGCAGTAGCAAAAGTATTCGAACCCTTATTCTCCATCATATGTTTTATTCAGGCAGGCCCAATACTCCAATCAACAAAAGGACAAAATTCTTTTTCTTCCTTATCCTCCCTCATAGTGTAGAAATATTGCAGATATCTAACCAATGATAAGGGTTTGGAAGCCATAATTCTAAACTTGTCTCCATAAACATTAACAGGTTTTGAAACAGCAACTTCAAAGATGGAGAAATATGCCAAGATCCATAGTTGCAAGAACCAAAGAGGGTCTCCTATGTTGAACATGAGTGGTTTTGATTGGCTATCAGATCCTATCTTGTAAATATATCCCAAGAAGTATGAAGCCAAATCAAACTTCTGACCTTGAGAGAGGCAATATGCTAAAGGGGCAAATTCGAGCATGATCTTCTTACCACTGTGACAAAAGATCATTTTATAAAAAGTATATAGAAGATATGCAAAGAATTCCTTGTCAGACACTCCATCTTCAAATCTGGCCTCGTTTCGAAGAAAGTTTCAGTACGATGCATATGAACCTGAGGTTTCATGTCTTTCAAAGGTGGGACGTCAATAGATTTGGAGATGTCAAACATTGGACCAAATGGAGGAAGTCCAGTAAAAAATGACACGTCTAGAACCGTAGGGCCCATCATTCCGCAATTAAATCAAAAATAATTAAATGATGAATCCCAAAAAGCTAGGGCAGCATGTATGAGTGCAGGGTTTTGTGGAATACCATATCGAAGCAGTGAAATAATGTGCCAGATTCCAGTTTTCTCTAAATCGGCCCTCTTATACTTCAAAATATGCTCAGTCCATCTACCCCAATCACTATCTTGAATTGGCCAGAGTACAAAGTTTTTTGTAGGCCAATCTGCAAAGTTCAACTCCTGATCTTTTATAAGTTTACCCTCTCCTAAAATAGGATAGCATGATGTAAACTTGAGAGGAAGATCAAAGAATGCAGGCCCAAGGATGTGGGTATCAATTCTATCAGGATTTGTAATAAAGATCTGGTTATGTAAATCACCACTTGAATTTGACATTTCCTCTTCAACATATCTTCTGAGAACAAGGGAAGAGGTGCCTATTGAAATATCGCTTACAGAAGCCATGGTTACAAAGGTATGAGAGAAAGAGAGGGAGTGTAAAGTGTTTGAAAGTTTGAACGTGCAATGAAAACGTTCCAAGCCCTAGATTTTATACGTTGCGATGAAACGAAACAGCGATTCAGGTCAAATATCGGGCCTATAATTATTTTTTGGGCCCAAGTCTAGGTTTTAACTTTTATTTGATGATTATTTCCAAATCTTAAATTATTTCATGCTTCAAACCATTTTTTGGTTTATTTTCATGAAATATACTTTATCGATTTATTTTTGTTATGAGTTTGAAATGTTTTAAAGCATTTTTAAGTGCTTCGAAAAGCTTTAGAAAGTGCAAAACAAGCCATAGAAAGAACAGACTTCATTAAATCTAAGGAAATTACATGCTACAAAGTCCTATTACATAGAGGAGAAACTAAGCATCTACTGGTGATGGAATAGCTGTTGGAGTAGGAATGACTTGAAAATAGTGAGGAAAGCTCCAAGTCACTAAGGCATGGAATCTTGCCCAAGTGAAACTGAAAAATTCCTTTTCCATCATTCTAACCCTATTTTCTTCATCTATTTTGAGCTTCTTCTCAATCAATGGCCTGATTTTCAGAACCAGGGTTTTGGCTTTGACTTCGAACTTGAACAATTTAAGAGCATTTCTTTTCATACGGCTTTTAAACCTCCTTCAAAGCCTCTTAGAAACACCAACGGGCATCTCGAAGGAATTCCCTTTCAGGTTTTCCATCTTTTTATGAAGCTTGGAGACTTGATCATGAAGTACTTCATAATCATGGAGATCCTAATTAAACCCAAAAGTAGCAGTATTGTTTTTCATCCACATTCGGAGTAGAGGAAGCTGACTTAGAAAAGAAGGAAGAAAAGCACTAGACTGAATGTTACATTGCAGAGTTTCACAAGCCCATAGGAAATTCTTGTAAGGTATATCCTCCTCAAGAATTCCTACGTCTAAAAAGGCAAAAGCAGCCAATAGCTCTTTGGCTTTGACAGAGTCAGATTGTGGGTAAAAAGAATAAGAAAGGTCAGCATGAAAAAGAGTAGGATCGAACTTGACATTCTTTAACTCTTGGAACCAATCTGGGTTCTCTAGAAGGACTTGAAGAGAAAGATTGGCAGGATCAATGAAATTTCCTCTAAAATGAGGCCTTCGAACCTCATGCAATCAATATATAAATTGAGTACTGGCCTTTCGCTCAAGTTCACCATAGCCAGCAAAGCCTGACCTTTCATTTTCATGGACTTTAAAGAAAGCAGGAGTAAGACAAGTAGCAATGAGACTATCAAGCAACATTATGTTGGGATCTCGTCTGATGAAAGGAGATAAGTATCTACTCATAGCTAACGAGCGATAGTGACTCCAACTTTTGTAGCCAACATGATCATCCATTTTTACCACCACTATTTCAGATGGTAAACCCCATAAAAAGAGTTTAGGAGTAGGAGGAATTGGAGGATTACACGGATCAATAGGCTCAGAATCATCCACTTAAAGTACTGAGTAAGTACGATTTCTTCGAATTTCACCAATAACTGGTGTGACAACATTTCTAGTATCAACAGGGATTGGGTCATTAAAAGCCAAGTTTTCGAAGGCATTTTGGGTGCTAGAAATATCAGCCATGGTCGAATCGAGATGAGAATTAGTTTGCAAAGAAAATTGATGATTGATTTTACCAGTGATTAAGCCCTTTTTATAGGCAAAATTTTAAGTTTAAAACGATTCAAATTCCGGTGAAGTAGAGAACGTGGATATTAACTGCCCACTATCCATGAATCCCTCATGAGAACATAGAGATTTAATGATACTTGTATCATTGGAAGTGACGAGAACTGCCAATAACTTCTGCTTTGGAAGTTTACAGGAATTCGAAGTGGCAAAAGCCACATTAACACTTATTCAAATCCCTTGAACAAAGATCTTAATGTGGGGGGTATGTTTATATACAAAATTAACCAATCCAATAATTAATTGACATGTAATCAAAAGTTCCAAATGTTAGCAATTACTTCTCAATGAAGATACACTGGATTAAAGGGATAAAATTGAGTAAATACGATGTCGTATTATTTCTCAAATTGGAAAGGCAGTTATTGGTAGTTACAAACCATTGCTAAAATAAAAATTGGCTTCGAAGCCATAATATTAATTGCTAAACACATAAACTTCATGTGTAAACTTGTGAAATAAGGCAATTGGCAGTTAGAACACGTGGAATACTTCTAGAAGACAGTTATTTCCTTAAACATGTTATCATTTGAGTTTGTTTAAACAAACTTGTAGATTTAAAGCTTCTGGAGGAAGAAAGAATTCAAATTCAGACGTGGAGGAAGAATAACTGCCAACTCAAATAGTAGAAGTTAGAGTTCGAAGCAAGCCAAATTCAAATTCATCGAGCAGGAAGTTCAAACTACAAGCAGCGTCTATAAATAGAAGAAATTGAAGAGTGAAAAAACCCCCGGACAAATCTTCAACAAACAGCTATCAAAAAACTGATGCTTGGTTTGTTCATTGGCAAAATAGTTTAGGATTTTGAACCCAGTTCGAAGTAGATTAGGAAGTAGGTTAGGATTTATTTCGATTGTTCTTGTAACAATGACCTTTATCTTGGTTGTTCTTGTAACAATCACCCATTCGAAGTTCTGTCACTCTGTATTTGAAGTTGCAGACGATTTCGAAGTAAGTTTATCTTTGATTCATAAATCGAAGTATCTTGTTTCTTTGTTGTTCTTTGATTTCCTAAGTTTGTTGGTTTGCATTTCTTCACTTATTAAGAAAAATCCTCTTAATTGAGGTAATTGAACCAATAAAACACAATCGCTTGATTAGATTTGGTTTTTCAAAGTTAATCTGAGGGAGGAGATTGAAACTTTCTCTGGCACGCTCACACACAATCATTTTCCATTACAAAGAAGTAAAAGAACCAAACACAATTTAATCCAGATACATCATAACCGACATTTTATAAGAAAACATTCATCAATTTTAATAGGGAAGTATCTCTCTGCCAGATTTCGTGGGTTCTGTGCACCTCTGCCGAATTTCGTGGGCTCCATGCACCCCTGCCGGATTTCATGCACGGAGGATTTTGTGGGCTCCATGCACCCATGGCTAGGGACACCAAACGGGTGATCCCTAGAGTTCATTTTATCCAATAATATCATCTCAAAACAATTTGTCTTTCAAAGGTTCCCAAAAGTCTCATTTATTCCAAAAGTTCATCGTTTTTGTCAAAAAGCGTCAACCGACGTGTGTTCAATTCATAAGACTAAGAAATTTGTTAAATCATGTGTCCAAGGGTCAAATTTGAGAATTTAAAGTGAATTTGGTGTTCAAAATGATGGTATAGGTCAAATACATGAAGAAATGGATGATCGAGGACCAAACGGGCATCAAAGGGTGGCCAAAAACCACCCTAAAAATAGAGGACAACCACTGGAAAACAGGGGCAGCAGCTACACTGTCCAGAAAATGACAGATTTTCACCATAAAAGGTGTGAAATTTCAACCCAAATGCAAGTGTGTTGTTTTTGGCTAAAAATTGAATATGTAGAGTAACAATTAGACATCATAGGAGGATAATTCAACCAAAAATTGCATCAAACAACTACTCAAATCATAGATCACAAAATCAAGCTCAAACAATCCATTTATGAGAGCAAATGATGAATTAGATGGATTTGAGCAACAAGAACAAGATATATGATATACATCACATAAATACAACTAGAGGGAGTAGAATTTGTCTTCCTACCTCATGGGTTAAGCTCCAAATGTGTAGAAAATGCAAAACCCTAGGTTATGAAGGCCCCAAACCGAAATGCTTGATCTCCATGAAGAACCATGGTGAACCCAACTCCAATTGACGCGTAGAATGTGAAAATGGCTTTGGTTCTTGAAGTGGTTGAGTGAGGGAGAGTTTTGAGCTTGGAGGAGTTGTTAATGAAGGAGGAGAGAGAGAGAGAGGGAGCCGATCGGGTGGAGAGAGAGGTGAGAGTGAAATGTTTTTAATTTTGCAAATCTTCCCCCACACACTACTAATATAATTTCCTTATTACACTACACACCTAAATGTGACTTGTGTATATAATATGTGACCACAATAGTTATTTTCATAAACCAAACTTAAGTAAAGACTATAATTTGGTATAGTATTTACTTTAATTTATTTATGAAAATAAGAAAGTACCCCCCATTTGGAAACAATGGCCTTTACAAAATTTTGAAATTTTAATCACATCAAAATCTCATCCCCCACTTTTAGTACAAAACCGAAAATGGGCACATTTTTCTTCAAAGAAAATGGGCGAAATATGACTTTGCCTTACTCAAAAATAACTTTCGATTATACCATTTTGATTAGAAAAATTCAAGGAACAATTACCGGCACTTTTTATCGACCAAATCAAAACTTCTCCAAAAAGTGATTTTTTTAAAAAAAATTAATTAAATTTTCTGGGTCTTTACAATACACCTATACGCAATATTATCTACAATCAACATTAAAGGCATGCAAGTGTGTCAAAAAAGAGGAATATAGGTACTCAAATATGTAATGTTGTGTGCCGATCAGTAAACATAAGTATTCAAAACCCCCAAGATGGGGACATGAATAAGTTTCTCCAATAGGACAGCTAAATAAATTCTCTCTTTTATACAGGTTTACATAAAATTAGTAAAATTAATCTTTATGCGAAAAGTGGATTGAGAAGTAAGAGCATCTCCAATCATTCTTCATTCCTTCACATCTTCGATTGGCTATGCAGAAAAAACTGAGCACCAGGGATAAATTGTTAAAATGGTGTGTCATTTTTTGGTGCAACATGTGTTCTGTGTGGTAGTAGTTGCACTAAATCTCATAGTCATTTGTTGTTTCACTCTTCCTATTTTAAAACAATGTGGCTAGAAGTTTTGGGAAAAAATCAGGTGGCTTGGAGCCCTATGTTGTGAGATGATGTAGTTCCATGGTTTATTTTGCATTTGAAGGGGAAGGGCTTCATAAAATCTGTTCACCAACTTTCCTTAGCTGCAGCTTTGTACTAATATCTGGGCTAAAAGGAATGGAAGAATTTTTCAGCAAAAGTTCTTGGACACCTGCTCTTTTAGCTCAAAGATTTTCAATGCTATTAGAGACTCAATGTTGTCATGGAGGAACGTGAAGCCTAAGAGAATAGGGACACTTGTAGATTATGCAATGTGCCTCATGAGATGCTTGATGAGACCAGGGGTGTATACAAGTCAAGCCTCAAGCCAAGCCGAGTAGAGTTTTTCCATGCTCAAGCTATGCTTCCACCAAATCTACTGGGCTCGGGCTCAACTCGAACTCGAGACAAGCCAAGGACCTTAGGCTGGAGCTCAGCTCACCAAAATTTTGAGAGGCTCGAGCTCGGCTCTCATTGCTTGACTAGCGTATCTATGTGTGCGTGGGAGGCCAGGGTTTCTATTTATAAGACTCCGCCTATGAGATTTTGAAAGTTGGGCAATGTGGGACAAGGGAAAACTACTGAAAAGCAAAAGAAGCGTTCAACATCCTTTTGTGCCTTCACTTCAACGAATCCCACATCGGAAAATTATACTTGGAGGCCTTGAATTCCTTCTATAAAAAGCATGCACTGGCTCCCCACTCAAGTGCTTCAGCCAGCTCACACATTGTGGCCCACACAAGGTATACATGTGCTGATCATAAAAGTATATATGTATACATGTGTAAGCATATGCGAACAAATGTACTGGCAAGCTTGCTCAAGTTGAGCATTAGTAAGCACGAGCTCAGCTTGTTTATGAAACGAGCTAAAAATATGGGCTCAAGGTCGTTTGTTTGTTTACCGAAGCAAGCTTGAATGAGCTCTTGGCGAGCCGAGCCGCCTGCCGCTCGCGAATGGCTCGACTTATTTACTACCATACTGCCTCTTGTTCTTGATCTAGCATAGCTTGTTTTGATTGTTTTGTTTTTGGTTTGGGATTGCCTGACAAGGCCTTTTGGTTTCTTCTTCTTGTTTTTGTTTGGTCTTGCATGACAAACTATGATGTATAGCATTTCGCTCTGATGTTTGTATTTTTTGTTTGGTCTTTAAATGGAGAAAGTACCTTTACCGTAAAAAAAAAAACTTTTTTGACTCTATCTTTAAAACAAAACAATTGTTTTTTTTAGGGTAGAGTATATATACTACGGGTACTATAGTCATTTCTTGCAAAAAGTTCACACCATTAGCCTTAAAGTGACGAGAGGGGGAATTACTTTGAAAAGCAAGGGAGGGTAGTGGAAAATTATCTATCTCTATACTTTCTCTCTCTAAAACCTAATTGACTCCTCCTCCTCCTCTTACTCCTCCTGTTCCAGTCTCCTCTCTTCTCCCTCTTTTTTTTTTCTTACTTTTCTATTCTCCTTCTTGCAGGTCTTGGTTTGGTGGTTGATGACGATGGTTGACGGTGTTGTGGTTTTGTTTGAGTGAGGTTGCGGGATCTTTCCTGTGTCTTTCATTCTTTGCGGGTTTGTGCTATGGCATCCAGCACTTCACGGTAGCGTGGGTCATCTTTCTCAACTCCTTCCCCTGAGTTGGCATCGTCTCCTCCCCTCCTCCCTTGTCACCACCAGTTTGTTTTTGTTGCTTTGTCACCTTTTTCACTCCTAGGTGACTTTGGTTCTTGCTTAACGGTGTGGTGGAGCTCTTGCAGCCAATCGTTGGTTCTCTCCCAACAGGTTCGATTCTTGGGTCAATCCGTTTTGCTTAAAGGCGTTGTGGAGGTGTTGGTATGGGGTAGCTGCATTATCTTCTTAGGGTTGGTTGGCTACTATGGAGGTTTAGGGTTTTGCTCTCTTTTGGTTTGGGCTTTACCCCAAATTAGTGGTTTTTTGTGCCTATTGCATTATCAGGGTTTATAGACTTAATGGGTGTTGGGTTTCGGCCCTTTTGTGGGCTCGGTCCCAGTGGATGTGCTCGTTTATTGTATTATCCGGGTTTTTAGACCCTTGGGTGTTGGGTAGCTTTGTCCCATTGGGGTTTCTCGATTGGCTCCTTGCCAACCGTTGTATTAGGTCTCGAATTGTGCGACTCGTGCTTTGTTGCCTTTCCTTGCCCCTATTAGTATTGTTTCTTTTTCAAGATTAATGAAGTTTTTTGCCGTTCAAAAAAAGGGAGGGCAGTGGAATTTTTGAAAATATAGGGGATGTATCTGTATTTATTAGAAACCTCAAGGGAGGTAAGTGAAATTTACCCTTTGAAGAATGTTCTCCATATATTTTTTGCAATAACTGATGCGTAATTCTTAAAATTATAATCCAATATTGACACAATTAGTACCGTTAAAATGATACTGACAAAATCTTCAAAATAAGACCAATCTTGAATTTGTTTGGTAAATGTTAAAAAATTGATATTTCAAATTTTAGAGGGAAAACGGGGGATGATTGAGTGTTGAGTGTGTTTTTCTAAAAATGAAGATATAATGGAGAAATGTTAATGGAGTACGAGTGAACAAAGTGGCAATCTTCAAATCCATTTTTTTGAATAATACTGATAATTTGATCCTTCTAATTCTAAATGAGGAATGGGGTTGGAAATGCTCTAACGAAAGTTTAGCAATTTAAAAACCATAAGAAAGACAAGAAAATGAGTGCATAAAACAAAAATTAGAAGCAACTGAAAATATAATACAAGACGTTTGGCCACGCGCAACGAGGGGCGAATTTAAAGGAAAGGAAGTGAAAATTCTTCTATTGAGATTAAGGCCTTGTTTGTTTTAATAAAGCGACTTGGCATATCTTTTTGTCCTTATTCATTTTATTTTATTTTTTGCATTTGTCAGTTTCGGATCAAATTTGTATATATTATTAGTTAGTCTCAAAGAGAGGAATAGAAAAAAGTAGAAAATTTATGATTGAACTCAACATTTTTTGATTAAAGATAAAAACAAGTCTAGATACAGATTTTTTGACTTATTTTTGTTTTAATTAGTGACTTATTTAAGGCAAATGAGACCTTATCCATAATGAAATCTGGGATGTGAAGGTGAAATGAGTGATAAGGAAATTAGTGCGACAAATTTTTTTCTCTTCTTGGCAGGCCTTTATAATAATAATAATAATAATAATAATAATAATACTTTCTCCATCTCATAAAGTTTGATTACTACGAAACTAAGTGTAATTTTTAAGCTAAAAAATAACGTGCTTACGAAAATAATTTTTTAGTCAATGTGGATCTTGTTTGATAGATTTTATCGAGAACTTTAATAAGATGCAAAAAAAATTCAAAAATTATTTTGGTAAATTGTTGTGTTTGGTTAGATAGTTTAGTTTCATTTTGATAATGTCAGCAGGTGTGATGAGTTGAGAGATAGAGAGAGAAATGAGAAAAATGATAATGTCATCAAAATTAAAACTAAAACTATAGAGAAACGAACAAGGCCATTATTTTTTAGTTTGAAAATTACACGTAATTTTGTAGTGATCAAATTTTATAAGTAAAAGGGAGTCATAATAATAATAATAATAATAATAATAATAATAATAATAATAATAATAATAATAATACAGTAGATACTAACATATACAGTACGTAAATATATTAAGGTTGTGTTTGGTTTGAGTTTTGAATTTTTGATTTTTGTAATAATTAGAGGGAGAAATATGAATAATAATTAAAAAATAAGTATTAATGATCAGAAATGGATAAAAAAATAAAAATAATATTTGTAAATAAGAATAATAATTAAATAAATCGATTTTTAAGAACCAAACTAAACATGGCCTAAAGGAAACGAGGAATCAAAAGAAAAGGGCAAGAAGAAGGCTGCACTTGGAAACAGAAAGGACGTTCCGGTTGTGCAATTGAGATGATGAGAATTTGGTGAGAGGGAGAGAGAGAGACAGATCCTCGAGTACCACCTTCTCTCTCTACAGGAAAGCAAAGAGAGAGAGAGAATGAAGAAAAGGAAAAGAAGGAAAATGAGAAAATTTTGGGGAAGTGCGAGGGAAGCAAGGAGAATGGGGGCATGCGTCCTGGAAGTGCCACGTGGCGATATGCCACTGGCTGTGTGCTTTTCTCCCCGGGGATCCCACCTGCTGCCATGTCACTGTTAACCCCGTCCTATCACCCCGGCGTATCCGTATACTACGCCTCTCTCTCTCTCTCTCCAACTCTCTCTCCTCTCGATTTATTTTATTTGTCTCCTGCCCTCCCCCGCTCTCTCTCTCTCTCTCTCTCTCTCTCTCGTATCTCTTATGTACCCAGCTGCTTCTGTGCCCTAATCTACCCTTCTTCTCGACACCCCTTGTGTATCTTTAATCTGATGGTGTTTTGATCCCTTGAAAAGATTGGTATGATTCTATCTCCATCTTTTTGCTGTTGTTTGTGTGTTTTTCACTCATCTGTTGGTGGGTTTTTGGTGGGTTTTCAGTTTTTGGCCAATTTCAGCTGATTCATGCAAATGTTTAACTTGATTGCTGTTGACTGTTGTGCTATTAGTTTGAAATTTGATTTTTTTTGGCAGTGTGGGAATTGGGTTTTGGACTTGCTTGTGTGAGGAGGAGTTGCTGAAATGGGGCTTGGGTTGCGCTTGTGTATCGTAATATTATGGTGTTTTGAGCCCTTAAAAAGATTGGTATGCTTCTATCTCCATCTTAGTACTGTTCTTTTGTGTCTTTTCATTCGTCTGTTTGGTGGGTTTTTGATGGGTTTCCAGTTCTGGCCATTTCAGCTGATTCTTGTGTGCTCGTGTGTTGGCTGTCATGCAAACGTGTCTTGATTGGTTAAAGATTTGGGGGTTGCACTGCTCTTGATTCTTTCCTTATGTGCGTCCACATTACTTATAAAAAAGGGCTTCATGGTTTTTGGGTTCCTGTAACAACAATGTTTTGTTCTGCTAGATATTCTTTGGTATTTGCATGCTTGAAATGGTACTGGTTTGCAAATGTGGACTGGGGACTTGACAAACCCCTTAAGGACTCCGATATTCCAAAGGTTAGGCCAAGTCATGGCTAGTGGGAAGAACCCATAGGCTAGTCTCGTCGAGTAGGGTCAATGGGAGAGGACGCGTGATCTTGTGAATTGTGTTCTTACTTACATAAGTGAGCGGTTTCTTTTTGAACTTATGTTATAGCTTACAAAATTATGTTAGGTGTTGGTCAATGAAGTAGAAAGTTTGTGGATTTAATTGATTGCATATTAAGTATTGAAGAGCTGTAGAATGAAACATGGTTAGAATTGCCTCTTTATTTTCTTTTCTTTTTTTTAAAAATGTTTTCATTTTTTGGTGATTGGCTTGCTTTTGATGTTTGACTTGTGAATTCTCATGCAGCTTCTTTCTACATATAGTATGTTTCTTTTTTGCCTCAATGGTTGGCTTGTTCCAGTTAAAACTCTAGCTGGCTTGTTCTGGTTAAACCTCCAGCTGGCTGACGACAAAATGTTTGTAGTTCCCATCATAACCTGATTATTCGCATGCTCATGATTTTCATTTTTTCTATAGAACCAATGCTCCTGTGCGACAAAGGTCACTGTGCACTTTTTGTAACTTCTAACTTGAATTCATTCTTTAATTTGATTTTGAGTTGCAATGGATTTGCAAATGCTTCTGTAATATCACAGTTGTCAGTGTGCCTCTGTCATTGCAATTATACCCTTTGATGTTGTGAAAGTTTTTTTTTATTTAATCGGTGGATACTCTCCTTGTTTGTATAAGTTAATGTGTGTCACTTTTCATGTTTTGATGGTTTCCTACAAAACTAGTTAATCTTAGTCACACGTCTTGTGCAAGGTGTTCAATTTCCCTTGCATGGTAACATTGATTCATCCAACCACTTGGAGTAATGAATTTGATTGGTTTTCACATAATCAAAAGGTGTGGGTATTTTGAAGTAATTACATTGTTGAGCTTGTTTATCATAGTTTACTAACTCTTTTTTTTTTGTTATGATGGTTCAGTAAGCTTCAATTATAGTAAATCTTTTTGCTTGTTTTGAGAAAGCAAAGATTCAATGCAAAATATGGGCTAATTATGACAAATGATACCATTACAAAGCGATGTGTAACTTAGATTCCCTTTATAAGTTTGTTTGTGGCGGTATTTTCCTTGAGTAATTCTTTGTCACTTTATAGATCTTAGTTCTTACCTTACGGGGGCACGCATTTTATTTAGTGGGTAAACAAGTGGATAGTATATTGACCTTTGGAAACCACCTTCCCCATCGCCTGACACGAGCAGCTTTTGTCATTATCTATCAGCGCTATCTTTTAGAACTGAGGAAAAAAATATCATCGCTACTCATTGACACAAAGCAATAACGAAATGAAAGCTACAGTTAGCCCCTGCCTCCAATGGACGAAACCCACAACTGTTACTCATGAAATTGGACCTTACCAAACGCACCGCCATCTCCCCAATCCCCATATGAAACCCACCGCCATATAGTTCATAGCAACAATTGTTATCCATTGATCCCAATTGGCATCTGTCAAACCTAAAGTTTATGAATCAATATCAATTTTTTTCATTCTGTTGGATATGTTGGAGATTCTGAGTTTTGTGATGCCGATATCATGTACCGTGTGAGTTGCCATTGAAGGAGACTAAAGACGATGGCTAGTTTGGGTTTTATAGATGGAGAAGTGAAGACTGACATAAAAAATTATGGTCAATTGTGGAGTTGTGGGGACTCTCCGAAGGAAATGTGCACGGCTACATCAGATTTACAGAGGAAGGGGCATAAAAAGTTTGGGGATTGACATGATCTGTTGAAAAATGAGAAGAAGAAAAGATGGGCGCGCGATGATGATTTGGTTTTCTAGAGGGAGAACACCAAACAGTATAGGATTGCCATAGACTGGTCTCTGCCTTAGGGTAATTGCGTCATTTTCTTATGTTGATCGTGGTAGTAAACTTTCTTATCGTGGCATTATCGCCACCCATTTCATATTATGAAATCTATTTAGCGAATATATATGCCATGACCACAAGTGATGTTTACAATGTGCGGTTATGTTGCCTTTTTTTTAATTAGAGGCTACTTTCTATTCACTATCTCAATTACCAACAGCTTATGCACGGTGGTAGTAACAAAATGTGAAGAAATCTGAGGTTCTCCTTCATCTTGATTTGTGAACTCCTTTGACTTCTGAAGTTCCTACTCTCAGGGATACTAGCAAATGTACTACCCTGGAGCAAAAGATGAAGGAAAACGGTGCAAAAACCAGTAGAATACTTAACGGAAACTGGGTTGCGAAAGGCAAAAGGAGAAAACTTTCTGGCGGTATAGACACATCCAATGGTAAGGAAGGAAGTTCCATAGCCTCAGATCCAACAAGTACTTCATCTAAACGCAGGTTGAAGAATGAAACAAGTTCTGCCCGTTCTTCCAGCAAGAAGAAAGGAAATGATGGGGTACGTTATCTTCTTCTTTTCTTTGTTGTTTTGTCCTTTATATTGTCTGCTATTTTTTTGTAGGTTGTATTTTTGTTTAGTTGTAATCTCAAAAAACTGCAAATGTGTTCTTTAAGTCTGACAATCCTTCAATTGCTTCCTTCTTGGAAAATAATCTCTCCCCGCTTTAGCATTAATGCCAGCTTTTATGGCTATTAGTTGTATGGTTAATCTATTTTCCTTAAGGTAGGATCACACTTCTTCCAATCTTCTGAACAACAGTGACTATAAACTTATATTTGTAGAGGCACCAATTGTCTGAAAAACTTGAACTCATAAGAAATGTGTTCGACAAGGATTATCAAGTTTTACAACACCACCTGTGCTACACGGGTTCAAAGGAGCAAGTATTGCTCATGAAGATGTAAACATCTATGGATCGAGCAAAATAGAATGCAAAGGGAGAAACATAATGCAAATGGGAAATGAAAGGAAAAAGAGAAACTGAAAACCAAGACCTTCTAGAAACCAAAGTTCTGATACATCTTGAGTTGCCTGTTGTGGAAATGTGCGTAGCAATTTATATCAAGCTGTCCAATAGCATTAGCCTTAGATCGAAAGTGCATGTGATGGTCTGTTCATTTGTATCCCTGTTGTTTATTGAATCTTGACAAAATTTTAAGCTTTTACAAGCTGGCTCCTCATCTTCTCTTATGGTTTTATTTCCAGTACTATTATGAATGTGTGGTCTGCGATCTTGGTGGAAATCTGCTTTGTTGTGAGGGCTGTCCCAGAACCTACCACCTTCAGTGCCTTAATCCTCCTCTTAAGGTAATGTCAATTTGTATCCTGACATTGACGTGTTCCACTTTCCAGTAATTTTTCTTTTTTAGGGCCTTCTTATTGCTTGCTTACTTTTGTTTTGTCACTTAATTCATGACCCAAAGCGCATTCCAAGCGGGAAGTGGAAATGTCCAAACTGCTGTCAGAAAAATGTTTCGAATGCTCCCCTTGATCATCTGGATTCCTCCCCAAAACCGACGGTGGCAAAATTTATCCTCAGAAAATCTAAGGATGCAATTAAACCATCAGCTGACAATGTCTCGCAAATTTTTGGAACCTCCATCCTTGGAAAGAAAAGATCAAAGAGCAAAAGGAAATCATCCTTGTCTCAGGGAGTAGAGTCTTTGGAGAAGCATGCCAATGCATCTGCAGGGCCTAGCCAGATATCCCATGGTGGGACAGAAGAAGGTAATTTAACTTCTGTAAATGTTGATGATGAGAGGAAACCTGAGTCTTCTCCAATAGACAAACCAGGGAAAAAGAAGTCGATTTCTCCTGCTGTGGAAGTCTCTCAATTGAAGACTACTGATTCTAAGTCAAATAATGATGAAGCTCCTGAGAGGGAAGCTGACATTTCCTACGATAATGGGGAAAAAGTTGTGCCTGTTTCAACAGCAGATACTAAAAGGGACAGGAAAAGAAAGCGGAAGACTCCTATCAGTGTTATTCAGAAGAAGCCTAGGACTAATGAAGGTAAATGCACTGTGGTTACTTCTCATAAACATGGTTCCAAAGCAAGAACTAGAAAATTGCACAAAAAACATGATAGTGCTGACCACGGGGCTTCTGCATCTGGGTCAAAGGAGGATTCTCAAACCAAGACTGCCGATATCGAGCTAAAAAATGAGGTATCATTTTTTTGTTTATTTCTTTCGGTGCTCTTTTTAAACAAAAAATCGGCCACAATCTATATATATACGTATAGAGTTTCATGTATGCCAGACCTTCGATTGTTGGTCAATTTTTAATGTGCTACGTTTGGAGGTTTTTTCGAGCTTCATTTTTTTTTTTTAATCGGCAAAAGTCAGTAATGTTAGAAAAGCTAGATTAGCACCTCAGAAGAGGAGTTGAACTCCTGACCTCCTATCTCCAGGCACCTGAGTGAACTACTGATGCCATTGGGCCAAAGGCCTCTTGGCATTTTTCCAATCACCATTTGGCTTGCCTTCTGGTTAGTTCCTAATTCTCTGGTTGAATATTTTTGTTGTACCCATAGATTATTTTTGTCAAGTGTTTATAGCAACCGTAGCAGGAAAATGGATGACAGGAACGGAAAGATGTTTCCTTTTTCTGGATAATTAGAGGACATGATATGTTACTCCCTGTTTGCAAGCATTCAATTTTAATGATGTGTGATATTAGAATATAGTATTTCAAACTAGAGGGTCTACCTTAAATATAAGATGAAGAAATGAGTACCATTCTCTATGTGAAGGTTGCAGCAATGCAGAATGTTCTAATTCTTCTGTGGAAATGCTCGATAGTCAGCTCCCTGACCCCTGTGAAAAGCCAAACCCCAATCTTTACTCCTGAAGGTCAATTGAGAGGGTAATTTTTTAGTGTTGAAGAGAGACGTCATCACTGTACGCATTGAGGAGAGTGAGTAATGGGTAAACGACTGTAAATATTTTAAGAATACATGGATCAAAACTTGCAATGGGGAGTGTAGAAATGAGTGTGAGGTTCACCGACTAGAAAGGTAATTCAACAAACTATGCCAAAGATGAACTGTCATGACCCAACCTGATTACCTAGGGTGCGTGTCTGGCCAACTATGAAGCACCGACACTTCTAGAGGTAGGCACTAAGTTGCACGAAGCTGGGGCAGGAGCGGGGGAGCGGAGATACCTAGAAGCTCCCGAGGTTGACAGTGCCTAAGTATATTTTAAATATTTTTTAACAATTTTTTATACTTCAAAGGAGGGGGTTAATAAAGTCTATTTTCAAAAAATAAATGAGACTTGTAAACTTTATTGGGCCACCATAGTTATCCTGATCCAATACCTTTTCATCAATAGCCCAGTTATTTATACATCAGAGTTGTAAAATGGATACAGCTGGTATTGCTGCAGTTAATTATCTCCCAACAAGAAATACAGTGGTACTCATTTATAAAGCTGGTATTGCTGTTTCTAGCCCATTTCTCAAAGACCCATCAAATTGAGACTCTGTGTGTGTGTGTGTGTGCGTGCGCGCAAGCAAATCGCACCCGTCTCCAACAATTACAGTCACCAAATCGTTTCTCTTCCACGGACTCTGATTATTACACTATCCAGTCGTCTCTCTACCATGGTCTGTCCGACAAAATCGTCTTTATCCATCGTTGGAAGTAAATGACGACGGCGTACAGAGTCGATCAGAGCTCTGGCGATCGAAGCCCAACCGAAAGCTCCCATCTCCCTTAGGAGTGCGATCCCATCTCAAGAGGAACGCACTAACACATTTTTGATGATGTGTGTATATTTTGGACCAAATATTTATTTTTTTTATTGGCAACCAATGCCTTGTTTCCCATTTGATTTTAGCAAATGAATAAAACATTATCATTTGCTAAAATCAACCCACTTGATTTTATGGATTCCCATAAATCAAATGGAAACAAGGCCCAAGTACCTTACTTTCTAAACCAATTGATTTTAGTATTCTCTTTATTGTAATCACTTGTGTTTTTTTCCCTCCCTCAGTATGACCTTTTGTTATCATAATTTTTATAGATTTCAAATTTGATGTGTTTTATATCACACATGCAAACTTTAATCTGCAGAATTAATGTTGTATTGGGCCTAATTATGCGCACAACCTTCACTAATATTATATTCATACCGGAATGGCATACATAGATCATTGATCTTGTAGCATTGATGAGAACAGAAGTTGTAGTTGGAGGGAAGAAAGTAGTAAGGATATGTTAAGCTGGAGAGGCACATATTACTTTTGCTGCATTATGTTTTAGTGATTGCTAGTATTTGTACATCTATACGCAAGGCTTTGCAGCAAATAGGAAGGATATGTTTTTTAGGGAAGGACTTCACTGTTCCATGTTCGCTCTGGTCCTTTAACTTGTCATTTATGGAAGGACTTTGCTGATCCAACTTAAAAGCAACATTGTTTGGAACATGATTGTAGATAAATGAGTGAGATTCATGGTGGTTAGGGTTTGTTTATTCTATTGGCATGCTGGAAAGTTTGTTTTTCCTTTATGTCCAAATAACAAGTCTGGCGCCCTTAAAGTTTTTGTAATACCTCTGCACCGTTGACTCCCCCGTTGAATTTTGTCTATATGCTACTCCAGTATGGTACATGTGTAGTAGAGGAAGATACCTTGGGGCTCTGAGTTTATGCTTTCGTAGTTTTTGAGTAATCTCTTAACGTCACACCTCCCATTCCATTACTCGTTGGATGCATAGACCTCTGAATTGTGCAAGGGTTGCTGTCAATTGATGACTCTCTCTCCCCTTGTTTTTTTTTTTTGCAAGGTTAGGTTCTCTTTGTTTTCCGTTTGACTTTTCTTGGTAATTGTGGAAAATTCAGAATGAATACACTACTTTGCAATCTTCCATAGAGTTCAAGAAGACTGCCTGAGGATACAATGTTACCCCTCTTGTTTGTTTTTTCATTTTCATGTTCCTTTACCAACAGTTTCTTCATTCAGTAGAGTAATAAGCTTTAGATTTGTAAGTTTGTTAATTTCATCACATGTATGAGTCAGATTTTTGTCTCACGGGATGGAGATTGGAGGAGGGGTGACATGTTAGTTAGGAAATGGCCATGTGTGAGTCAGGTGCTAGTTTCTTTTTTTGGGTCTTTTACAGTCATAGGTTCCTTCTCCAAGCTTATTTTGTTATCGTATGAATTTCACAGTTATGTCTAATTTACACTATTTTTTAATCAATACCCCAGGTTGCTGAACAAGTGGGAGAGCTGTCTGAGGAATTCCAAGAAGCAGGAAAAAGTGTGGACAGAGCAGCGACACATTTAGGTCAAATTAATGATGAAGTTCAACAGGTAGAAGACGAATATTTGTGGTCGTATCTTTAGATTTAATTGTACTGTGTTGTTACAGTCAGAATCTGTTTTGCCCGTTAGTTTTTTTCCTGAGATGTCATAAGTATGATGTCATTCTAGCTAATGTTACCTCATTGTAAAATTATGTATGTGACAGGTTGATCGGGTCTTGGGGCGTCGATTGCAACTTAATGACAGGAACTCATGTCAGACGTCGGCAATGGTTGCTAGTGACTTGCCTTCAGAAGTTTTATCACTTCCGGATAACCAAAATACCCTACCAAAAGGAAATCCCCATGGTGATTCTAACTTAAATGGGGGAGCTGCTGAAAGTTTTAAAGAGGACTGTCCAAATAACATCAGCCATTCTGATGGGGACAAAAGCGTTAAAAATGGCATGGGAGTGGAAAAGTTACATGTATATAGAAGATCATCGTTGAAAGAATATAGACAAGGGAAGGGCGTGGATTCATTGAGGAGAGATGCTAATGGTTCCAATTCTACCGTTGTAAATGAGAAAAATCATGTTGGCACAGCTGTGAGAGTGGGTGTCTTGGAGAAAACTGAGAAGATTTCTACTGGAGAACATGAAGATAGCAAAGAAGATGGTGATGTGTCTGTTTCACATGGAACTAGGGACACAAAGGAGGCAAACATGGAAATGACAACTGATAAGAGTCCTCTCAATATAAGCCGTGCATCTGTCTTAGCTGAATCGCCATCCTCTGATGGATTAGCAATCTCATATGAATTTCTAGTCAAGTGGGTAGGGAAATCCCATATTCATAACACTTGGGTTTCTGAATCTCAGCTGAAAGCTCTGGCAAAGAGAAAGCTAGATAATTATAAGGCAAAGTATGGAACTGCCGTGATAAATATCTGCGAGGCACGGTGGAAGCTGCCTCAGAGGGTGATTGCTCTTCGTTCCTCTAAAGGTGGTCCAGGTGAAGCTTTTATAAAATGGACCGGTCTTCCTTACGATGAATGTACTTGGGAAAGAATAGATGAACCCGTGATTGCAAAATCGTCTCATCTTATTGATCTATTCAACCTTTTTGAATCCCAAACATTGGGAAAAGATTCTAGGAAGAGTGATACACCATGGGGAAAGGTTGATTGTCAACAAAATGAGTTAGTTACTCTGACTGAGCAACCTAAGGAGCTGAAAGGAGGTGAATTGTTTCCGCATCAGCTAGAAGCGCTGAATTGGTTGCGTAAATGCTGGCTCAAATCCAAAAATGTAATACTTGCTGATGAGATGGGTCTTGGGAAGACAGTTTCAGCTGCTGCTTTTTTATCATCATTATATTTTGAGTTCAAAGCTACTTTGCCTTGTTTAGTTTTGGTCCCTCTTTCTACAATGCCTAATTGGATGTCTGAGTTTTCACTATGGGCTCCTAATCTCAATGTTGTGGAATATCATGGATGTGCAAAAGCAAGAGCTATAGTTCGCCAATATGAGTGGCATGGTAATAATCCAAGTGGGTTGAATAAGAAAACTGCTTCTTATAAATTCCATGTTCTTTTAACTACCTATGAAATGGTACTTGCCGATTCCACTCACCTACGCGCAGTTCCATGGGAAGTTCTTGTTGTTGACGAGGGTCATCGCTTGAAGAACTCAGGCAGTAAGCTTTTCAGCTTGCTCAATACCTTTTCTTTCCAACATCGCATATTGTTAACCGGTACTCCTCTTCAAAACAACTTAGGTGAAATGTATAACTTGCTTAATTTCTTGCAACCTGCTTCGTTTCCTTCTCTATCATCATTTGAGGAGAAGTTTAATGATCTCACCACTGCTGAAAAAGTAGAGGAACTGAAAAAACTTGTCGCTCCACATATGCTTCGGAGGCTTAAAAAAGATGCCATGAAGAATATACCCCCTAAGACTGAACGAATGGTTCCTGTCGAGTTGTCATCCATCCAAGCGGAATATTATCGCGCAATGCTAACTAAGAACTATCAGATTTTGCGCAACATAGGAAAAGGAGTCCCACAGCAGTCAATGCTGAACATTGTGATGCAGTTACGAAAAGTTTGCAACCATCCATATCTGATACCGGGTACTGAACCTGATTCTGGACCCTTAGAATTCCTTCACGAAATGAGGATAAAAGCTTCTGCTAAGTTGACCTTGTTGCATTCCATGCTTAAGGTGTTGCATAGGGAAGGCCACAGGGTCCTTATATTTTCACAAATGACAAAGCTTCTTGATATTCTGGAGGATTATTTGGCCATTGAATTTGGGCCCAAAACATTTGAGAGAGTGGATGGCTCTGTTTCTGTGGCCGATCGTCAAACGGCAATTGCACGTTTTAATCAAGACAAGAGCAAATTTGTATTCTTGTTATCAACACGATCGTGCGGTCTAGGGATCAATTTGGCAACTGCTGACACTGTCATCATCTATGATTCTGACTTCAACCCACATGCAGATATCCAAGCAATGAACCGGGCACACCGAATCGGACAATCAAATAGGCTTCTGGTGTACAGGCTTGTAGTTCGTGCCAGTGTTGAAGAACGAATACTGCAGCTTGCAAAGAAGAAACTGATGCTTGATCAGCTTTTTGTTAACAAGTCTGGATCACAAAAGGAGGTGGAAGATATCCTACGATGGGGAACTGAGGAACTTTTTAATGACCCTTCCAGTGTCAGTGGTAAAGACATTAGTGAAAATCATGGCAACAAGGATGAAGTAGTTGCAAATGTAGAACATAAACACCGGAGAAGAGGTGGTGGCTTGGGAGATGTGTACAAAGATAAATGTACGGATGGCAGCGGGAAGATCATTTGGGATGAAAATGCCATCCTGAAATTGCTTGACCGCTCAAACCTGCACTCTGGTTCGCCTGATAGTGCTGACGGAGATTTGGAGAATGATATGCTTGGCTCAGTAAAGGTGAAACACCAGTCTTTCCACATACTATTTACAGCCTGTTACACATTTTGTCGATGGCACTTAATCCTAGTACTTTTTGCAACCTAATTTTTGATGCATTTTTTTTGTTGTTGGTGTTTTGGGTAATTTTGCTTGAAATAGAAAAAAAAAAAGGATAACCGAATGTACATCCTACAAGGGGCATACCCCATGGAGGAAACAAGAAGAAAAGAAAAATCTAAAAGAAAACTAAGGTGCCAAATGGCTACATTTGGGAATGATATTCCGAACACGAGAAATGCTTTCGGGATGTTTCTAATTCATCTAACAGAGGGAGAAGTAAAATTTACAATTGGATGAAACGAGGTCACAAAAAGACTAATCAGCTAAGTGAGCCGAGCATAGCTCACATCCACCTTCAAAACTTTGAAATCATCTAGTTATGGGCCATTGAATGAAATAGTATACGAGCAATTGAGTGGGACTTAGGCGCATGGAATTTCACTATACATCCACCTTCAAAACTTTGAAACCATCTAGTTTTGGGCCATTGAATGAAATAGCATACGAGCAATTGAGTGGGACTTAGGCACATGGAATTCACTATACAGAACCCATATACCAACTTGGGAACTTAGATGCTAGATGACAACCCCCTCTGGAATAGGTAACCCAACATAGTGGGATCAAATTGTGTATTTTCTAAACCATATTGTTACAACCTGCAACAATATGACTTGGGAAATACACACCAGTAGGTACTCCACGTCACATAAGTAGTACCCAGAATTAACAACAGGTATCAAGTAGCTATTTTGTTAATTTTTGGAATTGAACGGCTTACTGCATAACCATTTTCCCTGGATTTCCTAAATTTCATGGATAGATGCCTCTTTTCTTCTCGCTGGTCAAGCCGTTGTAGACTGTTAATTCTGCATTTTTTAAAAAAAATTGTTTTTCTTTCTTTGCTTCTTGGTTCTTGTCTTTCATAATCATGCTTGGCATGTTTACCTCAGAATGCTAGTTTGCTTGACTAGGGCTTACACCTTGTGATGTTCTTCAGGATATCTTTGCCTTTTGCTATTTTTAAGATATCTTACTCTGTTCGGTTTCTGCTTTCAGTTAGGAGCTTTCAGTTTTTTTTTTTTATAGCAGTTTTGATCTGTTTGGTTATCCCCCTCTAGTTATCTTGCAGATAGATAGTCTGAAACCACCAGAATCCTAAGTGAATTGATAGCAAGACACTACGTATTCCTCACCTGAAACTTGAGTTGTCAAATAATTCCATTCACACCATCAGTTTTCTGATTGGGGAGAAGTATGTGCCCCGCTATCTTCATTTTCAGTTGATTTCTGATCATTAGAAAGAATGTTGCTCTAGTTTTTACCCTTCGCATATCCATTATGTTCGACTACTGATAAATTAGGGACCATGCCGAGGGGCACAACCAATATGCAACAAGACAAAAGGGAACACAAAAACCTAAAAAAGGAACCAAAATAACATAGGAAAACCCAAACCAGCGACATGACACTTCCTCCGCTATGTAGCACTGACACGGACATTCCAACATGCAAATTTCAAAAAATTGGAGGACATGTTGGTGATACATTTTTAAAAATATTAATTATTTCATTATACGGATAAAAAAGGCTCTATTTATACATATGTACCTTAAAATATTATTTATCCTCACATCATCATTCACAAAATTATTCTAACAAAAAGCTATCTACGTGTCTCTATAATTAATAAACCATCATATATACTCCCTCCTTCCGGATTTGTTTGTCCCTCGTTCTATTGCAACAGGATAAAAAAATTAGTTATATCTTTAAATTGGTAAGTAATTATATGTCCAATATGGATCTTGTTTGATAGATCTCGATTAGTTCTATAAGACAATGTTTTTAAAATAACATAAAATGTTATAAATTATAAGATATAATTATTTGAAAAGTGGCATGAAGTCCCAAAATGGACTAACAAATCCGGATGGAGGGAGTAATACACAAAACAAACCAAGCTTTAACAAGTGTCCACTAGTTCGTTTAACACCACCGACATGTATTGCGAGTGTCCAGAGCATTTTTTAGAGTGTCCCCAAAGTGTTCAAGCTAAAAACATTGAGAAAAACTACGACACTTCGGGTTTGAGTGTCGGACATGTGTCCAAAGAGTGTTTGGAGACGGTGTCTGAGACCTCGATACATTGCCTCTGATGAAGTGTCCTTGCTACATAGCTTCATCTTCTTATAACAATGTTTCCTGACAGACTTTCCAATTGAAACTGTTGAAGTAGTAACTCAATGCTTGGTCCTAAACTCCACCCTGATAAACCTAAGGGTTCAGATTGAATAAAAATGTACCAACAGCTTGTGGGGCCCACTTTTGGGTCCCACGCGAATGATCCAAACCGTTCATACCAATTGTAACAACCCGCCCCTGCCTTGCACAATATTGTCTGCTTTGGCTGCCCTAGCTCCTTGGACTTCCCAATAGGTCACCCATCCTTGGATTGCTCCAGGGTGAGCATGCTCAACTGTGAAGTTCCAACGAGCTTTGATGCCCGCACGGCTTTAAAAGGCCTTTTGCAAGTTAGGGCATGATCTATTATCTTATATTATAGAACTCTGTTGCATCCAGGTGGGTCCAAGTGGGTCTTGGGCTATCACATTCTCCCCACCTTATGATGCAAAGTCCTCGTTGCATATTGGCCCAACAACCTTCCCCTAGCAAGTATAACACTTAGTTCTGCATACCTCGTAGTCCGGGGTTGTGCTCTGATACCAACTCTATCTTCATTTTGCTTCCATGACCTCTATAGTGAAATTTTGTTTCCTTTCTTATTGGGTTGATCCTAATAGTGAAGTCTGAGAAATTTCACTATTTCAAACCTTATTGTTTGTTTAGAGTTGTGATTCCAAATAATACCCCATTAGAATCCCACCCCACTGATGCAATCACCCGGCTTTAAGAATTCTAGCGGTCTTGCACAAATTAAAATTAATGAACGGTTCGAATCATTCACGTGGGACCCAAAAGTGGGCCCCACAAGCCATCAGTACATCTTCTGTACCTATTCAATCTGTACCCTTAGTCGGGTCCACTGCATGCTAAGCTCTTCCCAATATGCTGAAAAGATCATTATTTCCATAATCGACTTACCGTTTTGAGACGAATTGACCCCATTTTCTTATCAGCTGCCCTTCATCATCTATACCCTCTTTACCGCATGACCAATCAATTCTTGGCTCAAACTCTTGCCCTTGTCGGTAGTAAGTGAAAAGGTCTTGCCAATACAATAGAACCGGTCTAATCTCCTGAGTAAAAGAGAGCCAACTCCATCATAATCAGCTGACAAACTTTGGACTATTTGATGCAAAACCTTGCCCATTATTGACCCCGAAACACATGTGTGGCCTCAATTCATCGATTACACTGCTAATTCATCTTCCATACTACTGCTGTATTTCCTTCTGTTGGTAGTGTGTGAATTATTGTTCATCATAGTGAAACACCCCAGCACCCCGTGGAGTACGATTAAGCAATCAGCTTGAGTCGGAACCACGTAAAAATCTCTGTGTCTTGTTCTTTCTTGTTTCTCATTGTTTTCTGTTCTTGGTTTGTTCTTCGATTGTGTGTGTTTGTCTGTGGGTTTCAAGCGCGCGAATCCCCAACAACTGGTATCAGAGCTCCGGGTTAGGAGGTCAAGGGTTACACAATGGCTGAAGACAAAGTCAAGATCGAGAAGTTCAATGGTACGAACTATGCGTTCTGGAAGATGCAGATGGAGGATATTCTGTATCAGAAGGATCTGTATCTCCCCATCGATGGCAAGAAGCCAGACGAGATGAAGCAAGCGGACTGGGATGTTCTAGATCGCAAAAAAGCCTGTGGACTTTGTCGCGATTAAGCCTCAAGGCCCGTCGATTCGTTGAACATCGCCAAAGAAAAGACTACTGAGCAGATTTGTTCAAAGCCCTAGAAAAGATGTAAATGAAAAGCCTTCTAATAATAAGGTATATCTTATGAAAAAGTTGTTTAACCTAAAGATGCCTGAAAACTCTATTGTTGCTAAACACTTAAATGAATTCAATACGGTCACGAATCAGTTAGAATCCGTGGGTATTGATTTCGATGATGAGATCAGGGCTCTTGTTCTATTATCTAGTTTGCCAGAAAGTTGGAACGGACTTGTTGTGGCAGTGAGCAATTCCTCCGGGTCTGCAAAGATAAAATTGGAGGATGTTGCAGGGTTGATATTAGGAGAAGAGGCTCGGAGAAGAGCATCGGGTGAGGATGTTGCTTCAGGTTCAGCATTGAGTACAGAGGAAAGAGGCAGACCTGTGAATAGGGGTGGCAACAACAAGGGCAAGAGAAGATCGGCGTCCAGGAATAGGGGCCGGAGTAAATCTCGTGGAGGAGATGAGGGTCATTTGGAACTGTGGGTCGGCGGGCACTTTGGAAGTGAGACCAAGGCACCAAGAAAGCAAAGAATGCGGCGGAACAATCAAGGAGGTAAAAATACTGTTAATATTTCTGATGAGTCGGATAATGATGCTTTGATTTGTTCATTGGATTCTCGCAGTGAGTCTTGGATTGTAGACTCTGGAGCTTCATTCCATGCTACTCCACGCATGGATGTGTTACATAACTATGTGCAGGGAAATTTCGGCAAAGTGTATTTGGGCGATGATGAAGCCTGCAATATAGTTGGGAAAGGAGATGTGCGATTACTTTCGCATGGATGGGGCGGTTACGAAATTGAAGGATGTTAGACATGTGCCTAGTCTAACACGGAATCTTATTTCAGTGGGTCAGTTGTCAGAGGGTGGAGTTGTCACATCGTTTACATCAGACGCTTGGAAGATGAGCAAGGGGGCCTTGATTCTTGCTCGTGGTAAAAAGGAAGGAACTCTATATGTATCTACGGGTACTTATAGTAGCATCGCGGTGACAGCATCAGGGATTGATTGCGCTACGTGGCATCGTAGGCTGGGTCACATGAGCGAAAAGGGGATGAAAGTAATGTTGTCGAAGGGGAAATTGCCGGGTTGTAAGTCGCTGGATTTGGACTTCTGTGAGGATTGTGTTCTCGGGAAACAGAAGAAGGTCAGCTTTACAAAGATGGCAAGGACCTTGAAAACGGAGAAGCTGGAGCTGGTTCATACTGATGTGTGGGGTCCATCAAAGGTACCCTCTATTGGTGGCTCGCGTTATTTTGTTACTTTTATTGATGATTCCACTAGAAAATTATGGGTTTATTTTCTTAAGCGTAAATCTGATGTGTTTGATGTTTTCAAGAATTGGAAAGCATTAGTTGAGAATGAAACAGGAAAGAAATTGAAGTGCCTGAGATCTGATAATGGTGGCGAGTATTGTAGCAGTGAGTTTGAGGCTTACTGTGCTGCAAATGGGATTCGAAGGGTGAAAACGGTCCCAAAGAAGCCAAGGCAAAATGGAGTTGCTGAACGCATGAATAGGACGATCCTAGAGCGTGCAAGGATCATGAGGATACATGCTGGGTTACCTAAGCAATTCTGGGCTGATGCAGTGAATACGGCGGCGTACTTGATCAACAGGGGGCCTTCAGTTCCTTTGAATTGTGGATTGCCAGAAGAGGCTTGGACAGGTAAAGAGGTAAATTTATCCCATTTACGAGTTTTTGGTTGCATTGCCTATATGCATATCGAATTGGAGGATAGGGATAAATTTGATGCTAAGTCTCGCAAGTGCGTGTTCATAGGCTATGATACTAATAGCTATGGGTATAGGTTGTATGATTTTGAAAATCGGAAAACACGCAGGAGTATTGATGTGGTATTTAATGAGTCTGCTTTGTATAGAAACAGACTAAGTCAACCCGAGGAGGCTGAGGTAAAATCAGACTTTGTAGAGTGTGAGGGGATCCCTGACAGTAACGTTTTAAAGCCTCAGGATACTAATATACAATCTACTCCACAGGCAGATCCACAGACTCCTCCTCTTAGAAGGTCTACACGTATTGTAAAACCTCCAATACGTTATTCTCCATCTTTGAACTATTTGTTGTTAACTGATAGTGGTGAACCGGAATGTTTTGAGGAAGCATTGCAGGTTGAGACCAAGGAGGAGTGGGAGCATGCGATGGATGATAAGATGGATTCTCTCTCATCTAATCAGACTTGGGAATTGGTTGAATTGCCCGAGGGGAAGAGAGCTTTGCACAACAAGTGGGTTTACAGGATTAAGGAAGAATCTGATGGTAGCAAACGATTCAAGGCAAGGTTGGTAGTCAAGGGTTTCGAGCAGAAACAAGGTATCGACTACATCAAATCTTTTCTCTCCGTTGTTAAGATTTCTACTATCGATCGTCCTTAATATCGGGGTCGCTGAGAACTTGCATTTAGAGCAGTTGGATGTCAAAACTGCTTTCCTTCATGGGGATTTGGAGGAGGATATTTATATGCATCAGCCAGAGGGTTATGTTGTGAAAGGAAAGGAGAATCAGGTATGCAAGCTAAGAAAGAGTCTGTATGGGTTGAAACAGGCTTCGAGGCAATGGTATAAAAGGTTTGATACTTTTATGATCAAGCACTTGGTTTTAGTAGATGTCATGGGGATCATTCTTTGTTATTTTAAGAAGCTTGATACATCATATCTCATACTTTTGTTGTATGTAGATGATATGCTTGTTGCAGGTTCAAGCATGGATGAGATTGTTAATCTCAAGGCATGTTTGTCCAAGGAGTTTGCAATGAAGGATTTGGGTTACTCTAAGAAAATCCTTGGGATCTTGCAATTAGCGAGGGGCACGGGGGCAAACAGAAGTTGAAGTTGTCACAAGAGGAGTATGTTAAGAAGGTGCTTAAAAGGTTCAACATGGAAAGTGCTAAGCCAGTCAGCACACCCTTGGCAAGTCACTTCAAGCTTTCGAAGGAAAAGTGCGCAGTAACGGATGAAGAGAAGAACTATATGGCAAAGGTTCCGTACGCCTCAGCGGTAGGCAGTCTGATGTATGCCATGGTTAACACAAGGCCAGACATTGCTCATGCAGTGGGAGTTGTCAGCAGGTTCATGGCAAATCCGGGCAAGGATTATTGGGAAGCAGTCAAGTGGATTCTGCGTTATCTGAGAGGTACTTCAGATTCAGCTTTGTGTTTTGGGGGTTCTGATATTTGTCTGCAAGGTTTTGTGGATTTAGATTTAGCGGGGGACATTGACAGCAGAAAGAGCACTACAGGGTATGTGTTTACATTGGGCAGTGCGGCAGTCAGTTGGGTCTCACGGCTTCAGAAGATAGTGACTATTTCCACAACAGAGGCGGAGTATATTGCAGCCACGGAGGCATGCAAGGAGATGGTATGGTTGAGGAGCTTCATGAAAGAGTTGGGCAAGGAGCAAGACAATTCCAAATTGTTCAGCGATAGTCAGAGTGCTATACATCTGGCGAAGAACGCAGCTTTTCATTCGAGGACCAAGCATATCGATATAAAGTATCACTTTATTCGCTCTTTGTTGGAGGATGGACAGTTCACTTTGGAGAAGATTCACACAAGGGATAATCCGGCAGACATGTTCACGAAGGTGGTTACTGTGGAGAAGCTGAAGTCTTGTTCAGCTTCTGTGGGTCTCTCAGCTTGAGTGGGAGACTGGGTGTTGGTGGTGTTGATGATTGATGGTGATGGGTGATCACCATTAATGTTTGGCGGGAGTGTCGAGGAACAGTTTTCAAGTGGGAGAATTGTTGGTAGTGTGTGAATTATTGTTCATCATAGTGAAACACCCCAGCACCCCGTGGAGTACGATTAAGCAATCAGCTTGAGTCGGAACCACGTAAAAATCTCTGTGTCTTGTTCTTTCTTGTTTCTCATTGTTTTCTGTTCTTGGTTTGTTCTTCGATTGTGTGTGTTTGTCTGTGGGTTTCAAGCACGCGAATCCCCAACACCTTCTTCAATAGTTACCAAATAATTCCCCATTCTCTAGATTAAATCGACCAACAAGAGGGCAACACTTCTGGGTCAAAATCTCCATCCCATCACCTTCTCCATCACATTCGACATTCTCCCTTCCATCCTCCCACATATCACCTAAAGCCCAACAATGATAATCACCAACAACTGCCGCATGATTCCATGACTATTCGTAACGATTATCAGAGGGAGAAAGCACTTCACAGAAAAAAGAAAGTGCAAAAACAAAAACAAGAAAAGAAAAGATGGGGAAATAAACTCGTTCTCCCCCTCCAATGTTGGCTGCAATAGCCATAGTCCTGCAATTTTCCCCTCCTTTTGCCAGAAAGGAAATAAGCTAACTTTGGTTTCAATCATATTTAAAACAATCTACTTTTAGGTATCAGTATTATGTAATTAGTTTATTTTCAAGTGAAGTCCCTCAATATGGGTGGGTGGGCATCTGTCATCTTCGTGATAACCCAATCTCAACCATCGATTCCTGTGAAGTATCTTCGTTGGTGGCTATAAGCAATAGGGGTGTCTGGCTGTTTGCATGCATGAACTACTGCTTAATTTTTTTACCAATCTGTGCTTCCTCCACTACAAAATATTTGATATAGTGGTATTTCCTAACATATTCTGATAAACTTGTGTCCTTATGCCTCGCTGTCATCTATACGGATTTCATGAAGTATAAGATAAATCTAATCACTGCTTTGTGGGACGACTTTCTGTCCAAAACATAATTTCAGCGGCATCATTTTTTCTTGTGATGGAAAATGTTAGTGCTCTATATACCATTTTATGTTTTGTACTGTATCTGAAGTCTGAACTATTGCATTAGTTTTTTTTTATTTTGAGCACTAAAGACCATTCTAACTTGTTACTTGTTTCCTGCTTTCAATGTTTGTACCTTATCTTTTCCAATCAGTCCCTGGAATGGAATGATGAACCAACAGAAGCACAAAGGGAAGATGAGTCACCTCCTGTTGTTGCTGATGATTTATGTTTGCAAACTTTTGAGAAGAAAGATGATAATCCAGCTACTGGTACTGAAGAAAATGAATGGGACAGACTTTTGCGATTGAGGTAAAGAGAAACGTCTTCTTGTAACTTCTTCATCGCGTGGGAGGTTAGGAGTGCTGTGTGAATATCACTCCGCATAGAGAAACCTGGAATTTACCTCAGGGAAACTTTTTTATATGACTGCCGTAAAGCAGAGAACGGATCAGCTATTGCCGTAAAGCAGAGAACGGATCAGCTACTGCCGTAAAGCAGAGAAAGGATCAGTAGTCAGTACTTAGTATGTACACATTGTTCTGAGTAAAGAGACAAATAATTTGCAGTTGTCAATCTTGAATATTATGTCGATGGTAACATAGATTGCAGGAGCGTTGAGATTAATTTATTTCTTAGATAATGCATCTAACATACAGACTCTCCTATAGGTGCTCTCAACCTTATACTTAACCCTCTTATGTGGCCTTGTTTCATCAACTTGCCCTGCCTCCATCATGCAACTATGTTTGAGCCACTATAACTCACGAGCTTTATCATTTTATTGTAACAAATATTGATTGTCAGAAAAACGTTTTTGTAAGGCCATGCCACAATTTTGGTAAGTATTTCTTTTAGACGCTTTCTGAACCTTCAGAAAGAAAAATTGAAATCTCTTGAGGTACACCGACATAGTGTCCAAATATTGGGAAAATGCTGGAGCAATCTCCGAAAGAAGTTACGAAGAGACAAGATTGGAAATTACTTGGAATAGCAAATAACGATGATGGTTATATTTGGTTGTTCGGCTTTCTTGTAGAAGTTTTGTTAAAACATCCAACTTAAAACCAATTGGTAATGAGTGGAGAGGCTTCCTAGGCTCATATACTAGTTTTGGAGGTTAGGATAACCAATTTAGGATAAGCTCTAAAAAGATACATGTTTTAGTTATGTACATTTAGTAGATATCTCACTTAGGGGAGCTTTGGTTGCACATCCCCAACAAAGAGACTCATTTTGGAATCTTCTTTACATATCAGAGGAGAAATATGATAGATTTATTTAAAATATGTAAATATGATTCTTTTCTCTAATTTACTTGCATACAAAATGTAGCATAGAGGGGGAAGAATCCTTTAATCCAAACCTAATTTGGCCACAGTTCTGAGCCCTGAAGCACAATAGCTGCCAGTGGACAAAAACGGCAATTCATTGACAAGTCAATTTGTATTCTTTTGCTCTTACATTGTTATATTTTCTTTTTTGTTCCTGTAGGTGGGAGAAACATCAGAATGAGGAGGAAGCTGCTCTAGGTAGAGGTAAGCGCCAGAGGAAAGCTGTTTCTTACAGGGAAGCATATGCTCCACAACTTGGTGAAACATTTAATGAGGTACTGGCACGTGCTTTTCTATTACAAATTGACTTTCCAAATGTTGTGAAATCTATTTTAATTGTTATGTGCAAAAGAAATTACTAAATATATTGGGTCCAAATATATATTTTTTCTTTCCTGTTTGATTGAATCAGATCATCATGTACTAAATTTTATGTTTGTATGTATAAATATCAATACTTATCTAAGCATTTGATGTGGCTTTGAAGCCTGCTTTTCTTCTTATAATAGAATCAAGTGAAAACACTGCTAGAAGGACTCTGCATTCTGCCATTGTTGGAAAAACATATTTCTACTCAGTGTTGTTTAGGCAAAAGATGTTTGGTGACAGACACATTTACTCTTCTCAATAGTGTGAAATGGAGGTCTTTGCTTTGGAATTTAAACAATGGTGAAGTGCACTCTACAGCCTGAAATTGTCAATGGCATTATAGTCACTTCATCTTTGTACTAGGTTACTAAGTTATCCCATAATGGGTAAAGTAAAGCTACCTAAAAATAAAAAGATAATTTAATCTAGCTTCAACAGAAAAAGCCCATGCCAAACGTGACAGGCTTCAGTCGTTTCCTTGGTTCACAAAAGCAGATAATAGAGCTTAAATGCCTCTCCCAAACGAAAGGAAAACTTCTTATCTAAATGCATTAAGCTAGTGCTAAATGTAAATCTGCAATCTGCAACCCTAAAAGTTACAAGGACTTGACAATGACTATTTTTCAAGGACATGTCTCGATTTTATATTTCATAAAAGTTCTTGGTTTTGTAGGGATATACAATTATTTACAAACTAAATTTTGTCATTTGATGCATAAACTGATATTCAGGTGGGTAGTCGCCATGATGCAGGACGATCATGGACAAGAGTAAAGAGGAATAACCTAGGCATCCATGTATCTACTGATCCTATACATCTCCATACCCAAGGAAGTAAAGGCATCTCCGTACCAATACCATAATCAAAATCTGATTGATATAAAACTCCTTTAAAATATCATTTATAAATCCCTTTAAGTTGACTCTTATATATAGAACCAAGTATAATAGCCACAATTCAAAGACCCTAATACAAGCTACACCCTAATTACAAATAGGATAAATTCTAAACGAGATAATTCTGAAATAATAAAGAAATCCTGAAAGTTAGACCCTCATCCAATCCTCGTGTGTGATCAGAAATGTCAAATATCTAACCCTTGTGTTCCCGATCATTTCGCTTATCATGTAAGGTTGATTAGTTGGACATATTTAATTTGTATTTTCAAATATATTCTGACACATGTATGATCACATCCTATTTGGGTATCAAATGCCTGAAATGACACAGGTACTTTGCAAATTAAGAATGTTCCATGTAAAACTGTAGATGAAAAATACTCGGGCCTATGAGTTGGAAGGGGCTGCCATTGGATTGTTTCCAAAAGGGCAATTTGTTGGAATTTCAGAATCCTGATGGGGTATAAGTATCAAACAGACAGTTTTTTTAGTTTTTATTTGAAGTTGAGAGGCAGGGGTTGGTTATAGTTTGATAGTAGTTGATGGTTGGGGGGAAATTGTGTTTGTTTTGAAGCTGTAGATATTTCAGTTGGTAGAGTTAGTTGTTCGCTTTTGATGAACAAAGAGGAGGATGACTAGAAATGCCAATCACATGTTAAAATCATTGTCTTAATTCCCATACAAGAAGGATTACAAGGGTCACCTTGAACCATGAAACTGAAACCCAAATTATCCCAGTGGGAAATTCCCTTGACAATGAACCGAATTTAACAAATACAAAAATGTCCCCTACGCCTCTTTAATTTCTATTTCGAAGAAGGGATTCATCTTGATGGGTATACTTGGGGTCACAAAGACCAAAACTCAAATCATCAACCATTAAACCGAATAAACGTACGTAAATATGCCCAGAACCCAAGGTCTACTAACTCCTAAACATACGGTTGAGTACACAAGGTCCCTGCTACAGCTGTGAATTTCTGTTTAGACCTTTTCTGGTTGTCTTGCTTCGCATCAATCCCAACATATTTCATATTACTCTTACCCATGAATATAGAAAACAAGACATTGATCATGGCAGAAGCATGGCATGTTGAATACGCATTAAGGCTCAAATTCAACCACCATTTGACTCGAAATGGTCCCAAGTTGGTTCCGTTTGAGTTCCTTCTTCTTTTCTTCTTCTTTTTTTTCCCCCTCGCTCTCTTGTTCCTATGCTTTGCAGCACTCATGAGCTTCATTTTGCTTTTATTATTACTTCATATAAGTAGACAAGGCCAGATGAAGCAAGAGCAGTGCTTCAAGACTCAATTGTTGCTTGAATTCATAGTTTTCTCGTCATTTTGGTAGCAGTCTAGGGATACTATTCATTTAAGAGAAGGCACAGGAAGTTCTAATTTATTAGTATCTGCTGGGTTTCCTTTATACTGTGTCTTATGTAATAGTAATTGGGAGTCGTGGCTGAGAGGGAATTTTGTCTTGGTGAGACATGAATTTCTCTTTTGTTTTGTTTTGGGAAGTCCGCGCACAGCAAAAGTGATCGGTTATGTGTGCCGTTCTTTCAAGCCAAGGGTGAAGTTGGACTGGGAGATGTATGTAGTGCTGCATTCTATTCTTTGAGTAGTTTCCTACACTAATAAATTGTTGGTTTTTGATGGTATTCATTGCTATGTTTCTTGGAGTATATTATTATTGTCATGCCCCACCCGTGGGAAAATGAGGTGTTGTCCTTGACTAAATAGACATGCAAGAGTGTGAATGATCATGAGAATACACATGATAATTTATATGCTTGCAATTTAATTGATGTTTGTGACGACCCTGATGTTTTCCATGTTCTCTCGGGGGGGTTCCCCACATGTGTGTTGTATTGGTAAATTTACCTTCATATCTATCAAAACTTGCTCCTTGTCCTGGGATCTATTGACTTCCGGTTTTTGTGCTTGTGGTTCTTGCTTTGGCTCTGTGTGTGGTGCCTCTAAAATAGTATGCTTGTTACTTGTTAGTATGCGTTTTTTAAGTTTTTGGGGAACTTAAGTTTTTGCTTCTGTTCAAACTACATCTGGATTAGCGTTAGTGAGTCTTTTCATTTATGTTAAAGCAGAGCTGTCCACAAGAGGAGCCTGAGCCGGAACCAGAGCCGGAGCGGGAGTACACACCAGCTGGAAGAGCTCTGAAAGCAAAGTTGTGAGTTTCATTTTCTTTGGACATAATTCAGATACGCATAACTGGACATGAATTAAGAATTTTTTTGTTCTTGATTACTTTATTGCTGGTAATGATTTTCCCTGTTGGATTAATAGGACCCACAATGCCCAGGGTGACACGTTTAATTCTAACAGAGTGAAATGTCAAACAGGATATGTGCACACTGATGCATATATCCTTAAACATAGGACACAACACAAGACCATACGAATGGAATGGTCTTTTAAGTTGTCAGTATTTCCATCAGCAATTGTAAAGTTTCAAAGATTAGGTTCCACGATTGTGACGTATTCAATGTATGCTATTACTGGCTTATTTCTTAATTTTTATGTACCACATTTCTAGATAAGAAGTGTTGTTTCCTGGCTTTTCTTGGTGTTACTATGTATAAGGTCTTCCTTAGAGGTGAGAAATGTTATGGGACTCATTTGGGTTTTGGGAATCACATTCTAAAAAATAATATTGAACGCGATTCCTATCAAGGGTTTCATATATAGGTTAGGGTAGCGCTTTACATAATAAGCGTCATTGAATTGTCCCTCAATATAGAATTTATTTTTCTGGCTGAGCACACATCTTGAAGTTATACACATCTGGATGACTCTGAGAAGTGTCAGTGTTGACCCGTCTCTTGCATGGACAATAGTCCGTCCTTGTGTCTTGCCTCTTGGACGAGTCAATGGACCTGCCCTTATATAATGTTCAACATGAGTCTGCATGTGTCCTTCCAGGGTTCCATGAAATATAAATGTGTTGGTTTCACTTAAAAGCTATTAGTCTAGTTATGCATAGGTTCTATTTATCTTTTTGTCGAGTTGTTACATGTCGGTATCCTCATTTTGGGAAATATATCATGTGGTTGTGTTCTTGTCTTGTGTTTTGTCCATGCTTTGCAGAGAAATCAGTTGTTGATAATCTCTGCAAAATAATCAGGGTGTGTTTGGATAAAAAAATTCGACATTATAAGCCATAAAGACTGTCTATTGGTTGTAGTTTTTAATTTGTGTCAAATTTTTAGATTAATCATTTATCTTGACAAACGGAATCTGAAAATTTAAAAATTACGATCAAAAGCCTAAAAAAGTTTACTAAAGACAAAAGTTTCAAAATTGACAGTTTCTCACTGTCTTTAGTGGCTTTAGATCACCTTATATAGACTTTTGTTCAAGTTCGGTCCATATTTTATTTTTTTCCTGATTCCTCTCATCAAGACAAATGATTATTTCCTGAAATTTTGACAAATAAATAAATAAAGATTAGCTAAACATCAATAACACCCAATGTCTTTAAGAAATTTTAATTTTGGCCATACACACCCTTAATGCCAAATAAGGATGGCCATATTACTAAATGCTTATATGTTGCTGACATTTTTATCAATATGTAAGTTATGGAATTGTAGGTTTAAGGTTACTTACAAAATATTGCGGACATATTCATGGATATGGCAACTTATTGTTTATTTTTTGTTAAACAGTGCTAGGCTTCGTGCTAGACAAAAAGAACGACTCGCTCGCAGAAATATAAAAGAAATGTCTGGACCTGAGTCACTGCCCGAACTTCCTTCATTCAGTTCCAAAGATGGTGATCAACGGACTAAACTAGTTCAACATGTTGAAGAGAAGGCTTTGGCAATTAACTTGGATGAAAATATATGTGATCAAACATTGGAGGGACAGAAGAGAAAGAGTGAATCGCCCTTGAGGTTGGGAAAAATATGCAAGCATAAATTTAGTGGTCATTCCCCTGACGTCATCCTGCCAAGTGACCAGTTAGCAGGTACCAGCTGTATAAACCCTGTGTCCAGCGCCAACTTGTTACCAGTTCTCGGACTCTGTGCTCCCAATGCTACTCAAATGGAGTCATTTCAAAGGAATATTTCAAGATCATATAGCAGACAAAGCAGGCGAGCAATCAGACCAGAGTTTCCGTTCCATATAGCTCCTTCCCTTGGGACTCCAAATGAGATGGAACCCAAAGGCCACGAGGCTACCATGTCAAAATTTGACTTACCGGATGCATCACCAGAGGCTTTCCCTCAGTGGCTGAAGAATAACCATTCTGATAATCATATACCGTCGAGCTCGGTATCTCTCTCTCTCTCTCTCTCTCTCTCTCTCTCTCTCTGTGTGTGTTTTCCCTGTGAGTGCACATACATGGTTAGTTTAGGATTCTCCTTTTTGAGTGACGAATTCAGACATAGTGCACTTTGAACTTGAGCCTCTGCAACCCCGAATGTGGCTCCTGTGCTCTCGCAGAATCTTCAGTGAACTTCGTTGCATTGAGAAAAATTGCATTCTTAGCTAAGATAGAACTTCTCAAGCACGTGAATCCAAAAGAACTGCCCAACCAGTGAAAATATTCAGCAATGATACAATACTAAACACAAAATAACTCAAATATGTTTGATACATGGTTTTTAGCACATATTTACTAAAATGTTTGCAGTCTGGCACCAATTTCTAATAGTTATTCATATGATACCATATATACTAGCGTTTAAAAAAAAATGAAAAAGTCTTGTATAAGAACAGATATGTAGATATACACTCCTATCAAAGCTCTCCAACATTAGATTTTTCTATTCTTCTTGCTCCCCCACCGTCACTCCAGCTTTGTGCAACTAAACGCGTATGTGCACATTCGTGCTTTTTGGCTTTGTAATAATCAACTACACAGCAATTTTGTTTATTACTTCTTGTTTTGTTTGCAGCATCCTTCAGCTATCCTCCAAGGAAGAGCCTCGGATCATTTTGAAAAATCAAGATATACTTTCTCTGGATTTCAAGAGAAAATGGCCCTGCCCCGATTACCCTTTGATGAGAAGTTGCTGCCTAGAATTCCATTTCCAGCTAGAAACAGGCCTCACTTGCATCCCGACTTGATACCAAGCTTATCACTAGGAACAAGAGCTGGCGATTCAAATGAGCCAATACCAGACCTTTCCACTGTGCCCTTGCTGCCGAATTTTCACTTTCCCCAGGATGTACCAAGACACAGTCAGCAAGAGAGGGAGATGGATCCCATGTTAGGTTTGGGCCAGATGCCACCACCATATTCACCATTTCCTGAAAACCACAGGAAGGTTCTTGAGAGCATAATGATGAGGACTGGGTACGGATCAACCAGCTTTCTTAAGAACAAAACCAAAGTTGATATCTGGTCTGAAGAAGAACTCGATTTCCTTTGGATTGGTGTTCGGAGGCATGGGCGGGGAAATTGGGATGCTATGCTTCGGGACCCACGGTTAAAATTCTCGAAATTCAAAACTGTGGTAGATTTGTCATCAAGGTGGGAGGAGGAACAACTCAAGATCATGGATGGGCCAACTTTTCCTCTCCTAAAGCCAAACAAGTCTACAAAAGCAACCAAACCATCTCTATTCCCATCAATTTCTGACGAAATGATGACACGGGCATTGCACGGAAGTAAATTTGGCGGGCCCCTGAAATTTCAACCCCACATGACAGACATGAAGTTGGGTATTGGTGATATGTCTTCCTGCTTAACAAATTTAGAACAATCCATTCGACTTGGTTTGAGGAATGAACAACACTCAGTCCCTATTCCCACCTGGGATGCTGACAAGTTTCGAAGTTTCCAAGGAGATTCATCAGCAGGACCCTCTTATAGGCCTGGGACTTCATCTGTAATGATCGAGCACCCATTTATGCAAAATTCATGTGGAACCAGTAACTATGATATACAGCGAAAGGAGGTTTTGCAGGGGGAAAGTAAATCAGGGAAGTTGCCAAGTCTTCTTGATAGGTCTCTGAATCTTTTGCGTGATTCATTTAGTAATATGGGAAGTGATGAATTTAACAGTTTTGGGATGCGGTCTGAGAGTTTTAATAATTACCCAAATGCGTCTGATATGAAAGGAAAAGCCATCTCGGAGGTAGGTGGTGGTAGTTCTTCCAAGAACAAGTTGCCTCATTGGCTACGGGAAGCTGTAGTTGCTCCTTCCCCTCAAGAGCCTGACTTACCCCCAACGGTTTCTGCAGTAGCACAGTCAGTTCGGTTGCTATATGGCGAAGAAAACCCCACTATTCCTCCATTTGTGGTCCTGGGCCCACCTCCTTCTCATCCAAAGGATCCACGAAGGATTCTGAAGAAGAAGAAGAAGAAGAAGCAGAAGTCACATTTGCTAAAACAATTTCCATCAGATGTTGCAGAACCCAGCAGTAAGAACGACGTTTCAGCCTCTATCCTGCTGGCTCCACCGTTTCTTCCGGACCCACAATCGGCCGCAGGACCCTCGGGACTTTCTTTGACTGAACCCACTTTCAATTTGCTGCCTCTTAATTTGGATATGAATCCATCGTCTTCATCTGTGTTGCCAAATCCCCAGATTGGAAAAAGCTCTGGATTGTCCCCATCTCCTGAAGTTCTTGAACTGGTGACTTCCTGTGTGGCCCCTGGTCCTGTTCCACACGGTTCTCTTTCTAAATCTGCTGACCAAGGAGAACTCCCGGATTCTACAGATGCATATGGGAAACCAAAGACGAAGCAGAGCTCACCTATTGGTCCATGGGGTCCACCACCTAATGACGAGAAAGACGGGCAAAGTGAAAGCAGGGATTCTAGCAAGACTCGGTCTGATCCTCAACCGGATGTAGAGGAAGTGTCGTCGGAGGGGACCGTGTCAGATCATCGTGTGAGTAACAATGAACTGTAGTCCTTAATAGGGGATTTTGATGAGTGGAAGATTGCTCTTTTCCTGCGCTCCTAATTTTTCAGGAAATTCACCACATGCTCAAAACTTCATAGGCCTGACGGGAAGTGTTAAAAAGTAGCAAATGTAGAAATATTTAGGACATCTCCTTTGTTAAACTTCTGCAGTTGACAATGGAGTATATATAAATGCCAGCCTGTTATCTCTCCGGGAATTCCTTTTTGCCTCTTTAGGTGATATTGTAATGAGCCAACGACATCTCTAGGTTTTGTGCTTTTTATTTTCCATTTTACAGGAAAAAAACATCTACCTTTCTCCAGGCAATATTGTATCAGGCAAGTTGATGATGATTTTCTATTTTAAACTACGGAAATTGAGCACCTTCTATCTTAATTTCCCTGCGGACTGGAAACGACGGAACTTCCAACAAATATGGATGCCATTATCCTGTGGCCATTATGCCGATGAAAGCCATCACAGCACTCAATCGCTTTTTGCTCTCATGAGTTGGTTTATATGGAAGAATAGAAACCAAAGTCAGTTTGAAGGTAAACAATGGGACTCTACCATTGAGTTATTGGTTGAAGGAAAAAATTTTAATGTTAGAATTCAAGAAGATAGTTCCTTCAGGGTGGTGAAATCAAATGCTCCAGAACTATTTGCTATAGAAGATGCTGTTGACGATGAAATTGCTGTTGTGGAGCAGCATAATGACGACATGGAGAGTAATAAGGTTGAGGTGGATGCCAATAAGAATAATATGTTGGACCTAAATGGGAAAGGATCTAAACATGCATTAGAGGATCAACTTTCGCATGCCCCAATAGCAGCTGAGGGGCAGTTTGGAGAAACAAATGAGGTTATAGGTAGATCTTGTGGGTTAATGGAGGCCAATGAGGGCAACAATGAATTTATCTCAAACTCTCTTCACGGTTTTGATTCGCCTTCTTCCGGGAGATGAGGCAATCTTTAAGGAAATGATTGAAGCTGACCTAAAAAAACTCTCTTTGGCTTAGTTTTGAGGTTTTCTCTGGGTGTTTGTGTTCCCTTTAGTTTCTTGTTGGTGGGCTGCGGTGGTGTCTCGGCGTGGCTAGGGCTGCTTTCGATTTCTGGGTGTTCGTCGTTTCCTTTGGGTGTGGTTTGTTTGGGCTGGCGCCATTTGGCTTTTTGTGGTTTGTTTTTGGTTTGGAGGCTTCGGGTGTTTCTTTTTGGCTTTTTTTTTTTGGTCCTTTGCTTTGTTCGTTTTATTTCATTCAATATCGGTTGGATGTCTTCTCCCCTTTCTCGATGTACCATTATCGAGTCTCATCTATAATATTTCTTTTTGCGATAAAAAAGCAATGGGACTCTACCACAGTTTATGAGAATGCTCGGGTAGCTTGGAAAGAATATCAAGCCGTTTGTGATCTATCTGCTCATAGGCACTTCCCTCCACTTGACAACCAATCATCATGGCATGCCCCTCTGGATGGGTTTTTAAAGATAAATGTCAATGGAGCTCTACATTCACGCTACACTACTGGAGATGTGGGTTTGGTAGCTTGGGATGTGACTGGGCAGGTTGTGGGAGCGGCTATGACAAATTTCGAAGGTTCTTTCTCTCCCTGGGTTATTGAGGCTCTGGATTTTCGCTTTGCTCTTGCCGCTACCATGGAACAGAATTGGTCTTGCATTATAGTAGAAGGCGATGCATTGCAAGTCGTTAAATCTCTCAATCAGAAGCAAACCTATGCTAATGTTGACGCCATTATTCTTGATTGTATTAGTCTTGCTTCCAAATTCTCCTCTTGTAAATTCTCTCATGTGAAAAGAGAATGTAATAGGTTAGCCCATTATGTGGCTAAACAATCCCTATTAGGCACTGGGCTGGTTTACTGGTGGGGCGAGTTTTCCCAATGGCTGACCTCCCTCGCCTTTGATGATGTTAGGGCCTTGGGCCTTTCTTACTAGTATTTGCAATAAAATGGTTCTCCCTTCTGTCCCCAAAAAAAAACTACAGAAATTGCAAATGAAAAAAATTGAGATTGTTAAGTCCGAATTCGAAAGTTTGATGGTAAAAACTAGAGGGTAGAGCAGCGAGTAGAGAGAGAAAGCGAGAGTGAGAGGCGATCTAGGTTTTGGGCCAAAAAAACTTCCTCCATTGCACATCCCCTCCCCCCACTGCCCTCTTCCACCTCCTTCCAACCCCTCCTGCCCTCCTCTCCTTTACTTCTTCCCCTCTTGGATTTGTCGGTAACTTCTCATGCATGGCTAGTTCCAGTGTGGGTGTCACGCCCCCAAATTTAATAACTCAAAGATAAATAAGATTCACATGGAATCAGTCAAAGTCTCGCAATTTTCTTAAGATAGTCCAAATCAACACGATACAATCTCACCATTTCGAATAACAAGGTCTATCTACTATCGTCCGTAACCCGAATGCACAAGTACAAGGTTTAAAAAAATTATTACATTGATCAAATAGTCAAAAGGATAACCATATGGAAGTTACAAAACCATCTTCCCCAAAACAAAATACAAAGATGGAAAAATAACTTCATGCATGAACGCGCTCCATATAAGTGTCACACCACACGCATCCAACTTCATGTTCCATGCCGTATACCTGAAAATTTATATGTTGAGCTCACTAGCCCAGTAGGAAAACTATTCTACTAACGCTAGGTGTATGAACATGATACATACATAATAGATGAATATGGAGTGAGCATGACCAATGTACAAGTTAGAATAGACGGAAGGTTATGATTCAACCACAAGGTAATCAAAGGGTGTCCAAGTGTCCTAAACGTATCCAAGTGTCCCAAAACGTATCCAAGTGTCCCAAAACCTTGCAAATATCTAACCAAATCCAAGTAATTTCCCAAAATTCTCATTTCGCAAACCTGGAGAGGGTAAAATCTGATTACCCTATTATAAGGCATGGCACGTATCTAAGATGACCGCCACGAGAGGGCGATTAGCTCAGCACCACATAGGGAGTTCGTTAATCCCTATGCCGATCTGGATTGACCATGAATAGGGTCAGGAATCGAATTGAAGTAAATGCATCAGAATGCACTAGCTCGGCGTAAGGCACAAGGGGATGCCCCTGATATGGCCGAGCTGAGGGAGCTACGGATATAATTTGGCAAGCATTCTGGAATACATAGCCCAGCTCGGCGTGATGAATTGAACTATGTGTGAGTTACTCCGAGCTACGTGTAAGCTTCGGCCTCGCCACGCGAGAAGGGCGTGTGAGACATTCCGTAAATATTCTATAAGCGGTACCTTTTACGAGATGAGGAGCGATCCCTGGTAAAAATAAAGGGATTGACATGAGCATTCCTAATGTGGATGGGAATAGACCCCATATAGGAATGAGTCCTATATGGAAAGAAAGACTGCTGCTAGACGAGATCTAGCAATATAAGGAAGCTGTCCCTTGATAGGAAAGTCCTATTGAGAAAAGGACTCTAAAGAGAAATAGGAAACAGTGGCACGAGATGCCTAATGAGAAGGACATCTACACCTATAAATACAAGGCAATAACCATGACAAAAGGTACGCTGTGAAAACCTACTTTCATATGCATTATAATTTAAGCTCTCAAGTACGTGATACTAACTTGGGCATCGGAGGGCCTTTGCCAACGAGAGGCAAAGGTGCTCTAACCCTTTTTCTGTCTCGCAAACCGAAAGTCAATTTTGTCAAAAATGCCAATTTTTTCCAAATTCACCACAACCGATATTTCATAAGAAAAACAATCTTCAACTTTAATAGGGAAAATATCCCTCTGCCGGATTTCATGGGCTCCGTGCACCCCTGCCGGATTTCGCGGGCTCCGTGCACCCATGGCCAGGGACACCAAACAGGTGATCCCTAGAGTTCATTTTATCCAACAATTTCATATTAAAAATCTTTGTCTTTCATAAAGTCCCAAAAATCCCATCTCTTTCAAAGGTTCACCATTTTCGCCAAAATGTGTCAACCGGTGCGTGTCCGATACGTTAAACTTAAATTTTGTTAATTCATGTGTCGAAGGGTCAATTTTATGAGTTCGATGTGGATTCGGTGTTCAAAATGATAGTGTAGTTCAAAGATACGATGAAATGGACGATCGGGGACCAAACGGGTATCAAAGGGTGGCCTAAAACCACCCCAAAACAGGGGATGTTCTTTGGAAAACAGGGGCAGCAGCCCTAAAACAGGGGCAGTGCACAGATTTTCACCCTATTGGTGTGGAATTTCAACCCAAACTTAAATGTAAGGTTCAAGGCCAAAAATTGGAAATGTAGAGTGACTAATGGACCTCAAGGGAGTGTCAAACAACCATCAATTGCAACAAACACAAGCTTAATTCATAGATCACAAAATTATGCTCAAACAAGCCAACCATGGGAGCAAAATAAGAATTTAAAGGAATTTAGAAACAAAGGCAAGTTATATGCTTCATATCACATAAATACAACTAGAGGGAGTAGAATTTGTCTTCCTACCTCAAGGTTTGAGCTTGAACAAGTGGGTAAATGAAAACCCTAGCTCCCAATGTGCTCCAACCCGAAATGGGGTCTCTTGGTGCGAAATGAGAGCAACCCAAGCTTAAAAATGCGTAGAGGAGGTGTTTTTAGGTGGGGTTTATGAAGGAAACTTGAGGGTTTTTGGGAGATTTGAGCTTGGAGCAACAAAGAGTGGAGGAGAAGAGAGAGAGAGAGAGTGTCGGCAAAGAAGAGAGAGAGAGAGGCTGATTTTTTTGAAAAAAAATGAAAGCATAATGTGTTGTATAGTTTCACCCCATTACACTTTCACCCCAAAACTTCCAAATGTACTTTAAAAAGACCCAAATGCATTTAAATGCTCTCTCTTCGACCCCTAAAGTCAAAATTTAATTCCTCACATTTACCCAACATTATTCCGGAAAATTTGTGTAAAAATATGGGTCCTTACAGTGGGCGATCGGAACCTTGATTTTTGGACCAAAGACAGCCTCTCACACCCACGGCGAGCGGCAATGACGACGTGATAGCAACGGCGATGGCACCGACGGTTTGTTTCTGTTTTCCCGTTTTCTTTTTTTTGTAGTTTTAGGTTTTTTTGGATAGATTTTAGGGTTTTTTTTTTGTTTTGATTTGTACTATGGTATTTTGATTTATGAAATTTCAATCTCGTCATCCAAAAAAAGTCCGAATTCCAGAAGAAATCAAGGGTGAATGTGTTTGGTTCTTTTACTTCTTTAAAATGGAAAATAATTGAATACGAGCGTGTCAGAGAGAGTTTTAATCTCCTCCCTCAGATTAACTTTGGAAAAAATAAAATCTAATCAAGCGATTGTGTTTTATTGGTTCAATTAACTCAATTAAGAGGATTTTTCTTAACAAGTGAAGAAATGCAAACCAATAAACTTAGGAAATCAAAGAACAATAAAGAAACAAAATACTTCAATTGATAAAATCAAAGGTAAACTTACTTCGAAATTGTCTCCAACTTCAAATACAAGATAACGAGAACTTCGAACGGGTGATTGTTACAAGAACAACCGAGATTAATCCTAACTACTTCCTAATATACTTCCTAAACTACTTCAAACTGGGTTCGAAATCCTAAAACTACTTGCCAGTGAACAAACCAAGCATCATTTGTTTGATAACAGTTTGTTGAAGATTTGTCTAGGATTTATCACTCTTCAATTTCTTCTATTTATAGATGTTGCTTGCAGTTTGAACTTCCCGCTCGATGAGTTTGAACTTGGCTTGCTCCGAACTCTATCTTTGCACTTTGAATTGGCAGTTTCTCCCCTCCATTCCGACTAATTTGAATATCTTTAGTCTTCCTCCAAAAGCTTTAATTTGAACCTGCACGATTGCTTAACTAACTCAAATGATTACACATTAAGGAAGTAACTGTCTTTCGAGATGTACTCCACATGTTATAACTGCTAATTGCCTTGTTACACAAATTTACACGTGGAGTTCATGCTTTTAGCAGTTACAATCGTGGCTTCGAAGTTTGAGGAATAACTTGTAACTGTCAATAACTGCCTTTTAAATTGAGAAACAATACGACATCGTGTTTACTCAACTCTATCTTATTGATCCAATGCATCTTCATTGACAGATTTTTGCCAACGTTTGGCATACTCAGTTACATGTCAATTAATTATTGGATTTGTTAATTTTATATGTAAACATACCCCCCACATTAACATCGTTTCTTCAAAGAATTTGAATAAATGTTAATGTGACTTTTGCTGTTTCGAATTCCTGTAAACTTCAAAAGTGGAAGTTATTGACGGTTCTTGTTACTTCCAATGAGAAAGATACGATTAAATCTCACATTCTCATGAGAGATTTATGGATAATGGGCAGTTAATACAAACGTTCTCCATTCACAAGAATTTGAATTGTTTCTAACTTGAAGTTTTGATCTATAAAAGAACTTGACCGTTGGTAAAAATCTATCACCAATTCTCGTTCTAAACTTACTTTTATCTCTTCAAATTTATCTCTACCATGGCTGACATTTCCAATACTCAAAATGCTTTGAAGAACTTAGATCTTAATGATCCAACCTTTATGGATACTAGCAATATCATCACACCAATTATTGGTGAGATTCGAAGGGATCGCTCTTATGTGGTAGTTCAAATGGAGGACCCTTAGCCTATTGATCCATGGAATCCTCCAACTTCCCTTACTCCTAAGCCCTTTCTATGGGGTTTACCATCTGAAATAGTGGTGTTAAAGATGGATGATCCTGCTGGTTATAGAGGTTGGAGCAAATATCGCTCATTGGCTATGAATAGGTATTTGTCTCCTTTTATCCGACGTGATCCCGATATAATAATGTTTGAGCCCATCTTCTGCATGTGACAATGCTGCCTTCATACTCTACCTTAAAAAAACTCCATGGGTAGCTACAAAAGCTTTTACTGCTCTACTTTAAAAAATGGACCCATTATCCATTGTTATAGTTTTTGGAGATCCAAATCTATAGATAATGCTTTTAATAAACTCAATGACCCATTTTCAGTTGATTCTATTAACAACCCATTTTTTTCTCCATGTAACCCATTTTCTTCATCCAACCCACACCTAAAATTCCCCAAACCAATTTTACTTCATATAACCCATAAAATACACCTAAACTACATAAAATACCCTTAACCCTAAAAAAGGACCTAAATCTAACTTCTTCCCCCTACCTTCTGCCATAGCCACCCATCACCACCACCATCTATCGCCACCACCAGCCATCTCCACCCCCACCCGTCACCACCACCAACCATCTCTTCTTTTCTCCTCTCTCTCTCTCTCTCTCTCTCTCTCTCTCTCTCTCTCCATTGTCTGTTTGATAATCTAAAATTCACCATGGCGACCAGTTTTCGTACTTTGAATGTCAAAATACACACCCATTTTCAACAACCACTTGTCAATTTATATTGAAGGTCAAATTTTCAAAAATTGGACCTTGTCTATTTTTGACATCCTCATGTTGAAATTTATGTCTCTATTCAACTTCTTAATGTGGAACTAAATACTTGTGAAATTTGTGGGAAAGAACCCTGTCTATGTTCGACATCATCTTATCGAAATGTATGTCTATATTCAACTTTCGAATACAACAACAACAACAATAACATAACCCATTTAGTTCCCAATAATTGGGGGTATGGGCGGAGGATGGATAGGAGATAGACCTAACCTTTGGCAATAAATGCACAAAGTGACTGCTCCCAGAATACCATATTCAACTTTCGAATGTCGAACTAAATACATGTGGATAAAATATTGTTGTTTTCGACAATAACATGTCGAAATATAACCATATTTTTCAGCTTTTTAATGTCGAAACTTGTGAAATCAATCATGTGAATTTCTCAGGTATCGTTTTTGGAATGCAAATGTTGATGTAATGCGTAGAATTTGATATTATGATGATGAAAAAAATAACTTACGTCAACAATTTATTACTGAACTTTGTCTTGCATAATTTCGGTTAAGTGAAAAGTTTCAACATCGATATGTTGAAAAAGTTTACATATTTCGGGGTATGAATTTCGAAAAAGCCCCGCAGTTTCTCAGATTTGTTCTTGGTGTTCAAATGTTCAAATGGGAACCCATCATTTATTGGATGTCTACTCTTTCATTCTCCATTGAGAGTGAGATGAAGAAAAAGTTTACATGTGGAGGTGGGGGTGGCGAAAGTGGCGGTGGATAGAGGTGTAAAACGGATTGGGTCAGCACGGGCACGACACGTTCGATAGCGGCACGGCATGCCAAAGGCACAGTAAAAACCTGGCACAGCACGGAAGGACACGGTATAAGTTGGCACATGGCACGGGCACGGGCACGAGCACGACATGGTATGAGGCGGCACGTGGCACGACACATCACAGGCTTCTACGGGCACAACACGAAGTCAACGGGGCACGAGGCATGCCATAGCACGGGTCGGGCACGGGTACTAGCCCGAGCACGAGCACGGAAATTGGCACGGCACGGGCACGTTACAGCACGGATGCACGGTTTTAGCAAGGCATGTTGGCACGACACGACATGGGCATGGCAGGAGGCAAAAAAAATGTTAAATACTTTATTTCTATCATTGTATGTATTTTTTGATAATCCAAAAAAAGGAGGAATTAATTTTTTTTGTTATTTTAGTGAATTATATATTTAGATCAAGTTTTATAAAAATTGAAGGCAAGACATGAACAAAAAAATTAACCAAAATAAATAAATAAGTTTGTAAAACATTTTACATGATTAATAAATTTTAAATCAAAATTCAAACATGAAAAAAAAAATGTTTACCGGTTGTTTACATATAAAATTAACCAATCCAATAATTAATTGACACGTAATCAAAAGTGTCAAACGTTGACAATTACTTGTCAATGAAGATACACTGGATTAATAAGATATAACTAAATAAATACGATGTCGTATTATTTTTTAAATTTGGAAAGGCAGTTATTGGCAGTTACGAGCCATTGCTAAATTAAAGATTGGCTTCGAAGCCATAATGTTAACTGCCAAACACACAAACTCCACGTGTAAACTTGTGAAACAAGGCAACTGGCAGTTATAACACGTGGAATACTGCTAGAAGGCATTTATTTCCTTAACATGTTATCATTTGTGTTTGTTAAGCAAACGTGCAGATTTAAAGCTTCTGGAGGAAGAAAGAATTCAAATTTAGACGTGGAGGAAGAATAACTGTCAACTCGAAGAATGGGATTTAGAGTTCGAAGTAAGCCAAAGTTCAAATCCATTGAGCGGGAAGTTCAAACTACAAGCAACGTCTATAAATAGAAGAAATTGAAGAGTGAAAACCCCCAGACAAATCTTCAACAAACAGCTATCAAAAAATTGATGCTTGGTTTATTCATTGGCAAAATAGTTTAGGATTTTGAAACCCGGTTCAAGTAGATTAGGAAGTAAGTTAGGATTTATCTCGATTTTTCTTGTAACAATCACCTTTATCTCGATTGTTCTTGTAACAATCACCTGTTCAAAGTTTTGTTACTCTGTATTCGAAGTTGGAGACGATTTCGAAGTAAGTTTATCTTTGATTCATTAATCGAAGTATCTTGTTTCTTTATTGTTCTTTGATTTCCTAAGTTTGTTGGTTTGCATTTCTTCACTTATTAAGAAAAATCCTCTTAATTGAGGTAATTGAACCAATAAAACACAATCGCCTGATTAGATTTAGTTTTTCCAAAGTTAATCTAAGGGAGGAGATTGAAACTCTCTCTGGCACGCTCGCACACAATCATTTTCTATTGCAAAGATGTAAAAGAACCAAACACCGGCAATCTGGCATCGGCATTATATTTATACAGCACGGCGCACGTTCCCAAATATTACATATTCACATATATTGATATTATATTATTATACATTTATACTCATATACATTGCCAGATTGTGTTTTATGAGTTTATCTAATGGAAATTTTGAAAAAAAAAATTTGTTTTTGTGAAAATTTTAAAAAATAAATATATAATCTATGTTTGTTTAAGTAAATCATGAGTCTTGACTCATGAACAAAAAAATACTAATAATTTTTTTTTAGAGAGATAGAGTGAGTGAGAGAGAGATAGTTAGACAAAAAAAAGTTACAAATTGTTTTTATAAATAAAATAATAGAATTTCAAATTATAGGAATTAAATTTTTTATGAAATTATAAAAAGACTCACAATAATAGAACTCCACTTTTTGGACCAAATTTCGACAATCGGAACCGTTAGATGTGTTTAAAACGTGTTTTTAATGTCCTACGCAAACAGTTGGCAAAAATTAGTGCTTCGAAGGGCTTGATCAGAGAAGGTTTTCATAAAACTACTTTACAAAAAACTGTGTTCGATCAAGCCCTTCTGGGTAGTTTTTTTTTCCCAAATGTTTGCATAGGACCTTAAAAACCGTTCCTAAACACATCTAACAGTTCTGATTTTGAAAAAATTGATTAGTTGGCATTAAAGTGGTGCGTTATAATACTGAAATGCCACAAAATGCACAAAATGTGTTCTGATCGTGTGGTTGCTGATTTCAAATGATCATCGATTTTGGGCGAGAATGATAAAATCGATAAGTTATTAAATCGTAACGGTTTAGATCGAACATTCGGAAAAACGGGTGTGCACCTATCTTTCAATTCTATACATCGAACTTACTTGTATATGAACTAAGTTACTATGTTATAGTATAATGTACTGTAGCCACACAATCGCAACACAACTATGACGATCAACACCGTTCACTTCGTTTGTCCTGATGTTTTAATGACTCTCGCCATTTTTTGCGTCTATCGGATTTTGAAAGGCCCTTCATCGAAAAACAATTACGACTATCTTCACCGTTTATTAAAAAAAAAAGGCTTTTGGGTCCCAATTTTTGGTCCCGCGTGACTAATATGAACCGTTAAATAATTTCGACGTAATGTTTTGTATGGCTTTGCAAAGAACCAGGTCAATTGGATATGCGTAACTCGTTGATCCAAGCTATGCACATCAATTAATTAAAAAAATTGCAGTTTTGGATGTATCAGTTACACATATCCAATCGTTTGATTTTTCGCAAGGGCGTACAAAATGTTATTTTAAAATTATTTAACGGTTCAGATTATTCACGTGAGACCAAAAAGTGGGACCCAAAGTGTCATTTTTCTGTGCACTAATCTATTAGATTGTTACCCCATAGCCCTAGATTTTAGGGGTATAAATATCCCATTATAAATTACTGCACCATAGCAGTAAACCGATCTCTCTCTCTCTCTCTCTCTCAAACGGTCTCATCCACCAGCATCACCATCCACCACCACACTACCAGTCCAGCAGTGTCTTCCACCACCACCACCAATCCAGCACCGATCGACCACCATCCACCACCACAACACCAGTCCACCACCGATCGACCACCATCCACCACCATCACACTACCAGTCCACCACTATTTGTGGCTAGGGTTTGTGTGTGTGTGTGTGTGTAATAGTGTAAGACTCTAAGTCTCCACCACTGTGGTCAACCAAAGGGTAAGACACTAAGACTCTCTGTGTGTCATTGTGTGTTGGGTTTGTTGATTTGTTTCAACATTGATTTGATTTTATCTGTTTTTGGATTTCCGTAGATTAGTAGATGAATGCAAGTAATTTTGATTTTGGAGTAGGGGATCCTAACCCCCACTCTGAGTCTTCTGATGATGAACATGGTGGAAACCATGTCCCTACATGTTGCAACACAGGGACAGGGTTTGGAGTCTGTTAGTGAAGCTACCTCCACTAGAAGAGGAACTTCGGGTTTTACTCTGACTGCAGCTTCGACTCCTACAAATTCAACGGTTAGTGGTTCAAAAAGGAAACGCACATCTTGGGTATGACAACATTTCTCTATAAATAAAAACTACAAAGATGAAAATCGTATTGATTTAGGGCCTAAAGGAAATATGCAATTATTGTGGCGTAGCATATGTATGCAAAAGTTTAAATAGTGTAGGGCAGCATGGTAGACACATTTATGCTAAACATCCTGAAAAAATTGTGCCTTTGAGTGGTGAATCTGACTGTATGCAAAATTTTGTTTATACGAAAGAAAAAATGAGAGATGGACTGGCCCATTACGTAGCATCACTAGAACAACCATTTACGTTTGGTGATGATATTAGATTTGAAAATTTTATTAAAACTTGCTTTTATCCTCCATTTTCTAAAGTTTCTCGAAATACAAACCGTAGTGATACGAAGAAAGCATATTTTCAAGTTCGAAAATATTTGATTTTTGAACTTGTTGGAATTGGTGCAATCTCTTTTACTTCTGATATGTGGTATGGTATAAATAATCGTGGTTATATGTGTGTGACTGCTCATTATATAGACTCTACATGGTCTTTGCGAAAAAAAAATTATTGCTTTCGTTTAATGGAGTTTCCTCATGATGCTGATCAAATTTTTGAAAGTCTTATGACTGTTTTTAAGGATTATGAAGTTGTTGATAAAGTTCTTAGCCTTACTCTAGACAATGCTTCTGCTAATACTGCTGCATTGCCATTGTTTAGAAGAAATTTAATTCCTGCATATTTTGGTGACTTATTACATGTTCGATGTGTGTGCCATTTCATTAACTTAGTTGTGCAAGATGGTTTGAAACACATATCACTGCATATTTCAAAAATTCGAGCTGTTGTTCTATTTATTGGTACTTCCTCATCTAGGCAACAAGAATTTGATAAATTGTGTGCTACATGTTATAATTTGAAGTCCAAACAAATGAATTATGATATTCCTACTCGTTGGAATTCAACCTATCTTATGTTAAAGTCTTGTAGGAAATATAGTGATGCAATTGTTTACATATAAAATTAACCAATCCAATAATTAATTGACACGTAATCAAAGGTGCCAAACATTGGAAATTATCTGTCAATGAAGATACACTGGATTAATAAGGTAAAATTGAGTAAATACGTTGTCGTATCATTTCTCAAACTGGAAGAGCAGTTATTTGCAGTTACAAGCCATTGTTTGGCTTCGAAGCCATAATATTAACTGCTGAACACACAAGCTCCACGTGTAAACTTGCGAAACAAGACAATTGGAAGTTAGAACACGTGGAATACTTCTGGAAGGCAGTTATTCCCTTAACATGTTATCATTTGAGTTGGTAAACAAACGTGCAGATTTAAAGCTTCTGGAAGAAGAAAGAATTCAAATTCATACGTGGAGGAAGAATAACTGCCGACTCCCAGAGTGGAAGTTAGAGTTCGAAGCAGTCTAGATTCAAATTCATGGAGCGGGAAGTTCAAATTACAAGCAGCGTCTATAAATAGAAGAAATTGAAGAGTGAAAAACCCCCAGACAAATCTTCAACAAACAACTATAAAAAAAACTGATGCTTGGTTTGTTCATTGGCAAAGTAGTTTAGGATTTCGAACTCAGTTCGAAGTAGATTAGGAATTAGATTAGGATTTATCTCGATTGTTCTTGTGACAATCACCCCTATCTCGGTTGTTCTTGTAACAATCACCTGTTCAAAGTTTTGTTACTCTGTATTCGAAGTTGGAGACGATTTCGAAGTAAGTTTATCTTTGATTCATTAATCAAAGTATCTTGTTTCTTTATTGTTCTTTGATTTCCTAAGTTTTTTGGTTTGCATTTCTTCACTTATTAAGAAAAATCCTCTTAATTGAGGTAATTGAACCAATAAAACACAATCGCCTGATTAGATTTGGTTTTTCCAAAGTTAATCTGAGGGAGGAGATTGAAACTCTCTCTGGCACGCTCACATATAATTATTTTCCATTGTAAAGAAGTAAAAAGAACCAAACACATCTTTTTTGACACGCCCAGTTAGACACCAGAAAGTGTTAAATGGCTCCAAAGCTTAGGAAGCAAGTGGATGATTCTCAGGTTGGCCAAACACCAGAAGATGAGAACAATGTTAATTCAAAAGAGAATGAACAAGTCAAAGGCCTTCAAATAGGACCAGAGACTCGTATTGGTCAAGACTTAAATATGGGAATTGGCCAGACTTCTCGAATGAATGCTAGGAATAATAAAACTGTGCAAGTTGATGACCCAAAGAATCCAGAAGTTGGAGGGAATATGTCATCTAGCCAGTTTATTGAGATGATTGCTACATTTAAAGAATTAGCTCAGACCCAAAAGCTTATATTACAAAAATTGGAAGAGCAATCAGGCTTAGAAGTGATCCTTTGCCTTCATTTGAGAAGGATAAAGGAGAGGCTAGCACAAGCAAATTCAAGTCAAGGCCTGGAAAAGAGCCTATAAATGTAGATGATATACCAGAATCTTGGTATGAACCTGCAAAAACTCATGATTATCAAACCCCTAAACCTAGGAAAGTATTTAAGCAAAACCCTAATATCCTATTCGAACCAAACTTTGATGGTGTAAATGAGGATAAAGGCTTCAGGAATTATGATTACGGGTTTGATGAGTATATGTATACTCCTAGAAATCATTTTAATGAAAAGGATATGACTAGTGTGAAAAGGCCTAATCCAGAGATTGGGATTCCTAAGTATTCAGGGATACCAGAGATGGGAAGGGTACATTCGAACCACCTGTACGAACCTTTTGCAAAACAGGAAGGAGGTTTCAAGCAACCTAGGCCCTTTGATGATCCTTATCAGAGGATTCCAGAAGATCACATGACTAGAAATGTCACTTGAGAACCACCTGTTAATTCAAGGGTACCTTTAGGGGAACACCCAGCCCTTCGAGATGAAATATTAGGTCTTATGCAAGAAGTTTATGGACCTTTGAACCGAGGGGTACAAACTCAAATTTATAAAAAGCCTTATCCAGAATGGATAGATAGACAGTTCGAAGTCCCTAGGAGGTTTAAAATCTCAGATTTCACTTTATTCCAAGGGGGTTTAATTCTTTAACTAGGACGGCCTTCGAATGGTATTCTAACTTGACGCCAGAGTCAGTTCTAAATTGGCAAAGGATGGAAGAGTTATTCCATGCACAATTTTATCAAACTGAACCTGAAGTCACTATGGCTGACTTAGCAAGATTAAAGCAGAAGCCTGATGAGAAGACTGCTCAATTTATTGCTAGATTTAAAAGGGCCAGAAATAATTGTAAACTTCAATTACCAGAGGTTGAATTTGTAAGAATAGCACAAGATGGCTTAAGTAGAGAACTTAGGAAGAAGTTCGATTCTACTGAATTTAGGGATTTGGTTGATTTAACTTACAAAGCAACAAGGTATGAGTCTTTGTTAGAAGAGGATGTTGATAGAAATAACTCTTCTTATTCAACCTATTATAAAGAACCCACTTATGAAATTGATGCTGCTGAAATTGTTGAACATGAGCCTTGTGTGTGAATGTCTAGTTCGAAAGGACTCTTCTGTAGCGCCAAGGACCAACAAGAAAGCAGCCAGTAAAGTATATTCATTCGATGTTTCAAAGGCAGATGAAATTTTTGATTATCTTTTGAAGAAAAAGTTCATCAAACTCCCTGAAAATATTAAACTTCCAACTTTGGAAGAAACAAAAGGGAAAAGTTATTGCAAATGGCATGTTTCATGGACTCATTCCACTAAGAATTGTAATGTTTTCCGTGATAGGATTCAGGAGCAAATTAAGAAAGGAAGAATCATGTTTCCAGAAAAGGCTATGGGAATTGATACTGATCCATTTCCAAAAATTGAAGAAGTAACTGCCAACACTAATGTGCCAACATCTCTGGCTAAAACTGTCAAGGAATTGTGGCAAAACAAGCAAGTGCAATTGAAAATGAATTCAGTGCAGTTTAGTAGAGGAAAGCCAAAAATTGGCCAACTTAGAAATGATGATGGGAAAACCTACCGTCAAAACACTGCATCAGGAAGTTCTTTTAGTAAAGGTTTTAAGTAGTCTCATCTTCCCATGCTTGAGGCATCCTTTTTGGAATGTTTGTGCATGGAATGCAGGGCCAACTATTTGATCTTCAAGGATTTGATAGATTGGGGGGTTGATTTCTTTCCAAAGAGGATGGAAAGAAAAACTTTGGATCAAAATAATGAAAGAAAGCCCTGGATCAATCCAAATCATGGAAGAAATGAGAGGTCTTGGTCAGTTTCAAAGAGAAATGTGCCTTCTAGTCCAGTCCCACCAGCTTCGAAGAGGGATTATCCTCCTTCGAAGAAGGTTAACACTGGGAAGGCCCCAATAGGCCAAAGAAATGGAGGAGAAGAGGAACAATTTACCTTGGTAAAAGGAGTTCCTGATTGGTTTCTAAAAAAAATCAAACCAGAACTCTTCCAAGAGTGTAAAACTTCTTCTAAAATTGGGAACAAAATGGTTAAACATCCAAGTGCTTCTACTGGTCAATGGGTAGTGGTCAAAGATCCAAAGACCAAGGCACCTCAAATGATTCTTATGTCGACGAGAACACAGAAGAGGAAGCTGCAAATGAGGTATACTAGTTTCCAAATGGAGGAATATGCCTCCAAGGAGAATCCTAATGGGGGTAATAAATTCAACCCAAGGTTTAATAGACTTTGAAGAGAAGATTCTGAAGAATCTCTTCGAAGGGGGTTTTCTCAATCAGAAAAACTCTGGAAAGCTTGGCTGCAAGAATGGATAGTGAAGTACCTCAAGATAATCCAACTTCTCCAAATTCATTGGTAAGCTATCAATCTGGCTTGTTAGAAGCCATGATAGTGGAACAGGAAGAAGGTGGGGGAACAAATTTGTCTCTTGTTGAAACATTCTCCCCTATGGAAACTTCTGTAGCAGAGTTCTCTAAAAAAATGAACACATCAGAAGTTGGATCAGAGCTACCAATGCAGGAAAAAAGTACCATTCAGTTTGGAACTTTACCTGAAGTCCAAATTAACATGGTAACTCCTTCATTTGTTAACTTTGGACCTTTTGGACCAGATTGCTCACCAGTTCGAAGAGCATTACAACCAATAGTTGCTCCTATAGAGGTTATTGATGTATCAAGTGATGAGGAATATAATCTCACATATGATAATGGTTGGAATGATAGTTGGGGAGCTTTAATTTCCAAGATTCAAAAGGAGGAAGAGGAGGAGGATTTCATGATTATGGTAAATGCAACAGAAGAACCAGAAGTAACCTCCAAAGAGAAAGCAATTTTCATTCCAGAGACAGAAAATGATTCTAAGTATCCTTTTGATTATTGATTTGGATTGTGCTGATCTTTCTTATCCTTTCAAATCACCTTCGAATGATATGAGGCACCATTTGAAACCATTATACATATCTGCATTGTTTGATGGAATTTTGTTAAATAGAGTTTTGGTTGATAATGGTGCAGCAGTGAACATTTTGCCTTCCAGGACTTTGAAGAAGTTGGGAAAAGAAAAGGTTCGATTGATCCCAACAAGCACATCCATCACTGGGTTCACTGGTGAAAGTAAAAACCCCAAAGGTATTGTTTCTATACGCCTGAAAGTTGGCCAAGTAGAAATTGATACAACCTTCTTTGTGTGGCTACTTTTACAAGTAAGTATAATGCTTTACTTGGTAGGGATTGGATTCATGTCAATGGCTGCATTCCATCTTTGATGCATCAAACCCTGATGATTGTGAAGTATGAAAATTGGAAAGAAGTGGGGGTCAAAGAAGTTAAAGCAGACCCACATCCCTTTAGCACTTCAGCAAATTGTGCAGAAGCAGAAATGTATAAGCCTGAAATCATCCCTTTGAGAAAAATTGCACAATCTGCCACCCCTCCATCCAACGTATTGGAAATGGGAAAATTGGCAGAGCTGAAATCTAAACTCAAACAAGCAGTTGATTATGAATCAGACAATCCACCAGATGAGGCTGCTTGGATGTGAGTCCAAGACAGAGTTCGAAGAGGCCAACTCTTTGGCTTTAGTCAAATTTATGGCTGTAGAAATAGAGCAGAAATTACAATAAACAAGTGATTGGGAGGAACCATTGGCTGAGATATCTGACTGGGGGTTGAAGCCATTTGAATTCGAAGAAGCCTTTATAGGCCATGTCAAATCCCAAGATCCTTTAGAAGAGGTAGAATTGGGAGAAGGAATTGCTCCAAACACTGTTCAGATCAATAAGGAGCTTGATGCTGTTTCGAAGGCCAAGTTGATTGCAGTGCTTAAAAAGAACAAAGAATGCTTTGCTTGGAGTTATAAATAATTAACAGGTTTGAGTAGAAATTTGGTTGAGCATAGATTACTTATCAAGCCTAATTACAAACCTTTCAAACAACTTCCAAGAAAAATGTCTCCTGAAACCATTTCATTGGTTAAAAAAGAAGTTCAAAATCTTCTAAATGCTGGTTTTATCAGAACAGCAAGATATGTAGAGTGGCTATCAAATATTGTTCCTGTTGTTAAGAAAAATGGGAAAATTAGGGTGTGCGTTGATTTTAGAAACTTAAACAATGCAACCCCTAAAGATGAGTACTCAATGCCTGTAGTAGACATGCTGGTGGATAGTTCTGCAGGTCACAAAATCATGTCTATTATGGATGGACATTTAGGATATAATCAAATTTGTATAGCTAAGGAAGATGTTCATAAGACTGCATTTAGACCCCCTGGTAACCTTGGGACATTTGAGTGGGTCAAGATGCCTTTTGGGCTTAAGAATGCTGGTGCTACTTATCAAAGAGCTATGAACACTATCTTTCATGAAATAATAGGGGGTTTTCTAGAATGCTACATAGATGACATAATTGTCAAATCAGGATCTATTGATGATCATGTAGAGCACTTGAAAATAGCTTTTTCAAAGATGAAGCATTATCAACTGAAGTTGAATCCTGCTAAATGTGCTTTTGGAGTAACAGCAGGGAATTTTTTGGGATATCTAGTCCATAGCAAAGGTATTCAATTTGATAAAAATAAAGCTAAAGTTATTATTGAAGCAATGTCTCCCTCAAACAAGAAAGAACTACGAAAATTTCTTGGTCAATTGAATTTTCTTCGAAGATTTATATCTAATACTGCAGGGAAAACTAAAGTCTTTTCTTCTTTATTGAAATTGAAAGATGGAGAGGACTTTGAATGGACAAAGGAGCATGATGATGCTTTCAAGGCCATCAAGGAGTACTTGATCAATCCACCAGTTCTTGTTCCACCTAGAAGGGGAGAGCCTGTCAAACTATATTTGGCAGTAAACTATGACTCAATAGGAGTTTTATTGGCTCAAGACAATGAAGAAGGAAAGGAACAAGCTATCTATTATCTAAGTAGGTTTCTTAATGATTGTGAAAGTAGATATTCTGCAGTAGAAAAGTTATGTTTAACCTTGTTCTTTGCTTCAAAGAAACTCAGGTACTATATGATGCCTAGAGTAACTTATGTAATTTTTCAGACTGATGTTATGAAGTATATGTTGTCCCAACCTGTACTCAGTGGCAGAATTGGGAAGTGGATTGTATCTTTAATTGAATTCAGTCTAGAATATGTTCCTCAGAAATCAGTCAAAGGGCAAGCTTTGGCTAATTTTTTGGCTGATCATCCAAATGAAATTGAAACTCCTGAGATAGTAGATGTTAATGCAATAACAGTCAAACCATGGAAAATGTGGTTCGATGGTTCGAAAACATCTCAAATGGTTGGAATTAGAGTTGTTTTGGAATCTCCTCAAGGTTTGAAAACCAAGTTTGGATTTCAAATAAATGAAGGGGAATGTACTAATAATCAAGCAGAATATGAAGCTCTAATCATGGGTCTAGAACTCTTGCTTACTTTGAAGATTGACATAGCTGAAGTGTTTGGAGATTCTCAGTTGATTATAAACCAAGTAAATGGAGAATTTGGTTGCCACAATGTTGGTTTAAAACCTTATTATGAACATGCGAGATTATTGTTTAAACAATTTCACATGATTTCTTTTACATATGTTCCAAGATTCCTCAATGAAGAAGTTGATGCAGTGGCTCGAAGAGCATCAGGATTCAAGTTTATCCCTGATGACAGTAGAGAATTTTGTCAATTAACTCTAAGGAAGTCTTTGCCAATGCTTAAGGTCAGGAATATTGAGTTCGAAGTATGCAAAATTACTACTTCTCCTAGTTCAAATGACTGGAGACAGTCATTAATTGATTATTTAACAAGACCTGATGCCAAAACAGATAGAGCAACAAGGATAAGATCTGTCAATTATATCATGTATAATGGAGAACTGTTTAAGAAAGGAGCAGATGGGTTATTGCTTAAGTGCTTAAACAAAGTCGATGCTTTTAAGGTTATGGCAGAAGTTCATGAAGGTATCTGTGGAGCTCATCAAGCAGGAATCAAGATGAGATGTTTAATTCAAAGGCATGAATATTATTGGCCTACTATCCTCAAGGATTGCATTGATTATGCAAAAGGGTGCCAAGCTTGTCAAAAGACAGGGCCTCTAAAAAAATTACCAAATACTGAATTACAGTATGTAATCAAGCCTTGGCCATTTAGGGGTTGGGCAATGGATATGATTGGTATGATTTACCCTCCATCTAGAGGTGGGGATAAATTCATACTAGTGGCTACTGATTACTTTTCCAAATGGGTGGAGGCTCAAGCCTTTGAGAGTGTATCTCAAGAGCAAGTGATTGAATTCATTAAGAATATCATCTATAGGTTTGGATCTCCAGAAACTATAACAATAGATAATGGATCCATTTTCGAAGGTAGAGCAGTGAAAGCTTTTGCAGCCTCTCATGGAGTTTCTTTGATTAACTTTACACCCTATTATGCTCAATCGAATGGTCAAGCTTAATCAACCAACAAGATTATCAAAAGAGGTATCCAAAGAATGGTTGATAGGAACCCAGAAGAATGGCCAAATTTGCTGTTAAATGTGTTATGGGCATATTGAACCACTAAAAGGACCAGTACTGGGACTACTCCTTTTGCTCTAACTTATGGGCATGATGCTGTTTTACTAATGGAGATTGCGGTAAGGTCACAAAGAGTTTCTTCTCAGAATGAACTAGATATTGGAACATACCACCAAGCAATGTACATGGAGCTTGAAGAAATAGATGAAGAAAGAATTAAAGCTTTAAATCAGATTCTGCTGCAAAAATTAAGAGTGGCCAGAAGTTACAATAAAAGAGTGGCTGTTCAAAGCTTTGATATAGGGGACTTAGTATGGAAAGTAGTGTTGCCTATCAAAGAAAGAAAGCAAGGACTCGGAAAATGGGCTCCGAATTGGGAGGGACCTTTTCAAATTCATAGAGTCCTTAAAAGAGGGGCATATCATTTAAAGGATTTAAATGGTTATGTCCATAGAAGAAAGATTAATGGAAGATATCTAAAGGCCTATGTTCCAACTATATAGGAGTCCTTTAATAGAAGATAAAACTATAAAGTGTTGTTCAAGGTAAATCATAAGAACAAGCAATTTTATTGATTGAAACTCATGATTCAAACGATGGGATCAACATTCCAAGCAGTAAGAACAGATATGAGATTGGAATAATAAGAGATATTTCATTGATTAACTCAGAAACTGTACAATGGTGTCTGTTAAGCTAGCCAATACAAGAGCACCCTTGTTACAAACAAATTCATAAAATTCTCCTTGATCAGTTGTTCTTTGTAGTTGATTCTTGAGATCTCTTATAGTTCCAACTGTTGAAGAAGCTTTGCTCATATAAGCTTGCATTAGGGAGGTGGTTTGAGCAATCTCTCCTCTGACTGCAAACAAAGCTTCTTCAAGACGAGCTTCTTCTTCTCTTAATTGATTTAACTTGACAGCATCTTGGTCATAAGAAGAGATTACATTTTGTGCTTCATCCTTTGCATTTGCCAAAGCTGCTTTCCAACTCTGTCTTTGAAGATGTCTTTCTTGAACCTCACAGAGTTGAAGGGCCTTCACTTGGAACTCAGAAGCTTTAGCCAAAAGGTGTGTATGTAACTCCCGATAAGCAGGCTTTAACACCCAAGCAGCTTGACGGCAAATCTCCAAGTACACCTTTAGATCTCCTTCAGCTAGTGTTTCAAAATTCAATTTTGAGAACTGCTGGAGAATCTCCCTTAACTCCTGAATCTCTTCTTGTGAGAAAGTAGGCTTGACCAACTCAGATGTAGATAAACTTTGTTGAGCCTTGAGTTGGACGATAGGAGATTCTGGAGAAGGAACTGGAGCCTTAGGGTTGGTGATTCTTTGACAGAAATCACTAACTTTTGCTTTAAACTGCTCCAATGGAAGGGGATCACCAACAATGGTGCTAACAGAAGCACCAATTTCCTGTCAAAAGGAATATATCAAGCATATTTAGGCTTAAATTTTATAAGTAATATGTGATAAATACAAGCTTAAGTATAATGGAGCACAATACCTCAAATGGATGGATTTGTTCTAATAGAATCTATCCAGTAGGGATATTAGTTCCTGGAGACTGACTGAGAACAGTTTTCTCAGTTATTGCCTCAGCCTGCTCAATAGAAGTCCCTGCAATAAAGCTTGCCTCTGTTGTTGTTTCGATAGGTCCACTTAGAATACCTTTGGAGGCTAAAGTTGTTGCCACAATACTGATAACAGGAGGAATCATGCCTTCCATTGTGACATGTGGTTGAGGTTGAAGAGTTTGTGCCGTCTCAGTGGATTTCTCAACAATATCAGAAGCAGCTTTCCTTGTGGCAACTGTATCAGACTTGGAAGCTTCAGTGGCCTTAGTAATAGAAGGGTCAACTGGTCTTCGAATTTCGGCAGAAATATGTCGAATGGGATCTGAAGAAGCCTTCGAAGTCTCAGCGTGCTTTGTTTTTGTTGTTTTCTCTACAAAAAAATATTACTCAAAGATGAGAAAACATGAATTTGAGAATAAAGGGGTATAATGAAGTTAAAATTATAAAATTGACCTTTTATAATTTGGCTTATCGTGACATCATCTGTCTCCTCTTCTTCTGGTTCTTTAACCAAGATATACCTTCTCCTTTTCGAAGACTCATGAGCTTCGCCAAGATCTACCCTTTCAGGATTAACTACTTGCTCTGAATAACTCTTTCTTTTACTACCTGTTCAAAAGAACAAAAGGAGATAAAAATACTGGACAAAAGGAAGTTTGAATATCAGCATGGGTCGTAAGAGACAAAAGAGCTACCTGATTTCGAAATTGGAGGAACAGAAGTTTAAGCAGATTCTTTTTCCTTCCTAGTCTTCTTCCTCAAGATAAGTTCTGTGTATTGAATCATAAGGTGAGGAACAGAAAAGACTTCGAAGTTATGACAATCACATAGATCACTAAAAAATTACCCGACGGAGAAGAAGGAATTTGAGTAATGCTCTATTGTTGTGATCTAGTCATCAAATATGGCACAGACCTGAGAGGTTTAACATCCAAAACAATGGGCACTGAAGCAGAAGACTGCACTTCTGGTGTTTCTTCTTGTTGGTTTGATCGAGATGTATCTCTTGAATCTATCCCAAAACCATCATCTGATATTGAATCAGAATAAGCCACTTCCCCAATAACAATACCAATCTCTTTGGCAAAAGTTTTGACAGTTGCAGTTTTAAGATATAACTCTGTAGTATTATGCCACCACCTAGAGAATATTGGAAGAGGGGGCTCATAAACTACTGAAAATCTATATGGTTGAAACTGTATCCTCGACTCTTTAACTTCAGCATTAAGACGTGCAATGTGATTCTTATCAATCTTGTTTCTTGCAAAAAGGACAGTATTGAGTTCGCCGGGATAAGGGCAAGGGATGGCTTGTACCAATCCAAATTGCCTGGCAAATTGAGCAGGACAGTAGATCTCAGCATGGGCCTGTCTACAACCACCCACATAAGCCCCTATGATAATTTCCCTTGGAAGGAGAATACTTGCCCATGCTTCATGATAAGCAGAACTACCACGTTGTACCATAAGTCTTCTTATCCACTTTGGCCCAATATCCCAGTTGTAGAAAGGTAAGAAATCTCCTGCTTCTTTATCTTCCTTCAGTTGGTGAAAGTATTGGAGATACCCTACCAAGGTAAGGGGAGTCGAAGCTAGCATGATGAATTTGTCCCCATGAACACTAAGAGGAGACCTTTCTGCAACCTTATGGTCTGGAAAGTAATCTTACAGCCATATTTGCAGAAACCAGAGATAACCTCCTAAATTTTGATAAAGTGGTTTGGCATGGTTGTCAAACCCTATTTTGTAGACATAGCCTAAAAAGTGAGAAGCCAGATCAATGGATTCCCCTTGTGAGAGAGCATAGGCCAGAGGTGCAAATTCGAGTACCATTTTCTTACTACCATGACAAAAGATCATCTTGCATAGGGTATACCAAATATATGCAAATAACTCTCTGAATATCTCATTTCAGTATCTAGGAATTTGCTATAAGAAGCATTTTTTCCAGCATACTCAATTCCACTCAGAAGGGGAACTTCCGTGTATGAGGCAATGTCAAAATAAATGCCATATGGAGGAAGCCCAATGAGGAAAGATACATCTAAAACTGTGGGAGCCATCATGCCACACTTAAATCTGAAGCACTTATATGATGGGTCCCAGAAGGCCAAGGCAGCATGTATAATTGAAGGGTTTCGTAAGATACCATGTCAAAGCAAAGAAATTACATGTGATAACCCAACATCTTCTAACTCTCTCCCTTTAGCTTTAACCATTCAGATAGACCAGTCTTCCCATTCTTTATCATAGTTCGGCCAGCAGATAAAATTCTTCTTGGCCCAATTGGAAAAATCCAAAGGTCTGTCTTTCACAAGGTCACTCCCTTCGAGAATAGGATAACACGCTCTAAATTCCAAGGGAAGATCAAGAAATGCTGGTCCAAGAATTTGGGTGTTAATCGCAGTTGGATGTTCGATAAAAGTGGGTTTTTGCAACTAACCAACACCTGACTTAGATTTCAGAACCTCTCTGGTAACCAAGCTCCTAAGCACAAAAGAGAGAGTACCTTTCAATAGTTCACTATCAGAAGCCATGAATGTAAGAGTTTGAGAACAGAGGAGGGAGAGCGAAGTGTTTGAAAGTTTGAACGTGCAATGAAAACGTTCGAAGCCCTAGATTTTTTACGTCGCGATGAAGTAAAAACAGCGGTTCGGGTTAAACATCCGTTTAAAAGTAATTGGGCCTATAATTCTTTTGGCCCAAGTTTAGATTTCAAATTGTTGTTTGATGGTTATTTCGAAATCTTAAATTATTTCATGCTTCAAACCATTTTTGGTTTATTTTCATGAAATATACTTTATCAAGTTATTCTTAAGAGTTCGAACTGGTTTAAAGCATAATTAAGTGCTTCGAAAGGCATTTAAAAGTGCGAAACAAATCATAGAAAGAACTAATACTTCATTAAAAATAAGAAAATTACATGCCACAAAATCCTATTACATAGAGGAGAAACTAAGCATCTACTAGTGATGAAACAACTATTGGAGTGGGAATGATTTGGAAATAGTGAGGAAAGCTCCAAGTCACTAAGGCATGGAATCTTGCCCAAGTGAAACTGAAAAATTCATTTTCCATCATTCTAACCCTGTTCTCTTCATCAATTTTGAGTTTCTTCTCAATCAGTGGCCTAATTTTCAGAACCAGGGTCTTGGCTTTGACTTTGAACTTGGCCAACTTAAGAGCATTCCTTTTCATACGGCTTCTAAACCTCCTTCGAAGCCTCTTAGAAGCACCAGCGGGCATGTCGAAGGAATGCCCTTTCAGGCTTTCCATTTTCCTATGAAGCTTGGAGACTTGATCATGAAGTACTTCATAATCATGGAGGTCTTGATTAAAACCAAACGTAGCAGTGTTGTTCTTCATCCACATTCGAAGCAGAGGAAGCTGACTCAGAAAAGAATGAAGAAAAGGGCTAGCTTGGATATTACATTGGATAGTCTCGCAAGCCCATAAAAAGTTCTTATAAGGTACATCCTCTTCAAGAATGCCTATATCCAGAAAAGCAAAAAGCAGCCAATAGTTCTTTGGCTTTGATGGAATCAGAATGTGGATAAAGAGAATAAGAAAAGTTAGCATGAAAAGGAGTAGGGTCGAACTTGATATTCTTTAACTCTTCAAACCAATCTGTGTTCTCTGGAAGGTCTCGAAGAGAAAGATTGGAAGGATCAATGAAATTTCCTTCGAAATGAGGCCTTCGAACCTCATGCAACCAGTATATAAATTGAGTACTGGCCTTCTGTTTAAGTTCTCCATAGCCAGCGAAGCTTGACCTTTCATCTTCATAGACTTTAAAGAAGGCAGGAGTACGACAAGTGGCAATGAGACTATCGAGCAACATTATGTTAGGATCTCGTCTGATGAAAGGGGACAAATATCTGCTCATAGCTAATGAGCGATAGTGGCTCCAACCTTTGTAGCCAGCAGGATCATCCATTTTTACCACCACTATTTCAGATGGTCAACCCCATAGAAAGGGCTTGTGAGTAGGGGGAGTTGGAGGATTCCATAGATCAATAGGCTCAGAAGTTTCTACTTGAGCCACTATGTAAGATCGATCCCTTCGAATCTCACCAACAATTGGCGTGACAATGTTTCTAGTATCAGCAGAGATTGGGTCATTAAGAACCAAGTTTTCGAAGGCATTTTGGGTGCTAGAAATATCAGCCGTGATTGAATTAAGATGAAAGTCAGTTTGCAAAGAAATTTGGTGATTGATTTTTACCAGTGATTAAGCCTTTTTTATAAGCAGAATTTTAAAGTTTGAAACGATTCAAATTCTGGTGAAATGGAGAACGTGGATGTTAACTACCCACTATCCATGAATCTCTCGTGAGAACAAAGAGATTTAATGACAACTGTATCATTGGAAGTGACAAAAACTGCCAATAACTTCTATTTAGAAGTTTACAAGAATTTGAAACGGCAAAAAGCACATTAACATTTATTCAAATCCCTTGAACAGTGATGTTAATGTGGGGGGTATGTTTACATATAAAATTAACAAATCCAATAATTAATTGACACGTAATCAAAAGTGCCAAACATTGGCAATTATCTGTCAATGAAGATACACTGGATTAATAAGGTAAAATTGAGTAAATACGTTGTTGTATCATTTCTCAAACTGGAAGAGCAGTTATTGGCAGTTACAAGCCATTGTTTGGCTTCGAAGCCATAATATTAGCTGTTGAACACATAAGCTCCACGTGTAAACTTGCGAAACAAGGCAATTGGCAGTTAGAACACGTGGAATACTTCTGGAAGGCAATTATTCCCTTAACATGTTATCATTTGAGTTGGTAAACAAACGTGCAGATTTAAAGCTTCTGGAAGAAGAAAGAATTCAAATTCATACGTGGAGGAAGAATAACTGCCGACTCCCAGAGTGGAAGTTAGAGTTCGAAGCAGTCTAGATTCAAATTCATGGAGCGGGAAGTTCAAATTACAAGCAGCGTCTATAAATAGAAGAAATTGAAGAGTGAAAAACCCCCGGACAAATCTTCAACAAACAGCTACCAAAAAAACTGATGCTTGGTTTGTTCATTGGCAAAGTAGTTTAGGATTTCGAACTCAGTTCGAAATAGATTAGGAATTAGATTAGGATTTATCTCGATTGCTATTGTGACAATCACCCCTATCTCGGTTGTTCTTGCAACATTCACCTGTTCGAAGTTCTGTTACTTTGTATTTGAAGTTGGAGACAATTTTGAACTAAGTTTATCTTTGATTCATCAATTGAAGTGTCTTGCTTCTTTATTGTTCTTTGATTTCCTAAGTTTATTAGTTTGCATTTCTTCACTTATTAAGAAAAATCCTCTTAATTGACGTAATTGAACCAACAAAACACAATCGCCTGATTAGATTTGTTTTTTTTCCAAAGTTAATCTGAGGGAGGAGATTGAAACTCTCTCTGGCACGCTCACATATAATTATTTTCCATTGCAAAGAAGTAAAAAGAACCAAACAACAATATCTGCTTTTGTTAATCAGAGGTATCGTGGTGTTCCTTTAACTCCAGTTGATTGAAATATTGCTTTCGAGTTCATGGAATTTTTGAAAGTGTTTTATGTTGCTACCTTAGCTTGTTCGGGTGTTCGTTATCCTACCTCTTCTATTGTGCTTAATTATCTTTACAATATGAGTCTAAATTTGCTTAATCATAGGGCACAACCAAATTTTGTGAATGCTTGTATAGATATGGAAGTAAAATTGAGAAAATATTATGAGGACGTGCCATCATTATTTATGTTAGTTACAGTAATGGACCCTAGGATTAAGGTAGTTGGCGTTTCTGTGCTTTTAAGAGAGATCGGTACCAATTTAGGGATTAATAGTTTACCTTCTTCTGATGTTGCGACTCATTTACTTAATGCATTGTATAGTAGATATCAATAGTGATCTCCTAAGGGAGACCTTAAATGGGAGATATGCGGACTTTGGTTTCCAACCGTTGGGCTTAGATTAGAAGGCAAACTCGTGGGTTAAAAAGGGGTCACTAGCGGGTTAAATGGAAAATGGGTCAGCTGAGGTCACGGTTCATGAACCCCTCTCCCCTTAAATGTAGTCTAATTCATTTCGTTCTGTCGAAATACACAAAAAGAGAGAGAAAGGGAGATGAATGGCAATGGCAAAGGAGAAATCACGAGGTCATCTAGATCAGATCTAAGAGAATTTGAAAGTGGGACAATGAGATTTTGGCCCCTTATAGCAAAGCAAATAATGTGATAGACCCATTATTGTATAGGGATAATGCCCATTAGACACATTGATACCATCTTAACTGAATCACAATGGATGGCTGAACACAATGGAGGAACAACGTGTTTGGTGTAGAAAATTAACTAAGAAAGAGAATAAGAAGAAAATTTGGTAGAAATGAAGATTACTAGTTAAGAAGTTGTGATACATAATTTTTGGTTTGATTGGTAGTTTAAGTGACTAGATATATAAAATTGGGTAGATAACGAAAAAAACTATTAGAGAAGGGTTATATTTTGTAGTTAAAGGAAGGCCTTGATGAATTGTGTTAGGATCTTATTAGTTGATAAAAAGGGGAGGTCTAAAATGGTTAGACATGAAAGAGATATATGAGAAAAGATTGATTGGTGGTGAAGGTGATGTCTAGTTAGGTTGGGAAGCAGTTTGGCTATATTGGGACTAATTAATCACAAACCCATCACCAGGCATCGTCCAAGAAGATGTCATCAACTTCCATGAATATTAGATTTCAAGTCCCTTTGTGTGGATGTGGGGTACCAGCCCCCCTAAGATCTTCAAACCAAGATCCAAATCGATGAAGAAGATTTTTTGGTTGCATCAACTATAAGGTAACTTCTTGCATAATTTCTTTTTCTGTAATTTTAATGTGACATCCTGACTTTTTCATTTAAAAAAAATTATAACTAAATAAATTCTTCCATTTTCCGGTTTCAAACTTCTTTCTAAAAAATAAAATACAAGTATTATGTACTATATTTACTTTTGGTGTTCTTAAAAATCAAATAACTTATATTTTGTTTTTATGAATATATTTGAGTAAAATTGAACATGGTTACACGAGCGTATATATAATGGGCCGTTTAATTTTTAGTATAGCGCCGACTATTTTTTTTGGTATGGGTTAAACTTCTATTTGAAATTCTACGTTGGGCCCAAATTAGGGATTTTCTAGCAATATAGATATTTTGATAAAATAGAGGACTGAGATGCTATTTATTTTATATTGAGAGCACTAGGGTTTATATGTTAAATACTATACGTAAATATCTTAGGCCGCTCCTTTTAAAAGCAGTCGTGAGAGAGGGAGACGGTGGCTGTGGGGAATTGCTGCAGAATTCAATTGGGTTAGTCTATTCTCTTTTCTAAAACATTAGTATTTTTTTTACTACTAATCCTCAGTTTGTACGTAAATTTAAGATGGCCTTTGTGCGGTTGTGTGCTGACCGCAAGAGAGACGTGTGTGTAGGTGTGTTGACCGTGTGTCTGCCATGGTGATCATGTAAATGGGAGCAGTGGTATTTTAATTGGGCAATCAAGTTCTTAGTGTGATATTTATTGTATAATGTCCATGGAGTTTGGTCAGTGGACTAGGTTCTAAGTATTAGATTATCACTAGTATATTTTATGCTATAAATTGACAACAGTAGAGTTACACATGTAATACTTATAGTTTTATGTGTATCATTTATTTGTGATTCAGACTAAAAGGGTATTGGAGCGTTGCATTTTCAGATTAGTCGAATTGATCCAAGTGAGAAGTTAAGCATGTGATCCCTTCAATTGGAATCCTCTTGAGCCTATCAATTCTTGACAATCCTTTATTTTGTTCTGATTCTACGAATATTAATCTTGCTCCTTGAACTCAACTTATTTGACAATTGTTGTACCCTTTGGCATACAAGGTTTATTGATTGTATTTGTGATTGATTGATTGCTCTTATTTTGTTTGTTGTCTATCCGTTGACTTCCGTGATATCTCTGGAATGCCGTTATTTTGTGTTTGGGACCACATTATATTGTGAAAGTCCAAGGAAAAGACCCGGGAGCCATCCTGCGGTGACTTTGGCCACTGGGGAAAAGACTTGTGAAATACCCTGTGACTCTAGTGCTCAACAGATAGGGAAAAGACTGGTGAAATACCCTGTGACCCTATTCCGGATCGGCTTAGAGAAAAGACTCAGGCGCCATCCTGGGGTGACTCTTAGTACGGTGTTGGATCCAACGGGCAAAGCCCTGAGAAAATATTTGGCTTTTGGCAATGGTTATTATTATTATTATGGTTCCCACATAATTTGGTTGAAACTCCTATTATTGTTGTCTGTTGTTCTGGTATTTTGGGACAGGCTGATTGGTGTAAATGCATATATTTTTCTTTAATCGATTATGGTTCTTGTTATTCGTTAAATCAGAATTTCATCTCATTGACACTACTTGTTGAGCCACTGACCTTTATTGTTTGAAACCACTTCTTTGGATCTCTCGCTTATCGTTTGTTTAACATATGCCACTTAGTACTCTTTACCCTTTGCATGCTTAACTACTCATTGAGCTGTGAGCTGACGGATTTATTCCACATTCTTTTCAGGCTAGTTCGAGGAGCATCATAGTGGACTCTGAGACACTGTCGGGACCCACCGCTTGGACCTCTAGGGCATTTGCATTTTTATTTTCTTTTAGTCATGTCAATCAGCTTCCGCACTTTTGTTTTTTTTTTTTTTAGAATTTTTGTTAATAAATTGGGAGTATGGAGAATTTGGAATATTGTTCATTGCCTACAAAAATGTTGGTTTCGGTTTCCAATTTAATTTTATAATTCAAGATTCAGTTTAATTATTTTAAGTTGTGATAAAAAAAAATTTATTATCTTTGTTTAGGCTTCGTGTTCCAGGAATTGTCTCCTGGTTCGCGGCCGGTCATGTTTTCCAATTTGGGGTGTGACATTTGAAGCCCTTAAAACTTGGAGATGGCATGTTATCCACATTTTTTGTTTTCTTTTTCCTGTAGCAACCCACTACATGTGGGTTCTTTCTTTGGCTTGATCCTGAAAGGGACTTAGAGAAAGAATTACTACAAGCAGAAAATCAAGTGCTGAAAAGAGAGGTTGAAGCCCTAACCAAAAAGAATGAGAAGCTGAGGAAAAAATCCAAAGAAGCTGAAGCCAAAGTGTTGGGTTACCAAAAAAAAATTCTTTGGGTTTTAGTTGTGTTTATTATTTTGTGATTGGACAAGCAGTTTGCGAATATTCCTAACACAAGGAATATGAAATATCTACCATAGTTGAGCCCTAGAATTTGTAGATACTAAGAAATGGGCTTTATTCTCTCTTTTATTAACTGCACTATTTCCGTTTATTGCTTGTTTATTGCCTCGATACCATTAAGGCACCATCTTGATATATCTTGTTGGATGGTTTAACATTATCCATGTTTGTAACGGGAATAAATGGACATACAAACAAGCCCGTGACTTGACAAATTGAATGGTTCACTAATTCTCTCCAACTTGCAACAAAATGACAAAGCTGGAGGCAAATAACACTTGACCCCATGGGAGGCTTTTTTTCTTGCCTCATGGGAGGTTAAAACGTTGGTAATGGAGAACATCAAATTCAACCCTCTGTGCTGGTATCGGTTGACAACAGCTTAGCTTCTTAAGAGTAAGTCCTCTAAAAGGGAGGTCTGTATGATTACCCTTAAAAGTTTGAAACATCAATACAAAATGAAAATAATGAGATGGCCCCATTTGCAGGGGTGTTTTGTAAATAAAAAAGGAGAGCTGAGGAAGAAATGGGAAAGTAATCTCTTTTTTCTTTTGTTTGGTTTTTGAAAGAGAGAAGAAAATTAAAACACAGAAGTATGAAACTAGATGCTATGTCTTGCAGTAGGGAATACTGTAAACAACATAAGAAAGAATGCCAACTTATATTCCAGGGTACTCTTTCGATATAGTGGTGAAGGGCCACACTATTTCTGCTATTGGTGTAAAGTTTAAACCACGAGGCATGAGCCATAGTTGCCGGGAGATGCCACTCCTAGTCGAAAAACAAAGTTCCGGGAAACAAATATAGCGAGCAACATGGGCAGTAGCCAGCAGCAGCGAGCAACAACAGCAATGAGCAACAGCAGTGACCATAATGGCAGTGAGCAACAACAGTGACCATAATGGCAGTGAGCAACAGTAGTGGCCAAAACAGCAGTGACCAACAACAGTATTCCAGTGAAAAAATATTAAGGACAGTCCCTAATGGGTTCCAGTGACCAACAATCAAAACAATCGCTAATGGGTTCCAGTGACCAACAAAATAAACAATCCCTAATGGATTCCGGTGAGCAATAAAATAGACAGTCCCTAATAGATTCCAGTAAATCCAGCGACTCCAAAGCAGAGGACCTTATGTGCTAATCATGTTTCCCATCCTGAAAGATGAATACAATTAACATGTGATGAGCCCAAAATATAGACATTCAGAAATCCCTATAACACATGTCGTTAGTTCTTTATCATGATTAATTAGATATTATTGTTGTGTTTATTGGTAATTCATATTAAATTACTAATTTGCAGGGAAAAGGCGAAAACAACTTATATTTCAGCCGTTGGATTCATTAATGCTCAACTCCAATTGGCAGGCAAGCAAAGATACAACGTATATGCTAATGTTTACATGAGAAGAAATTTTCCACCGCTAGTATGGATGTGATTATTGCTTTGCCTAAGGAGGGAATCTTTGAAAGATGATTATTGGATGAATATTGCCGAAAAAAATATAGTTTCCATAGAAAAAAATATTGCTTTTCCAATGGTATCAGTAGTTTTAGAAAGAAAAGATAGATTCTCTTAAATATGGATTTTGTTCTAGCATTAGGGAGGCAAGTAGTTTGAAGGACTGAAGGGACGAACACTGTGGCTGCAGTGAAGACCACGGGTTGGGGAAAAATTAGAGGAGAAAAAGAGATTATTGTAAGCTTTTCATTTTTATGGTTTCTACTAAAATACTCGATATGCTTTTACTTATGAGCGGCTAATCTTTAATACTAGGGTTGAGGATGAAGCCTCATTAATATTATTAATTGATTTTATGTATCTGATTTTTCCTACTTGTGTTAATTGTTTATTGTTCTTGACTCAATTAATTATTATGCATGAAACTTGGGTATGGATTCAATCGATATGTATGGGTTTTTTCCATGATTTGATATGTACATAATAATCGAATTGCTTGGCATATTAAAGTTGATATTTAAGTACGGGGTATCCATTGTGATTTGTTTTACGGATACAGTGGATGATTTTGGCTTAAACTTTTGAAGCAGAGCGAGAACATAATTTTTGTTAAAAAGAAAAAATGCTTATCAAAATATTTTCCACAGTGATAAGATTAGCCTCTAAATCATTGTGCAGAATCATAGGAAAAATTATTGCATAAGATTAATCGATATATTTATGGGTCTGAATTCTGAAACCTTAGTTACTTTTCTTAACCGCTAATCTCCATTATTTCTGCGTGCTATTTTAATTATTTTCTTTGTTATTATTTTAGTTTACAAACCAATTCACAAATTTTTGGAACTAGGTTAGGGTTTAATCAATTTTGGATTATCTAGTTTTCCTATAAAAAACACAAGTCCCACCTCGCTCTTGCATAACTATACTTCGGTGCGATTCGTGCGCTTGTGAGTACATTAAAATTTCACAACAACATGTAAACAGTTCCACAATCAACTTACAGTCAACTAGAATGAACATTTAAACAATTAACACTATTCAATGAACACTTAAAATCATCAGTATAGTCAATGTTGTCATCGTCATCCTCATCCTCGTCATCGTCATCGTCATCGTCATCGAGCCTTACAATCAACACTTACAACCATCAGTATAGTCAAAAACAGGAACAACATTTAAAATTTCAACTAGATGTAAGACGAGCAACAATTAAATGGAATATATGTTACAAGCATACACCTACCTATTGAGAAGTAATGGACAATTCCTTTGGTCATGCGATTGTCCCGTTAACGCACAAGCACTACAACGCCTACCCTTCTTCATCGCTTTCTCTTTCCCTCCTTTCAATCTTTTACCACAACCCTTTGACCTAACTTTGTTTGGTTCTTTAACATTATATTGGCTTCCAATTGAAGTAGGCACTTCTATAGAATTCCCTCCGCCTCCGCCGCCTTCCGTTCCACGATCCATGATTGTAAGTTCTTTAAACTTAGTTCGAGCAATTAACAAAGCTTCTTCCAAAATTTGACTGTTTTCTTCAATTGATACAGCCTCCTCAACTACATCACAAGCAAGTGGAAGGAGCCTATTTCGCCTCGTAACCAACAAACAGTCACATATTTCTTTTGTGCCCCCGGCCAAATCATCTCTAACTCTCCCTACTTTTGTTGATTTTGTCCACCTACGTAAGATGTACTCCTCCGGTAGTTTTCTAATTTGCATGGTAACAAAATATTTCAACATGTGCCGACATGGAATACCCTCACATTGAAACATTTTACAACTACAAGAAACATAGTTTGAGGATTTATCTACCGCAACCTCACGACCCTTCAGAGCATTCTCCATACCCTTTGAACATGCCATGTTGTACTCTTTTCATCCTCAAGTCTTGTCGTTGCCACATACGAGCTATTTTGGAAAAGTTCCTCTTGAAACTTGTAAAAAATATTCCTTGTATAGGTTTCACTCATTATCAACTCCATGCCCCACATTGTTTTTAAGCGTGGCTTCTCATTTACGTCTTTATGGTCCAAATTTAATTCATTATGCCATAAATGTGCCAATGCCCTTTCAAACTGAGTCACGAAATCCCACAAAGAATTTTCCTTACACACAAACCTCTTGAAAAATGCATGAGAATTTTCAGCTCTTTGACTACTAGTCATGTCGGCAGAAAAAATGTGTTTCATGTATACGGGAACCCATTTGTCAAGAATCCTGTACAATCCATGCAACCACTCATTGTTAGAAAACTCAACTTTCTCTACAATAGCCACCCATCCTGCTTCGAACTCTTCAGGGCTCTCAGACTTCCAAATACATTTCTTAAAATCCTCATAATGTTTGACATAGGATAATGCACTTATTTTTTCTGAAATTTTATTGACAATATGCCAAATGCAAAACCTATGATGAGTATTTGGAAGAACCGTAGCAATTGCCTTTGCCGTGGCAGGATCTTGATCAATTATGGTCATTTTAGGCAGCCCATCGGGCATCACTTTCAACCATTCCTTTAGAAGCCTCTCAAAGGTGTCAAATTTTTCTTCCGTTAAGCACGCACACCCTAAAAGTGTCGTCTGGCCATGGTGATTCACACCTAAAAAAGGTGCAAATATCATATTGTAGCGGTTTGTTTGATAGGTTGTATCAAACACCACCACATCTCCAAAATAGTGGTACGACTTTCTACATGTTGCATTAGCCCAAAAACAATCAGACATCTTCCCCTCACCATCTACCTCAAATTTATACGTAAAAGCTAGATTCTTTTTTTGTTCGATGTCAAAATGCTCGAACAACATATTTGCATCTTGTCCCAATAGCACTTTTCTCCTATCCCTTTCGGCATTACGAAGGTCTCGTTCTAAAAATCCCACCTTATCAAGACCGCTGGATTGCACCTCAAACAAACTCATTCGTTGGTTTATTGGAACATTGGCATTTGCTAATTGTTGTGCTAAAGCTCTTTTGGCAAGTGACACTTCACAATGAGATCGTAACAAATGAACTCTCGTTGGTGTTGTAAGAGGGTGGCTATGACCCTCAACAAATTGGGTGACCACAAACCCCCCACCCTCTCGGTTTTTAAACGCTAACAGTTTTGCCCCACAACCTCCCCTAGTTATCCCTCGTTTTCGGGTGGTTGTGGCAGAATTTTGTACGCCAGGATTTTGGACACTAACCCCTTCTTTGCAACAAACATACTCCTTTCGAATGAGTTCACCCTATCTACTCTTGTTGGTAGAATGGTTTCGTGTACGAAATCTAGCTGCTCTACCATAAGTATTGTAAAAATTTTGAACCTCATGTACAGTGGCAAACTGTTGTCCAATCTTCGGTATCAAATCATTGTTAACTTGCGGATAGTAAAGTGTGTTCGAAGAATTACCTGATTCACACAGTTGAGATGGTGTTATTGACAGAAGTTCCATATCGTCCAAAGGCTGCATTATAATCTGCCCCAAAAAATAGGGTTTTCAAACACAAGTAGAATCAATAGCAAATTTTCTGGGTTCTATCAAATTTTGGCATTGAAAAGATAGTGTAATCAAGCATGCAAAAGCATTTTCTACACCAACATGAGATACCAGATTGTTGTTCAAACTTAGTTTTCAGAAAAAAAAAAAAACAACCCCAAAATAGTTGCTCAGATATCAACCACAAAGTAGGCAATTATGTACTAATAAGAAAATCAACCCCAACAATCCCAAAAAGAATGAAAAGTTAGTGTTTCATTCGAGCCCTAGTTTTAGCTCGATACCTCGATAAAATCGAAAAATGAGATACCAGATTGTTGGTTTTCAGAATTACAAAAACCTAGAATTGACAAATATTGAATATATATACAGAAATATATGAGAAAGCATTACCTGAATCGTATGTAGGGGCTTTTTGGGTCTTCGATTTCTTCGATCTCTGCCTTGTTCATCTCTCTTAGAGTTGGGTTTCAACGAAAGTTTTCTGAAAATTTGAAAAAAAAAACTAGGGTTTCAAGCAAAATCGAAAACCGAGAATGAATAGAAACGCGTGCGCGTGAGAGAGAGAGAGTGAGAGAGAGAGAGAGAGACGTTACCCTTTTAGATCTGATCTAGATGACCTCGTGATTTCTCCTTTGCCATCGCCATTCGTCTCCCTTTCTCTCTCTTCTGTGTATTTCAACAGGAATGAAATGAATTAGACTACGTTTAAGGGGAGAGGGGTTCATGACCCGTGACCTCAGCTAACCCATTTTCCATTTAACCCGAGAGTGACTCCTTTTTAACCCGCGAGTTTGCCTTCTAATCTAAGCCCAACGGTTGGAAACTAAAGTCCGCATATCTCCCATTTAAAGTCTCCCTTAGGAGATCACTATTGATATCTACTATACAATGCATTAAGTAAATGAGTCACAACATCAAAAGAAGGTAAACTATTAATCCCTAAATTGGTACCGATCTCTCTTAAAAGTACAGAAACACCAGCTACCTTAATCCTAGGGTCCATTACTGCAACTAACATAAATAATGATGGCATGTCCTCATAATATTTTCTCAATTTTACTTTCATATCTATACAAGCATTCACAAAATTTGGTTGTGCCCTATGATTATGCAAATTTTGTCTCATATTGTAAAGATAATTAAGCACAATAGAAGAGGTAGGATAACGAACACCCAAACAAGCTAAGGTAGCAACATAAAACACTTTCAAAAATTTCATGAACTCGAAAGCAATATCCCAATCAACTGGAGTTAAAGGAACACCACGATACCTCTGGTTAACAAAAGCAGATATTGCATCACTATATTTCCTACACAACCCTTTATCACTTTGTTCAAACTTAAAATAACACATGAATTGTGATTTATAACTTATGATGGTCTTAAATGGCAACATAATGTTGCATCCTTTTCAGTTTGTGAATTCTAAATTTGGTCAATGATGATTGTTGAGCCCAATGTGGGCAATTATGATTGTTGAGCCTTGAATTAATGTGTTATTGTGTTTGGATTTGGGCAATGATGTTTGTTGAGCCTTGAATTTATGTGTTATAGACTAGTGATTGAATTTGTGCAATGATAATTGTTGAGCCTTGAATTTATGTGTTATAGTGATTGGATTTGGGCAACAATGATTGTTGAGCCCTGAATTTGTGTTATAGTGACTGAATTTGGGCAATGATGATTGTTGAGCCCTGAATTTGTGTATTATAGTTACTGATTTAGGGCAATGATGATTGTTGAGCCTATTTCAAAGTCAAAAAAAGATTGACTTGTGTTGGATTTGATTGACTTGTGTAGTTGTGTTGTTGGTGGTGTTGTGGTGGACTAGTGGTCGATCGTGGTGGACGTGGTGTTGTGGTGGTGGATCGATGTTGATTCACTAGTTGCTGCACCTGTTGGCTGCACTTGTTTGCTTTACTTGTGTGATGCACCACTTGCTGCACTTGTTTGTTGCACCTGTTGCTGCCATTGCTGCACTTGTTTGCTGCACTAGGTGCACTTGAATTTCAGATATATGGGCAATGATGCTTGTTGAGCCCGATTCAAGTTTATATTCCCTCATTTCGTTACATGCAGGTGGTTTCAACTCAAGCCTTCTTGAGGCAAAGATACAAATTGAACAATAGGGGTCTTAGGTGACCAAGAGCTTCATATTGTTATTGTGTTATCTTGTCTCCAATGGAAGGAGGCATTCCTTGGATTTTCTTAATATTGTTTGCTCTATTTTGTCTCCAATGGAAGGAGACATTCCTTGGATATTTCTTATAATTGTCTACTCTGTTAAGTTATTTTGTCTCCAATGGAAGGAGGCATTTCATGGTTGTGTACCGTTATGAAATTCTTGTATGTATTAATAGGTTAATAGCTTTCAATTTTGTGTACATTTATGGAATTCTTGTATTGTGATTGAATTTGGGCAATGATGATTGTTGAGCCCTGAATTTATGTGTTATAGTGACTAAATTTGGGCAATGATGATTGTTGAGCCCCGCATTTGTGTATTATAGTTACTAATTTGGGGCAATGATAATTGTTAAGCCCATTTGTAGACACCCCAAAATGAAACGTTCGCGTACGTTTTAATCCCCGATGATGAAAGGAAACGCCCGGAGGAACTCGGATTGAAATTCTCCAAGTCAACTCAGTCAACAGTATCGCACGGTACTCATCTCTCAACGCACGGCACAGCCAGAGTCTCGTACAGCAGCTCTTTCAATTTCGGTGGCCAATTGTGCCGCACGGTACATAAGTTGTGCCGCACGGCACAGTTTGTGTACCGTACGGCACTGTCACTTGTCACACAGCTTTTGCAGAAGTTCCCAGCAGCCCAAATTGTTGACTATCGTCCCCATCTGCTCCCGACGGCCTCTTGCGTGAACGAAAACCTCTAAAACCCTAGCCCCTCATCATTCCTTTGGCTGACACATTTGCTTGGAGGATACGGCGATCGTGGCTATAAAAACCAAGGTAATTCAGATGAAAAAAAAAAGGAGAGAGAAAAAAGAAGAGATTTTGAGAAAACCAGAGGAAGATTTAAGAAAAACACAAAACCATGAAGGTTCGTTCTTGAACACTCTCTCTACTATCAACAACCTCCATTACCATCTCTAATCTCCAGAAAAATAGCCCAATCACCTTCCCCAAGAGCAAAACCCAGATCACCATTTGAGTCTCTGTTTTCAGTTTAGTGTTGTGGAGTCTGTACTCCGAATTCACCCAAGTTTCCAAAGCCAAACTCCCTTTTTCGTTATATCCAAGTGAAGCTAGAAGTTCAGAAGAGTTCAAACCACATTCAGAAGCTCAAGAAGACATTCAATCCGAGAGTTCAAAAACCGAAGGTAAACTCGTTTCGCCAAAATTCCTTGAGTTTGGTACCCTAAGGGGAGGGATACCAAGTGTGGGATGATTCCTTAAATCATTTCCATGCTTGGTATACCCAAATCACAGTAAGATCAGTTTACTTTCACACCTCCCGGTCGCGTCGTACGGTGAAAGCATCGCCTCGTACGGAGTGATTCTACGAGGAGGGACATCCCTTATTCAAACACACTGTTTTCCCATTCAAGGTAGTTCATTTTAATCACACTTCATACCTTGTATGTGCCTCTGATCAATCATTTCGAAAAGCCAAAGTTTTAAACTGTTTTGCAGCCAGTTGTGCCGCACGGCACATCTTGAGTGCCGTACGGTACTCATTTGAAAATTTGACCGTTAAATTGATGAACAGTGTCATGCGGCACACTTTTTGTACCGCACGGTGCATCCATTGTGCCGCACGGCACACTTGTCTGGTAAAATGTGATTTTTAAACAGTCCCCTGTATGAGCAGTTAAGAACTTCGGATTTTCGTTTGATTCTCGTCAATTACATAGTAATTATTTGTTTTTCTCATTATTATCGTCTGCTTTGCTTAATTTAAATGTTTATTTGTCGACGTTCAGCAACAAAATTGTTTTCCAAAAATCCCACAAATGTTTAGTAAAGACCGATTTTTAATCGAGCGAACGGGGTGCATTAAAACCCTTCCCCGTTCGTAACCTGGCTCCCGAATCCGAAACGAATCTCTGGTTTTCAATTGGTTTTATGAGTCATTCTCTCAATCACTTTCAAACTGGTTTCTCGGGTCCCAAATCATTTCTTCAAAACCCGGGTGGCGACTCTATTTTATTTTTCGAATCGTTTCGAAAACCCCGACCAATGGAAATCGACCGTCCACACCATTTCAAAGTCAAAAAAAGATCAAATTGTGTTGGATTGGATTGACTTGTGTATTTGTGGTGTTGGTGGTGGACTGGTGGTCGATCGTGGTAGATGTGGTGTTGTGGTGGTGGATTGATGTTGATTCACTTGTTGCTACACCTATTGGCTGCACTTGTTTGCCGCACCTATTGGTGCCATTGCTGCACCTGATGCTGCATTTGCTGCACTTGTTTGTTGTTCCTGTTAGTTGTTCGGTGGAGTCTGTTTGTTGTACTTGTTGCTGCACTTATTTGTAGCACTTGTTTGCTTTACCTGTTGCTACACTTGTTTGTTGCACCTATTGCTGCACCTGTTGTTGCACTTGGTGCACTTGAATTTCATTTATATGGGCAATGATGCTTGTTGAGCCCGATTCAAGTTTATATTCCCTCATTTCGTACATGCAGGTGGTTTCTACTCAAGCCTTTTTAAGGTAAAGATACAAATTGAACAACAGGGGTCTTAGGTGACCAAGAGCTTCATATTGTTATTGTGTTATCTTGTGTCCAATGGAAGGAGGCATTCCTTAGATTTTCTTATTATTGTTTGCTCTATTTTGTCTCCAATGGAAGGAGGCATTCCTTGGATGTTTCTTATAATTGTATGCTCTGTTAAGTTATTTTGTCTCCAATGGAAGGAGGCATTCCATGGTTGTGTACCGTTATAGAATTCTTTTATGTATTAATAGGTTAATAGCTTTCAATTTTGTGTACATTTATGGAATTCTTGTATAGTGATTGAATTTGGGCAATGATGATTGTTGAGCCCTGAATTTATGTGTTATAGTGACTGAATTTGGGCAATGATGATTGTTGAGCCCTGCATTTTTGTATTATAGTTACTAATTTGGGGCAATGATGATTGTTGAGCCCATTTCAAAGTCAAAAAAAGATCAAATTGTGTTGGATTGGATTGACTTGTGTAGTTGTGGTGTTGGTGGTGGACTAGTGGTCGATCGTGGTAGACGTGGTGTTGTGGTGGTGGATCGATGTTGATTCACTTGTTGCTGCACTTGTTTGCCGCACCTGCTGCACCTGATGCTGCATTTGCTGCACTTGTTTGTTGTTCCTGTTAGTTGTTCAGTGGAGTCTGTTTGCTGCACTTGTTGCACTTGTTTATAGCACTTGTTGCACTTGTTTGCTTTACCTGTTGCTACACTTGTTTGCTGCACTGGTTTGTTGCACCTATTGCTGCACCTGTTGTTGCACTTGGTGCACTTGAATTTCATTTATATGGGCAATGATGCTTGTTGAGCCCGATTCAAGTTTATATTCTCTCATTTTGTTACATGCAGGTGGTTTCAACTCAAGCCTTCTTAAGGTAAAGATAGAAATTGAACAACATGGGTCTTAGGTGACCAAGAGCTTCATATTGTTATTGAGTTATCTTGTCTCCAATGGAAGGAGGCATTCCTTAGATTTTCTTATTATTGTTTGCTCTATTTTGTCTCCAATGGAAGGAGGCATTCCTTGGATGTTTCTTATAATTGTCTGTTCTTTTAAGTTATTCTATCTCCAATGAAAAGAGGCATTCTATGGCTGTGTACATTTCTGCAATTCTTGTATGTATTAATAGGTTAATAGCTTTCAATTTTGTGTACATTGATGAAATTCTTGTATGTATTAATAGGTTAATAGCTTTCAATTTTTTTTATGTAACTTGTAAGTTGTAATAGGTTAAATAACTTAAATGGTTAATAGTTTTCAATTTTTTTTAATTATGTAACTTACTAACTTGTAATTTTTTTCAATTATGTAAGTTGAAAATTGATGGCACATTGGCACAACATAATTTTAAAAAGCACGGCATGACACACGATTTAGTAAACGCACGACATGATTCAAAAAGCATGACACCAAAGTAAATGGGCCAGCACAACACGACACGATTCAAAATAACACAGCACGACACGACATCATTAAAAAGGCACTCCATGATACGACACGACAATAAAAAAAAGCACGGCACGACACAACACGACTTAGTCAACGGCATGACACAAGTAATTAAATCGGGCACAGAACGACACGACAGAACACATCTTTAAAATGGCATGACCCAACACGGCACAGTAAAGTAACTTGGCAGGACACGAGCACAGCATGTCACGGCACGCCGTGGCATGATAAAGTAAATGAGCATGCCACGGCACGACAATCATGTTTAACACCCCTAGCGGTGGAGGTGGAATTTACAGATGAAGAAGAAGAAAATGTGTTTAGCTGATGAAGTGTTATTTAGCGGCATTTTGGTCTTTACACAGTAATGGAAATGGGGAGTTTTTGTGGGTTAAATGGAGAAAAAAAAAAAAGGGTTGTTAATAGAATCACCCTATTAGAACCCTTAGACAATGTTTTTGAACGTTTAGAAATGAAATAAATGGATCCATAAGTCAAAAGAAGCTCAAACCATGCTATGCTCTGTTTTGTTTCAAGGGACCTATTGTCCGAACGACCGTTGCAAGCTTCCCTCCTATTTTAAATGTTGAAATTACACTTAGCCCGCCAAACTTGTTTGTTTCTACAATTTTGAGCCTAAATTATGTTTTTCTTACAGATTCAACCCTAGACTTGTGTGTTTAGTTTTACAAATTGTGAAAAGCAATATTAGGACTTTATTGAGCATTTGCATTTATTTAAATTGAGGAAAAAGTGTTTAAACATTTATTAATTTTAATGAAAGCCAAAAAAAAATGAATTTTTATGTGAATAAACTTTTAATTGATTAATATTCAGAATATATTTATAACCATGGATATCATATCATATGTAGATTATTACAAGTAGAAATGTGTTAGCTTTGGAAAATTACCAAAATACCCTTTTACTACATTAAATTACTTATTTTCCCTTGAACGTTTTATAATGTATAAAATAGAACTACACATTAAAAATCACCAAATTAGCCATGTGTTAATAAAATTACTTAAATACCCTATAGTACATCAATATACCAAAATGCCCTTCTCATTATAAAATTACCATTTTGCTCTTTAACAAAATGTAATGTATAAGATATAATTATATTTATTAGAAATCTTCAAAACCACTATGTAATAATAAAATTTCATAAGTGACCTTAAACCATGACATTTTACTAGCCTCAACCGTGTTATAATTACCACAACGCCCTTGTACTTAGGTTTTATTATTAAAAAAAATGCGTCTATACTGAGTAAAATAACTAAACACTTCTAGACTTACTAAATTACTATATCACCACTATACTCGAATAGATTTACAATACCGACCATAAAATTTTGATGTTACATTTTTTACCTCGACTCTAAAAGGTGAGATTTGGGTTCACGTCAACAAAGAAAAATCGAACTCTAACCTACCTTGATGTATACAATGTTTGTATATTTGCTCCTCACTCAATTATCCAGGTCCAGTCTTGGGGCCTTGAAAGTATTTTGTGAATTTTCTAGTTTCGGCGATGATAGTAGGGGCACGTAGTAGGGGTACGCGGCACGCACAGGCTGAGCGACATCCTTACCATCGTTGCTCGATCCCCCAATAAATTAGTTGTTGCAGGTGAGAGGATTAGGGAAGAGAGAGTATGAGTGGTACGTACAGCTCGTCCTCAGTCTCCTCTCTCTTCTTTTATTATGTTCATTTCATCCCTCCCCAAACAGCTACTAGATCAGCTACATCCAAAACTTCAATCAAAATCCGTGCAAAAAGCTCACCAGAATCACCGTTACAAAAGTCTCCATTAACCAGAGGAAGAAGAGTTACACTCGTGTCCACCGCCTTGTCTGTATTGGTCTTGTCGAATTCCACTAATTCCACTTGCTGGTCAAAACCTGAATTCTTCGAGCTCCCAAATTCAGGTGGAGTCAAGGTCTTGGATCTTCGCATTGGCGATGGCCAGGTCCCCGTCGATGGCGACCAGGTTCTTCCTCTCTCTCTCTCTCTCTCTCTCTCTCTCTCTCTCTCTCTCTCTCTCTCTCTCTCTCTCTCTCTCTCTCTGCGCTTGTGCCTGTGCTTCATATGAGTTACATTAGGATAAACCAGAACGTAGAAATTCCTGTGAATTTTTTTGCGGGACAGGCAATACATATGCTGATATGCATATACGCAGGGGCTGCCCAGGATTTTAGGTCGACAAGACCGTGATTTTCTTTTTGTGGACAAAGCTCTTTAGCAAAATTGATTTTGATTGTGCCAAAACTCTAATGCATAAAAGGCATTAACATTGCACATAAGTACAAACATTTTATTCATTGGAGTTTTGACACAATTTTGGCATTGAAATTTGCCAATAATAAACATATAGTATTATCTTTGGTCGAAATCAATTAGTCCTAATTTATTTTGTTTTGTTGAGTTATATTATCTATTTAATTACAAGTTGGAGTGAATTTTCTTTTACTTTAGCTACACCTAAACAATTCTGTACCGACAATATGAAAGAAAAATGAAATTATATGAAAGGATTCTGTTGAATGTTGATCAGTGGGATGTCACAATGTTACTGGTCCGCTGTGCGAACATTAAACTCAGTATTTTTGCCTAGGGTTTTCTGAATTTTGACAAAAAGAGGCTGATAAACATAATCAAATTGGGTTCAAATTATTTGGAATCAACTTATGTATATATGTTTTTCTTTGACATAACTACTTCATTTATTAGAGAACAAACAAAGAAAACAAATTCAAAGGGGCATACCCCATAACCTAACCAAACACCAAGCTATACAAGACGCCCAAGCATTACTAGTCCAGAACCAAACTACCCAGAAAAAAGAAAAGCCACCACCACCTTGAAACTGCCCTGGCTAAAGAACAAGCAGAACACACCACACCAAAGTATCAAGAACAAGATTACAATCAAAGAAGACTAAACCCCTAGCCATCCAGAACGAAACCGCTAGAAAGGCTCCAAGATTGACACAGAGCTTGATTATGCTGAGAGGGCTGAATCTTTCTCAATGAACAGAGGCATTCCCTTATACTGGACAGAATATGACTTATGACCTGATCTTGATCTGCAGCCCTATTTGGGAATATCCTCAGATTCCTCTCCTGCCACAAGTGGTACACAGATGCAGCCAAAGAGCACTTTCTAATCTAGGGATCAAAACACCATCCCTTAACATGATGGCCAAACCAAGCTATAATCTCGTCCAACCTGCATTGGTTATCGAGAATATGGTTCTCAGCCCTAACCTATGTAGCAGGGACATGGACTCAATTTTGAAAAAAGGGATACAGACAGGCGGGGGACACGGCAAATATATATATATGGGGGGCGGATGCACAGACATAGTAGAAGAGCATGCCAGAGCAGACAAACAGATTGAACAAAGGAAAGAAAGAAAACTTACGTAACGAAAGTCTAAAAGGAAAAGAATGAAAGCAATGTGAATAGTAATGAATAGTGTCAAATAGTGTTAAATAGTACTCAAATGGTGCTAAATAGTACTCAAATAATGTGAATAGTGTTGAAAATTGACAAGTAAATGAAAACAGATGCTTACTTGAATTCGGTGACTTATATATATATATATACACTGGTGATCCAGTCCGGGATCCCGGATTTCCCGGACTGGAGCATTTTTTGGTGTTTTGATGCTTTTAAACATTGTTTTTGGGAAATCCGAGCCGTCCAATGTGTTCAAAAGGTGTTTTCCAAGGCCCCCGCGAGAAATCTTTAAAAACAAATACCAGGAAGGGTTTGATCCAAGTAGTTTTTCGCAAAAATCAGAAATATAAAGTTTTTTTTGCAAAACCGCTTGGATCAAGCCCTTCCCGTATTTTTTTGAAGATTTCTCTTGGGGCCTTGGAAAACACCTTTTGAACACATTGACTACTTCGGATAAATCAAAATATTGGGAACATGGAGTCCCTGATCTAGAACACTACTATATATATATATATATATATATATATATATATATATATATATATATATATATATATATATATATATATAATGGAAAAATTGATTTTTTTTGTGTTGGAAAAATTCATTTTCTTATCTGGTCCTCCCGGATTTAAGGAAAAATTGATTTTTTTTGTGTTGCAATTTTTTTTTTTTTTTTGAAATCCGAAGCAGTCAATGTGTTGAGAAAGTGTTTTCAAAGGGTCCACGAGAAATCTTCAAAAAAATCGAGAAGTGCTTGATCCAAGCATTTTTCCACAAAAACTTTATTTTTACAGTTTTGCGAAAAATGCTTGGATCAATCCCTTCCCAGTATTTTTTTTTTTGAAGATTTCTCGCGTGGACCTTTGAAAACACCTTCTGAACACATTGGACGGATCGGATCGTCAAAAAAATGCTCCGATCAAGGAGGACCGGAGACCGGACTAGAAGTGGATTCTATATATATATATATATAGATAAGTACAGTTTTACCGAAAACTGTTTGGATCAAGCCCTTCCGGGTATTTTTTTTTTTGAGATTTCTCGCGTGGACCTTGGAAAACGCATTTGAAAAACATTGAGCGGTTCGGATCGTCAAAATTTGATCCGGAAAGTTGAAAATATGCTAGATCCACACCAAATTTTAAATAAGGGATCCCTTAGGAGAACGGGATAGATATATACAATCAGGATCCTATCAGGAGTCCTTGACATAGTCGTACGTCCACACCTACCATCTCACGGCCATTTGGTCGGGATCCGATCTGTTAGATGTGTTTAAAATGTATTTTTAAGGGTCTACGCGAGGATTTGTCTAAAAAGAAAAAAAATCGGTAGCGCTTGATCCGAGCAGTTTTCAATAAAACTGCACATAAATACATATATTCCAGTTTTATCAAAAACTACTCTGATCAAGCCCTTCAAGGTATTAGTTTTTGACGAATCCCGCATAAGCCCTTAGAAACACGTTTTAAACACTTTGGACGGTTTGGATCATCACAACATGGCCGGGAAAGGGGAAGTGTTGACGTAAGCTATGACAGGGAGTCCTGATAGGATAATAATAATAATAATAATAATAATAATAATAATAATAATAATAATAATAATAATAATAATAATAATAATAACTTAAAACTTTAAAGATTGACAATTACAGTTTGACCCTAATTTTTTAAAAAAATTACAATTTGACCCTGAAAATTAAAAAAATTATAGATTGACCCCAAAAAAATTTAAAAAAATTACATTTTGGCCCCTGACGTGTCCCCAAACTGTGTTCCCCCAAAAAATTCAAAAAATTTGGGGGACATGCCACCTGGCGTGTCCCATACGTATCCTGCCGTTTCCCGGCCGTGTCCCCATGTCCAACACACCGATACGGCTAACTCTAGAAGTGTCGGTTCTTCATAGGCCCTCACTGCCTGCCAAATTGCATAGGAGAAGGGACATTCAAAAAACAAAAGAGAATGGGATTCCCTAGCATTCTTACACAGCTGGCATATGTCTGGCACATCCAAACCCCAACTGACATTCTATCTCTTGTACTGAGACTTTGCTGCACAGCTAACAACAGAATGAAAGCCCATCTAGGAACTATTTTACCTCCCCAAACCAGCCTTGAACAGGGTTCTTGTGTAGCATATTTGGATAAATATTCAAGTATGTTATAGATTAATATGATAAGAAGAGGAAAATGGGGTTGGTTTTGGCAGTAACTCCATGTGGAAGTCCTGACTCAATGGTGGAAGTATGTTTATGTGAATAGTTTAGGGCATGTAAGGAAGTAAAAACAAAGCGATAAAAGAATGGCCATGTGTCACAGTTTAGATTTTAGATCTCTTTGATGAGAAGTCATCATTTGTTTCGAAAGGAAAGATAAGAATTGAGGAAGGAGAGCTAGAACTGTGAGGTGTAGGGGTGGTTTTGAAATTGAGGATCTAAATAGGGAGAAGAAAGTAGTGCTCGAAAAGGGTTGTACTGGCTGCGTGGAGGAGATGATATTTCTAGGAGTATTTGTGATGGTAGTGTATCTAGGTGTTTTATGTTGGTTTAATGCTTGTTGGGGGTTAATTTCAAGTTTTTATCGAAAGGTGGTTGGTATTTGTTTTGTGTACAGAATATGAGAAATATCGTGTGTAGCAAACACATGGAGGATATTTAGTTAAGCGAAATTACGATCTCTCATAACTTGGAAAAGCCAAAACCTATGTAACGGACACGGACATTGGACAAGGGATTTTTAAAAAAAGGGACACGGCAAAAATAAATAAAAATTTATTATATACCAATAGAAAATATAGATATATGTATAAGCATGAAGTTTCAATATATATATATACACACACACACACACAAACATCATATATACATATAAGGGCCGGTTTCCTTCAACCAATAGCACAACATTTGACATAACAAATGTAAATCACCCATTTTGGAGTTTTTAAGAGTACCGGTAAAAAATTAGCTCATTCAAATATCGGTAAGGGCTTGATTGGTATTTGTTCCTAAATTTGATAGGATAAAAACTGAATGAATCCATCAAGTCGATCAAGCTTTTACCAATATCCGAATGATTTGATTTTTTATGGGTACCCAAAAATATGTTTTAAACAAATCAAACGGCTCCGATCATTAGCATGGGGCTCCATATTATTGTTGTGTTAAATGTTGTGTTATTGATTGTGTGAGAGGAACCGGCCTCATACATCATATTACACTTTTAAGCCAAAATATTTGAAGTATACACATTTATCCCCCCAAAAAATTAAAAATTGTATATTTAATTCCTACCATGTCCCCAGACATGTCCCCCTAAAAAGATTAATTAAATTTATTGCACACGCCATGTGGCGAGTCTTGTGTCGAACACGGGGACATGCTGGCCTCTGGAGTGTCGGTGCTTCATAGACAATAGCTACATCAATACTTATGCCTCCTTAGGCAATCATATTTGATAAATATTAACATGATGATCAAAAAACAAACAAAATGAATTATTACCATACTAATCGGGAAAGACATTGGGTAAGGTGACTTGTAGTATGATGGAATTTTTATTTATTTTTAATCAGCACTCATATATGAAGGACTTGAGGATGTTACCTGAGCTGAGATTATGTGACCATTTCCATCCACACAGTTGAAGTAATCAGTATGTTGAAAGCCTGGTAAATAAGAGATCTGATGTTAAAAGCTTGGCTCGTTAGGAGCATGATTATCAGCACGAAGCTTTTGGCTGTCTCATCTAATATTTGAATTAGGTTGAATGAGCTGGATAACGGGTCAAGTCTGACCTGTTCTGAATGCTGTGTTCCTTGCATCCCCACTCCGTCCTCACTAGTGCCTAGTTTTGTTCATGGATTAACTAAAACTAAGAATGGTGCTGCTATTAATGCCTCAGTTACTGGCCTCCTTGCATGACCACACTTCAATGGGAGTTGTATGGAAAAACTCATGACCTGTAATCAAGTAATCAACTCAGTAGCATCCTAGTGGAAAGCATTCTCGCTCTTAAGACCTTCTGTCCCAATGCTTCCAATATCAGGGATTATTTTTCTTGTTATTTTGTTTTTCCCCTTTTGCAGTTAGATTATCATTTGACGTCAGTAGAAATCTGCCATTTTAACCTCTTCTTTTCCTGGTTGACTCTATTCATTTGAATCTTGATTAGTCATTTGTTTCTCCTTCCACAGAAGTGACAATCAGTTTTAACTCTTTATATTTACTTTGTTGTTTTAGTGCTCATTTGCATATTTTGGCGGGAATGATTTGGTTTGGCTCGAGAGATATTCACATTTGGTGGTCAACCAAAGTACCACTACCAAACCTTGTTCGGCCTGCACTTTTAGCATCTCAAGTGAGAGGATAAAAGACAAAATATGGATTGTGAGAATCTCAAAGTGGAGTCTGAACTCGGTCATTATCCTATTGGTCACGGTTTTGGTTTACAGCTTTGATCGTATGATGCATTTAATCATAAAACCCTAGGTATAAGTTATTTCTGATATTCATGAAAAGTTTCCTGATATGGGTTTTGACTGTCTAATGAGAAAGAAATTAATATCTGAACCCAAGAATTGTTGGTTCAAGGTGACAAACTGAGCTGTTAGTATATCCCTAACTGTAGAATCTATCTTCAGTAAAATCCATCTCTACTTCAATCTATTTGACTTAATTTCTGATGATCATGGTTTCTGGGGATAATTTTCAGCCAATTTCTCAAAAATTTGTACATGGCCATTTGTCCAAGTTATTTTTGAAAAACCAATTGTCCACATTGCTGTAGGCTTACCATCTGCATTGGACTAGCCAGAATTGTGTGGGAGTAATTTGTTCTCTGACAAGGATATGGTACACTGATGTGCTTATTTGCATGAGGCTTTTGAGTTGGGTAAAAAGAGAGAGAGAAATGGTGACAAACTAGCATTTTAACTGCTATATTCCGAACAAAACAAAATCTGCTGTTGTAGAGTCAATTATTGCAACCGTGCACTTTGCAACATGGTGGCTATATGGGAAGATATATAACAAGTGCACAAGCACAATTGCACAAGCTGCACGTATTTAAAATGCTTGAACACTGTTCATTTTGGTTTTACGATGGGTTGTCCTTTGTGACAATTTCAATGTAACTACATGGGATGTCTTGGACGATTTCAGGTAATCTGATCCATGTTCCCTTGCTACTTTAATTCTTAAGGTTGCAATTCATTACTATGGGAGGTTGGCAGCCAAACAAGGATGGCGATTTGATTCAACATATGATCACAAAGATGAAACTGGTGAACCAATTCCATTCGTCTTCCTCCTTGGATCAGGTAAAGTAAGTCCTAAAGACAGTTCACCAATGTTTTCCATTTTATTCACTACCTCATGTTGTACTTGTTATTAGGAGAAAAAAAAACTTCATAATCCACTTGTCAGGCATGACAATGCTAATGGTGTTTATGATGGATAGTGATATGTGTCCCAAGAGACGAGGCATGGTCAGCACAATGGATTCTGCTAATCTCCCTTCCAAAAAAGAGGTTGCAGTTTGTCACTTCCTTATGTAATACTAGGCACATTCTAGACCCCACCCTTGCCCACATTAAATTGAAGAAACAAAGAAGGGGGAAAAATATACAGTCTACTCGTCATCCTAGTGATTAGGGTAATCACAATAGAATAACCACCACATGTTGAAGTACTTAGGTAAATTTTCAGATTTTTGTGAGTTATTTCTTGTCTATACAAATGGGGACTGGAAAGGTTTTTGGGTTTTCACTTGTCATTTTAATTTGACGTTAACTCTGTCTCTATGAAGAATAAATTCATTCCTGAAAAGCTGGTCTAGTAGGTTTCTTGTTTGCCAATCTTTGTGGGAAAATGATGTTGTCTATCTAATCAAACACGTCTTCCATGTTTGAGACTTGATAATTATCTTGCACCACAATAGAGTAAAAATGCCACCTGGGAGGAGCATGTGCCCAAATGACCTTCGAAGGAAAGGACGTGTCTTGGTCGCTACGAAGATCTTTGTCCAAAACATCAAATCTATAAATGAGCACTCCTCCCCAATGTCAAATGGCAAGGTGTACAACCTCCCTCTCCAAATAGGACAATTCCTCATCCATCTCCCAATCCTTTACCTCCATTCCTAGCTTAATGTCTCAATCCACTCCAACACATCTGATGTAGGGAAGTGTATTGAAGAAGAACAACCACGAGATCGAGTCTAAAAACGAATGGCATAATATAGAGAGCTATGTGTTTTTCTTCCGAATTTTCCCTAGCTTACAACACTTTTTCATAGCCTAGAGGTCCCAAACATATTAGGACAAAATAGCAAAAGGCAATTCTTGCTAATCTAGCCTAAACAAAATAGGAAGTTTAATCTCACAGATTACCCAAAATAAAAAAAATGTCTTAGCCTAGTATGATTAGGAAGCTTGAAGCAGTAGGCAATGGGGTTGGTCCTCCAGAATTTCCACTTGGCTAATATTTCGAGTAGCCAGCATATTGTACTCCCCTGTTAGGAATTGATCTTTGGTATGTACAACAAACCCAAATCTCTAGCCTGAGGTTCCACCAAACACTGCTTATCCGCTTTGTCCTTCTCAACTTGTACTTGCCTGAGGAGAATAGTATGCCCCCTTTCTTTGGGTAACAACACAATCTTGGTGTTAATGAAAATGTTATTATAGCCATCATGTTGCACCTTCCAATCTATTCTGACGTGGCCGCTGCAAATACATGTCCACTAATAAAAATGTTACAATCTTGATTTAGTAATTTTTATCTCGTTTATTTACCCCAAAAAAAATTCCCTCTCGTTTTCATTTTAGAACCACCTTGTTGTAAGCTATGATACAAGGATCCATGATTTTGGGCGAAGTACCTATGCCGACACAACATGATACGGGTGCGGGATATGTACCCGGTGCTTCAAAAAAAAAAAAAGGACACGTCTGGTCATGTGATCGTCGAAGAAGAAGAAGAAGAAAAAGAAGGGGCGCTGACCTTTCTCCAACGAAGAGCAGCAGCTGCGGCTGAGATCTGCTGAGATCTGTTTGTTTGTTAAGGTTTTAATTTTAGGGCTCCTGACCCTTTTTCTTTTATTAGTGCATTGGGCCATTTACATGGGCTTGTGCAAGCATTTTTACTGTATAGTCCTTGGACCAAAGCACTTGAAGAAAGCTTTACATTTGGAATTAATGGGCCAAAAAGACATGCTCCTTTCGAATGTTTAGTGCTCTTTGCAACATTTGTGGTTGAAATAAATAAAACTTAAATAAGTGATGCTATTTTACGAAATATTCATATATTTTATATATATAATATTTATACTTCTATAAATCTATAAATACATAAATATAAATACTCAACGTATCCCCGCACCCGTATCCAAATTTGGATACCTATCCCCGAATCCTCTGTTTTCAGGTTTGAGGTGTCCGACCCTTAGATATACACCCGTATCCGATTCGCATACCTGTATCTGTGTAACACAGGGTGTAAGGATTGGGGTGCATCTCTTTTGTTAACTCTATTTTGTAAACACACTCTTCGACTCCCCATTCTTGCTACTTCTTGTATCAATCTTAAACTTACACACCTTTCCACCAATGTTATAAGTAATTAAGTAGAGTGAAATATGTTATTGCACAACCATGAACCTTTGTTTGCCTCACAAAGGGCTAAGTTGTGGACCCTGGTCTTCAGTACCTGTTCTTCGACGGGTCAAATTCAACGGGTTGGTGGGAATCCTATTTTGGTCATCCGTTGATTCATCAGTGTCCAAGGATAATGGCTTCCTCTGACGATCACCCTTCCAATAATAGCTTGGCAATGACCTGGTTTCCCACACTTAAAACAACACAATCCTGGACTTCTACTCTGTTAACCTGCGGTGCTACAAGTTTGGTCACCAGCTCAGTACCCACCGCATGATTCTTGGAATAGTGGGGGAACGATTGAATCTGTTTTAGTAGCTCCCAGTACCCTACCTGATGAACTGCATTTCCAAGTTTGCCCCCTTGCCACTGCATCCGATTTGTGCACCTTGCCACAGCATCCGAGAGCGTGCGCAAATCCAACATGTTCATCGTATCCTGCAATTGTTGATGCAATTCCACAATATTCCCTTAGACCAACTGCTCTTCAGTCTCTCAGACATCCTCCAACTACAAGGTGTATTTGTCAACAGAATGAGTACCTTGCCATATGTTCTGCTCCTTTAGGTACATCTTACGAGTGTAGCTAAGGGGCACAAAGAACAGCCCACATGTGTTTCTTCAGCTTTTTCCGTGAATCGATTTTCTCCTTACCTAGTTGGATCTGGTTAACTTCTTCTGCTGCCACCATGCAGCGGTCCTGCCACGGAATATAGTAGCCACAAGAGGAGCCCATTTGGCATCGGGAACCTACTTCAGTTCCAAAGTCTCCTCGACAATAGCAACCCAATCAAGGAACTCCTCAAGTGGGAGCGTTCTATGAATCTCCGTGATCTCAACCTTCAATGCTGACTTCCACTGACAAGAACATGGTTATCAATCATGACCTCCTGAACCCCAGTTGACACACAAAAAAAGGATTGGTGGCAAAATCCTCCTCTGCAACCTCGTCTTACTCAAGATGTTCCCATCTTGGCTAGGACAACGGTGGTTACGAAGAGCCCCAGCAACTGGAGTAGCCAATCTGCCCCAACAATGCAACAATTTGTGCATGCATTGCCCTATAAAATGCCTCTTATATCCACTGAAGCCTCTCCTCAACCCTGCAATGTCCTCCCATGCATACACCTCTTCAACATAAGCGTCTCTACCTCCTTTGTTTGTCAACTGCAGCTCCACCTCCTCGAACAATCACAAGATCAAACTCACACATGTATAGAGAAAGCTCTCTGTTTTTTATTAATATCAATATTCAAACCAATGTGCTCATTAGTGAGATGCTCTGGACCACGACTGAAGGAAGCATGGTAATGAGCATAGAAATTGATTTGGATCTCTAGGCCTGCCCTCCTTAATGCCTTTCGGCTTGGATTTGGGGACATAGTTTTGCAGCAAAATGTCCCTGTAACTCCTCGGTTCTTGAAGGTTTAGGGGGGCCACTGTTTCAATGGTATTTCTGAGAGTAGCCACTTTGTGCATGTTGCCAAAGGCTAGGTCTGTGTCCAATCATTCCCTGCCCATACCCCCAATGATTAGGGACTAGATGTGTTCTCTGCTATTGTTGTTGATCAAATCTCATACCAAAATTCCCTAATGTGTATAATGCTTATCTATAATCTAGGATATTCCAAACAGACAAAGAAACAAAATAACAACTAAGCAAAATTGGAAGTTGAATCTTACCAATTAGAAAATAAAATAAAAAGATATGTCAATGACCTAATTGTAACTTTTGGAGGATTCTAAAAAATATGCCAAAACAAACATGCATTGGAATGGAAATTTCTGTAAGGCAATCTGTAGAACTATGCACAAAATAATCAAACGGCAAAATAAATCAAAGGTTGCAAAATCCACGCTAACGAAGTTGCTGAAACCAGAAGAACGAATCTGAAACTCGAAATCAAAACATGAGGAAGAATTTGATCGAGGCTTGTGTTGGACACAATCTCCTTAAGACGAAATTTGCTCTCGCTACGGCGCTACGAGTTTACCGGCGCCCGTCTTTGAGGATGCAACGATCTCACCTTATAGAATTAGCGCTACAATCTACACGTCAGTGGAACCAAAATTGAGTGTTGAATTCTCTCTCAAAAGGAAAGAAAGCATTTGGAGTAATGGAGTAGAGGGCAGATTTTTCGAAGTATTTGCAGTAATGTGAGTGGTGGTTCATACAGGCACTAAGGTGGTGCTAGAAAACAAATGATGCAATTGTTAGAAGTTGTCTCGCCTGAAAAGATGCCACTGTTTGAAGTGCTCATGACCGAAGGAATACTTTTTGTTTCACTTCCGAAGCCACACATTGCAATGCAACGAAGGATACAATTGAGTAACTAGTGGGTAAAGAATTAAACTTCAAATAGGCTTCAAGAAAGGAAAAACTAATTAATTAATAATATCAAGGGTACAATTGAGTAACTAGTTTGTTACTCCCAAAATAAGCCTAAGAGTTTTATCACCCACTGCCAAGCCCAGCCCGGTTCCATGCAGTGACACATGCAGCAAATCAAACAATTCCTACCACTCAAAATTTATTTATCTGTCCAATGAAGGAAAAACATATTACAATCAATTCAAATGGTTTACTTTGGAGACAAATCTCCAAATCACTCAGAAATATGGTTACACAAACCATATTTTCCCCACAATTTCTTTTCAAAAGCTATAATAAAATACAATTAAACCTTTCCGACTAAAAGACATACCTGAGTGAAATCTTTCCTATTACGGAGAATATGTGAAGATTGGAGGACTTCCAAAATGTTGTCAAAATGCAAATCGTCAATTAATACTAGTTTAGTATTCACATAATAAGCTTCCACGACATTTTGTTTACTCTGGACAACTTTTAAAAATTACAATATAACCGTCTATTATGTCCCCAACTCGTCCCGTTCGTGTTACACAAGAAAAAATATGTTAAAAAAATTGCGTATGGAGTTAGCGTGTCTGACACTTGTTCATAATTTAGCTTGTCATTTCCGCTAGTGAGACGTTGGCACAGATATGTGGAGGGCAGTAGACATATCCTTGCTTCTTAAATAACAAAATGTATGTGATTGAACAAAACCTCTGCAGGAATGCATAAGATTGGAAGTTTGAATAATTTCAGGTCATATCGGGTATTGAAGCAGCAGTACGATCAATGAAAGTTGGAAGCATTCGTCGAGTCATTATCCCACCATCACAAGGATATCAGAATACATCTCAAGAACCCATACCACCAAATGTAAGCAATGCTAGACATACGTATTTTGACATTGCTCCCCAAATTTATGTCTTGGGACTATGGTCGTATGTTAGTTATTGGAATAGAATGTAAGGAAGTACTTACAAAATAGTGCTTATTGCTCTTTATAGTTCCACTTGAATAAGAGTGAGTGGCCTACGATTTGAGAGCACTCTGGATGGCGGATGTACCGTGAAATTATGCTCCTTGATCTATAGAATTTTCATATTTTTACTGCATGTTGCATGGCTGCTAAAAGGATGCATGATTCTCTTGCATTGCTCATTCAGGATACTGCTTATGCGTATTTTCTTACTGAAGGCACTTTTGCTAAACCAAACCAAGCCTTAAATCCCAATCAGTATAGATTGGCATTTTATGCAAATGAATCCAAGTTTGACAAATAATCTATTGGTTGCTTCAGTCATCTTTCTATTACCAAAAGTCATATCGTTACTTCATTATATAGATATTGATGTAATGTCAGGAAATTTAGAATCATGTAGTCATCGAACAACCACTTAGAAGAGTAAACAAATTATCAACAGCTTCTTTTATTGTGTTTTTAGTGGGTTTTTTTTTTCTTGAGATCACAACTTACATGTTAATTTCGAAGGCTTCTGCATTTGTACAGCTTTTTGATAGGCAAAGGCTGTTTACTACAATTTTCAACCCAACTCGTCTTGCGAATGGTGAAGGCTCAACATTGGGGACCGTCATATTTGATATTGAGTTGGTCAGCCTGAGACATGACTGAACATTTTCTTTGGCACTGAAGGAAATCTTCTCTCTACTGGAAGCAAGCTAGGCCAATTGTGAGACAGCTTATATTGCTGGAATTTGTACGTCCCTTAACTCGAAAATGTATGGTCATTCGTTCGAGCAGTCTTCATTCAACTCTTTGCTAATGGAATGGAAACCTTTTAAGCACTTGATTGTATCATGTATTTATTCCAGCATGATTTAGAAGTCAGAGGACTCAACTTCACTAACAGGTACCAAACCTTAATTGTGGTACGATGTTGAAACTTGATCATGTGCAGCACAGTGGAGTTGTGTGAGGACGAGTGTGGCTTGCCAGTACTTTCTTGTAAAAATTTGCATTCTTACGTATAAATTTAAGATGTTTTCCAAAGTTGCCCATGCTGAGGTTTTCGATAACTATTGATTTTACCCTTTCGGTTCTAATATTATTTTTAAAAGGGCGAACTTCACTCACACCCCCTGTGGTGTGGTCTAGGTGCGACTAGACCTCCTGTCGCTCATTTATTAGCACGTAACTCCCTATGCTTTGTGGAGTTATGAGCACCTTTTAGTATGCCTTCTATTTAAACACGTTTGTCCTACATTGGTTGATTATAACCTCTAAAGCTAGTATATGAGCCTAGGCGGCCTCTTCATTCATTACCAATTGGTTTTAAGTTGGATGCTTTAACATGGTATCAGAGCTAGGTTCTCAGAGGCTTTTTTCCTTTGTTTAGTGTTATAGTTGCACTTTGTTCCATTGTGATCCGTATGTTCTGGATCCTTTGTTGATCTCTCCACGTGCGAATCAGTAGTCGCACATGCGGGGGAGTGTTGAAATTTGTCCCACATTGGTTAATTATAACCTCTATAGCTAGTATATGAGCCTGGGCGGCTCTCCACCCATTGTCAATTGGTTTTGAGTTGGATGTTTTACCATGGTACTAGAGCTAGGCTTTCAAAGGATTTTGGATAAGACTTTCTTGGTTATTGACCTTTTGTTTGTATCATAAGTGCACCATGTTTTGTTATGATCCCAATGTTGCGGATCCGTTGTTTAACTCTCCACGTGTGGGTCAATGGTCGCACGTGTGGGGGAGTGTCAGTGTTTGTCCCACATTGGTTAATTATAATCTCCAAAGCTAGTATATGAGCCTAGGCGGTCTCTCCACTCATTTACACACGGACAAAGGAAAAAGTAAGTCATAGAAACATTGTGAATATTCGAGAGATCTAGGGTTTTCTCCAAATCGCAGTTGCAGAAAGCTGAAGTTGAAGAAGGCAACGAAGCTGCGGATTCGTGAAATACAGTTCACAATAAAGGTAATGGTTTGTTGTTTTATATTTCTGGAATATGGAATAGTTTATGGGATATCACCATGTTTCTTTTAGTTTTAGTTTCTTTTTGGTAAACATGCAGTTTCTATAAGAACAGTGAATGTGCTTTTTGAAGAGTAGTGTTTTCATGAGTGGTACCCAATTAGTGAATCCATGCAGTTTGGCAGACCCATAGTTTTACCTTGGAATCTACAACATGGGTGATGGGCCCACTTTGAGTGGAAACCACATGTGACCAACATGGGTGGGGAGGTTAGTAGGCTCGCAACAGACTTGTATTAAAAATAGCTTGAGTATAGTTTGGAATTTGGATATGGGTCTGAAACAAATCCATGATGATAGCGATGTGTTGAATTGTTAGAGAGCTATGATGGTTTGTAAGTGGTGGTCATTTATCCAGATAAGGGTGTTACTGGCATTGATGGTTTCAGAAGGAAATTGGATCCACTGTGAATGATGACGATATTGATATCTAATTGTCTGATGCGGAGAGAACATATGATAATGAGTGTTAATGAAAACATAGGACCCGCTGAGGTTGTTGAGTTGTGGATGAAAATGGAGAGTTGATGCATGGAGTGATTGATGAATAATGGGGTCTGAGAGAGTGGAAGTACGAGGACTTGGAGGGACAATGATGACGGCTTTGACATTAACTTTGCATGATAGAGTTAATGATCACTTTGATTCACTCGGTTCTTTTTCGCTTAATCTATCTCTCTTTTATTTATTATTACTTTTTTTTTAAAGAATTAAAATGTCTCACTTAAATGCGAAGAATCTATCGCCTCATCTATTTCTTTTTGGAAGAAGTGAAATGTCTATCACTTAAATGCGAAAAAATCTATCGCCTCATCTATTTCTTTTTGAAAGAAGTGAAATGTCTATCACTTAAATGCGAAAAAATCTATCGCCTCATCTATTTCTCTCTTTATTTATTTTTTATTTTTTGAAAGAATTGAAATGTCTCACTTAAACGCGAAGAATCTATCGCCTCATCTATTTCTTTTTGGAAGAAGTGAAATGTCTATCACTTAAATGTGAAGAATCTATCGCCTCATCTATTTCTTTTTGGAAGAAGTGAAATGTCTATCACTTAAATGCGAAAAAATCTATCGCCTCATCTATTTCTTTTTGAAAGAAGTGAAATGTCTACCACTTAAATGCGAAAAAAAAGGAAAAGAGAGAGAGAGAGAGAGAGAGAGGGAAAAGATTTCTAAAAAAAATTAAGAATGATAGATACATAAAAATGAAAGAGGCTCAAAGGTAAAGGACACGAATAAAAGCGTCCTACCCGGTGAAAGATTTCTCTCCGTTTTAACAACTTTGGTGAAGCCTTGAGAGGAAGACACTCCATGATTGGCGATTACCTAAAGAAGAGATACAAAAAAAACAAAAAAAAAAGAAGAGAGTTAGCGAGTAAAAAAAAAAAAGATTTGAAACTGCATAGTCCCGAGACCGCGGGAGTTGTTAGCCCGATGGGGGCTTGGACTATATGTGAAAAAACCCCACTGGGGCCGTGATCTTTTAGCCTCATGCGGAGGATTTCGGGTATTAAAAAAAAAAAAAAAAAAGAGATTCGAAACTGCATAGCCCCGAGACCACGGGAGGTGTTAGCCCAATGGGGGCTTGGACTATATGGACAAAAAATCCCATTGGGGGCCATGATCTTTTAGCCCCATGGGGAAGATTTTAGATATTGAGAAAAAAAAATAATTATATATATGTAGACATGTATTATACTTCGAATTTGGAGCAATTGTTAAAAAAGGTTCAGAGAAGAGCTACCTTTTTAAGTTTTCTTTTCCTGAGCAAAGATTTTTGCGGTTTTAACCTTTTTGCCGCCGCTTGGCCTCGAGTGATGATCCCTTCGGTAATATCCGGAATAGGAGTTGCCGGAGAGGGTAGAACTACCGAGCTAGGTACATCATCCTGAGAAACAAAGTAGCCAAATGCACCACGAAAAGTTGTTGTTTTCAGAGATATGCTCCGAAGTGTATGATCCCCTCTGAAAATTGCGGGCAAAATAGAGACAGGAGAGCGGGACTTTGGCAAAACCCGCTAAAAGCCGCCAAGGATGCACACCAATAACTTCTAAATTTTTGTGTACAATCACCAATACGATTACAGGACGGAATCACAATACGAGTGTATTTTCTCAAATACGGATTGACGCACCCACAAGTGAACCTTTTATAACTTTCAATGAATCCTAAAAAAGCGGGGGCCGGACCAGGTACCCCTTGATCATACCCGAATTGCCTAGCCAAACGATCCGGTCTATAAACTGTTGTAGTGACCACATCCTCGTGAAACACCGGGAGATACCCCGGGATAAGCATGGAAAGGTAATGGAATATACCGGCCTTTTGCCGGTCTTTGAGTGGAAGATCTATCACTCGGTTTGTTGGGTTGTGAATCAACGGTGAACGAATACCATCATATGCAACACTATAGGGCCTTTGGTCGACAAGGTCTTCGGAATCCATCAACAGAGCAAGGAGTTTCTTGCTGCTACACACTTTCCTGTTCCATCGCATGGAAAAAGCAAGCCTCCTAGATTTTAAAGTTGTGATAGGGACGCCATCATCATCATAAAGTTGTTTCCCATTTTTATCAAGAACCGAAAGCTCGATAGTTGCCGTGTATTCATGAGGTGCTGGAGCAGAAGAAGGGAAACGACTATATAAAACAACAACAATAACATAATGTTAGAAATACTTGATTTTGATTATATTTCGACAAAATTGATTTCTGAAAATAAAGTTAAAATATTTTTTTATATCCAATCACTCACACATGTTCAGCCATTAGAAAATTCATTTTCTAATAATTCCCTTGGCTCCAAAATAATGCATGTGTACAACAAATGTACGAGAGAGAATTCCACTGTTTCAATTTTTTTTTAATGTGATTTGTGAAGAGCTTTTTTTTTACAAAAATTAATTTCATCTCATTGGACTTATTCTCATTTATGATATGGCCAATTGTTTCTCTTAACATGGCATTGAGATTATCCCTTCAGATTTCCTACCTACTGTATCATATATGCATTATCTACACCACGTGATCTTTTTGAAATTTCCGCAAACTATGGCAGTAGGCCTTAATTAGTGTCTAATCTTTGTGATTTTTTTTCCATTTAAATTCTCTTGACCCACGTGTTAGTAAGGGTCCTGCCATAATAGGCACTTTGGAACAATGTAATTAAGGAATAAGAACGTTGCCAGTTGACACAATTTTCGTAATGCAAGAATTATTTTGTCAAATCCGAACGTTCATATTTTGTAATTACCAAAGATTGAATATGAAATTTCTTGGTTCAACATCCGTTCTTTTGGCTGTGATTCTTTCCTTTTCAACTTTAAGAATGCTTTATCAAAATCACCTTGGCCCACTTCTATTTTTCATGACTTATTCCTTTTGAATTTGGGCACTAACATGTTTCTTCATTGGTCACCAGTTTAGTCTATTTTGGAAGCTTTTCAAATTCAACGTATATATGTTACAATTACTAAGATCACGTTTTGCTGGCAGAGAATATTTTCCTCAATGGAAATGTTTCAACGTTCAATACATTGATGCAGTATATAAGCGAGGCTTCTGAAGAGAAATGCATAAAAAAGCACAATTCTGAAAACAGAGAACAAAAAGCAACAACTCAGCCAACACCGAGCATCCTTTTCTTCGTTTCACTTTCACAATATTAGTTTGAGGGATTGAGAGCAAAATTTTTGTACATCTACTCTTTGAGAGAGATCTACACTTGGCACATTTTTCTCAGTGGGTGTATTGAGAATTTGTCTCCAAATTTCAGTGATTTTGGTGAGTTTTCTTTCTTAGGATTTTGGGAAAAATCCTAGCGGTTTGCTAGCTCCTCGGGAAAGCTAGTGGTTGTAATCTATTCGAAGAATAGTGGAAACTCAAGTCGAAGCTTGAGAAGTGGAGTAGGCTACTTCTTGCCGAACCACTATACATCTTGTGTTTGATCTCTCTCTCCTACTCTTTACTTTTCACATTCATTTATGTTATTTAGTCTTTCTTATTGTTCTACTGTGTTGCTTAGTTCTTAATTTATAATTGGTTATTTTTATATTTAAGCAACCCTATTCACCCCCCCCTCTAGGTTGCCTTTTGGGGTAACACATAACCCATTTAGTCCCCAATAATTGGGGGTATGGGCGGGGGATGGATAGGAGACAGACCTAACCTTTTGCAATAAATGCACAAAAGTAGGCTTTCCCCGAATACCATGAAACGGATGGATTGGAGATTGCCCTAACCTTTGGCAATAAATCGCACAAAGTGGCTCTTCACATAATACCAAGCGAAACAAATGGTCCCCTATATCTTGTCACGCGTTTGTTCTTGAATCATCATGCCCCAAATCAAAAGCCAAAAGACATCGTGAGAGGAAGGGCATATAAAAATGCGCATAAAAACGAAGAATGTGCATAAGACCAAATATCATACCTCCCCGAAGAGCACTCCATATCCGCATGTAGCGTATCCAAGCGGTGGTATAAATTGCCAAGAAAGAGGGCCAAGTGGGATAGCCTCACCCCGAGCTAGTTGAACCGCGAGCGAAAATACCAAGGGGCTTGGAGAGTCCGATGGGTGCCCCGGTAACACAAAGAAAGATAGGAAATAAGAGATGAACCCCGCAAAATCAACCTCCTTTTTATACTTAGGTCCCTCAATTGATTTTTCCTTACCACCTAGCGGGATATCCTTGAAGAAGTGGCGGATCCAATTTCCCCAAGTACATTTGTCTGATATTCCCCTTTTATCCAACCGCCGACCCTCATTGTCGAACCATGAACTTTCTTTATTTGCATCTGTGACACTAATCTTGAGTTGAAGAATCAAAGCATTATCCCTCTCGGTCATCGCAAGAGGGTCGAAAAAGGTACGACCGCGACTACCCAACCTCCACAAAAGAATAACATCTTCGAGTTTCGGCCCACATTCTCCGAATTGGAGGAAAGAGGTGTGAGTTTGACGACTCCACCGAGCCACAAAAGCATTCAAATTTGGATTACTTCTCTTAATTTCAAGAGTAGTACAAAGTGAAATGGCTTCAATGAGGTTTGCCTCTTTCAAAATACCCTCATAAATGGGGTCGGCAAGGATTTCTTTTACCCAAATGGCCCAATCGGATCGTGGTTGTTCTACGCTCTTGTAAGTAATGAACGAGTACGGAAAATCACCTCTTTCAATACGAAGCCGAAAAATTGAGTCTGGAGAGATAAGCTCTGCATCACGCTCCTCGCACTCCGGGTCCAACAATAATGGATTTGATACCGATGGACCCACGGGGTCGTAACCATTCGCCGCCACCCACAATGTATCACCTTCTCCTCCGAAAAAAGGAGCTCGTCGCCATTCATTTTTCTCAGGCAAACCCGGATCAGACAAAGGCCCATTTCTACCTTTAGAATGTGCCATCGAAAATAGGACGTCACAGAAAGTGGGGAAAAGATACTACAAAAAATAAAACTCAAACCGAGAGAGAGAGGGGCTAGACAGCCGATTAGATTGGACGGTGACGTCGGTCGGAAATGAAGGCTGGCGGTGGTCACCGTTATTAGTGCCCCACCGAGTGAACTCTTGGTAACAGAATAGTAGTGGTAAAATGTTTAGATGCTGGAGAAGAGCAGAAAAGAGAAGAGAAATGTGGAGAGAGAGAGAGAGAGAGTGGATTTTGAAATGGAGTGTGTTCTGGCTCTTAGGGCATCTTCAACCCACCCTTCATAACTCCATTTTTGCCTTCATTCCTCCATTTTAGGAAAAACCTCTTCCCAATCCATCCTTCATTTTCTCCTCCAATTTGGAGAATTGTTTTTCACCCTCCAAATATGGAGGATCAAAAAATTATGGAGGATCACCTCCATTTCACTATTCATCCTTCCAAATTCCTCTCATGTCCTTTTTTTGTCCTCACGCTCTAATGATACAACCAATATGTTTAAGAAATGGAGGAATGAAGATTATTGGGTTGGAGCTCACATGAATAGTGAAACCCTTCAAATTCACTTTTTAATATAAAATTATATTTTGATCCTCCAAAATGGAGGAATGGAGATTTGTGGGTTGAAGATGCCCTTACAAGGTCATTTAAAATGCTTTTGCTGTTCAAAATTTGGACGAGTTTTAGAAATGGGGGGAAATCCCTTTACAAGTTGAAGGGTTTAGTCCACTGGGTACTTTATTTTGCTCATCCCACTTCATGATATTCCAGATTGGGCAGTCAACGGAAAGTTGTGAAAATGCGTCATTTTTTTTTATTTCGTACTTGGAAGAAAAATATTCTTAGTTATAAATAAGAATTTTCCAATGTTTATCCTGGGAATTCTTAGGCTTTTGGATATTCATAAAAAAAAAATTGCCCGAGTAAGGCATACATGCCTCACCTGGACAAGGGGGCAAAATGTAGAGGGGAAATTTTGTGCCGAAAACGTGGCACGAACCTAAAAGACACGTGGAAAAAATGATCGAGTGTAAGGCTTGTTAAAAAATTATTCAACCGAATGGGCTAATCTAGGACCCATGAAGATTGAGAGGTAAAATGTAAATATAAAAAATAAAACAATAAAGGAATGAGCCGATGGGGGTACCCGATTGGGGTCATGCCCGACGGACCAACTTGGGCAGCCAACCCGATAGGGGTATTTGCCCGATGGGGTCTTGGAACCAATTGGGGCAAGTTGTTCCCATCAGCCTCCCATTTCTTTTACTAACAAACCACGTGGGTTGCTAAAGAAAAGGTGATGTTGGACTTATTCCTTATCACATGGACTTGAACCCCTTTGACTACATGAATTTCTATTTTAAGAAAAGAGTTTTAAATTATGCAATTTTGTGTGGCCAAGCCGATGGGGCTATGCACTGGGCTCTTAGCCCGATGGGGGTACATTTTATTGCTGGAAGAACTGACCCGATTGAGGGACTAGAAATGACAACCTTCTTTTATGCTTTTTTTTTAACCCACTACTTTAAAACTCTATTTTTAATGCCACATGACCCATCGGTTGTTGCCAATTGTTTCTCTTTTTTTTTTTTGTCAAGTCAAAACCGAATGAGACAATGGGTGTAATTCAAGTCACAAGAAAAATATTCATGTTTTATTGGAACGTCTCATTGCATTAAGTTTAATCCAAGGTGGCTCGAGCATGATTCGACAAATGTCAAAATTAGGCCGAAAAGTGACCTGATTGCGTCACAGCCTACCTCACTTAAGTCCTCAGATAAGAGGTGATAACACTAGGATCGATTATGATACCCCGGCGAACGGGGACATGACGAGGATAGACGTCGGCCCTAAAAATGCACCCGGACGAATTAGTTCGCCCCAGTCAACTTGGCAGGACTAGAGGGGAGGCCATTTAGAGGCTTGATCGCGGTTCCGGCACGACCGAAGAGATCGTGATCGCACCGCTTATCGGGATTACTGGAGATTTTTATGGATTGGTGGCTAAGGACAAGGGTTCACCGCGGAAAGGCACTCACGGAGTAGCACCTGCGAGACCGCCGCGGGTGTCGTGGGGGTCGCGGTCTAGACGATACGGAAGGAATATTCGTGCACGACCTATGTGACACGTGTCCGGAATTTATAAGTGGACTTGACCCAGAAAGAGAGGTCAAGTCCCCTATAAATAGGGCATCCCTCCCACCTTTCTAGGGACCTTTTTTTTTTCACGAATCTCGAGAGTGATTCTAGAGAGAGAAAACATTCTCTAGAGAGCATTCACTTTGATTCAAAGGGGGAATCCTGCCAAGGGTTCTTTCCTACCGTTCTAGCCTTGTTCTTCACCAATCCCCATATTTCTCCATTAGTCCCTTCAACTAAACATTCATTATTCTCATCCTTAGTCACTAATTTGTTGATTTACGTACCCTACGAATTTCACCCTCTTACAATGATCATCTTAAGGCTACCATAGCAATTGATATGGAAAATGCGATGGGTACACCACTTAGGCACACCTAAGGCTACCATAGCAATTGACTATGCAATGAGGATGTTGCATCCCTAAGGGGGGAAGATTGTAATACCCCAAGTTTGGAAGTAGATGGTGTTTAGTCCCACATTAGTTATTTACATGAGTGATCTAGATGTGGACTACTACTAGTACCTTAGGCTTAAGCATTTTGGGTCATGTGGTGTAGTTTGTGGATCAAATCAAGGTACTAGCCAGTGGTCCACATGCTTTGTTATATACTCTAGATCACTCATGTAAACAACCAATGTGGGATTAAATACCATCAACTTGGGGTATTACGATCTTCCCCCCTTAGGGATGCAACGTCCGCGTTACATAGTCCTAGCAACCTCCACTGTTCTCCATGGTCCCACCGCTTGGACGAGGGCGGGGCTCTGATACCATTTGTAACACCTCATGTAGACCACTGGCTAATACCTTGATTTGATCCACAAGCCACACCACATAGCCCCAAAATGTTTAAGCTCAAGGTACTAGTAGTAGTCCACATAGTTTGTTATATACTCTAGATCACTCATGTAAACAACCAATGTAGGGCTTAACACTATCTACCCCCAAACTTGGTGTTTTATAACCATCCCATTTTCTAAACCCTAGGTGATGTTTTTAGAAAAATACAAAAATGTTTTTGATAACCAGTTTTCCCCTTCTTTAGCTGAGCCTGCGTTTGCTTATTTTCCTTTATTTGTGTTTTTCAAATTTGAGCATTGGACGGGAGTAAGGTAAAAGTTGTGTTTGTCTGAGCAGCAGACAGTAGTAAGGTAAATGTCATGTTTGGGGAATTTATGTATCAAGTTGTGGTGGTTACGGGGTTTCAAGCAGGTGGTGGGAGTCTTCCGTGGAGGAAGTACTGTTTATGTCGCTGATTGTTTGTATCTGTTTTGATGGTGGTGCTTAGCTTGTATTTTGTTTCACTGTATTTTGTTTGTATAGACTAGATGTAATGGCGTTATAGGCCTCCCTGCATTTTGATCAGTTGCCTTATTTAGGTCTACTTGTTCTAGCATTGCACAGTGATTAATAAAATTCTCGTTATTTTAAAAAAATCAACTGAAGAAGAGTATAGAATACTAGTATTAATGATTGGGCCATGGAATAGAGTACTAGATTAGGAAATTAGATACCAAGCAAAAAGATTAGGAAATCAATTGATCACTACACAAATCGTGAATGTTTAGTGTATTGAAATTATAGGAATAAGTTGTCATATATATAAGCTTTTAGGGAATTAATTTTGGAAGTGAAGGACTAAGGTAATGGAATGAAACATTAGAGGAGGAAATTACTTGACTATTAAAAAACATTTATTCAATATATCTAGTACATATATATTATGCTTCGGATAGGTTTGGAGCCAGAACCATTGATCTGAATCCACAAACTAAACCATTGAACATGGTTTCTAATTTTTTTTTTTAAAACCAAACCACTTTACTAGAAAAACAAACCATTTAACATGGTTTCTAATTATTTTATTTTTTTTTAAAAGGGAGTAAACCACTTTACTAAAAAACCAAACCAATTGGTTTGGACTGGACTCACAATTTGACTGTTATTGTACTAACCCCTAAGTCTCAAAAGGATCTGATAATGAAGGATGGAATGAATACCCCAAGTACAATGACAAGGTACACATGAAAGATCCTGATCTTATCTAAAGGAGGATAATGTGGTTGATGGAACATGGATATGGTATAAAGTATTTGAAAAAATGAATCAGTTAGGATAAGATCAAGTCATAGACATGGTTAACAACTGTTAAAGTGGAAGAACATAAAATAGAACCAAAACAAATGAAGGATATGTATTTAGCGAGAGCTTGCTTCAACCATTAGATGTCCATGATCAATGTAAGTTGTTCATACGTTGCTGTCCTGGTAGCTCAATGAATTACGAAGCGTCCAAGCAAAAACTGTTCAATACAAACTAAGTGACTGTTGCACCTATAGTCGAGAGCTCTGCGGCGTAGTTAGGCGTCGTACAACTAGTCAGCAAGGCCGCATTATACTTGGACTAACAACCGTTCAGGTGAAAGTTGCACTTTTGACTATTTGGATAGAGCTTTCTACGATGGGGATTGGACCTCCCTTAATTTGTCCTCTTCCGTTACCAATCTTCACATTCATGGCTCGGATCATGCTCCTATTCTTCTTTACACGAATAAAGCATGGTGGCTATTCAAAAGCGGTTGTTCAAATTTGCAAAGTTTTGGACTCTTCATGTAGGGTAATCAATAATTCAATCCTCATGGCAAGAAAATTTTGAACGATCCCCATTTTTCAGTATTACAAGGAAATTTTTCTCTATTAGGCATAATTTGTTGCGCTGGTCTTGGGAGGGTATTGGTCTCCCTCCTAGCAAATCGCATATCAACCACCATATCCCTTCTAACAAATATTCAGCAAGCCTTGGATATTTATAGGGATTTTGTCAGGAGGTCTCTAATCATAAATCAACTTGAAAACCTTCTTGCATAGGAGGAAATTCTTTTGGCCCAAAGGGCTAAATCAAGATTCATGGCATTGGGTGATAGGAATACATCTTTTTTTCAAAGAGTTTCTAAAATTAGAAGGCAAAGATCTAGAATCAAGGGCATTATGAACTCTCAAGGGGTTTGGAGGGACTCAGAGGAGGAAGTTCACGAGATTTTCTCGGATAATTTCAAAAATATATAGACTGAGTCGAATCCCTTTTTAAATATGGATGATTGGGAAGGCTGGGTTTTTTTTATAAGCATTTTTTGCATGTCCACCAAGTTTGGTTGGATAGACCTTTTACAGCCTTAGAGGTTAGAAAAACAGCTTTTCAAATTGGAGACACAAAGGGTCCAGGACCAGTGTCACGCCCTCGATTTTCAGCATTATAAATAAACATTTTTTTCGTGGAATGTCTCAATAAAACTCATGTATTAGTCCAAAATCACCTTGCAACGATAATTCTAAATTTGGTTCCCATGTCCCATGTAACATGTCTTGAAATATTACATTCTTTAAATATAAAAAAAAAAAAGGGGGTAAACTTTTACAATGCTTCAAATATTTTTTCATGCTATGTTTTCACAATGTTACGCACATCAAGCAAATGTACGAAGATAAATCCACGTAACCCTAGATCACGTGCTTCCTTGGATCAACCCTAGATCTGCAAGACAGAAAAAGGGTTAGAGCACCTTTGCCTCTCGTTGGCAAAGGCCCTCCGATGCCTAAGTTAGTATCACGTACTTGAAAGCTTAAATCACAATGCGTATGAAAATAGGTTTCACAGCGTACCTTTCTTCATGGATATCCCTCTGTATTTATAGGTGAAGAAGGCTTGATTTAGGCACCACGTGCCTTGGTTTCCTATTAGCTTTAGGAATCCATCTCCTAATAGGACTTTCCTATTAGGAACGAGTTTCCATATTCTGCTAGATCTCGTCTAGCAGAAGCCTTTCTTTCCATGTAGGATTCTTCCCTATATGGGGCATACTTCTAATCACTTTAGGACTTCCCACACCAATTCCTTACTTTATGGGATTTCTCCTTATCTCATAAGGAACCGTTTATAGGATATTCTGGAATGTCTCACCGCCCTACTCGTGGTGGTGTTGTGCTTCCACGTAGCTCAGAATAACTCGTACATAGTTCAGCTCATCACGCCGAGCTGAGTTATGTATTCCAGAATGCTGTCTAGGCTTTACACGTAGCCTTCCTAGCTCGGCCATATCAGGGACATCCTTTATGCCTTACGCCGAGCTAGTGCATCCTGACCTATTAGTTTACTCTTTATTAGTTTTAGCCTCATTCGTGGCCAAAACCAGCCCGGCACAGGGTTCAAGGACTCCCTATGTGGTGCCAAGCTATTCACCCTCTCGTGGTGACCACCATAGGCACGTGTTATGCCTAATAGTAGGGTAATCAGATTTTACCCACTCCAGCAATCTATCTCATGCTCCAAGCAGTACCTAAAAATAGTAGGGGTGAGCATTCACTTCATCTAGTGGAGGTTTCTTTTAACAAGTTTTACAAAGGCATAATCAAGACATAATGGAGATAATGAACAATGCATTTTTCACATTCACAATAAGCTTCTAGACAGCGCACCTTATCATCTCTATTAGAATAGTGACTATTCACAGATCACCTACTCGCATCCACATGACGATGACTTTAGATTATCAACTATTCAACTATCATCTCTCCTTATGACCCATCTCGTTATTACCACTTAACAATCTCCGCACATTTCCTCAAAATTTAACTAATCAGGTGCAACAATCCTCATACAATGCCAATAAAATAAAAAATAAAAAAATCCTCATACAAAACCATCTTCCAAGTACCGTAACATTCACTTCAACCAAGTACCCATTTTCCTTCTTTCCTACCAATCCCTCTATCACTCATGATTTCATTATCATCCATTCACTTAAGCACATTTGATCTTCCTCTTTCAATTACATGACATGTCCGTCGACTCACGCCAATCAATGTTATATGTGTAACTACTATTTATAATATGGTGTTCACCACATGTCCAAGCACTCCATAGGTACTCCTACATCATACACAAGTCTATGTATTTCCCTTGTACCCACGTGTCACACGATACTCCATAAGTGTCTCCCGTATCCCACAAGTATCCATGTGTACTACAAATTCTTATGTGTTCAACAAATGCTCTACAAGTGTTTACCCGTGTTCTATAAGTATCTATATATCACATACATGTCTTACAAGTACCCATATGTCCCTCCAGTATCCAAGTGTTCCCCAAGTGTCCATGTGTATCCCACATGTCCGCGTATCCTACAAGTTTCCCACAGATAGCCCATGTCCCTCAAATGCCAAAGTACTTCTCAAATATCCCCCAAGTGTCCAATGACACTTTAGGTTCATTTCATTCATGGACATAGCATTAGGGTTTTGAGAATCCTCAATCTTATTGTTGGCCCAAATAGCAACATAAGAGGGGGGTGAATTGTGTTTCTCGAAAAATAATGTGGTATTAAAAAAAAAACTAATTAAGTGCAACACCCAATTATAAAAATAAATTGATTCAAGCACACATGCAATAATATATAACAACAAATAAAAAGTAGAGAGAGGAGAGAAATCAAACATAGAGATTTATCATGGTTCGGTCCGCAACTTCACGGCCTAGTCCACTCCCCAAGTGTCCAATTCAGGATTTGTTGCACTATCTCCAATAGTAACACATTCTAGCTTCGCGGGTGCTAGAGAAACCATTACAATGAGCAATGTCCCCCAATCGCTCCAACTATTTTTGACTCTAGTGTTAGTCACACCTAACCCAACTAGTTTTGACTCCAGTGCTAGTAACACCTAATCGAGTAATTTTTTCTCACACAAGATAAACTCTCACAATGGTGTACAATCCCTTTTACAATAGTAGCTCAAATAGAACACTCAAACTAGTGTAGAATTTGCAAAATAAAGCTGAGAGTTGAATGACAGATTTGCAAGTGATAGCTTCTTAAATAAAATCTTCTCAAGTTGTCTATGCTTCCTTTGTCTTCTCTTCTTCTATACACCAAGACCCGGCCAATGAAATTTGTTCTCTCTTCTAACCGTTAGAGACATCAGCTCCACATCTTCCTTAGTGAACTTTGCCATTCTTATTTCCTTCCAAGCAAGATAAATATTCCCTTAATAGATACATATAGCCGTTTGAACCAAGGGATGAAAGTTTTCAATTTGTCAATCTTTCTTTTCTTATTGCTAGCCTTAGTTGAACCAACAACAAGATTCCAAATTCATTCCATTTGTCTCCTCTAGCCGTTGCATTATTTGTCTTGCAATAGGCAATGATTGGTTTTCAATTTGCTAGCTGACTTCCCTTGTACGTGCAATTTAGCAAAGATATTACATGTGACAACCCAGCATTTTCTAACTCTCTTCCTTTAGCTTTAACCATTCGAATGGACCAGTCTTCCCATTCTTTATCATAGTTTGGCCAGCAGATAAAATTCTTCTTGGCCCAGTTGGAGAAATCCAAAGGTCTGTCTTTCACAAGGTCACTCCCTTCGAGGACAGGATAACACACTGTAAATGCCAAAGGAAGTTCAAGGAATGCTGGTCCAAGAATTTGGGTATTACTCGCAGCTGGATGTTCGATAAAAGTGCGATTTTGTAATTGACCAGAACCAGACTTGGATTCCAGAACCTCTTTGGTAACCAAACTCCTAAGCACAAAGGAGGGAATACCTTTCAACAATTCACTATCAGAAGCCATGAATGTAAGGGTTTGAGGATGGAGAAAGGAGAGCGAAGCGTTTGAAAGTTTGAACTTGTAATGAAAACGTTCCAAGCCCTAGATTTTATATGTCGCGATGAAATGGTTTGGGTCAAATATCCATTTAATTGGGCTTTTGATGATTTTGGCCCAAGACTAGATTTCAAATTATTGTTTGATAGTGATCTTCAAATTTTAAATTATTTCTTGCTTCGAACCACTTTTGGTTTGTTCCCATGAAATGAACTTTATCAAGTTATTCTTAAGAGTTCAAACTGGTTTAAAGCATAATTAAGTGCTTCGAAAAGCATTTAAAAGTGCATAACAAGCCATAGAAAGAACTAGTACTTCATTAAGATTTAAAATACAAGGAAAATACATGCTATGAAATCCTATTACATAGAGGAGAAATTAAGCATCTACTGGTGATTAAGCAATTGTTGGAGTAGGAATGATTTGGAAATAATGAGGGAAGCTCCAAGTCACTAAGGCATGGAATCTTGCCCAAGTGAAACTGAAAAATTCCTTTTCCATCATTCTTATCCTGTTTTCTTCATCAATTTTAAGTTTCTTCTCAATCAATGGCCTGATTTTCAGAACCAGGGTCTTGGCTTTGACTTCGAACTTGGCTAATTTGAGAGCATTTCTTTTCATACAACTTCTAAACCTTCTTCGAAGTCTCTTAGAAGCACCAGCGGGCATATCGAAAGAATACCTTTTCAGGTTTTCCACCTTTTTATGAAGTTTGGAGATTTGATCGTGAAGTATTTCATAATCATGAAGATCTTGATTAAATCCAAATGAGGCAGTATTGTTCTTCATCCATATTCGAAGTAGAGGAAGCTGATCTAGAAAAGAATGAAGAAAAGGGCTGGCTTGGATATTACATTGGAGAGTCTCACAAGCCCAGAGAAAGTTTTTATAAGGTATATCCTCTTCAAGAATATCTATATCCAGAAAAGCAAAAGCAGCCAATAGTTCCTTGGCTTTGATGGAATCAGAATGAGGGTAAAGAGAATAAGAGAAGTTAGCATGAAAAGAAATAGGGTCAAACTTGATACTCCCTAGCTCTTCAAACCAATCCGTATTTCTCGGAAGGTCTCAAAGAGAAAGATTGGCAGGATCAATGAAATCTCCTTTGAAATGAGGCCTTCGAACCTCATGCAACCAGTATATAAATTGAGTACTGGCTCCTTGCTTAAGTTCTCCATATCCAGCAAAGCCTGACCTTTCATCTTCATGGACTTTAAAAAAGCCAGGAGTAAGGCAAGTGGCAATAAGGCTATCAAGCAACATTATGTTAGGATCCTGTCTGATGAAAGGGGACAGATATCTGCTCATAGCTAGTGAGCGATAATGGCCCCAACCTTTGTATCCAGCAGGATCATCCATTTTTACCACCACTATCTCAGATGGTAAGCCCCACAGAAAAGGTTTACGGGTAGGGAAAATTGGAGAATTCCATGGGTCAATGGGCTCAGAAGTTTCTACTTGAGCCACGGTACAAGATCGATCCCTTCGAATCTCACCATCAATTGGTGTGACAATGTTTCTAGTATCAGCAGAGATTGGGTCATTAAGAACCAAGTTTTCGAAGGCATTTTGAGTGCTAGAAATATCTGCCATGGTTGAATTAAGATGAAGATCGGTTTGCAAAGAAAATTGGTGATTGATTTTACCAGCGATTAAGTTTTTTATATAAGTAGAAATTTTAGAGTAAAACGATTCAAATTTCTGGCAAAATGAAGAACGTGGGTGTTAACTGCCCACTATCCATGAATCTCTCACGAGAATAAAGAGGTTCAATGGTAACTGCATCTTGGGAAGTGACTAGAACTGCCAATAACTTCTGCTTTGGGAGTTTATAGGAATTCGAAGCGGCAAACAGGCACATTAACACTTGTTCAAATCCCTTGAACAAAGATGTTAATGTGGGGGGTATGTTTACATATAAATTTAACCAATCCAATAATTAATTGACACGTAATCGAAAGTGCCAAACGTTGGCAATTACTCGTCAATGGAGATACACTGGATTAGTGAGATGAAGTGGATTAAATACGATGTCGTATTACCTCTCAGTTAAAAAGACGGTTATTGGCAATTACAAGCTATTATTAAAATACAAATTGGCTTCAAAGCCATAATGTTAACTACCTAGCACACAAGCCCCACGTGTAAGCTTGCGAAACAAGGCAATTGGCAGCTAAGACATGTGGGATACTTCTGGAAGGCAATTATTTCCTTAATGTGTTATCATTTTAGTTTGTTGAACAAACGTGTAGAATTAAAACTTCTGGAAGAAGAAAGAATTCAAATTCAGACGTGGAGGAAGAATAACTACCGACTCTCAGAGTGGGAAGTTAGAGTTCGAAGCAAGCTAGATTCAAATTCATGGAGCGGGAAGTTCAAACCACAAGCAATGTCTATAAATAGAAGAAATTGAAGAGTGAAAAGCCCCTGGACAAATCTTCAACAAACAGCTATCAAAAAACTGATGCTTGGTTTGTTCATTGGCAAAGTAGTTTTAGGATTTTGAACTCAGTTCGAAGTAGTTTAGGATCTCGAACTCAGTTCGAAGTAGATTAGGAAGTAGATTAGGATTTATCTCGATTGTTATTGTAACAATCACCCCTATCTCGGTTGTTCTTGCAACAATCACCTGTTCGAAGTTCTGTATTTGAAGTTGGAGACAATTTCGAAGTAAGTTTATCTTTGATTCATCAATCGGAGTGTCTTGTTTCTTTATTGTTCTTTGATTTCCTAAGTTTATTGGTTTGCATTTTCTTCACTTATTAAGAAAATCCTCTTAATTGAGGTAATTGAACCAACAAAACACAATCGCCTAATTAGGTTTGGTTTTCCAAAGTTAATCTGAGGGAGGAGATTGAAACTCTCTCTGGCACGCTCGCACACAATCATTTTCCATTGCAAAGAAGAAAAAAGAACCAAACAGGTGGACACAAGGATTGGGTTGCAATGCTGAGGGAATGCTCTGTGAAATTTGGCACTGGGAAACCTAGTGGAAGCACAATCTTGTGTCATGTTGTTGTGAGATGCTTGATGGAATTCATCGCCAATATGCCAAGAGAAAATTCGAATTATACCATGATGCTGAGGGGATGTTGTGTGGATTGGTTGAACCTTATTCATAGTAACTATGGTGGGCTAGAATAATTAAGTCCAAAATATCTGGCCCAATTTGCATAAAACAACCTAGGCAGGCCCAATTACCATCAATAACCCATGTTCGAGAATGTTCGAAGTTAACGCCTGACTCTCATTGTCTCGGCTGGGTCGGGGCGGACCATACATTTAGTCTTGACTGGAGATACAGGGAGCGAGAACGAAAGTATAAGTATATTTGCCTTGGTGGAGAGGCACCAATCTTTGCTTGGTAGGTGTTATTGCCATACAACCTAATTGCAATATGACATTGTGTGGGCACCTGTGACCTCCGCGAGAAACCTTGAAAGTACTAGAACAGGCGTTTGTTAGAGTCAGCACTTGATTTTAGGGCTAACCAAGCAACCGAATTCAACATACAAAATTCGAGACAACCAGTCCGTCACAACCAGAGTAATCTTGGTTCAGGAGCTAAGATACGGGAAGGGTAGGTTTTATTTGAAAAATGCACAACATCCGCCTTATCAAAATGATTAGTCTCTACTCATAATTATGGGATTTTAAAAGAGATTTTAAAAGTAATTTAGACAAATACGGAAAATGGAACAATGAAAAAATAAAATTAACGATGCATGAGTCTAGATTTATAGAAAGAAATATTAACGAAAAAGATAAAATAGATGAAGAGTAAACGTCTTTTGATCAACATCCGGATGCTCCCCTCAAAAACTGTAGTTTAATGGCTATGTAGTCACATTTAGGTACATAAGTTCGAAGTCTTATTCCTCGTGATTTCTCTATAAAACATTATGATTTTGGAAACAGTTAATCAACTTCATGTTTTTCCAAAAACAAAATGGGCATTATAACGTCGTAAAAATTATAAGTTCAAATATCAACTTGGTCATTATAATGACTACGTAATATTGAAAATGAGTATTGAAGATTTATCAACTAATTTTCCAAAAACCAAATCAACTTGCTAACGACTCGAAAATTATATGTAGTAAATCGAGATTATAATAACTACGTGAAAAATACTATATTTAGGAAATAAGGTTGAAGTAATCTACTACTTAAAAACCAATCTTAATGGGTTTCATTAGTGGTATACTCAAATATGGATACTCAAATATTGTCACATCACATTTTGAGTATTCATTTAATGGGTTTATAAGTTTGAGTATCTACCCTTCTACAATAGTTCATTTGTGTCCATCATCAAAAAAGTACTATTCACTCTATTTTTATTCATAAAAGGGGCACAACTTTAAATTTGTACATATATTTTTTTATAACATTAGTATCATTTAAAAGATATTCACAATACGTTTAAAATGAGATCAATCTTGAACATTTTTGTTTCCATTTGCGTTACTCTTTCTGATTGATTTAAAATGTATTTACAGGCTGAAAACGGTGTTGGTCTACCTCAGCAAATTCTGGATCATTCAAACTATGAAAATGCAGCAAAGTTTTACTTCATATATATTCGCTTCAATTTCCTTAGGACCCTTAATTATTTTGCTTTGATAGTTCTGAATTTCCTCGAGGTTAGTATAGTTTACGTTATTGCTATATATTTTTTTCCCTTTCCATCTATATCTTGTCATAGGGTCCTTTCTGAAGTAAGAGATGAAGGACCTGCAAAAAAATAGATAATTTTAATTTTTGAGAGAGAGTGCAAAAAAATTTGAGTTTTGAATTAAGTATTTGAAAAATAGAGAGAAATGTTTGTTACTTTTGATAGGGTGTGGTCCCCAAAATTTGGTTATTGAGATTTGGTTATTGAGAAAGATTTATAATTTTGAGTATCCAAATGCCAAAAGTTGAGTATTTGTAACAAATGTTGTTAACTTTGAGTATTTATCCAAATACCATTGTGAGCCTCTTTTGTGTATCAAAATACTCAGCTTTGAGTATTTTTGTGTTTGAGTATACCACTAGTGATGCTCTAAAGAAAAAGTTTCCTCCCTCCTTCCTCTCAATCTCTCCAAATCTTTTCCACATTAATGAAGAGAATCGTAGGTTTTAATGGGGATTCTAGGGGTATCTTGGTAGGGTTATACAATAATAGGATAGATATACTAGTACATATATACATATACTAGTACATGTATGACCAATTAATAGGCAAATAAAATTTACTAAGGAAAACAATTAAAATAAACTAATTTTTTATTTTTAGAAAAATTAGGGTTAGTACACGTGTCCGAGGGACAAGCCTGACCAACACACAGCGCTTGCGGATCATCATGCGCGGCATTTCGTAAGAAGGTGGTGGTCGAGAGCTAATTTTCAGGCTAATGACGTATGTGATGTCACGTCAGCACGAGGGCACACAACATCTTACCCCTCAATCCAAAGGCACTCCTATAAAAGTATAAATAGTACAGTTTAGGTATGTCATTTTTTCCTCTTCAAAGCTCTGTCTTTCCCTTCTCATCCAGGGACTGACTTAACTATTGGAGAGCCTTTTGGTCATCTTCAACGACTTAGACACTAACATGATTCTTTATTTTGTAGAGCGAAAGGAAGGAGGGCTTGCCACAATCAAAATCCAACCGAAAAAGTCAAGGCAAACAAAGAGAAGATCAAACACCACCCCACATTAACCAAACTTAGTTTGATGGAAAATTGCTTTCCGGTGGTATTGACCATGTGGAAAGCATAGCCAAGCAAGGATCGACCAGAGCCAGCCCTGCCAATTAGGTTCTGTACGTTGGCACCTGTTTAGCATGGACAGGTGCCGAATTATAAGAAATATATATATTGTAACCATAAAAGAAATTTCGTTGTGTTAATGCTCTTTCATTTTCAAGTGAAATACTATTGGAATGTCATTGCATATCATTTTAGAAGTACTCATTACCATGCTTCCTTCATTCATGGTCTATAGAGCATTTCACAAATGAGCACAAAGAAAATACTATTGGAATATAATGTTTTAATGTGGTTTGACTGTAAATTGAATTGATATAGAGTCGTGCATGTCTTTCTAGGGTCACCTGTTTAGCATGGACAGATGCGTCTATTGTAAATAGTTGTGTTCCTTCCTTGGTGACTGCTTGACCGTTCGGGTGATTAATAATTAATTAGAATTTCGTCCCAAACGTAGGACTATCGACCGGTGTAGCACAATAAATCCGGAAGTACCGGAGTCGAACCACAGAGACGGTCTACGGTGTTTATCCTAAACAATGTCGGCTTTACGTTTGTAATTGGCTCTCAGGTAGCCACCCCTTGCTCAAAAGGTTTACTGATTAACTGGATTAAGCTAATTTATCTACTGGACTTTCGAATTTAAAAGGAGAGCACAGCCGTGGGCACTACGGTGCTCGCAGCTAGTCTAATTCACATTCACTCGGGCCACAATGATCCAATTAATAGATTTGAAAATATGGAAAGACAGTTCCAACAAATGCGCACCGTTTGTCACCAATCTCTGCGCGCATTTAGAATTGGTAATGCTTGGTTTTGTTTGCTAGAAAAGTTCCGTATTCAAAAATTGCGCATTGATTAGAGTTATTCGGCACTGAGGTGGAACAAGAATTAGCCTAGCCACGGGACACCTTGTCCCGCGACCGCACTTGATGCGACTACTCACACATTATTGGGAAAATAACGAAAATAACGCAAATCTTAGATCTAAACATCATGAAACAATGAAAACGATAACAGAAAATTATACTAAAGATTGTGCAATGAAATTACCCTTGATTAATTAAAGCAAAACATCAATCCATGCTGAAAATCTTGGTAACCAGTGCTGAGAAAAACCTATATGATCTGTAACCGAAAACTTGAAGAACTAAAAAGTCTCTAAAATTCGTGGAACCCTAATCTAGGTTAAAACAAGAGTATTTATACTAATTATTGTAACCCTAAAGAAAAACGACGAAAATCCGGAAATTCTACGCGAAGGCCAAAACGACGACGTTCACTGCGCCTGTTAAGCGCTCGGTAGCGCTACCTAACTTTAGGTGTAGCGCTACCGCTTCATTATCTCCTGCGTTGACTGTTGACTCTTCCCGTTGACCATTGACTCTTAACAATCCGGTAGCGCTACACCACTTTTAGTGTAGCGCTCCTAATCCTTCTGTTCATTTTTTGGACCTTTTTGTGCCAATCTTGAGCGCTCCAAATAATTAGAGTAGCGCTCATCTTCTCAATCCACGTACACGAGCCATCCGGACACTTTCCATTAGCACTAAATCACCTCAATTCCCTGCAAATTAAGCATAAACACCCAATGCAACCACGTGCACATATTAAATAGAAAATGAGCATTAAATCCATGATAATTAGGCCAATTCTACCCTACTCAGGCGCTCAAATGCAACCATTTCACGCGCCAATCAGTGACTATTCCAAATTGTCACCAATTAGTCTTTATATATTGCTTCCTTCATTCTTTTTAGTGAAACGAATTTTTCTTTCTGTTCGAGTTCATACATATGAGAGAGTATAAAACACGAGGAGGCCAACAAACCCACTGATTTAGTGTTGTTTATGTGGGTAGTTCGAACAAGTAATGCTAGGATATAGACGTTCACACAAACCATAAGCACCATAGCGGGGACGAAACTGTCTGAACTGCAAAGTGTCACATTCGCCTTGATCATCATTTTGTTACATCGGTTTCCATGTTTTGAATTATTATTTTATTGCATTTTGATTGTCTAAGTTTTATCACAAAAAGTAAACATATTTTCTAACAAATTCTTATGATGTTATATAATTTATACTCCTTAAAATGTTTTTTTTCATTTTGTTGTATACAAACACGGACTTAATACCTTTGATCAACAACTTCACCCAAAAAAAAAAAAGAGTACATGCAATGCATTATATATATGATACCCCACGCATGTTTGTTGAACATCATTCGACTAAAGTTAACCATCCCAACCAAACTTTTAATTTGTTATTATCATGGTCTTACTGTACATAACTAACTTTGCTCTTCGACTTTGCACCAACTATCAAAAGGTATTGACCATCTGCCCATGGCTCTGCAACAAGAAAAAATTATCATACCTTGGTGTGGACATCCCACTTCAATAAACATGAAAGGGAGGAAGCTATAGTGCACATCGTGTGTACCGTAGTATGTTATGTGTTTTTTAAGCTTATGTAATGTAATACACTTTCTTACGCTTTTGTTTTAAATGTTATGCATTTTTATAGCTTGATTTCTTTTTGTATTTGTTGGAAAATACTACAATACACACCTCTTATTTGAGCCCTATAAAGTTACGATTTTTATTATTATTACAAAAGTTACGAAGCACACCAAAATATTACAAATCATATCGCTGAAAAGTTACACAAAACTAAAAAATGTTACAATTGTCAATGAGGTGGCCCAATCTTGACTATACAATAGGTGATATGGTACACACCTTTAATGGGTGTGTATTGTAGCCATTTTTCATATTTGATGGGTTTATTTGTTACAAGTTAGTTAAAATACATATTATTGTGGTCAGCGTAGACACGGAAAATAATGAATTATTTTGATTAATTACAAAAATATTTGGTCAAAGTTACCATAAAGCTTCTCCAATATATTGACCTTTGGGAGTTTTTTTTTTTTTTTTGAGAAGTAGTAAGAAATTTCATTAGAATAAACATAGAGTACAGACAAACTATAAGAGCAACATACAGTTCTGCAAATTAAATAAACAGGGATACAAAAGCGCTAAACAAGGCTAAACTTCAATAGTTATAGCAGAAGGATGAAGTAAGATGTCATCACCCCTGTCCGGGTGAGGAACAAAATAGTCCGTGAAAGATGTCTTAAAATTTAGAATATGGGCTCATTTGACCGCTTGGCCCCAAGAACTTTCGAGATTTGCAAAAGGACAATTTTTAGACTTCTGCTTGGATGTTGTGCAACAAAAAAGTGTCATAAAAGTGACACTCAGCCTTCCCTGCTATCGGCATGATTGCATTGAAACACTAAGAAAATATGCCTTTGGGAGTTTGAGTAAATGGTCACAAATGAGGTTAATATTGCTTCTTCAGAGGGGTATTAGAGTAAAGAAATAAACTAATTCATAAGTTTGCTAAATTTACTGGAGTGCCCATGTTGATGTCATGATGTAGTACAAGAAGGTTGATTTTAGTACTGCACTGGGATCTTAACTTGCAAGTATTATGGACTCATTCAATGGAGACTTTTATCAACATTATCAATTCATAAAAGAAATTAACAGAATGTTTTATCAATGTTTAAAGTAAGCATCGAAAATCAAAAGCCCCTGTTGAAATTTCAGCAGCCGAGTCAGGATGTTGACCGAATGGAGTAAAAAATCAAAGAGTGCTATATAAGTTAGTCTAAGTTTGGCTAAAAAAATTAACTTAACTTTTTGTTTTGTCTTTATTTGATTTTTTTTTGCGTTTGTTAGTTTTGCATCGATTTTTTTAGTATTATTGGTTTGTCTCGGCGAGACGAATCAAAAAAGGTAAAAAATTATGAGTAGGACTTTCAATTTTTTGAGTAAGATCGAAAAAGGTGTAAAAAGCTGACTTTTTGGCTTATTTTTGTCTTTATTCAAAAAAATTTAAGCTTCGGTCATAATTTTATACTTTTATGATTCCTCTCGCCGAGATGAACCAATAATACACAAAAAGTTGATGCAAAACTAAAAAATATGAAAAAAAATCAAATAAAGACAAAACAAAAAGTACGCCAACTTTTTTGGCCAAAATAGGCAGGGCCCCTGAGTTCTCAATGCCCCAACAGCACCAAATAATTTTTCCTCAATTGCTAGTTTTCAGCTCTCGGTTCCCTAACTTCCAATCCCCATTGATGGCTAAGCTCTCCACCCCAATGCAGTAGCTGAACCAGAAATTTGGTGTAGTAGGGACCTCAATTGACCATGTCGTGGAAACTTGTTTCATCGATAACGATGGTGCAGGATATTTTTACAATTGATTTCGAAGGATTTTTCAGAATGAGATGGTTCAATTTGTGAGTTTCATACATTTTTTTCGTGACTATTAAGAAAGAAGTAACTACCCCAACGACACTAACAACTTCTAAATTGACAATCGTAAATCAAACAACGTCATGAATTGACGCATGAAATGAAATAAATCTAATGATTTGCAATTTATATACAAGTGACATATTTCAATTTTGTTTGTTATTCATACAATTACTCGAAATGTATAAGGGCATAAGTGAGATTTTTAAATATTGTGTGAGATTTTTGAATTTATGGACTACAAATTCTAGTTATTTTGTACGTTTCAAATGAGTTTTTTTTTTCTTCGTTTGGGGCTAACTGACCCTTTTTTTTATTTTTAACAGTCAAGGTTGTTCACACATTGATTAATCTTCCCTCCGTTCCAGACAAACGCAAGTCATTCACATTGAAATTAGGAGATTCACAAGAAAAACTTTCTTGCAATATGACCCCAAAATAGCGCCCAGTATAAGTGTATCTTTGCCTAGTATTTTGGCGGGTTGAGATCTGTTTGGGTGAAGGGTTAACAAAGTGTTTTTCCGGGAATCCCTTTTCCAACTTTATTTCTATCTTTTACCTTTCTCTCTATAGTGGAGACAAAGTCATCCTTCCAATACTATAGTGTACCTATTAAAGCCAAATATATAAAGCTTTAACTTCATAATCTGGAGTACATGGATATTACTCTCTCCGTCCCGCAAAGTTTGACACTTTCGGGAATGCGTGTCATTTTTAAATTGCCTATATCTTTCAATTCATAGCGTTTTATGTGATTTTCAAAACATTGTTCAAAAGAACTAATTGAAATCTATCAAACGAGATCCATATTACTTATATAAAACATTACAGATTAAAAGAAATAATCAATTTTTTCATAGGGATGGAATAGTGAAAGTGTCAAACTTTGTGGGACAGAGGGAGTACATGGCTATGGGACGACTTTTTGTGATGAAAATCGTGAGAGCGATATGTGACATTTAAAATTTTGTATTTGTAAAATTTAGAAATATACGTAATCAATCGCATTGCTTTTGAAATTTCAAAGTCTATCGAAAGATGAAAATGAAACCTACATCTCTATTATAAAATAACATAGTGCGACTTTTTGTGAGAAGAACCCCGAGAGGGACGCACAGCACTTTGGTTCTTACGTTTGTCAAATTGAGGGGGTATTTGAGAGCCTCATTTTTAGTATTTTTTTTTTCAACTTTTTTTGGTTTTTTGGATTACGGTCAGAATGTATTTTGAATCTGGTAGGATTGTATGGGTGAAATATACAGAATGCATTTTGCAATAGGAGTAGTGTTCGGGAGATATGTGCAGAATACGTTTTGTAAGTCTTTTTGTTAATCATAATGAAAAAAAATTAAAAAATGAGAAGTCAAATAGCTCCTCCCATCTCTTGGGATTAATGAAATCATTCTTTGCTTTTCAAAATAAAAAAAAAAAACCTCTCAGCCTACTTTTTGGCTTCTCCTCTCTAATGTCAAATTTTGAAAATGTATTTTGATTTTGGGCAGGCAAACACCCAAAACTTGAAAATGAGCAGTTGAAAATGTAAAAATGAGACGGCCAAACAGGACCTAAGAAATATTGTAGTTAATCTTTTTGCTTTTTAAAATATGCAAAACAAAAAGAAAACATGAAAGGAAACCTAAATGGCTATCTCTTTGATTTCAACGCCTTTTCTGAAATTCAAACAAGCAGTAATTTAAGTTTGAATTTTGATACCAGGTTTAGAATTTGGAATAGTCAAAGTTTGAATTATGGCACCTGCCACCTAAATAAATAAAAAAATTATTCGGACCAACAAATTTTATTTATTTTATAAATTCATAACTCAGAAAAATGGCCAAAGGCTATAAACCACAATTTGAAATCTTTGGTTGGGTAAGATAGACATCAACGTTTGGGTTATCCATATGGATTGGAAAGGAATACACTAAGGCCCTGATTGGATGTAATATTAGGAGGGGTATAAAATTATATCCCCTCCCCTTATCCCGGTCCCACGGTTTTATGTATGATTTGGGAAACAAATTGCACCCCGATAATTTTATACCCCACCCTTTTAATACCCCCCCTTTATACCCCCAACCCTTACTAATTAATAACCCCCTACTAATTTATACCCTCCAATACCCCCTACAAAATTACCCCCATACCCTCCCTTATACGCCTCCCATTTACCCCCAGTTTTTTTTACTGTTTTTAAAAGAAACCAAATGGCATTTTAAATGTTTTACTAACTATTGCGATTTCCTTCGGATCAAAAAATGAAGTATTTGTGTGCATAATTTTTTAATTTTTTTTGCACCAAATTAAACAACTAATTGAGATCTTTAATTTGATGAAAAAAAAAATTAAAAATTTTATACTTTAAAATTTGACATTGTTGACTTGCTTTGCTATATCCTTCGGATCAAAAAATAAAGTATTTTCACATTAATTTTTTTACTTTTTTTTGCACCAAATTAAACTACAAACTGAGATCTTTAACTTGATACAAAAAAATTTCAAATTTTTTATACTTTAGAATTTGACATTGTTGGGGAATAACATAAAAATTACTAATTAGTTATTATTAAACACATATAACTAGAAAGGAAAAAAAAAGCAAAAATTAAACTTCGAAATATTATTGAAATGAATAATAAAAAATAATAACTGAATATTACAATTTTAGATATAACTAATAAAAGGAATTATTTATTGAAAAGTATAATTACTAATTAGTTATTATAAGTAAAAAAACGCATAGTTAGAAGAAAAAAACAAGCATAAAATTTAGGTGGTACGCAACATTATTAAAATGAATAATTAAAAATAATAATTAAATATTTTAATTTTAGATATAATTAATAAAAGTAATTATTATATCATATTTATTGAAAAGTATAATTAATTTAATTAGTTTGTATTTATTTATTTATTTTATCGTAATATTTAATATTACCCATGCACAAGGGCAAATAAGTCATTTATCCATTTTTTACATCATCCACTCAACTTTATCCCCATTTATCACAAATTCATCCAAACCACGTACTATTTAATCACCCCTCCATAAACATCACATCAATGTGGGTCCATTCTTACTAACTAATACCACTTACTATCTTATCCCCCTTACTATTTAATCCCACCAAAACTTATCCCGCATCCAATCGGGGCCTAAGTATAGAAGAACAATACCCATATATAAAGAATAGGAGAAGGTCCATGCAGGGATCGGAGACTCGGTGATTTGGTTAAATACAAAAAACTAGTTTTTGGGTTTTTTGGGTTTTGTTCTTATTCAATTTTTTTTTTCATTTTTTAGTTTTCGGTCAATTTTGTGTGATTTCTGGTTTTCTCCGAAGAAAGGAATCTAAAAACTATAAAATTATTAGCCAAACTTAAAATTTTATTAATAAAGACGAAAAATAAACCAAAAATCGGTTTTTTGCCATAATTTTTCGTCTTTATTCACAAAACTTTAAGTTTGGTTAATAATTTTGTACTTTTTAGATTCCTCTCGTCGAGACAAAACAAGAAACTATAAAAAATCGACCAAAAATTAACAAATGTAATAAAAAAATTGAATAAGGACAAAAATCAAAAAGCTAATTTTTTGTATTTAAAGGAGGCCACAAAGGGTAGGAGATTGGGTGGGAGCTGAGGAACAGGAGCAAGAGCACCAATCTGTGGTCAGCACTTGGTTGGACCGTACCGACCAATTGCAATATGGTATTCAGATAATTCAGAAATCGTACTGTCCGGATATGTGGCGTGGTTCAATGCTTTCGGCCGTGCATCATACCCCCTGGACGAGATCATCTTTAGTGAGGTCCGACCACGTGACACCTCAAATAAACATGCACGCGTTCTCGAGATCAGCTCAACCAACATACAGTGCTTGCGAATTATCGTGAAGGGTGTTCAGTCAGGGAGTGGGGGTCATTAGGTGTTGATTGTTGAGCAGGGGATGTCAACAACGTCACCTTATCACCAAGCCCGGCCTTGTGGGCAGGCTCGGGAGGTCCGGGCCCGGGGCCCCCCGGTTTTTGGGGCTCTTTCTTGTAAAAAAAAAATTATATATAAAAAAAAATTATATATACATACATATATATATGAAGGGCCTCAAATTGAGAATAGGCCTGGAGCCTCACGAAACACAAGGCCGAGCCTGCTTATCACGAGGGTGGCATGCTAGATCTTAACTCTCAATCCTGAGGCACTCATAGTGATAAACCTTAACAGGTATGCCATTTCTTTTTCCTTATAGCTCCGCTTTTTTCTTTTCATTTAGGAGTTAACTTAATCATTGGAGTATTTTCTGGTTGCCTTTGACTAGTAAAGGCACAAACACGGTTTCTTCTTTGTAGAGCCAGAGGAAGGAGGGTTTAGTCACACTTGAACTCTTATCAAAGTCTTATCAGAAAAGTGATCAAACCAACGAGAAGAAAGTTTGGACACCACCTCACAATATGCAATTAAAGATTTCCACGAACATAAATAACAAATAAACAACTTGGGACGAAGCGACTATTTCCCTTTTCTTTTTTCCTCTCTTGACTTCTTCTTCTTATTTCATTCTCTTCCTTTCGGTTTCTTTCTTCCTTTTTCTTTTCTGGTAGGTATGACACAAAATAGTTTAAAACTTGAAAGTCTTCCCTTTCATCCCCTAATTTTGTCTCCCTAATTAATCCTATTAATAAGCATTTTATTCAAATTAATACTTTCCTTCCCAATCAATAACATTCAACCCTCCAATTAATTTTGTTTATCTAGTAATTTGAATAGTCATAAAGTCAATCAAATAAGTTATGCGAAACACAGGTTTAAAATCTTGTTTAAAATCAACGCAGCAATTTTCGTTGTAGACATATTATCAACCTAATTCCAAGATGATGATAACTTCACAAAATCCAAACTAATCCCACCTTTGTATGATAAAAGGTTTCATTTGCATCCCCCCAACCCAAGAAAAAAAAGGGGTAAATTACAATGACCTCCCCTAAGCTTAATGACATTTCCACTAACCTCCTCTCTGGTTTTGAAAATTACGTTAACCTCTCTTACTTTACAAACTAATATACACATACCTCCCTTGCCGTTAAAATTGACTTAACAGTATTAACTTTGAGTGCTAGAAGACTATTATACCCTTCATCACAAACAATTTATGTTACATTATCATTACATATTTTATATTAACAAATATTGACGAAAAGGAGTAAAATATTAAATTGGACAAACCTTAAAGCAGAATACACTATATGTTAAAAAAGAGAGCTAAAAATTATTTAGATTAATTAAAAGGAAAAAAATACACTATATATTAAAAAAATAGATTAAATTATTTAAATATCTGAAAATTATTTTAAGGTTTGTCCAATTTAATGTCTTACTTTTTTCGTCCAATATGTGTTAACATAAAATATGTAATGATAAAATGTAACATAAATTGTTTGTGATGAAGGGTAAAATAGTCTTCTAGCACTCAAAGTTAACACCATTAATTCAATTTTAAAGGCAAGGGAGCTATGTATATATTAGTTTGTAAAGTAAGGGAGGTTAACATAATTTTCAAAACTAGAGGGGAGGTCAGTGAAGATATCAATAAGCTTAGGGGAGGTCAGTGTAATTTACCCAAAAAAAATGCTCGGGGATATTTTGAGAGTGCAGTGATAAAATTTCATGTAATGTGGAATTAATATTCTCCATGTTATGTATTGGTCATTTCCGAAACTATGACCAAATCTTCATTTTTTTTCCCCTCCTTGCCCTGTTTTCGTCATTTTCTTAAAAATAAATAAATACTAATCTGATTGGTTGGTAGGATTGCTACTATATAATTATTATGATTTGATTTTTGGAATCGGACCGCAAGAAAGCAATTTTTTGTAAATTTTCTAATCTCAGCGTAAATCCGGCTTTGAATGGATTGGAGAAGGAATTAGTTAATGTGTTTGTAAGCCGGCTCACACAGCCTACATGGTGGAGGAAAAAAAAAAAAAAAATCCCATTCGCAAAGCAGCACATGGACTAAGAGATTGGTCAATGGGTTCTGACGGTTGCCGCGTCTGCCATAACCGAACAGAACCGACGCGGTTATCTTATTCCCATTAGACCAAATGCCTTCCAGTGAAATTTGGAATTCAAAAAATGCCCTTATATTTAAAAACTTAGGCAATAAAAAACACAGTAGCTTGCTGGCAGTAGCTGGCCAGCTGATAGGATGACCGCTGTATTCCAAGTTTTAGATTTTTTTAATATTATACTATAATTTTTACAAGTTTTCTAATTGGTTCGTCCGTCCAACATTATTTTTAAAAATCTAACACTCATTTATCCAAGATTTTCTTGATAGATTTAATAGCAAGATATTATGAATCTATAAGAAAAAAAATACATATACTCCTATATTTTGTCTTTTAAAATTGATATGATGCCCTACATTTTATGTGTCTACGGCCTATGTATAGTCATATTTTTTTTCAATTGCATAAGCAAAAAATTGATCTCCAATAATGTTTTTTCGTAACATTTTTTTTAGTTTGTAAATATTATACATAAACTAAAAATAGTATTTTATAAATATTAAGTCAGCCAATGTTAAAATCATGTGTTAGTCCCTGAACTGCCTCAATTATTTTTAACCTCCATAGATATATGGTTATTCATACTCCCCAGTCCTAATTTGTTACTATGAGATTTTGAAGATCTTATTTAACAAAATTAATTTAGATCTATAAAAATATCCATGTTGCATATGCAAAATATTATTAATTAAAAATATGACTATTTTTCTATCCTGTTAGGATAAAATGATAGGATGAAGAAATTGGAACGGAGGAGTATAAAAATTGGGTTCTTATTGGAGGGGGCTAGCTTGATGCAATCCAATTAATATTATGGGGCAAAAATTTGATCAAGTGAGTCAAATGATCACTCTTCTAAGTCTCCTCCCATGGAAACAATATATTTTCCAGTACTAATGACAGCCCCATATTTTTAGCCTTGTTGTAACACCCCGACTTTTAATAATAAATAAAATAATAAAATAGAGTTAACTTTGGGAGACCCGCTAAATCGTTAGGAATAGGAAATATATTTTTTGCCCATAAAATAAGATAGCGTATTTTTTTGGACATGTATTATATTTTTTAAAACATTTCAAACTGTTATTTTAGCCCTGTTAACAACATCAGAACACGAGAATCTGACAGGAGTCGCCGCGAAGTGGCTCGTCTTGGGGCCCAAGTATGGGGTCTCAGGAAGGTGACGAGTTGGCATTATATTATAGGAGGAATTAATGAACCAACGGTTCATTGGAAGGGGTAATGAAAAAAATCAGGACAACGCATGAATTAGTATTAATTGGTGATATCATGAGAGATTTAGATAATACTAGAACCCTTGGCTCGATTATAAATAGGCATGTCCACTTCACGTACACAGCACACACCACACCCGCACCAAAACAACAACAAGAAAAGGAGAGTAAGGGAAGGAAAAGAGGAAGAAATAAGAAAGCAGATTATAGGAGGTAATTAAGTATATCCCCACTGCCATGATAAACACATGTAAACACTTGCACCAGTAGTTGTTTTTTCCTCCTTTAATTCCATACACCTGCACCCACTCACTGTAGATGGGTTAAAAAAATTTAACTTACCAAAAACAAGAACTACACCTAGACTCCCAAAAATTAGCTCAAGTTTTGACATATATTTTTATTTTTAGATTAGCTAACTAACAACCGAAAACATAGATTTTTAGGAAGTAAGATTAGTCAAAACAAATTGCGACCAAATCAATTCACAGATTCATGAAAATAATTTACTCCTTTAGTTGTTGGGATTAATTTATAACTGAAAATGAACCATGCTTTCTACGCCGCTAGTGGCTCGACTCTACTCGTTTTGAAGTTGAATCGAACCCGAGCTCCGAATTTAAACTCATTTGAAACACACGTAGCATTGGCTTAAGTTACTGAATAATGTAGTAAAAATAAATAAAATAAAATAAAATAAAAATAAAAATAATGAAGAAGAAGATGGCCGGACTATAAAATGGCCAACACATTCATAGCTCTGACAAATTATGGGATGGGCTGCATTTGTGAAGTATCACTTTTGCAATGAAAACAAAAAGTGACTTGTAAAAGAAAAAAGAAACATATACTAGAAGTTGAGACTACTAGGTACATTTGAATTAGTCTTAGTTGATAGTTGGGCAATATTTTAGCACTTAGATCTGAAAATTTTAATGAAACACGTGATCTACAATTTTAGTATCTCTAAATCGTTAATGTATTATTTTAGGACTCGGTACCGTCTCAGTAGATTCTACGGTAAATTCCAGGCCCAAGAAGGTGAGTTATGAATTATCTCTGTTACATGAGGTTTTTAGCAAAAAATTATTTTCCTATCAAAAATTATGATTATCTATATATGAAATTGTTTTGAAACAAAAATGCCATGGAATTCTAATGTTTTGCAAAGTTTTTTTGAAAGTAGTATTATCGATACATCCGGATAATGTCCCTGAAATCTGGGGGACATAAAAAATACCAGTCGGAACGGTGTTATAAGGATGGAATGGATAGGGGCACGGCCAGGTGTCCAACTGGATTGATCAATTCAACATTTGTTGAGGGTCGCTCCCGCTCCCTCATAGTTGGCATAATCGTCGGATGGTATATCGTATTATTCATGGAATGCTATTTTTTGTAAAAGCTTATTTATGCTTTTGAAGAATTGATGTTATGGTTTCTGTTTTGTTGGAAAAAAGAAATAAAATTCCATGGTAAACCACGTAACTCTGATAATTCATAAACTCAAACAAACGATAACTTACGTTGTTGAAATTTCTCTCTTTTCAGGAAATCAGGTGTAGAAGGACGAGTCAAGTACAAGTAGTAATCTACATAATTTTTGTAAATAAATAAGAAGGAAAAAAAAAAAGAAAAAAGAAATTTATGTAGTGCATAAGGAGCTCTAGCAAGTTGTACTTGTAACATATTGCTTCCACAATAATAAGGGCTGTGTTTGGTTATGTAGTTTAGTTTAGTTTTGATGATGTCAGCAGGTGTAATGATTGGAGAGAGATAGAGAGAGAAATGAGGGAAATAATGATGTTATCAAAACTAAAACTAAAACAAGATAGGGAAACGAACAAGGCCAAGATGTTTCTTTGGAAAAAAAATGTCAATAGAGGCCAAATCTATTCAAGGTGTTGAGATGAGCTCACTGGCAGGTCATGATATCCAAATCTATTAAATTTGGGTCGTGGCACTTATTCAAGGGGTTGAACAATTTTTTTTTTTTATCTGTATTTTTCCTCCCACATTGAGGTTTTCAGAATTAGTCGAGATTTGTGCAAATTGTCCTGGACATCTGGTTGTAAAAATTTAAAAAAAGACGGTAATTGATTTTCACTCTCCTTTTTTTGTTGATGCACTTCGGTTTTTGTCCTCTTACAATGTGAATTTATAATGTGGTCCTTTCAATTGTGAGAGTATGTAATTGAAGGGTTAATCTTGTAAATTAACATATAAAATATATAAAATAAAAAAAAATTGCAGTTATAAAAATAAGCAAGTTGAAAATCTTCAGAGACTAACCATTCCAAACCCTGGGGTCATTAGAGGTTATGCTGGTTATAACTTTTAAGACCCCAAAATTAGTCCTGCACACAAGTTAATCTGGACTTCCGTTTATAATATTAAAAAAAATACCGCCCTAAAAGATTGTGATTTCACTTTGTTAAATCATGAGCAGAAAGAGTTTGGAATAATGTGTGCACTTAACACATGAAAATTAATTATTAGACAATGATTAATTTCTTCATTTTGAAACTCGTAAATGAAGAAGCTCTTGAGAGTTGACCACGTTATCTTGGTGGTAAACTCATTATTCTAAGGGAAGGAGATCCCGAAATGCAATTAAAGAAACAATACTACCCTAGTGCATGTTTTGATAGGGACAAAGATTATAATTTGGATTGATGAGGATTTGAGCTTTTTGTGTCAAGATGCATTGGCAATGACTAATATGAATCGGATTAACTAAACTGGATATATTTTTATCTGAATTACTTGTTTGATTAAATTAAATACTAACTAATGACTTGATCAAAGTCAGCTTTCGATTAAATTCTGTTCACTATAGGTAGAAATTGTAGGGTTTTCGCCACCGCATATGTGCCCCATCGTGTTTTTATTGTTGTAATCTAAATTGTCTATCTTTCAAAGCCCACAAAATAGTAGATCTATGTAAAAAAAAAAAAAAATCAGCTTGATTGGGCATTAATAAGTATATCAAATATTGAATTTTGGTTTATAAAATGAACGGCCAAATTTTGTCAATAATTTTTAAGTTAAATTGTCAATGACTTACCATTTAATAATCAAAATTTAATATTTAATATACCTATCGATGTTTGATCAAATTGATTTTTTCCGTGAATGTACTATCCTACAAACCCTGTAAGATGAATGGTTCAGATTAGTATGGTAAATGTAGGGTGAGACTTACAATAACAACGGCAGTTTAATATGATAAATGCACGGTGAAGCTGGGAGAGGGGTCCCTATAGTGAAGGGCTTACTATAGGGTTATAGTGAGTCTATCCAGCCTTCCATCTTGATGATGAACGCTTGAATTTTAATTCAAACAGTGAATAAGTCGGATCTTTTGGAATTCAAATTAAATTCGAGTCGTCGCTGTCAAGATGGACAGTCGGATGGGACTCACTACAACAATGTAGTGAATTACCTCACTACAAATCCCCACTTCCGGTGAAGCCCACAATAACAGCAGTGAAAACTCATGGTTGCGTTGAAGAGTGAAATTAATTTTGATCCCGGGCGTAGCTTGTCGTTAATTATAAACTATCTCGTTAATTAATTTTCAATAAACCTACGGGTACAGAGGGTTTGGTACAAAAAATGTACCGAGCCCTCTCGGGGATCCACTTTTGGGTCTTACACGAGTGATTTGAACCGTTTATTGTTCTTAGAACATTTTTCCGAATTTTTTTGTTTGAAACGGTGGGACTTTGGTTCAAGCACTTCTAACCGTCTGATTGAGCTGAAATTTTGTGGGGCCCTTTGGAAAAATATTCTAAGAACAATGAATGGTTCGAATCACTTATATGAGACCCAAAAATAAGTTCCCGAAAAGACTCAGTACATTTTCTGTTCAAACCCTCCGAACCTGTTGTAAAGTTCGCAGAGTACCAAACGGAAAGGAAAAACACAATTATGGGGAAATGGTGTGACACATGAGACCCGTGCCGGGAATGAGAAGCAACCCATTTTGTTGGATTTTTGTTGCACCCAACCCACCAGCTTACCCTTTCCACTTTTATTAAGGACCCACTCACCTTTTGGAAGAATCTTATCTAGGTTAGGTTGAAATCTTCACCTAAAGAAAAACGCCTGACGTCCAAGTATCTGCATACATATATGAAAAATATACAAGAACTAATATATAAACTAAGTATGTCCGGAAGTTTTTTTTTTGAACGTCCACAAATATACTTTTTTCAAAAGTATCACTTAAAAATAGACGGAAGGACTAGGGAGTATGAATTCTCTATGCAAACTCTTATGAATTTAAGGCAATTCAATCACGCGTTACATACCATACCATACACAGCTAATAAGATATTGTTTCTCCCTTTTCGGAATCATGCTACATGTACAACCATTTTTGTTCCAACTATTTACAACCCTCTCATATACATATGGGGTCCAAACACAATTATAGGTATAAGCCCTACGCAACAATGATACATGTATAACAAAAGTCTCCAACATGGCTCCAACACACTCACATGGTGTGTGGAGCCCACACACACTTCAGTCTCACATGTTGTGTGGACTCCACACACCATATGAGTGTGTTAGAGCCATGTTGGAGCTAAGTTGTTGTACACTTATCATTTTTTAAACTTTACGTATATGTGAGGGGGTTTAAATGGTTGGAGCCGAAACGGTTGTATAATTAATATTTTTGTTTCATTAGTGGTGCATTTCATTTGGATTAAATAATTGTCCTCTCTTGCCTGCTTTTGCTTAACAAGCCAAAAACATGTACTTGCACTACCTTTTCGATGAAAATCTTCTCTCTTATTTTAGTAAAATCTTCTCTCTTATTTTAGTACGTGCATGATAGAACAGACAATATGATATTTGCATAAACAACTAGATAAAAAGGGAATGGCCAATCTGTCACTTTAGCTTTGTTTAGAATGACCTACAATAACTGGACTTATTTTCGGTTGGGTTAAAAACTGGACATATATGGCTACTTGTTTTAAAACGATCGGAGATGAATAATATTAAGGGACTTGACTGTTTGCTCCTCTTATAATCGAAACTCTTTAAGTGCTTACAAAGCTTTTGATGTAAGTTTAAATGGGACCTCCATTAGTGGTATGATTTGTCTCCCAAGATAAGTCAATTTCTTTGATTGGTGGCGGCACATGACTAGGCAGTGGATTGTGGTGTTGTGCCTTAGGGTTTATTTTTTCTATTTTGGGTATTGTGGCCTATCGGGTGTGGGCTTTGCCCAATAGGTGTGAGTTTTGGCCTTAGGGTTTCTTTGATTGGTTCCTTGCCAATCATTATTTGGGACTTGGATTAGGCATTTTGTTGCTTTCTTCTTGTTCCTATTACTAATTGAAACATTTCGATGATTATGAAACTTTTTGCCGTGCAAAAAAAAAAAACATATATATTTGAATGGATAAGGTTTTAATTAAAGACACGTACTAACTGTAGTGAGGACACTCACTGCAAGGTGTAGTGAGCAATGGTGGCCATTGGATTCAGCAATTAATGGTCTAGATTTAAAATAAAACTTTGTACCATTGATTACTGCATCTAACGATTACTATTGCTCACTACACCCTATAGTGAGTTTGGCTCACTACAGAGCCCCAATTCCTGCATGCACAAGGTAAGGAATTAATTATAAAATGAAGTCTCCATTTTATTTTTATATACCTAGGATTCTAGGACATTCAATTATGCTTTTCATTCAGCTGGCTAGATCTAACATTGTCCACTGGTACTCTCCAAAAACATTGTCTAGTGGTACTCCCCCATGTGTCCACCTTGAAAAAATTACTTTTCTATGAAGGATATGGATTCGCCAATGGAAAATGATATGGGTACACCACATGTATCCCATGTATCCTAAATACACACCACTCTGAGGTGGCAAATGAGGAAAAACCCATTTTTTTGGATGAGTCTCATATTGAGCTTCTCCTCATTTGCCATCTCAAAATGGTATGCATTTGGGGTGCACATGTGATATACCCATAACATTGTTGATTCTCCAACCCCTAGCCTCAAAGGAGTTGGACAATCTTGCATGGCCTATTTTTGGCCACATCTTCAATCCACTTCAATTATTGGGACTATCATTTTTAATTAGAATTTGTTGAGAACATCAATCACACTAAAATTATGTTTACCAAATGTTGTCATAATTATATGTTTTCAGAACACCTTTGTAATAAAAAAAAAATTATTTTAACACTGGATCAAAACTCACTTTTCTCAAGATAAATGCTTCCTGAAAGCATATTAGATATATGACCGATCATTTTAACATGGTTAATCTCAACAATATCTGAAAATAGAACCGTCTCGATAATCAAAGTGTTCCCAAAAAAGGCAAAAATGGGGAGACAGGATCGCCCTGCCCCTTCGAGCGAGGGATAGAAATTGGAGATGATCCATTTTCTCCTTGACATATGTATATTACGTTGTGTCTGATCCACAGAACCACATGTAAATGTATTTTAGTATTCATTCTTCTTTTGTAGACGTGGTAATTGGTAAGATAAACGTTAATTCGGTCAATATGGAGTCAAATTAATGAAATTTTGGAGGGGTAATATTTACGGAAAACCATAGAATAAAAATGGTAGAAAACCCCAACCCAATTCGGATATAACCATAGCGTAAAGTTAGTTTTCAAAATGGACCAATATTTCAAGGTACCATGTGGGCGGAAGTAGGAACATCTCTCTCTTTGTTTTTTTTGCTTTTGACAAAAAGAAGTGTTTTGCTAACGTGTATCCAATAGACACACAACAAGCACACAAACAAATACATACTCTAATACACATTTTACACTTTTCAATACACTTTTACATATTCTTATACACTTTTCACATATTTTATTACACTTTTTCAACCTTAGCATTTTCCTAAAAAAATAATTGGAAGAAGCAAAGATGGAGCTGACGCCTATACTTTGACCAAACACAACCTAAATCCTTAGAGCGTCTCTAGTTCACTACCCAAAAATTGTTTGCTAAAGTGTATACCTAAACATATGTGGGACCCTATTTTATGTGCTAGCTAATGAATAATGCACTTTAGTGGGCTATATATACACACACACACACACACGATACTTCCAGTCCAAGATCCTGAATTTTAAAAAAATCCACATCTCATTGATCCCGATCGAATTTCGACAATCCAATAGTTTTGTAAAAAACGGCTCGGATCAAGCCCTTCCCAGTATTTTTTATTTTTTTTGATGATTTCTCACGGAACCGTTGAAAACATCTTTTAAACTCATTGGATGGTTCGGATTGTCGAAATTTGATCGAGAAAGTGGAGCTCCGAATTTTTTTTAAATTCAGGCTCCCTAACTGCTATATATATATATTCAATAACTTTAAGTCTTTCCTTTCTCTTCCTTCTCTCTCTCTCCCCTTAAATTCATTCTTTCTCCTCCTCCTCTCTCTCTCTCTCTCTCTCTCTCTCTCTCTCTCTCCCCTTAAGTTTCTTCCCAAATTTAGGTAGTGGCTTGAGGCACTTTAGGGAGTGAGGGGTGACACTTAGGATTTTTAGGAGTCAATTTTTGTTCACTAGAAAATATTTTTGAGTTTTTCTTAATTAGTTAACTAATTAGGGCACTTTAGGATACTCTTCTAGGTAGTGCACTAGAGATGCCCTTATGTTTTGTTTGAAAAATGGGAAAGGAAGGGAAATGGTGAGAAAGTTTAAAATTTTTCTCTTCCCTTGCTTGGTTGGAGAGAAAAGAGGAAAGAAAACTAACTAAATAGAGTTATAGGAGTAGTAAATTTTCCCACTTATTTTCTCTCTTTTTTCTTTTTAAGTATTTTTCCTTCTATTCCCTCACTTTCCATAAGTTTAAACAAAGACTAAATAGAATTATAGGAATAGTAAATTTTCCCACTTATTTGTAATGCTTTCAATGTATTTAAAAAAATTGTTTAATAGAACTAATTGAGATCTATCAAATAAGATCCATATTGCATATAAAATAAGTACATTATAGAATGAAAACTACAAGGATTTTAAAAAGACATGCATAATCGTAGGGAGCAATTAAATTGGGACAGAGGGGGTAACGGATTGAGTAAACTACAAGCGAAAGATCCGAACAAAAAACAATATAGATACTTCTTTACAAAAATATTTAAATTGATTAATCCGGCTGAAAGAGTTAAAAGTTGATTTTTAAAAAAATTGGATAAAATAATAATTCTTTATTTTTTCGATTCATCTCGTTGAGAAAAACTAATAATTAAAAAAAAATGACGCAAAATTAACAAACATGAGAACAGATTGAATAAATATAAAACTTTAAAAGGTGAATGCTACAATAAACACCTCCTATTTGTGTGTTTATGATATACAATCCTGTACAAGTTACAAACCAATTACTTCATATTAATAAAAGTTAAAAAATACACCAAAAAGTTACGAATCATATTACGGAAAAGTAACAAAACACTAAAAAAATAATACGATTGTAATGAGGTGGCACAATATGAACTGCACAATAGATGCATATGATACATAACTTTTATGAGTGCGTATTGTAGTCATTCCCATTTTAAAAACACTTTTAGGCTGAGTTTCCTCCTTGATTTTAGGAGATAAAATGTAGTTTTGATGAAATCTAGGATCCTTAAATGATTTTAGGAAAACTATTTTTTTTATCAAAATTAGATTTTATTTCATAAAATTATTTAGAAAACACCCTTATCAAAACTAGATTTTATCATTTGAAAAAAAAAAATTATCATACCTCTAAGTAAAATTAAATTCTAACTCATAAAATCAATTGGAAAACTCAACTTATAGTCTTTTAGGAGTATTTGCTTTGATAAAAATTTAACTAGAAGGTTGGTGTATTTGAAATTCAGGTAAGTTCATTACGTATTTCGATGACACCTGGTCCCACATGTGTATCGTACAAATCGATCAAGTAGTACAAAAAGGACCATATCGTAATTTCTCCTCTCCTCTCTTCTCTCTCCTCTCCTCTCCTCTCTCTACCTGCTCCCCACCTTCCTCCTCCTCCCCCCTGCTTGAAATTGGGGGTCTTGGTCTTCACCTCCTCCCTTGGAAGAAAATTCTCTCCCTGTCTCCCTCCCTCTCTCCCTCTAGATTCTATCTTGTATAATCCAATCCGTTTCTCTCTCTCCCTCAATCTATATTCAATCTGTATGCAATGGCGCCGAGTCTGAGAGACTTACAGCTAACATCGGTGGCCGGAGGCGGCCGGAAAAATCAGGGCGACGAGGAATCCGGCGACCTGGAGGACGTGAGGCTGCTCGACTCGTACGATGTGCGTAATTCAGAAGAAGAAGAACGGTTGACGAGAATTCAAGTGAGAGTGGTGGGGATGACATGTGCGGCTTGTTCGAATTCCGTCGAGGGAGCTCTCAGAGGTGTCGATGGGGTTTTTACAGCTTCGGTGGCTCTGCTTCAGAACAGGGCCGACGTCGTTTTCGATCCCAATTTGGTAAAGGTATGTGTTTATTCTGTTTTTTCAAGGTCTTGTTATGTTCCTTTGGGCGAGTGTTGATTACTATAAGCAACATGGTGTGTTGTTGTGCTGGGTGAACTTTTGGTCTTTTTGAATCACCTGTGGCGTGTTTGCTTTGGAACCAACATTGATTCCAAGCTGTTAGAGCATCTCCAGCACTTGCTCAAATTTGAGTTATAATTTCATTTGATGTGAAGCACTTTTATGGAAAAACCCGAGTCTAATGATTAAAAGCTTCATTAATGAAATGATTGTAAAATTGGGAGGAGAAATAGCTTAGTTTCTCATCAAGGAAAAAAATATACCAAAAAAGTAGCCTAGTAGAAATTTGAGTTTCCCTTAATTTGAGTAAAAAAGTCTAACGAAAACTCAATTTGAAATATTTTATTTCCCGGGGGATTTAGGTGGTTTTACTGAATTTTGAGTTTTGAGGGAAAAAAGGAAGGTTAAGGGCTTGACATGCTCTTTCACATGGTGTCTTTTTAGTCTTTAGCATCCATCTGTGGGGTGTTTGTTGTGGCAGTTAAGGGTCTCGAAAGTTGTGTCAAATCTTTTTCTCAAAGCTTGTCCAGCTCCTCTTTGGGTTGACCCGCCTTAAGAAAATTCAACACCTTTTTATTATAGGTTCGGTACCTCATACTATTGATTTGAAATCTTTGAGATTCAACCGTGTTTTAATTCTGAGTTTTTCTTGGGTTTGTTTTGTTGAACTTGTTATATATGTGGTGAGTTGAATCTTGGGTTAGTCTTCTCGATCAGCAGATATTCACTTATTCTTTTCATTTTCTCCTTTCTTTTTGGGTGGCTTGATATTCTTTTCATGTCTTCCCGTTTCTTTTTGTGTAATTTTTGCAGGTTAAGTGATGCTGTTTTTTGTTTATCTTGTAAGTTGTGGCCTAAAACAACTTAGCTGATTTTTCATAAGCTCTATTTTGATCTTTTTGGCTTCTCTATTTGGATAATCAGTTTTTTTTCGGGTTCAGCTGCAACAAACAGCCACTCTATGCTTTTCTCTTTTCATTGGTGGAAGTGGATTATGGAGTTTGCTGGTTTGTTTATTGTGGTAATCTTGCACCATAGCAGATTAAATGTGGTCAACGGTCTGGTTTGGAAATCCTTTTTTCATCGAAGGGAAAATCATCTTAAATGAAAGGCCCATTATATGATTCTAACTGCATACAAGTGGCTGTTAAGCTCAAGCCCAGTAATTAATCTGGCTTGTAGTGTAATAACTGAACTAGTTGTGGTTAATATCTCAATAGAAACCAAACCCAAATGATATTAACTCAGTTGGTCAGTGTACATGATGTCAATTCAATGCATTATAAATTTAGCTTTTGGAAAAGAAGTTATTCTCTCTGATCAAGTTTCAGACATCTTCAACCTTCAGTTTCAGAAACTTCTCAGGAACTCATCTGACCCTAAAATGAACATTATGGGTATGCTTTTGGAAGGGAAAACCCAATGCAGATACAAAATTACTTAACCGACTCAAATCACTAAGGGTGCTTTAATTACTTGGCTCAATTTGAATAAATAGTTCTAGAATTGTTGGGTTACTTGGGGTGAAAGTTGACTTAGCTGTGGTTGCCAGTGTCTTCCATCTCGTGTTTAATTTCTGGTCAAGATCTTAGCAATACAAGTTGTTTTCTTTTGCACTGTGTTAGATTGATGCGGTTTAGGGATTAAAATTGACCTTCTTGCTGGTAAAGACATGCTTCTAGTGCTTGAAATTTGTTTCTGGAATGTGGACATGGGATTTTATTCTTGAGGGCGCTTTGTTTCAGGAAGAAGACATCAAGAACGCAATAGAAGATGCAGGATTTGAGGCAGAAGTTCTACATGAAGCCAGTACAACTCGAACAAATCCAAAGGGAACCCTGGTGGGGCAGTTCACTATAGGAGGAATGACATGTGCAGCTTGCGTAAATTCTGTTGAAGGCATCTTAAGAGATCTCCCAGGAGTGAAAACAGCAGTAGTTGCTTTGGCAACGTCAATGGGGGAAGTTGAGTATGATCCCACAGTAATAAGTAAGGATGACATAGTCATTGCAATTGAAGATGCTGGTTTTGAAGGTTCACTTGTTCAAAGCAGTGGGCAAGATAAAATCATACTAGGGGTCACTGGAATAGCCAACGAGTTACATTGCGATCTTTTGGAAGGTATACTCGGCAACATGAAAGGAGTGAGGCAGTTTTGTTTCAGCAGGGTATCAAGAGAACTAGAAGTTCTCTTTGATCCGGAAGTAATTAGTTCTAGAGCCTTAGTGGATGCAATTGAGGGTGGAAGCATTGGACAGTTCAAGCTACATGTGAAGAACCCTTATTCAAGAATGACTACGAAAGATATAGAGGAATCCTCAAAAATGTTTCGGCTTTTCACTGCCAGTCTTTTTCTCAGTGTGAGTAATTTTCTTGTGCCTGCACACTTTTGTTATGTTGTCCATCGTTTTCTCAGTTTCTGGTAAACAATGTCTTTTAACTCCTAATCTCTTCATATCTTTTATCAGGTAGGTTCTATTTAGATGGCTCACTGTTGTGAATTATAAATAGGTCCCAACAAATGCTGTTTTGTATCTTGCTCTTATTTATGGCTGTATATTCAGAACTAGTGAGCAAGGACCTCTTCCACTAATTTTAAAGTGGAGTTAAACCTAGAATTCTTGAATCTTTCCTTTTTATTCTGTATAAACCTTAGAGTGGTACCAACTTATAATGACAAAAGCCCTTCAATAAATTTGAGAAGTTTTTATAATTTTAACATGCTTTTGCGAATCTCTCTTGAAAACATGCTTATTCGAAGAGCAGGCCCATGGGACATGGAGACAGTCGACTAGGGTCCCCATTTTTTTTTATAACTCAGGTGTCCATGCCAGCTTACGCACACATTGACTAATCATGGAGACTAATCCTACTATCCACTAGCTGGGGCCCATTTAAAGGCAGGGCAAAGCCCTGTCTGGAGTGGCCTCATGGCAACTGATAGCACCTTGGAGGTTTCAAACTTGGGACATAGGAGGGACCAAGCCCCTCAGCACCAAGCCTTGACCACAAGGCCAACCCCTTGGGGTTCTAGGGTCCCCAATTTGGACCCAAAAATAGGGCCCTTGTTGGGCTGGTCATGCTTTATAATTATATTAAATTTCACATTTTTCACAACTTGCCAATGATATACTAGTGGTAAGTGGAAGAGGGTGTTATAATGGGGGTCTCAAGTTTGAGACTCGTCTCTGCTCTTTTTTTGGTACCCTGGTCAAATAGTTTTCCCTTTTAAGGTTTCTAAGCAATATAGGTTTTCAAACCCAAAACAAATGAACGAAATGCATAAACCCCCTCCAAATTACCACTGGACCAATTAACCTTCTTTTTTAATTAATAACAGCACAAATGCTTATAGACAAGACTCTGGTTAGATTTATTAAGAAAATATCTTTGCTGCATTTATTTAGTTTTTTTCCTACTCTTTTTGCTTTACTGTTCTATTGAAACTAGTTTAAAATAGGTCAATTTAGCAAAAATATAAAGCAAGAAAAATGTTATATATAAATATTTTATTGATAGTTCTTTCTAATTTGACTGAAAATAGTTAGGGTCCCATGTCCAGGGTGAGACCTGTGTAGTAGCATTTCTTGAGAACCCTACATAAGCTTATTAAAGGCTCCTTTGGAATACCACTTAGTTCCCAATACTTCTCATCCTTACTTTTTAGTTGCTCTTGACTCCTTTAACTTGGCACCAGGTTCCTATCTTTCTCATGGGAGTAGTCTGTCCACGCATCCCTTTGTTGTATGCTTTGTTGCTCCGGCAATGTGGCCCGTTCCAAATGGGTGATTGGTTGAAGTGGGGGTTGGTTACTGTTGTTCAATTTGGTGTTGGGAAGCGTTTTTATGTTGCTGCTGGCAGAGCTCTTCGAAATCGTTCAACAAACATGGATGTCTTGGTTGCTCTGGGTACCTCGGCCTCTTACTTCTACTCTGTTTGTGCTCTTTTGTATGGTGCACTCACTGGGTTTTGGTCTCCTACATACTTTGAAACAAGTGCAATGCTAATAACATTTGTTCTAATGGGAAAATACTTGGAATCGCTTGCCAAAGGGAAGACATCAGATGCTATAAAAAAACTAGTGGAGCTGTCCCCTGCAACTGCTTTGTTACTTATCAAAGACAAGGGTATGCTTTGCCTCAGTTTACTTTGGGTGGCTTGCTTTACCTCAGTTTACTTTGGGTGGTTGCGTTTTTTTTTTTTTTGTTGGGGCAAGTGGGGATGTGTTTCTCTTTGACACTCCCGCCCCTACCCCTACAAAGGGGGTTATCTATTTACCATTTGAAGTTTTGCTTAATTTTTGTATTACGTTTATTGGAAATAGACACCAAAAGAAGAAAGGAAATCTGATGATTTTTTTGGTTCATCAGTTTCCGAAATTTATGTTCAAATTATCTTTGTATCCCCATTTAAAGGAAAATCTCTGAAATCTTGAATGTTGATAGGCTTGATTTAATTGGTTTATAGGTGGTAAAAGTGCTGGAGAGAGGGAGATAGATGCGCTACTGATCCAGCCCGGTGACATTTTAAAAGTTATTCCTGGTTCAAAGGTTCCAGTTGATGGTGTGGTTGTGTGGGGTTCAAGTTATGTTAGCGAGAGTATGGTTACTGGTGAATCCACACCTGTTTTGAAGGAGGTTAATTCATCAGTTATTGGTGGTACTATGAATTTGCATGGTTCCCTTCATGTAAAAGCAACTAAAGTTGGTTCTGATACAGTTTTGAGCCAGATAATTTGCCTGGTGGAAACAGCACAGATGTCCAAAGCCCCCATTCAGAAGTTTGCTGATTTCGTAAGTATAGGTGCTTCAATTGATAATTATGTTGTACTTTGTAGCATATATGAATAGGAAACTAAAGAAGAGTTATTAATTGGACATGTACAATGATATTGCAAAAAACCTAAAAGATAAGCAATTGAATAATTTTCTTGTTGCAATAAGATTTGTGGAACAACTGTGCAAAATGTACTGTGCCCTGGATGCTGAATGAAAGAAGCATGGTAAAATGTGCACATAAATCAAAATGATTCTTGGGTCTGCCCTCTCTGATGCTTTTTGGCTTTTGATTTGAGGGCATGATTCCGCAGCAAATGCGACGGTATAGGGGGACCACTGTTTCAGTGGTATTCTGGGAGCAGCCACTTTGTGCATTTATTGCCAAAGGTTAGGTCTGTCTCCTATCCATCCCCTGCCCATACCCCCAATTATTGGGGACTAAATGGGTTATGTTATTGTTGTTGTAATAAGATTTGTGGAACAATGGAGGATTGCCGCTTTTTGTCCAACAATAGGAGCCTGGAGTCTCTATTGGACTCAACTTAGGAAATAAGTGCTTTTCGCAGCCCTTATGAGATAAATTATAAATGATGGACTAATAAGACTGCACATAAGTGTTTCTTCTGGAATCCTGTTGAATCCATTTGCAAATGCTATTGGTGTTCATTTTCATTCAGTCCTAGCAGGGCTGACAAATCAAGTACTCATTAGCTTATCAAGCCTACGTTAATTAATGAGTTTCACACATATATATATATAGGGGGCGGTTCCGTTAACACAACGAATAACACAATATTTGACACAATTTTTTTTTGTGAACCTCACACGAATGATCGAAGCCGTTTAATTTATTTGAATTATGTTATTAAGATTACTTGTAAAAAATCAACTCATCTGAATATCGGTAAGGGCTTGATTAGTTTATTTAGTTGATTCCTGTCAGATTTTACAGGATAAATTTGAATGAACCGATCAAGCCTTTATCGAGATCCAAATGAGTTTATTTTTTATAGGTAATCTTAAAAACATATTTTAAACAACTTGAACCGGTCTGATTGTAAGCGTGGAGCTCAAATTATGGTTGTGTCCAATATATATATATATATATAGGCAAAGCTTCTAGTGCAGGATCCGGACCTCCATGATGCGAGCATTTTTTTGACGATCCGAGTCGTCCAATGTGTTCAGAAGCTGTTTTCAAGTTTTGAAATAGAAAATCTTAAAAAAAAATACCGGAAAGGGCTTGATCTAAGCAGTTTTTCGCAAAAACTGTTGAAAACACCTTCTGAAAACATTGGATGGCTTGGATTTTCCAAAAACAATTTGCAAAACAAAAAAAAAATACATTTTTTCTTATTTCCGGGAGGACTGGACTAGAAGTTTTAGGTATATATATAGTGTATCTTGTGTGAGCCTCCAGTTAAGCTGGCTGTGAGTTGAGCTTCAGTCGCTTGTTTCACGCCCTTAGTATCTGATTGGTTGGATGTTTCCAACTTCATTTCGCTTGCATCACCGATTCTATCCTTATAACTTATTAAGGTTTTTGCCTGAGTGCCATGTGCATGTGTTGAAGTTGAGTAGTCACCAACAAAGTATTCAAAATTGATAAGTTTAGCACCACTCCTATACACTTGAAATTCGGACATATAGGTTCTTATTGCACTCACTTAACCAGAACTATATCTTGAACACACCCACGGATCAAGGAAATCAACAGATAAGTAAGTTTTGGGACTCAAAAGCATGAACATTGGTGGAGTGAGGACATAGTCTCTATGACTACGTAAATGACTTTTTTTCAAGACTGTTGGATATAATTAATCTCCGGCTGCTTCTGTTTGTAATTGGATTATCCATTTTATCATTTTTTCGTCTGGACTACTATTTGCTGTGGATCCTCATGTGGTTCCTAATCCTTGCGCTATTTGTGTTTGATACTTACAGGTTGCTAGCATTTTTGTCCCTACAGTTGTTGCTTTCTCACTGGTGACATTATTGGGGTGGTGAGTCGTCACTTTAACAACTTAGCAGGGTCATTTTGCTTGTAAATATCATCAATCACCATCATATCACGGTAACTGTAGTCCCAGTTCTTTAAATTTGGTGGTAAATTATTTGTAGGTATTTGGGTGGAGTTATGGGAGCTTATCCAGAAGAATGGCTACCCAAGAATGGAAATTATTTTGTTTTCGCTCTCATGTTTTCGATATCAGTTGTGGTGATCGCATGCCCATGCGCACTTGGCTTGGCTACCCCAACTGCTATCATGGTTGCAACAGGAGTTGGAGCTAATAATGGTGTGCTAATTAAGGGAGGTGATGCTTTAGAGAGGGCCCAGATGGTTAACTATGTGGTATTTGATAAAACAGGCACCCTAACCCAGGGAAAAGCCTCAGTTACTACTGCAAGAGTTTTCACAGGAATGGAACGTGGAGAATTCCTGACATTGGTAGCTTCAGCGGAGGTAACTCCAATTTCTGTTTGATGCTCTCCTTCCTCCTTTGTACTTGCAAGTTTGCATTTCTTTCGGAAGCTATTTATGCCATTCTTTCTTCCCTGACCTCCTCACAGTGGCGGTTGACCCCACTGATTTGCAATTTGAGCTATGAGTTCTAATTTATCACCTCTAAATTGGTAGTCGGTAGATTAAGGATTTCCCCTTAGCAATCATTCCTTGTCCTTAAAATAGTTATTAGGATTTTAAGGTCTTTTAAGTTGCCCAATTAATTGATTATCTTATTTAGCGGCCCTTCAACTAATGCTTATCACCAACAGCTTTATAGCATAATAGTCCCAAGCACAAAAGAAACAATACCCTAATCATATAATGCAAGACTTCCGAGACAGGAAAATACTTTCCAGGGACATTGTGAATTACACCTTCAGAAAATTTATTGATAGGAAATGTTGACGTTCTAGTTTTTTTTTTTTTTTTTTGTCTGATCGTTATTTATGATGGGTAAAAATTTATCTGTTGATGTATTATTTAATAGTTGCCTTCACTAAAAAAAATATCTGGCTTCTCTCTCTCTCTCTCTCTCTCTCTCTCGGGTGGGGGTGGGGGGATGAAGCATCGGATTTGAAGAAAGTAAACATCAGTGTTCTAAAAGTCGCTAGTCGCTCCCAGGTCGGATGGCTGCCGACTAGCGACTAGGGGACTAGTCGGGGATTAGTCGGGGACTAGTTGGTTAGATTTTTTTTTCTTTAAATATATATTCTCCTTCATCCTTCATAAGTTTTGAGTAAGTAGAATAACATAAGTAGCAAATCATCAAATAAAAACATAGTGGCAACAAAAACCACTACAAGAATAATTAATCCTTAGTGGCAAATCACAACAACAATAAACAGTGTGCTAATTGATTGATTTATTCTACAATCTACAGTACATGGAAAATTTTTTTTAATGTTTACTGTTTTTTACTATATATTCTACAATCTATATATGGAAACCACAAACCTTAGCCTCTCGTAATCATAGATAAAGAGACAATTAAATTATTAAAACTGTTTTTTAATGTACTGTACATCATCCACAGTTTTGAGTTTAGGGTAAAAAGTTAAAAACATTCAAAACAATTACATTGCAACCCCAAAAATTTAGCAAATTCTGTTTTTTTTTTACCCCAATTTTTCGATTAATTAGCCCGACTTGTCGATTTTTCCGATTTCGCGACTTTTCGATTAAGCGACTTGTCAATTAGTTAAGCCAACTTGAGCCCGACTAAATTAAATTTTGGCGACTAAATCAATCGACTAGGCCCTAGTTGACTCGGAGAGCCCCCGACCCCGACTTAATCGTCGACTAGTCCCGACTTTTAGAACACTGGTAAACATATGAAAAAATGAAGTAACTCACTTGGAGCAACCAAATGATTTTGGTTCCTTTTGTGGCTCAGGCTAGCAGTGAACACCCATTGGCAAAAGCAATAGTTGAATATGCTCGCCACTTCCATTTCTTTGACAAGCCTTCCTCTACCAAGGATACCCGGAACCACGACAAAGAGTCTGAATTCTCTGCATGGCTTCTTGATGTCTCGGATTTCTCTGCCCTTCCCGGAAGGGGTGTCCAGTGCTTTATTGATGGAAAGCAGATGTTGGTGAGTTTTTTTTTCCTTCCTACTTCCCTTTGAAACAAAGAAGTTGAGCTTTGGAATTTTAATAGTTCCAATTTTTGCATTCTAAACAGGTTGGTAACCGGAAGCTACTGACTGAAAATGGGATCAGCATTCCAACATTTGCAGAGGATTTTGTAGTAGAATTGGAAGAAAGTGCAAAGACGGGCATACTTGTTGCATATGATAGTGCCCTAATTGGTGTTCTGGGGGTAGCAGATCCATTAAAGAGAGAAGCTGCTGTTGTTGTGGAAGGCCTTGTGAAAATGGGTGTGAAACCTGTCATGGTTACGGGGGATAACTGGAGAACAGCCCAAGCTGTTGCCAGGGAGGTCAGTTTTCGCTGTAGTTCTTTAATTTGCAAAGTTTAGCCTGCTTTGTCTTTCTTTAATCCTATCTGATTACAAATTGAAAAGCTCACGCTACATGCCGTTGTGTTACTGATAAAAGAAACTAACAATACCAGTGTTTGATAGTTCTTGGATCTATTTAAAATAGACTGGATCTGACTCTTGCAAACTACTGAGAAATGTTGTTCTCAGTGTTCTCTATAGACAGTTTTTGGAATTTCTAGTCATCTATGTGAAAAAATGGTCTTTTGGTGTCCTTGGAAACAGTGAACCTCACTAAAGAGGATTTTGCTTTAAAAAATAGTGTCCCTTCAGGTTTTGGGATCTTGTGAGACGTTATAAATTCTACATGAGGTCAAAAAGTTTTTGAATATAATGACTTGTGATCACTCGCGGAATATCAAATTTTGTTTGTCATTGGCTCATGGCTCTTGTGCAGTTTATTTGGAACTCTTGACTGATTTAGTTCTCCATATAGGTCCAAATATTAGTTCAATTCAACTGGTAAAAAACGGTGGACTGCATAGAAGTTGTATCAACTGGAAAGTAGTTCCTGACGTTACTTTGGTCTTGGTAGCTGTAGGTTGTGACATTTCTAAATTTCATTTGAACTTACGGTATACTTGACACTTCTACAAATCTAATTTCTTTCGAGTCAAATTTTTATGTTTCTTTCCCTTCTACAAAGCATACAACAATTCTTGGATCTTGACTTGACATGAAAGTGATTGATTTGATTACGAGTTGTTGATCATATAGATTTGGGTACTCAAAAGTCAAGACAAATGCTGCTTTTCAGGTTGGCATTCAGGATGTAAGGGCGGAGGTGATGCCAGCTGGAAAAGCTGATGCTATCCGTTCGTTTCAGAAAGACGGAAGCATAGTGGCGATGGTGGGGGACGGTATCAATGACTCCCCTGCCCTAGCTGCTGCAGATATCGGTATGGCAATTGGGGCAGGAACAGACATAGCGATTGAGGCGGCCGACTATGTGCTCATGAAAAATAACTTGGAGGATGTAATCACAGCCATTGATCTCTCAAGAAAGACCTTCTCTCGTATCCGATTGAATTACGTGTTTGCCATGGCTTACAATGTGATTGCAATTCCCGTTGCTGCCGGAGTTTTGTTTCCTTGGCTGAAGATCAAGTTGCCCCCGTGGGCCGCTGGTGCTTGCATGGCTCTATCATCTGTAAGTGTTGTGTGCTCTTCTCTGCTTCTTAGGAGATATAGAAAACCCAGACTTACCAGTATTCTAGAAATAACTGTAGAGTAGATACGCGGGGAAGAAAAAATGTGAGTATCCCATTGTTGATTTTTCCAGAATTCAAGTACGCGGGGTTGTTCTTCTACCAACCCCCTTTCAATGTAAATGCCAATTGTTTTATCATTTCCTTCACGGTGTCTTTTTCTCCTCTCTTATTTTTGGTTTCTTTTTTGAGTGTATAAAGGAAATCATTTGCTTGTACTACCAAATCTCACTATGCTCTGGATACTGTAATTACGGGTTTTTTTCTTTCCTTTTTGGGCTCCATTTAGTGAGCATATTTAACACCCATATAAGAGCATCACCAATGGCTTGCCTTTTTCTCTTGCCAAACCCATCTTTTCGTTCATTTTTGTTTTCTTCTTTGAGTGTACAAGGGAATCATGTGCTTGTATAACCAAATCTCACACCGTTTTTACATTAATTATGTTTTCTTCCGGGTTCTATTTAGCTAGCATAATTAAATTGTTCATGTAAGAGTGTCAACCCCATATTTTAGCAAGAGGTCTATGCATGCCAATAGCTTGCCAAAATTTCTTTCCATCATTTGCTACATGAAATTTGGCTGAAATTAACAAGGCAAAGCTATTTCTTGCTACATCAGCTACGGGTGGCTATAATTTGTTTTGCGCATTATTGATCAAGGAGAAAGGAGAAAAGTCCAAATTCGTGTTCAATCATTCACTAGGGCATTGAAAAATTCTTGGGGTAGAAAGGCTTCAAAGTGATTTGGTTTTTTACCAATTTTCTGACCGAAATGAGAAGACCGCCACATTGGAAAGAGGAAAAACTTTGGTGCCGGTTGGGTATTACGTGGACTTAGCACGCTTCTCGGCCGTGCAAGAGTGTTTTGGACAATTCGGATTTGAGAGAGAGAAAGAGGAGAGAGGGAGCCGTCTAAAATAATTTTGGATTGTTAAAGATTGGCGCTTAGTCACCACGTGTCCTATCCTATTTGCACCCAAAATTTTCCCCATTGGAAGGTGTGCCAAAAGAACTTCAATATGTAAAGGTGATGTAATAAGCATCTTAGACCAGTTTCCTAGCTAGAAGCATCGCCTCATGGTGATGGTTGGTCAAAGTCTAACATGTCTTAATTCGACTACGATAGCATAAGCAATCAAAATTACTTCGAAATGTAAAGCTTGCTTCTTCTTTTTTTTCCTTTTTTTAACACCATGTGTTACAAACACTATTAAAATTAAAACACAATTCTGCATCCGGAATTTTTCAATACACATGAGCCTAATTGTATACTTTTGTAGTTCTTAAAACAAGATATCAAGGCGGGGAAAAGACAATTTTAACATCCAAAAAAAATTAAGCCAAAATATGAGCGACAACACGAGAGATGATTCAACTACATGACTGCAAGATTATCAAGAAACCACCACACCACCGCCGGTATGACCGACCGCCGACGGCAATGTCCGGCAGGATGTTACACGATATCGCTGTAATCACAACTGCCTCCACCAGTGACACTTTGGGAGGTGCTTATCAAAAACCAATCCAAAGGCGGTCTAATGTGTATTCAAAAGAACATACAGGATCTTACCCTCCTCAATGGAAACGCCACCGATATTTTGACTTTGGTACACAAATTTATTGGCTGCAGTAGTGCCAATGCCTTGTCATTTTGGGGTTAGAGAGGCCATACATTATCCACCAAACGCCTCCAAACTCAATTTTTCTAGCACCGTTATGGGACCACAATAGTCATCAGAACCATTCATCCCGTAATCTTACTCCTTGTTGAGAATAATATATATGTGTAAAAATTAGCTTAACGGATCATCAATAGATGCCCAACAAATTCTAGAATGGACATTTTACATAATTTTAAACTTGAACGGCACACTTTATACAATTTGTTTATGCATCAATCAATGACCGCTGGAGCTAATTTATTTTACAAAAGTTGTTATTGGTAGAAGTCCAAGATGAACGGTTTGGATCACCATTGTGGGTAGGGCAGCAAAAAAAAATCCGGTGACCTTGAAACCGGTCCGAACCAAACCGTACGTTTTGGTCCCAATCGTGGAATGAGATATGGTTCGGTCCGCAAATTTTTATTTTGGAACTCTGAATTAGCCGAGCCGGACTGTAAGATATTTATATTTATGGATACAGCATATGTATGTAAGATTTAGTAAATAATTTTACCTATACTTATGAATTATTAAGCTATAATTTCTGACAATATAACTTATTAGTTCTGTATAAATTAAAAATCTAAAGGGTTGTAGTGTAGTTCTACTCTTTGGTTGATGTTGGAATCTGGAATTACGATTTTGGTGGTTGCATTATGCAAGAATTTAGTTGGTTTTTGGCTTTTTTGGTTTCTATTTATTGCATTTTTTAGAATGAGGAATTAGTTCACTGCTAGGAATGAGTTTGTTGCACTATTTTTTTTTTTACACAGAAATAAGAAAATTATATTAATGAAAGTCCAATGACACGTACAAAATTGAATTCATTATAAAGATCTTGGATAAAGCCAAACTAATCATCTAAAAAGAGAACAAGAAACACACAAGGCAATCGATGTGTTTCACTCCAACCCAGACATGGCCAGATGCGAGCAACAACACTTACTAGATTCATACCTAGAATCAGCATCTTTGAAGAGACTTAGTGCTAGTTGAAGATAAAAGATATAGCGAATACACCCAGACAATTGGATGGACTCCAACCAAGTATGCTCGCACCAATGAACGCTCAAAACTACAAATTTTCAAAGCCACCCTGAGTTGCCCTGCCAGCGATATCATGGAGGGTAAGAATACTGTTGGCATAAATATCATTGTAAAGCAACTAGCCTGAAAGTACCCAATCTGTGGATGAAAATTCATCCAAAGACGAAACTAACAACTCTCATAAAGCGAGAAACATAACCCTCGCAGATCAAATGACAAGTCGTTGATCTAGTGAGATAAAAGAAAAGAAAAAAACAAAAAGAACGAATGGAGAAAAGAAATAGTATCATGGCCCTCACCTCCCACCACCATGGGGTATTGAAACCCTAGGAGGGAGGGGAAGGAGGAGAGTAATATTTGTGGTGACTAGGGTTTTCGGAGAGAGAGAGAGAGAGAGGCAACTTCTCGATCTTAATTCTCGTCGAGTTTGCTGCACTATTAGAAATGTAGAATTCATATGTATTCCGTGAACAAAAATCAGAACCGATCCGCGACTCATGAATTGGTTTGGAACCACACTATAGGATTCTTGATTCGGACACAAATTGCATTTTCTTAGAAGCATGATCCACGGATTCCTAATAATTTGAACCGATTTGGATGGAAGATGGGTGTGTGTTGTGCGGCAATTACGGGGCCCACCGGGAGGTCTTGTTGTTTGATCCAACCGTTTATTTTTGTTCGTTTCGTCAAGTACGTAGTCCGCAATAAAATTCATACTACATTTTTTCATGAAAAATAAATAGTTAAAGACCCTGTTGTAGGTGATTTTTTTCATGAAACTGTAAGTTAAATGGTCGCCGATTAAATCGTTATCCATGTCCGATCAACTTGAATTTTTACATGGACCATGTATTCAACAAGACGAACAAAATGAATGGTTCAGATCAAACAACGGGATCTTGAGTGGGCCCCGTAACCTCCACACAACACGCTTGTCGTGCAACCCCGCACCTAATTTGGACTATTCGCACTTCGAAGCGCTAGTTGTGAGCACTTTTTAAGACAAAATATTGCTAACTTTAGCAACATTTTGGTTTAGGAGGGTGTTTGGTACATGAAAAGTTTCTCATAAATTCACCCAAAAATGATGAATTTTTCTGGGTGAATTTATTAGAAACTTTTCGTGTACTATACCAAACCTTGATTTGGGAAAGTTTAGGCCACTGTGGATGGGCCAAAAAAAATTGGGGTTTGGAGAATAAGGAGGGTTTGGAAGAGTTCTGATCTATTTTAAGTTTCAAGTGGATATAGCTGAAATTATGCAAAGCACTACAAGTCCTAGAGGGGGGGGTGAATAGGACGACCTCTTTAAAAAATAAACCACTTCGATTTCAACCAATTTAATCATTCACCATGGCAAATCAAACAACTCAACAAATTCGATATAGAGTAATTAAACTAATGAGACAAAACACACGATATACGTGGAAACTACTTAGGGTCTAAACACCATAAGCATAAAACCACGGCCTAGTCCTACTCATGCATTCCATAAATCAAAAGGTTTACAAGAATTAACAAGACTAGGAATTACCCAACAAGCCCCTTGTGACACCTAGCTCCAATTCTTGATGTAGTACCCCGTACTCCTCTTTGATTCCATGGACTCCACAAGCACACCCGTCTTGATCTCCGAGTCAACTCGGCACCGGTCCAACCGGCTCATGTAGAAACAAGGCAACACAACATGATGTATGAAAAAGATTTGATTTTTATGAAATTTTTTTTTTTGCAAACTAAAATCAATCTAGAGTGGATCCATGGAGAGGAAGACTCTAGATTGAAGAAAGATGAGAAGAGCAAGCTCAAATCATCAAGAACATCAAGTTCACAAAAGAGAGAAGAGATGGAGAAAAGATGGGACTTTCTCTCTCTAAAAAGGGTTGGTTTTCTCTCAAGTGGGGTTGTGTGAAAATGAAAGAAAAATGCCATAAAGCTCACATTTTCGTTCACAAGAAGATAGTCACTTAAAACAAGACATGTGGCAACTTAAAGAGTCCGCCAGACGCGTGTAGACGCGCATAGACGCAGCGTCAGGATTTAGACATTTGGCACAATCTCAACAGACAAAGCCAGACGCGTGTAGACGCAATAAGCTCAAAGCTAAATCTTAATGCCTAGCTCATTTTAAATGTAAGATCCGAATAAAGCAATATTAAGCCAACTTAATGCACATTAAAACATGTTATTTTGAATGGCCTAAATGCACAAATGATATGCAAGAATATACCTCATTGGATTGAGCTTCTAAGCACTTGACTTGGCAATGGTTTGATCAAGAAGCTTGAAATTCTCGAATGGAGCATCTAGACACACTCCCAAAACATTCTAACTCCCAAACCCCAATAACCAAATTACAGACTCCGAAAGGCTTGACATAACCCGGAAAAATGCCAATAAACCTAACAATCTCCCCCTTTGGCTTTTCCGGGAAAAAACCTTTCAAAACAAGAAACAATACAAGGAAACAACAACTAACTAACTCAAGAACTTTCCTAAAACTTGAGCCAACTAGACAACAAGTTCCCAAGAGAGAGCTAGTAACCTGCAAGGATACTTCAACACAAGACATAATGTCATGATATCCAAATGAGAACAATAGATACAATGAAAATGCAACAGGTTAGACAAATCAAAACCATGTTCGCCCCAAACATGGGCATAAAGCATCATGCATATGTGAGTTCCATGTTTGCCCCAAACATGGGCACAAAGAATTTCCACATGTTTTGCCCCAAACATGGGCACTTGCTGCAAACCTGCAAAAGAAACTCATTGTAAAGCATGCAGGACTAAAGCATGCATCGAAACCAAGGCATGGGTAAGGCAAGCGGGCAATAGATGCAAACTCAACATCCTATAACCACATGCATAAAAGCAAAGTACCAAGCACCAAAGCAACAAGCCCTAACCACGAGCATGCAAACCAAGTCCTAAGAAGCAAAGCATATAGGTCTAAACAACTAAAGCATGAATCATGGGTATAAGCATAAGCAAAAGCATGAACATGCATTAATTACCCTAGCCGCACCACAAGCTAATAACATGCATGAACCACCCTAGCCCCACCATAAGCCAATAACAATTTCTCCCCCTTTTTGTCACGGAAACCAAGGGAAGCTTATGCAGAAAAAATGAGAACAACTAAGCATGAATCAACACAATAAGAGAATCACCACGAATAAACAGTGTATTCTCACAAGTGTTATGAGCAACAGTGAAAGCCCAATACTTACAATCATCACGGGGTGGAGGATGTTTCCAAGGCGAAAAAGGGGCAGCAGACTAATTCCTAAGCATACTCAGCAGATTATCAGGCTGTGTTAACAAATTAGCAGACTGTAGAACTATTGAATACCCACAACATAAGTGCACAGAGAATGATATCCAACTAGCAATCTCAAAATCCAAATCAAACAACCCCAAAATGAAGTAATCAAAACAACATCTATCTAGACAGATAAACACCACTTCTATGGAACTTGTCAGAAATCAGGAATATCCCAAAAATCAGACTATCAGGGGAAACAGAGACACCATAGCAGACAAAGACAATCCATTTGAAGAGTATCCCTTAACCAGAAAGCAGCTAACACAGTGCCAAAAACAGAGCATTCACAAGACTGGATTCACTTCAAACCATAAGTTCAACTATAGCAAACAATCCTCCCCAAATGAATCCTAATACAAGCAAATACACAGGAATAAGCAGTTAGCAACAAACATATTTATAGCTCAACAGAACCAAATACCCTCAATAATCATAACCGAGCAGATAGAAGAATCTAAGCAGAGGTTACCTTAAGAGACCCCAGACACAACTGAGCACCTGAACCGGCCCGTAAAGAACCCAACTCGTTCTGGTGAAGGCTTAAACCGAGGGACCCCAGAAAAATAGGACAACGAACAGTAAATACTCTCAAGTTTCGGAGTAATCGAAAACCACAACAGTCGGTCCAAACCCTAATTATTCGAGCCCAGTAGCAGCCAAAGTCGTTCAGTGGAGAGCTGTAGAAATCAAAACGAGTTGATCGAAGCTAGAAGTACTGAGACCCCAAGTCGAAGTAAACACTGATCCACAAAATCGCCACAAGCAAGACCACCATGGTACAGATTGTGTAGAACCGGAAGGATAGAACCCTAAGACACCATGACTCGAACCCGAAACCACCAGTCGAGAAGATCACAACACAATTTGAACAGAAGATGATCAAAGAAGGATGCACGATGAAACCGTAGGTAACTAACCGACTAACCCATGGTGTAAACGAAGAAGGTTATCACATCAGTAGAATTGATGAAGTCGAGCTAGAGAGAGAGAGAGAGGATGTGGGCGAAATCGCCTCAAATCGCCATGGCTGAGTGAAGTCGGGTTAGAGAGAGAGGATGTGGGCAATTGAGGGGTGTGAGAAGCCGGATAAGGATAGCCCTAAGATGGACGGCAATGATTAAGTCAGGGACTCAAGAGATGATGCCACGTGGGCTCTATAAAAGAAACGGCTGAGATTTTAAAAAATCACGTGAGGGGCACGAGTAAACTCCCCTCAGACGTGTGTAAATGCACCTCAGACGCCAACTCTCTGAATCTTGACTCAAAACCCACGAAAATTTTTGCAAAACAGGTCATGAACAAATTTGTGCATAAAAATGCACTACACCTGCAATAGGAAAAGACACACTCTGAATCTCAAAAATTTCTAAGGCATGAACCAAAAATTTTCATGAACACTCTCCCACACAAACTTCAAATGTGTGAGAACCCAAAACCCAAAACCACCCTCAACTCTAAAATCACTCTGGAAAAATTATACAACTCCCCAAACAAATGTCCAAGAGAATTGACACAACTCCTCACATTTAATCTCCGCACAAAAGCATTCTTTCAACCAAAAAATCATGCAATCCTTCAAAGATTGAGAGAATTAGGAGACTCTCTCCAAATAAAATGCCTTACACAATTTTAAAACTCCCCCTCACCAATGCAATTCACTCACGAACCCAGGCACACATAATGAAACTACTTGCAATCAAATTTTAAAAACACCAAAATCACACGCACCTAAGATTATTTCTCCCGCTTACAAAAAGCTTATATGAAGAGAGCAACCACTCAACACTAAAAGTCCCTAGAGAATCAAGACTTCTTAAAAATCAACACTCCCCCTAAGCAAATGCCTCTCTCTCATGAATGAACACTCTCAAGCACACAATGTCACCAAAAAATCAAGCACTTCGAAACCAAAATATACATCTACTCATCATGAACAAGAAGAAGATGAACAAGCCTGCTTTGAGACACAATTTTCAAACACAACCAAGATAGCAAGAGCAATGCATGACATGACAATATCATGAGTTCAAGTGATCAACAAGAGAATTTCATGCTCTCAACTATCAAAGTGAGTGGGTGACCTCTTATAAGATGGTACAAGAACCTCAAAAATGCCAAGGGACACCCACCCAATCTCGAGAGAGACTCACACAAGATAGACAAGTGAAGTCAAACCATAAGGCACTTGGACCTAAAGACTTCACGCACAAACCCCATTTGGATTTCCATGATCCAAGAGGAACACACAAATCTAGGATGGTGCAATGATTAGGTAGTCATTCGCCTAGGTGCGAAATCAATAAGGAGGGGGTGCACTGGAGCAACAACCCCAAATATAGAATTAAAAAGCTACACAATGAGTATCTCCTTTTTCTTTTCTTTTTTAATGGATTCTTTTCAACAAACATGATCTTTTGAACAAGGATCTCACTCTTTTATGCACCAAGGAAGCTTTCACACTAATCCCTAGACGGTAGCTCTTGAGAAAAATCAATGGGGGAAAGCATCTAAAGGTGAACTCAAGCATTTGGTCAATCAAAAGTCCAAACAAGTAGATTCTAACCAAGATAGGAATGAGTACCCTTAAACACCAAAAGGATCAAGCTCCAAAAGAGTGTGTGCAAATAGAGGAGAGCATGAGATTCCCTCGAGACAATGAACACGATATGGTATCAACACGAATGCACACTTCAATGATCCCAATGGTTATGCTCAAATCTCAATGCCCAACTAACAAGTGCATCAAACTTATTCTTATGCTTGATGAAGGAAGCATCCACACGACAAGCACACAAGCATTCGACAAGCAAGCACACAAACAAAAAGACCAAAACATGACCCTAAATGCATTCTACCAATGAAAACAAAAGATAAAATGAAGAACAATGCAAAACTAAAACAAAAACACATGAACACTCTAGACTCAAATATGACATGAAGCACATAAGAGTGACATGCAACCCGACCAAGTTCAACGAAGAGAAAAAGAACCCCCAAACTCCTTAAAAGTATTTAGAGGTTGGGAGACATGTAAAGCATGATCAACTTTCTTCCAAGCATGATTCGATTTGTTTTGAACATAAGAAGCATTATTCAAATTCTTAGCATGCAAAGTCAATTTATTAATTTCTTGAACAATATGAGATGATTGAGAAGCAAGATGAGACAACTTGGCAAGAAAATCATCGTTTCGAGACTTCGGTGGTAAAGAGGTAACACCACTAGGTCTTCCCACATTGGGTTGACCAAGAGCCAAACTACGTGGAACAAAACGGTTCATGGGTCTTTGAGTTTGACCTTTCTTGACACTTTCTCTTTTCAAGCGATAGCAAAAAGGACGAATATGTCCTTCAACCCCACAATGGTGACAAGTCAAGACTTTCTTCGTAGGAGACTCACCTCCTATTGGCTTGGTCTTGCTAGAGAAAGAATCACCAACCTTAGACTTAGCTTTCTCAATCTCTTTCAAACCCTCAATCCTCTCTTTTTCAATGGCGGCAAACTTATCGGCCAATTTGCCATTATAAGCCTTAAGCTCTTCTAACTCATGAGATGTAGCAACAAGATCCTCCCTAAGGGAAGCTTTCTCTTTCTCCAAAATTTTAAGGGTTGACTCTAAGCTCAACTTACTCTTGGCTAGCTTCTCAAGATCAAGGAACAATTGATTATCGGCCTCTTGAATATTCTCAAACTCACAAACTTCTTCTTCTTTTTCAACCTCAAGTGCTAACTTAACTTTGGCATTAGACATCTTGCTCACAACACTCCCAACACTAGAAGAGGAAGATTCGGATGGAGACTTAGGAGAGGTAGGATGATCTATGGTAGAAACCAACACATTGACGTTAGGAATTCCCTCACTAAGCTCATATGCCCCACACTCACTGCCCTCACTGTCGCTATCATCTTCACATGACACTTTAAAACCCTTCTTAAATTTCTTTTTAAGAGTATTAGCACACTCGGATTGAATGTGCCCGAAACCGTGGCACTCACGACATTGGATACCTTGTGAAGCTTTACCCTTATAAAACAAAAGTTTCTTACCACTAGTTCCAACGCCACTCAAAAGCTTGGGACTCTCACCTAGATCTCTAGGTTTCCGAAGAGTCGCAAATCTCTTATAATTTTTAATGAGCAAGGTCAATTCCTCATCATCAAGGCTCTCATCGGTGTCACTAGCCTCGGTGTTTTCCTCACTATCAATCCTAAAAGCAATATCCCTACCGATCTTGGATACGGACTTCGAGGGTTTGAAGTCCGACAAGTGGTTAAGTTCAAAGATTTGAAGTTTACCAACCAACTCAACAAAAGTTATGTCATCAACATCCGATTGTTCTTCTATGGAAGTCACTTTGGTCAAGAACCTAGTTGGGAGAGACCTAAGGATTTTACGACAAATCTTGAGATTGGAAAGAGGCTCTCCTAAGCAATGAAAAGCATTCACGATTTTGGTGAGCCTAGTTATGAAACTATCAAATGTCTCTTCTTCATGCATTTTAAGTTCTTCAAATTTAGTGGTGCACATTTGGAGCTTAGAGACTCTCACGATTTCAATTCCCTCATGGGAGGTACGAAGGATCTCCCAAGCCTCTTTCGTCGTGACACACGAAGAAATGCGATTGACCTCGGATCTAGACAAGGCATTGAAGATAGCACTCAAAGCACGTGAGTTCATCTCACATCTCTCAATATTCGTCGGACTCCACTCGGATTCATTTTTCTTTCTAACCTCTTTAGAGCTAGAATCCTCAATCGTGGGCTCATCATAACCATAAAGCACGGACCTCCAAACCTTAACACCTATGGCAATCAAGTGATTTTTCATTTTGGATTTCCAAAGCGAATAGTCACTACCATCAAAGTAGGGGGGTCGAGCATACGATCCACCCTCCATAGGAACACCCCTATCCATAGTACAAACAGGATCAACTCAGGTACTAAAACCAACAAAGAGCACACAGGCTCTGATACCAATTGAAATTATGCAAAGCACTACAAGTCCTAGAGGGGGGGTGAATAGGACGACCTCTTTAAAAAATAAACCACTTCGATTTCAACCAATTTAATCATTCACCATGGCAAATCAAACAACTCAACAAATTTGATATAGAGTAATTAAACTAATGAGACAAAACACACGATATACGTGGAAACTACTTAGGGTGTAAACACCCTAAGCATAAAACCACGGCCTAGTCCTACTCATGCATTCCATAAATCAAAAGGTTTACAAGAATTAACAAGACTAGGAATTACCCAACAAGCCCCTTGTGACACCTAGCTCCAATTCTTGATGTAGTACCCTGTACTCCTCTTTGATTCCATGGACTCCACAAGCACACCTGTCTTGATCTCCGAGTCAACTCAGCACCGGTCCAACCGGCTCATGTAGAAACAAGACAACACAACATGATGTATGAAAAAGATTTGATTTTTATGAAATTTTTATTTTTTTTGCAAACTAAAATCAATCTAGAGTGGATCCATGGAGAGGAAGACTCTAGATTGAAGAAAGATGAGAAGAGCAAGCTCAAATCATCAAGAACATCAAGTTCACAAAAGAGAGAAGAGATGGAGAAAAGATGGGACTTTCTCTCTCTAAAAAGGGTTGGTTTTCTCTCAAGTGGGGTTGTGTGAAAATGAAAGAAAAATGCCATAAAGCTCACATTTTCGTGCACAAGAAGATAGTCACTTAAAACAAGACATGTGGCAACTTAAAGAGTCCGCCAGACGCGTGTAGACGCGCACAGACGCAGCGTCAGGATTTAGACATTTGGCACAATCTCAACAGACAAAGCCAGACGCGTGTAGACGCAATAAGCTCAAAGCTAAATCTTAATGCCTAGCTCATTTTAAATGTAAGATCCGAATAAAGCAATATTAAGCCAACTTAATGCACATTAAAACATGTTATTTTGAATGGCCTAAATGCACAAATGATATGCAAGAATATACCTCATTGGATTGAGCTTCTAAGCACTTGACTTGGCGATGGTTTGATCAAGAAGCTTGAAATTCTCGAATGGAGCATCTAGACACACTCCCAAAACATTCTAACTCCCAAACCCCAATAACCAAATTACAGACTCCGAAAGGCTTGACATAACCCGAAAAATGCCAATAAACCTAACAATAGCAAAACAAAGTCCCAAACTCAGTTTGTTTCGGGCGAAAATGGAAAACATTTTCCGTAGAAGGGTTGCGAACCAACAGTCAAGTTGAGCCAAGCTTGAAGTGTTCGAGTTCAGATCATTTACCAAATGAGTTTAAAACTCAAGCTTAAACTTGGCTTTTTAGAGTGTTGCGTTGGGCTCGTTTACTACACGAACCTAAAGCTCGAGCCCGGCTTAATGACTAAAAGAGTCTAACTCTTAACAAGCCAAGTCTTGAGCTACCTGTGAGCAATTTGACACGAGTAACTTGTGCATCCTAAGGATAGTGCTCTACTTGCTAAAATATAGTTATGTGGTTTATTACAATTGAGGTTAATCTAGTTTTTTTTTTTCTTTGCATCTCATTTCTTAATTTTGCTGGATTTTAGTCATTTTATCATATTAGTGATTTTCCATTTCTACCAAACAATAAAAAATATTTTCTAAAAGATGTTTTTATATCACAATTAAACACTGAAAAACATTTTATTTTCTAGAAAAAGTTTTTCATAAAAAAAAATTCTAAAAAACATTTTCCGCCCCAAAACAAAATAGGGACGGAAGTTCGGGATTTTCTCCTCTGATTTACCCGAAAGGGAGAGAAGAATAGAAGAGTTTTTGATCGAAGTAACCCCTTTTTGAAAACTATTTAGGGATGTACCACACTTTTCAAACTATTTTGAAAAATAGTCTTTCGCGCATTTCTGATATGCGATATTAACGTTACATGCCATCTCCATTCCACATCAGCGTCCACATCAGCGTATACGGGTGCCGTATATACCACAATAGCGCGTATTCAGAATGCGCAATAACGTTAAGTATAACGCATATCTGAAATGAAAAATCAAATTTGATCACACACTTTTAGGGTGCGCAATAACTTTAACAATTACGCATATCAGAAATGCAAAATCTAATTGAATTACACACCCTTTATCCATCTCGGCCAAGTGCATGAAGTTCCTGCACTTGGCCTTGGTTCCAGTCTCGTATAACTCACAATAAATGAATCATGATGAAAGCCCCTTAGAGTAGGAGTAGTGAAACTTCCTTTTCCAGAGTAGGTAGCTTTTCTGCCTTCAAAGTCAAGCGGAACTCCTGCTCTTTTATATCGAAGTGCTTCTTTTCTTGGTCTTTTGCTACTCTAAACACACCTCATACTTCATACGACCCACACGTTTTTTTATCCATATCAGGTGTTGAGCCATAAACTTTGGATTAATACAAATTTCTTTGGCTTAGTACAAATTTGTGTAGTGGATAATTTTCATTTAAGCACGGTATAACTCATGTCACAGAACGGAAACAAGTATAATTTGCGTAATAATGATCTCCAAGGAGCAACTAATGACGACGGAAAAAAAATTCAACATAACATCAAATTTGCAGCACAATTTTGGAGCAAACATACAAGCATAATACCGCCCTAATACGCAATAACAATAGTACAATAAACCACGCCGGAATGCGGAAACAACTTAAACTGCTGCTTAATCGAGGATTGATTTTTGAATCACGGATTGAACGTTGTTCAGCGTGATATTCAAATAACCAGACTTCCGTGTAGGGCGGAAGAGAACAATCTCTCACAGTATGAGACAACTACCGACGTCATATATTCCTGGAAATATCCCTTCTTCGCATGCCTTGTAATGGAGGGTGGCCCAAAAAGATCCTGTGGGATCCTGTTCATTTAAAATATAAAAAAAAATGGCTAATCATATCGGCGAAGTGGGTCACAATTATATTAAATATAATTTTGTAACATTCATTTACCTTCAACTCCAATAATCGGGATCCTAATTCATTTCGCACACATGATTTCACCAATGCGACAACCTAAAAAAAAATAGTATAAGTTGCACCATAAAGTCGTCAAAATAACAAATGTGAAGCTATACGATAACTCACCAATTTCACCCGTGACAAATTTGGTAGATTTGTCACTGTAGCCAAATCTGTGTATTCTGAAAGTTCTAGGTACCCTTCGCGCACAGCAGATAACCAAGCAAAATTTTGGAAGAAATCATTGTCCTCACTTGCCACATTAAGGGCTCTATGAATAACTTGTTGTGTGTTCAAACCCTCGCCTTCATATATCCCAGCCTCTTTCTGTTCCAATGCCATTTGAACCAAACCAAATAGCCACGAATTATATGTCCAAGAGGACGATGGCGTCTTTTAGGTGAAGAACTACTTTCTCCAACATCAATCCGCGGTCGTTTCGGATCGCCTTTGTCCATTGTTGTCTTTTATGTTTTCTAACCTTACAATGAAATAAAGTTCGTTTAATTTATATTGTTCAACTTGATGAGCAAACTTGGGTGGAAAATTTTTATAACTACCACGCATCTTATAAATGCGTTATAAGTTAAACAATGCCATGTGGCATGCTCTGAATTGCTCAGCGCGTATAAAGTGGCCCGTAGTGTCCCTTTATTTGAATTAGTGTGCACGTGACATGCTGTCAAATATAGCGTGTTTTGTTTATGGGCTATGTGGTGGCTCTCAATTACCATTATCAACACGTGGTATGTTCGCTAAGGAACACGTCATAATGTATTTTTACTATGCGTGGTAAGTTTTACTATAAATAGCATAACAGCCAATGTTATTCAATTGATTTGTTTCCTCAAATGTAAATTTTACCACATTTTTAGTGTGTTTCAATCCAATTGCATTATTTTCTCAAATGCAAATTTTACCACCTTTTGAGTGTCTTTCAATGTAACAGATGTGTTTATAGGCACGAAATGTAGGTCGAATGAGGGGACTTTCATCACTACCTCATTTGAACGATGATGTGAGGTCGATGAAAGGTCCATCTCGTTCGGTCTAAATAAGACAGATAACAAGTCCAGAATGCAACCTTGTGGTACTGATGCAGATTGGGTTGCGTGCCGGTACTTGGAACAGCTCGATAGAAAAGTGGGAAAAAACGGCCAGTGGCGGATTGATCCGCAAATCTTACGGTTGAAGCAAATCGGCCCAACGATCAAGGCCCTTGGGTCTATAGACCCACGGGCACCGGTGATTTTCGGCCTAATTCCTTCGTTTAGGCCTCCGAAACATCAAATTTGCCGTTTTAGGAAATAATCAATCTGCTAATTACGTGGTCAATCCAACTCCGTTTTGACCTAAGTTTTTTGCCGTAGCTATCTTTTTTATTCTAGTTTCTATATTTGAGCCTAACTCAAATATTTCCGTTTTTGGTAATTTTGGTAATTTTTCTTATTTTATGCTAAGTCGGCAATTGTTGCCTTTTCCCGTTTTTCCTAGGGTTTTCGTAGCCTCTATATATTGATCTTGTAAGCCTTCGGGCTAGTTAGTTGATTGGATTAATAAAATTTCGAGTTTTAGAGAGAGTTTCTCTAATTCTGGTTCGTGATCGTTCTTGTTCATCTTTTTTTTATACGCTTCCCTGCATCAGGTACAGTTCTTTATCTGTCAATAATAAAAAATGGATTTCGAAAAGATCGTGAAAGACTTCATAAGTTGTGGAATGGCTTGCGTCTGTTGACTTCAGTGCGTTGCTTGCCTTTTTTACTTCCTTATGAAGCTTCCTCTTTTTTCGTGAATTCGTTTTAAAAAATAAAAGAAATGATGTGCACTTCCTTATTGTATACAATAAAATGGGACAGGGAAAAAAAAACATGTATAACGCATTTAGAAAACACACTATAATAATATATATAAATAAAAACTATCGCGCATAAATGAAATGCGTTATGTAGGTGTTTTTTTTTTTCATAATAAGGACGTGAACATGATAATGTTCGATAAATATTTGTCCATAGCAACAAGCTCGATGGCAAAAGCCTCCTACATCTTTATTGACTAATTTGATCGAACACGTCTTTATTTGATAGGGTACCACTTTTATATGTACGCCGTATCTAACATTTTTCACAGGCCCAGAGAGATTGGATGTGTGTCATGTTATGACAGTCATATCAATCCAACATATAGGCCTGTTCTTACCCTTATGAGTTCCCCCGGATGAAAACCATATTTCGTGCCTATAAACACAACCAATATGTGTTATAGTAAAAACCAACGTATCATTTTGAAATGAAGTTCTTTCTATGAACCTTGCCTAGTTGGTATTTATAGTCATTTATTCGCGCATTACATATATGCGTTATAGTAAAAATTCAAAATTTATACAACTGATAACAGATGAATTGCACGGATTCCACATGCACGGATTGTCAAACCTCATTATAGAGATCTTACCTTATCACGCGCATAACTAGTATGCTTTATGGTTAAAAGTTAAACTTGATTTGACGATTAACTGTTCGATTCCATATGTACGGTTTGGTCGTATTATTCCACCCACGCATATCCATAATGTGTTATGAGAAAAAGATAATTTGTTACAGAAGTAAAGAGGTGTTGTCCATTCGCGCATATGAAAAATGCGTGAACAAGATCAATTAATTTTCATTCCTCTGAAAAGAGATGGGCTCTCTGTAAAAAGCTGGATACGGAATGGGGGACAATTCATTACAGCACATCACGATCACGCATAATTAGTACGCGCATAACCACTATGCGTTATGGTTAAAAGTTAAAATTGATTTGACAATTAACTGTTCGATTCCATATGTACGGTTTGGTTGTATTATTACACCCACGCATATCCATAATGTGTTGTGAGAAAAAGATAAATTGTTATAGAAGCTAGAAAAGACTTGTAATGAGGTTGTCCATTTGCGCATATGAAAAATGCGTGAACAGGATAAGTTAATTTTGATTTCTCTGAAAAGAGTTGGGCTCTTTGTAAAAAGCTGGATACGGAAGGGGGGCCAATTCATTACAGCACATCACGATCACGCATAATTAATACGCGTGAAGAGGGTAATTTTGATCTCTGCCAACTACTGAATGGGGGGCCCTCTGTAAAAAGCCAACCCTCTCTGTAAAAAGCCAACTAGTGAGGGCCAATTCATTACAGCACATCACGATCACGCATAATTAATACGCGTGAAGAGGGTAATTTTGATCTCTGCCAACTACTGAAAAAGCCAACCCTCTCTGTAAAAAGCCCTCTGTAAAAAGCCAACCCTCTCTGTAAAAAGCCAACTAGTGAGGACCAATTCATTACAGCACATCACAATCACGCATAATTAATACGCGTGAAAAGGGTAATTTTGATCTCTGCCAACTACTGAATGGGGGGCCCTCTGTAAAAAGCCAACCCTCTCTGTAAAAAGCCAACTAGTGAGGGCCAATTCATTACAGCACATCACAATCACGCTTAATTAATACGCGTGAAAAGGGTAATTTTGATCTCTGCCAACTACTGAATGGGGGGCCCTCTGTAAAAAGCCAACCCTCTCTGTAAAAAGCCAACTAGTGAGGATTGTCTATTAACTACAGCGCGTGATAGTTATGCGTTATGGTAAGGGATCTTGCATAATTAATACGCGTTGTGTTGGTCCTATAAGTACCCAAGCCAATTTTGCATTAAAAGGAACACTCTATTTGAGGTGCACGACCCTCCACTTACAATGAAACGAGTTTTAATGTTCTGTGGTGTCACGGATGGATTGTGTTTATAGGCACGAAATATAAGTCGCACGAGGAAACTGTAGTCTATTCAGCTTTCTCGTGGAAACCTGGTTGTGTTTATAGGCACGAAATGTTTTCTATAAACCTTATATCAATGGTTAAGCAAGGCTGTTGATTTGACAGAAATGTTCTCCTCGTGCGACATAAATAAGATAGATAGATAGAACACTCCCATCCTTTGGGACGAAAGGAGGCAACTTGGGGTTTACTTTTTTTATCTGTCAATAATAAAAATCCAGTTTTGACTGGAAGGCAGAGGTCAAAAAGTGAACATTGACTTGTAAGATGTCCACTTCCTTATTATGATTTATGTGAGATCCATTTATGTTAGATGTCTATTTGTATGTAAACTTTATTTGGAAGAAATGAAAAGAGGATAAAAAAAAATATACTCCCTCCGTCCCAATTTCTTGGCCCCTTTCGGGGAAGTGGGTTTTTAAGGGGTGTGAAAACTTTGTATTGACTTTTCTATTTTGCCCCTAAATCCAGTCCATATTACTGTGACCAAATTTGTGAGGCTAATTTATTATATGAAAGTCAAAACATATTCAATATGGATCTTGTTTGATGGATATCAATTAGTTTTATTAAACAAAATTTTCATATAATAAATTATCATGTCTGACAACGCATTCATCATATGCGTGGTTGTCCTATCCTATCTACTTGACAAAAAACCTGACCAGTTGAAACAAACAAACCACTGTTTGAATTGTCAAAAACCTAGACGGTTCAAACAAACAAACCACTGTTTGAAGTGACTCTAGCGTAGTCTTTATGATATCGTGTTTTCCATATGCGCTATATTCAATATCACGCATTTAGGAAATGCGACGTTGTTTTCATCCTTATACCTTAGTGGCAGCTCCCCTCCACAGTTTACAAGTCCCCCTCCCTCAGAAGTTTACGAAATTCATCCACTCAAAATTTGTAAATGCCAATCCCCATAGTAGTATATGTCGGGGGACAACTTCTACAACATACCGATGGTGGTCCATCATACATGGGTGGTACAAGCCTCCATTTAACTGTGGAACGCGGCATAACTCTTGATCAATTGAAATTCCTTATTTCAAATGATGTTGGAATGGCATCCACACAAATGACAATTACCTATCGTTTTCCGAGTATCCGATATCCAAACCCAACGTACGAGTACGTGGGAATTGAGCTTGCAGATAATTCTACTGTACAACTAATATTCCATGTTTATGGAGAAATACCCGGTTACATCCCCATTTTGTTCACAGAAGCCAGTAACGATCAACGCCAACACCGTGGAAGTCATCGTGAGCCCGGTCAAACCTCTTGCCAACAATGCGATGATAACGAAACAGCATTCTCTCCCATTCAAGCTTTTCAATCAACCAACATTTTTTTAGAGCAAAATCCCCTCCATTACACTGAAGATATCATCGAAAATGAAATAGAAGAACGTGGTGAAGGGATCGAGGGGGAGTCTGATACATCTTCATTGGAGGATGTCGATGTAGGCTTGAATGCGGAGCGCTTCGAAGTGGACGGCTTGGAATCGCAAAGTTTTGAAGACCTCATGGTAGAAAGAACAACAACACAAATGCACCAGCCTCCATGCCCCTTATACACGCAGGACACATGGTCAAACATTGTCAACCCTAGTCCACCAATGCCAACCCGAACTCAATTGGGATGGGACGGGACTTCCGATTTTTTCGTGGGGCAGGTAATGTTTGTTATAAATTTACCACATTGTACATAAATATTTAATTTCTGTATTGCAGGCAATATAGGTAGCTAAAATTGTAAATTTTAAATATTTGTGGTATTTTCGGACAGGTATTCTCTTCCAAGGATGAGTTGCAACTTGCGATGAAGAAGTATGGCATGGTGAAAAATCATGTCGCGAAGACAGATAAATCATCCCCCAAGATATTGGTCTACAAATGCAATAATCCCACCCCTTGTCTATGGCGACTACGGGCATGTCGGAAGGATAATCTCGACATGTGGCAAATCACGAAATATACAGGGCCACACACATGCATGGCTGTCAATATTACTCAAGATCATAGCAATCTTGATGCTAAGTACATGGCACATGAACTTAACGAAATTGTCTCAAAAGCCCCTAGCACGAAGATTAGAGCCCTCCAAGAAATTGTGAAGAAGTTTACAGGTGGATACATGCCATCATATGCGAAGACATGGGCTGCAAAGCAAATTGTTATACAAAGGATTCACGGGGATTGGGATCAGTCATTTGTAAGTCTACCAAGTTTTCTACAAGTCCTGCAACAGTACAATCCTGGTACGCAGAAATGTTTGGTGACTAAAGAATCTGGCATACCTGGAACCGCGACATTTCATAGTTTATTTTGGGCATTTGCGCCTGCAATTGAAGGGTTCAAACATTGTCGGCCTGTATTATGCATTGATGGAACCTTCCTGAAAGGAAAGTACAAGGGCACGTTGTTGATTGCAGTGAGTCAGGACCCTGAAAATCAAATATTCCCAATTGCATTTTCCATCGTCGAGAAGGAGGACAAGGAGAATTGGGGGTGGTTCCTCACATGCATCAAGCACTTTGTGACTGATCGACAAGGGTTGTGTCTTATTTCTGACAGACACCCTGGCCTGTTAGCTTACCTGAGTGATGAGGACGCTTATGATTGGAGACCGCCTTTTGCACATCATCGGTTTTGCCTCCGCCACTTGGGGGCAAACTACCATCGAAGATTTGGCAAAATGGTGGGGAAAGAAGTCAAAATCACAGCAATGGAATCGCAGAAACGGAAGTTCAAGGACAAACTAAGCCGATTACAAAGATTTGCCAATGGTATTGTGTACGCCGAACTGGAAGGGCTCGATAGGAAGAATTGGACATTTGCATATGATGGAGGTAGGCGGTATGGCACAGAAACAACCAATGTATCTGAGAGCTTTAATGGGGTCCTAAAAGAAGCCCGACACTTACCGATAATGGCAACGGTTATGACTACCTTCTACAAGTGCGTAGAGTATTTCAATGATCGAGTTGTCAAATCCATGCAGTGGAAGGCTAATGGGAACGAATTTAGCCTATATGCAAAGAAAAAGTACGATAGGTGGAACGAAAATGCTGTGGGGCACACCGTCATCGTGTTTGACCGAGCCGCGGGATTGTACGAGGTACACACGCCAATGAATCCAACAAGTCCATACAAAGGAAATCACAAGCACATTGTTCAGTTGCCAAATCGTAGATGTACTTGCAACAAATTTCAGCTATGGAAAATTCCATGTTCTCACGTTATTGTTGTTTGCAGTAAAATGAGCATCGACCCTCGCCAATTTTTCAGTAAGTACTGGTCAGTCGACACAACAATTTCCATGTATGGGTCTCTAACATTCAAGCCACTACTTGACGTACCGTACTGGCCACCTAACGATGGGGTACGAGTTCTTCCGCCCACTGAACGTCTTCGAGGCCGAGGGCGGCCAAAAGTAAATCAATTGCGAAATGAGATGGATTGGCAGGAGTCTCAACCACCAACGACTTGTACATCATGTGGGCAGCGGGGTCACAACAGGAGAACATGCGGAAGAATGGCTGGACCATCATCTTGTTAATTACGTACTTCATGAAATATATTCATGTGAGGATTGAGGCTTGTAATAAAATGTTGTGTCCAAATTCAATTTTAGTTCCATTGTTCCTGCACTTCCTAATCATATGTGTTTTAGAATAAATATTGTGATATCATTTGTGTTTGTGACTTGTGGGTATTTGCTTCAAATAACTCGTTTACGTGTTGAAACATGTTCTTAATACGGAAAGCCTCTTGTTGTCGGAGATATTTAATATGCTCACCTGACCATTTACATGTGTTTCGTAATCAACCTATTTGATGAGACCTTATCATTTGGAATATAGACCGTTTTTTCAATTTCATATCAATCAATGTATAAGTATAGTATAAAATTATTACGCATTATTTATATCCGTAACAAATTTAGAATATGCGTGATTAATATTTAATTGTAAGGTTTATATAAACAATGCGTAATAGTTTTAAATTCAATTAAACGCATTAACTGTTCAACCATTGAAAATTCCCAGCAACTTTTTAAGAATGAAAATAGCTGGAAAATTAGCATAACAAGGGTCACGCATAATTAAAATGCGCTATACTACAAAATTATAGCGCACCCCTTAAGTGCGTGTTAGGGTTAGCCACTACACACCCTAAGGTTTTGTGAGTTATGACAGATTTTTTCTCAATTTTTGACAATCATAACTCAATCATTTTTTGTCCGTTTTAACCGAAGGTTATGTCAAAATTAAACTATTGTGCGTCTCCTACAACTTTCATTTGGAAACCACATCCCAAAACGTACTACAAATGGCTGAAAAATTACCATAAACAGGGTTACATGACATGGTTGTGAACAAGGGTCACGCATAATTAAAATGCGCTATACTACAAAATTATAGCGCACCCCTTAAGTGCGTGTTAGGGTTAGCCACTACACACCCTAAGTTTTTGTGAGTTATGACAGATTTTTTCTCAATTTTTGACAATCATAACTCAATCATTTTTTGTCCGTTTTCACCGAAGGTTATGTCAAAATTAAACTACTGTGCGTCTCCTACAACTTTCATTTGGAAACCACATCCCAAAACGTACTACAAATGGCTGAAAAATTACCATAAACAGGGTTACATGACATGGTTGTGAACAAGGGTCACGCATAATTAAAATGCGTTAACAACACGCCATCCCTAATTTCGTATTGTAATTTTATCCGTACCATTCTATATAAGTTCTTTATATATTTTCTGGGAATTTCACAAAAAAAAGTACAACAACCGCACAAGCATACTTAAACTACGCTATATGATAACACATATACTAAATGCGCGTACCTCCGTGTCCTCAGACCGTGTCCGACACGTGACATCAATTGCTTATATTTTTTTTTTAGTTTTGAAGTACGAAAAAGGTCAAACGACCTCCGATTGGCATGCAGTTTGGTCCGTTAGGTCCGTGCCGCCGATAGTGAACTAACGGAATGGACCACGAGTAAATCCGAGCTCGTTTGGTTATTTTTGTACTTCAAACGGCAAATTCAAGCCTTATGTTCATTTTTTCCGAGTTTTGGTACCAAAATGGTCAAACGACCTCCGATTGACACATGGGAAGGTCCGCCTGGTCCGCGCCGCCGAGAGTGAACTAACGGAATAGACCACGAGTAAATCCGAGCTCGTTTGGTTATTTTTGTACTTCAAACGGCAAATTCAAGCCTTATGTTCATTTTTTTTCGAGTTTCGGTACCAAAATGGTCAAACGACCTCCGATTGACACATGGGCAGGTCTGCCTGGTCCGCGCCGCCGAGAGTGAACTAACGGAACAGACCATGAGTCAATTGGAGCTCGTTTGGTCATTTTTGAACTTAAAACGGCAAATTCAAGCCTTATGTTCATTTTTTTCGAGTTTCGGTACCAAAATGGTAAACGACCTCCGATTGACACATGGGCAGGTCCGCCAGGTCTCCACGGCCGAGAGTGAACTAACGGAACAGACCACGAGTCAATCTGAGCTCGTTTGGTTATTTTTGAACTTAAAACCGCAAATTCAAGCCTTATGTTCATTTTTTTTGAGTTTCAGTACCAAAATGGTCAAACGACCTCCGATTGATACATGGGTAGGTCCGCTGGTCCTTGCCGAGTGAACTAACGGAATGCACCCACGAGTCAATCGGAGCTCGTTTGGTTATTTTTGTACTTCAAACGGCAAATTCAAGCCTTATGTTCATTTTTTTTCGAGTTTCGGTACCAAAATGGTCAAACGACCTCCGATTGACACAAGGGCAGGTCCGCCTGGTCCACGCCGCCGAGAGTGAACTAACGGAACAGACCATGAGTCAATCTGAGCTCGTTTGGTCATTTTTGAACTTTAAATGGCAAATTCAAGCGTTATGTTCATTTTTTCGAAGTTTGGTACCAAAATGGTCAAACGACCTCCGATTGATACATGGGCAAGTCCGCCTGGTCCATGCCGCCGAGAGTGAACTAACGGAATGGACCACGAGTCAATCGGAGCTCGTTTGGTCATTTTTGAACTTAAAACGGCAAATTCAAGCCTTATGTTCATTTTTTTCGAGTTTCGGTACTAAAATGGTCAAACGACCTCCGATTGACACATGGGCAGGTCCGCCAGGTCTCCGCGGCCAAGAGTGAACTAACGGAACAGACCACAAGTCAATCTGAGCTCGTTTGGTTATTTTTGAACTTAAAACGGCAAATTCAAGCCTTATGTTCATTTTTTTCGAGTTTCGGTACCAAAATGGTCAAACGACCTCCGATTGACACATGGGCAGGTCCGCCTGGTCCGCGCCGCCGAGAGTGAACTAACGGAGCAGACCACGAGTCAATCAGAGCTCGATTGGTCATTTTTGTACTTAAAACGGCAAATTCAAGCCTTATGTTCATTTTTTTCGAGTTTCGGTACCAAAATGGTCAAACGACCTCCGATTGATACATGGGCAGGTCCTCCTGGACCGCGCCGCCGAGAGTGAACTAACGGAACAGACCACGAGTCAATCAGAGCTCGTTTGGTCATTTTTGAACTTAAAACGGCAAATTCAAGCCTTATGTTCATTTTTTTCGAGTTTCGGTACCAAAATGGTCAAACGACCTCCGATTGATACATGGGCAGGTCCGCCTGGTCAGCGCCACCGAGAGTGAACTAACGGAACAGACCACGAGTCAATCGGAGCTCGTTTGGTTATTTTTGTACTTCAAACGGCAAATTCAAGCCTTATGTTCATTTTTTTCCAGTTTCGGTACCAAAATGGTCAAACGACCTCCGATTGGCATAAGGGCAGGTCCTCCTGGTCCGCGCCACCGAGAGTGAACTAACGGAACAGACCATGAGTCAATCTGAGCTCGTTTGGTCATTTTTGAACTTTAAATGGCAAATTCAAGCGTTATGTTCATTTTTTTCGAGTTTCGGTACCAAAATGGTCAAACGACCTCCGATTGATACATGGGCAAGTCCGCCTGGTCCATGCCGCCGAGAGTGAACTAACGGAATGGACCACGAGTCAATCGGAGCTCGTTTGGTCATTTTTTAACTTAAAACTTCAAATTCAAGCCTTATGTTCATTTTTTTCGAGTTTCGGTACTAAAATGGTCAAACGACCTCCGATTGACACATGGGCAGGTCCGCCAGGTCTCCGCGGCCGAGAATGAACTAACGGAACAGATCATGAGTCAATCTGAGCTCGTTTGGTCATTTTTGAACTTAAAACGGCAAATTCAAGCCTTATGTTCATTTTTTTCCAGTTTCGGTACCAAAATGGTCAAACGACCTCCGATTGACACATGGGCAAGTCCGCCAGGTCTCCGCGGCCGAGAGTGAACTAACGGAATAGATCACGAGTCAATCGGAGCTCGTTTGGTTATTTTTGAACTTAAAACGGCAAATTCAAGCCTTATGTTCATTTTTTTCGAGTTTCGGTACCAAAATGGTCAAACGACCTCCGATTGACACATGGGCAGGTCCGCCTGGTCCGCGCCGCCGAGAGTGATCTATTGGAACAGACCATGAGTCAATCAGAGCTCATTTGGTCATTTTTGAACTTAAAACAGCAAATTCAAGCCTTATGTTCATTTTTTTCGAGTTTCGGTAAGAAAACGGTCAAACGACCTCCGATTGACACACGGGAAGGTCCCTCAGGTCCACGCCACCGAGAGTAAACTAACGGAATAGACCACGAGTCAATCCAAGCTCGTTTGCTTATTTTTCTACGCGAAACGGCAAATTGAAGCCTTATGTTCATTTTTTCCGAACTTTGGTACCAAAACGGTCAAATGACCTCCGATTGGCACGCAGTTTGGTCCGTCAGGTCCGCGTCACCTAGAGTGAACTAACGGAACAGACCACGAGTCAATCCGACCTCGTTTGATCATTTTTGTACTTGAAACGGCAAATTCAAGCATTATGTTCATTTTTTCCGACTTTCGGTACCACAACGGTCAAACGAACTCCGATTGGCACGCGGTTTGGTGCATTAGGTCCGTGTCGCCTAGAGTGAACTAACGGAACAGACCACGAGTCAATCCGAGCTTCTTTGGTCATTTTCTTACAAAAACCATATATGTAAACCAATAGCAAATCATATTTCAACGATCAATTTACTAGAGTATTAAACTTGAAGTCAAATCTGAACAACCATATAACATAATAATGTACTACATCACAAAAGCCAAGATTCATTACCCAGGTACAAAATACCCATGAACAATAATAAAACCCTTACATAATTCACTAAAACATAAAAACCATACATAACATTACCCGTACATAATATACTAAAACATGTCATAGTACAACTACATTCTACTTTCCCCCAATGTGCCCCCCGCAGCTTGGACGACCACAATCTAGTGGGTGCGTATCACGCTGACCCTTACGCAATGCAATTGGAGGAGTTGGTTGCAATGCTTCACTGCCCACCTGTGTGACAACCCCATCTCCCTGGGCCTCAACCTCCATCGCCTCCTCCAAGGGCTGGCCACCTAAACCTGCATGTGTCTGTGACGGCATTGCCTGCGTGTCCAGCTGTGTAAGCACCCCCGATCCCTCACCAGCAACCATACCCTTACCTTGCACATCCTCTGAGCGGTGGCCCTCAAAACTAGGAGTGTCAACTCTGAACTGAGGAACTTGATCTTCAACATCTATCCCTCGATCCCCGTCTAGTCTCTTCCTCCTTTTCACTAACGGTGGGTCGAGGAAACTCGTTTCTGCACCTCCAACATTCGCCACCGGCGACTCAAACCAACTACCATCAAATGTGCTTTGTGACTTAGAAGATGGCTCATTTGAAGTAGGATTCATGGAGTCCAACAAAGGCGAGAATGGAAAGCTTTCCAATGCCTGTAAATGGGATTCAAATGAAGTTGACGGAATAGAACCACTCCCACCCGCAATGTCATCCTCTTGCAAAGGGTCAACGTGTACGTCCTGCTGCTGCTCCTCTTCCTCCTCCTGTTGACCTCCTTGTTCACCAACCTGGGCCCACTCATTTTCTAGATTCTCATCCTCCTCAACGTGTACTAGGTTCAGCTGAATTGGGGGTTTCTTACGCAACCATTTCTCCAAATATCTCATACATTCTATGCCTTGCTCCCCCATCTTACGCAACGCCTCAATGTCACTGACATCCATGGTCCTTAGCCTCTCAAAGAAACCCATCTGCAATTTTATACATGTCATGTGTCAATTTATTTTACCTTTTGAATTCACAATTAAACAAATGCAATGCAATAAATTAACAAATTTTTACCGCAATGTCTGCAGCTGCACCAAGTCGGCTAATATAACGTAGAGTGATCTTCCTGTACCAAACCACATATGGGTCGTCGGCGGGGTACACGTCAATGTCAACATCTCCATGAAGAACAATATAATTCAACCTATCATTCCACAATGCCACTGAATTGGCATGGACAACAGCTTAGTCCTTAGTCCCAGACTTAAAATTCATCCCGTGCGGCTTTGCTCGACAATTACAGTCATCGAGGATAGTTTGTCGGTAACCGAACTGGCGCATCACTCTATCAGGCATGTGGTTCTCCACGTACGGAAAACATATGAGTGGGACCTTTGCCATCCAAATCGCCCTCCCAGCACGGCAATTAAGAGGTAGATTCTCTATTATTTCATCGTACGGCCTCCATACCACCTGTTTTAATTTATTGAACCATTACAACAAATCCAACAAAAATTGATACTATACATATATAATGCAACATATGATATTCATACCTCATCCGGTCTCTGCAAGTCAAAGAAATGCTTATACGCTCCAAGCACATGTGTTGCCATATCTAGAGTATGAAACGCATCATTCCACCTACAAAATTGACATAAGTTTGAACCAAAATTAATTTTGCAAACATCAATTGTGTATATTTCTATTTGGAAATAACTATTATCTACACATACCGTGCACCAAGGGGAGCATCAAGATGTCGGACCCGCTTACCAAGACGTCCAGGAGCAAAGTAAGGAAACCGCTCCCAAGCCCAAAGCTGCAAAAGTATAAAACAGGCACCCACGTCGTTGTTGTTTGTCTTTGACCCGTGACAAAGAAAGTGATAAAGCCCAGCCAGACACGCACTACCCCAACTATGCCGAATTGAAAAGTCCCGTAGCAAGGACAAATAGCAAAGGTGTACAGAACCCCCTGAACCGTCTGGAATGAGCATACCACCTATCAACAATAGAATATAATCGGGGGCCTGCTGTCGAACTTGCTCTTCCGAATACCCGGCCTCCAAATGCCCTTTGAAATGGGCTCGTAGCCAAGACAACTTCACCTTGCCCCCAATCCTCGAAACTTTAGCCTCAGGGATAAGTCCCAACAACTCCTCGCACAACTTATCCCAATCTTGCTCGGTGCTCCCCACAATCGGTAATCCATCAACCGGTATACCAAGTATCACCTCCACATCTTGCAAGGTCACAGTCCACTCGCCTTAACCTAAATGGAAGGAGTGAGTCTCTGGACGCCAACGCTCAAGTAGAGCAGTGATCAAGGCCAAATCTAACGATATGAACGGAATGTCCATAAGGCCCCCAAAACCTGCTTGTCGAACCAACTCAGCAACTGGCGGTGCCGGAGGATCCAACCTTTTTAAATTTGCTTCATTTCGGCGAACCACAACCGTCTTGCAATCTATTGGAGGTTCCCCCTACAAAAAAAAAAAAAAATGTTGTGGCAATCTAAATTTTTGCAACCAAACGACATAATGTATTAAGTACCAAAAACGACAATTAGTAAAAGCTAGTAACTTACATTGTTATTCCATATGGCATGTGACCTATGTTGTTGCTGATACCCCAATAAACTCCTGTCAATGGGCCCCTCCTGAATAACGGCCTCGGGCTCCATAATGTAACCTTTACTGCATATAAATAATATCATTAATATGGATTCAAGATGATCCAATGTCAGATTCAATTATTGGTAACACTAACACTGCTCCGTTGCTTTTATGTTAATTTTTTGCATATAAATTAATTTCTTGCATATATGTTAAGCCAATTAATTTCTTTCTTGCATATATTTGAATATTTAAATCTTTCGAAGGCATAACATTTTTCAAAAGGGCATAACATGTAATGACTTGCTTTTTTTGCAATGTCCCCCATCATAACATAAATCATTAGAATGCGTAACATAAACTGTTGCGATAGGGATACACCACGATGAGATAACATTGTAACATTTTCCCTTTATCTTCCCATAAATCAGATGTGTAGAGATCTGGATACTAGTCTCATTTTTATTATTCAATGTGGGGAAACCTAAGAAGCAACCTCTGTTGGTGCACAAATCAAAATTGAAGTGTGGGTTATAGATTAGTATTAACCCAGTAAACCAAAGTTAATTTTTTGGTTTGTGTAGTGGCTGTCATAAACTGACCAAGAGGCCCACCGCCACTGACCTTCAGCGGAACCCCCGTTGGTCGGTCTTATCCAGTGATGGAAAGGGTCAAGGCATGAACAACTGAGCCATATCCAAACCACCGAGGGTTATGGATTGGCCAACACCTCGCTAAACGTAGATGGCAAGCCCCCAATATTGTGAGCATTGAGAGAGAAAAAGGGAGCTCATACCTGGAGGAGATCACAATGATCGCGCACAATAGAAATGAGCTACCAAATCGCGCATGGGGAGGATGAAACAAGGGGGAGATGGCCCAGGAGATCGCGCACCAGGTCGGTCGGCATAAAAGGAATGAGGAGGGAGATCGCGCACCAGGTCTGAGATCGCGCACCAGGTCGGTCGGCAGGAAAGGAATGAGGAGGGAGATCGCGCACCAGGTCTGAGGTAGGATTTATTTTGGTTTTAAAAGAACAAGCATTTCAAATATGCGTTATACTTAATGTTATTGCGCATTCTGAATACGCGCTATTGTGGTATATACGGCACCCGTATACGTTGATGTGGACGCTGCTGTGGAATGGAGATGGCATGTAACGTTAATATCGCATATCAGAAATGCGCGAAAGACTATTTTTTAAAATAGTTTGAAAAGTGTGGTACATCCCTAAATAGTTTTCAAAAAAGGTTACTTCGATCAATCACTCAGAATAGAAGATCAGATTTTATTCAACCGGACGGAGGGGGAGCCATTTGCCGTTCAAAAAATTTGACAGTTATCCCTCGCCCTTCTTTGATTCCATCTCTGTGCGGCCAGGACTCAGTTGCACGAACCATAAGCAAATGAACACTACAGACGTTTGGTTTGGTTGCTCTTTAACTCCCCAGCCCTTATTTGGAAAATTCATACAAAATCGCAGCGAACCCAAATCTCTCAAGCTCCATGCCTCTCCCGTCGATTTCCCTCTGGCCAGCAAGATCATAGTTCGAAGTAAGTCTTCCTCAATTGTAAGTATCCGTCTTGTGTAGAAGTTTCATTGACTGGCTTGATTGGAAATTTGAATGGAAGAAAATAGCCTCGTAATGTATGAGTCTCCCTGTAAATTGGAGTAAAACTCGATTTGGTACAAGTTTCGTGTAAGTTTTAAGGAGCGGAGCGGGTTTTAGGGAGTTTTACTCTAATCTTGAGTTTGCGTAAAAAAGAGGGCAAGGGCTGGATATTCTAGTTTTACTCTAATCTTGAGTTTGCATTGACTGGCTTGTCAGTTTCTTACTCCCAGTAGACTGAATATTCTAGTATTGGGAATTTAATTTCTCCAAGTTGTGGAGAAAAGATTATCCACGAGGAAAATGCACATATTGTGATTGCACTCGAATTTGTTATCCTGGGACAGTTAGGACTTGGAAATGCAGGTTCCGTGTTGTTTTGAATGTACTTTCATTGCTTTAGTCTTGACGGAACTAGAGTTGTCATTGGCGCAAAGCTGGAAAGGGGGGGGCCTGTACTGAGCAGTGAGCCAAACTCACTACAAGGTGTAGTGAGCTCAGCTCGACTGTCCGATCGGCATCGAGGGTCCGGATAAATGGGGCTTAAATTATATTTAAAATGTTTATTTAAAGTGTAAGATGATTTGGACCATCGAGCCGAGCTCACTACACCTTGTTGTGAGCTCCTCACTACGGGGGCCCCGCTCCCCACAAAGCTTGGCTCAAACCGCGTATCGAGTACAAATCTGAAGTGGTCTTTTCAAATTGAGAATCGAAACAAATCGTTTTGATTTTGTTACGATTTCTAGTAGTATCTTGAATGAGAGAGATGTTTTGCAAAACTGATTATTTAAGGCCTAAAGTAATAAGAAGGTTGTCTAATACTCATATGTGATGAATTAAGGATCAATTTGTCTCCTAAGGAAGCCCTTGCACATATTGCAAGACATGTAGTTTCCATGAATTTGATTTTTGGTCCTTTTTTTTTTGCGGGAAAAGGATTCAAATAATCCTTGAAGATTTTTATAATTGTTATATGTCATCTTTCTCGATGTCTCCCTCTAATGCATTCTTAATTTATTATGCCCTGCTCTATGTTACATGGGTCATTGATTTTGGGCGGAGTACCCATGTCTTTGTCTGTTGAATGCGATTCAGATTGAATTAGGAAGTCCTGTTTTCAAAGGGAGTCAAGTCCTTATCAGGTTATTTACCTTTAGCCTATATATATGCATGCACGTGTCTCTGCTGTAGCCTATATCTATGCCTGTACATCTCGTGAGTTATTTACGCTTTTTCAAGTGCTTAATATATCAGATATTAAGAGTGATTTGAGAGAGTCGAAGATCATACTTTAGAGTTCACCCTCTGTTCGTGATCAGGTGTGCGCGGTAATATAGGATATGATCGTTAGGTGCAATCAAGTTCGATATGTTCATGTTGTTTGTGAGTATTTGTGGCTGTTTGTGTTTGATCGGTTGGACGTTCTCTTTGGAGTACTCATGCTCCATCAACTCTAGCTTCCTGCGTTTTGAGCAAAATCCAATCAAGATGTCTGAGGTAAAACCCTAGCTTCCCCAATGTATGATTATTACAACATGAGGATTTTGATGTCTAGTCTATACGTATTAAGCACTCAGTGGTGGATTCGGTTTATAATACAAGAAAATGAGATATGACGCACGAGAAACGACCCAGAGGAACAATGGGGAAATGGGAAAGAAAGGATCCTAGGTTTGGCTGATACCATGTACGGAATATTTGCCTTGTATTCTTCTCTCTGTTGGAGGAAATGTATAGATGTATAAAAGACGTATTTAGAGCCTAAATACAAGCCTACAGTAATGCAATAGAGATGCACGGTAAAGTCTAGGTCAAGATGGTTTGACAAAAAGTAATCATCTTCATTCCCACAACTGTGACAAGGTACTTTTTTTCCTTTATTTGAAAAAATAGTTGGGGTAGCTATTTATATTTAAACAGAGAGACCATTAAGTGCTACTTTTTGTTGTTTTTTACTTTATTCTTTGGTCAAGATGGTTTAACACAAAGTAATCATCTTCCATTCCCACCAGTGTGAACAGGTACTTTTTTTCCTTTATTTGAACAAAACAGTTGGTGTAGCTATTTATATTTAAACAGAGAGACCGTAAAGTACTACTCTTTGTTGGTTTTTTACTTTATTCTTTGGTCAACAACTTAACGTTAATGTGGTTAGATTAATTTCTTAACGAGGAATATGCCTAGGTTTTACAGGGACAATATTGCTCCGCTGTTGTAATTTAGTGATTGGGGCATCTTCAGGCAGAATTCTGTGGTGCCGTCAGCTTATCTATTGTGTTTCATGCTAACAAGGGGCAGGGCTCCAATTTAACATGGTCTTTTCCTTGACTTTGTTGATAAATATGAAATCAACTTGTTACGATCTCGTTCTTCCATTGGTTAGTGTTTCAAAGATTGATATATGCTTTATTAGGTTTCTGTAGTTAATAGGTGGTTTTATTTGTTCCTTTTTTGCAAGGCACGGCTTCAACTCTTTTAGGAAATTAGTGCATGTGAATGTGATTCCAGTACACAGGAGATTTTATAATATCTGTTAGATGCAACTATTTTGAGTCTTAACAGTAATATCAGTTATATTTTATAATATCAGTTAGATGGAACTATTTTGATCCCAGTATAGAGATGACAAGTCTCCCAGTTTCTTTTACAAAATTTATTTTTCTAAAGCTTTGTATGCTTTATTTAATTAATTGCTTATTTTATTCAACTTTAAAAGAGGAACTGTGGATACACCTCTTGATAATGTAATCCCTGGATAAGCACTCAGGAATGGTTGATTCTTATTATAGATATATGTAAATGATGTATACAAATATAAAAGAATAACATTAAAGGTTCGTAATCTTTATTTATTGTTCTGAGTATTAATTTTGTTATGGACTCCCTGCCACTAGCTGCATCCCTTTCAGAATATCTCAATATTAGGAAACGGAGAGTATTTTTGACAATTACCAGTGAAAAAGTATGCATGTCATCATGGTTTTACCATTTTAGCTGAGCTTGAGAGTTTGAAAAGATATTTGTGTGGTTCTGCGTATCCCTCTCAAAGGAAGCAATCATTCTTCTTCTTACTACTTTTGGCTTGTTAGTCTAACACCAATTACTATCAAGAGACTTCAAGAAATTACTTTGCAGAAATCCAGCTACTACTCACTTCTGAAGGAGTGAACTGCAACCATTTCCAATCGTGAAAACGTACAGCTGTAGTCCGATCACTTCGACACCTTGAATGTAAGCTTTTATTACCAATACTACCAAACCGGTTCAAGTCCTCATTGCCCTGAGTTTCCTGGAAATTCCCTCTAGCATTGTACATCGACATTCTTGTAAGTAACACTTCAAGTTATTTGGCAACGCTTGAGTCATGTGAAAGATAGAATACGGGTAGAAACATCCCACCATGGCTTTGCTAGTTTCTATATGATTGTGTTTTGGGAGATCATTGATGCCTGGAAAGAGGATAGAGAACTACAATGGAAACGTTCTTTCAGATGGTATAGAAGAGGAATCCAATTACAGGTTTTTTCAGTGTTCAGTAATGACAGAGAAGAGTTTTGCTTTGTAAATTTTCTCTTTGATCAAGCTTTGATGGGAAATGATTGGATAGACTTTTAGCCGAGCAAGATAGGTTTTGAGAAATTATAATGGACACGAAGTATGATAGGTGTGAAAGGTGATCACTTGGTTACTGAGGTATTAGTTGTTGCTTTGGGTTCAATGTGTCAAACAATTTGAAGTAATTAGGCCAATTTGAATTATTTAGCAACTTTGGTTTAAAAGATTGAGTAAAAAAGATCCAACATCATCTGCATTTCCCGGGGAGCATCCAACACCAACCCACACCTTGTCATTGCTACATAATCAGCTAAGTTGCTCCTCTATAGCCACCCTAAATAATTCAGGAAACAATCTACAAAGGGCCATTCCCATAAGCGCAGGCATGCCAAATCGCCATCTATTTCCACATAAAAAATAGAGGCTATTTACTTCAAAATAATCCTTATTTCTTATTTGAATAAAGAGTAAAACACATAAGCAAAGGCTATTGAAATAAGCAATATAGATAAGCTCTCTGTGTACTTGGGTTGTTCCCGTAACATGTACTGTACTGCATATGGGACTTTGGAGGACCTGAAAGATATGGACTACTTGAAAGATACCATCTATTTTGCTCTGTCCATGTAGCATGAACAGTGTTGGTCTCTCATCATAAGAAATAGGCTAAATTACAAGGACCCCTCATCATCTGTCACTTTGTATCACTAATACGGTAACACCCCTCAAATTCAAAAGTCAACAAACTAGCCCCCTAATCTACATTTAATTTGTAAAAGTTCAACTCTTTAATGGAATGGGTAATTGACCAAATTAGCCTTAAATTTGTGTGGGACAATGAGTGGGATCATCCATGTCCCACCCAGAAACCACTTTCAATTATTCTTCATCTCTCTCTCTCTCTCTCTCTCTCTCTCTCTCTCTCTCTCTCTCTCTCTCTCTCTCTCTCTCTCTCTCTCTCTCTCTCTCTCTCTCTCTCTCTCTATACATGTATATATATGGGGCCGGTTTTGGAGACAATTTTTGATAGAAAATTTACACCACTTTGTATGGTATCCATTTTGGAGTAACATGCAAATGATTGGAGTCATTCAATTTGTTTAAAACATGTTTGTAAGAGTTCCCTTAAAAGATCAACTCATTCGGATATCGGTAAGGGCTTGATCGATATTTGTCTGACAAGATAAAAACTGAATGAATCGATCAAGCCCTTACTGATATCTGAATGATTTGATTTTTTTACAAGAATTCTTAAAAACATGTTTTAAACAAATTGAATGACTCTAATTATTAGCGTGAGGCTCCGATTATATTTGTGTCAAAAATTGTGTCCCTGGAACCGGCTCCAAAATGAGTCCAACGCATGATGGTGTACATTTTGTGTCAAAAACTGTGTCCCAGAACCAGCCCGTAGATACATATGCTCTTTTCTCTGCACCTCTATCTTCCATCTCCCATGGAATAGGGTAATCCTCTCATATAATCTTCTTTAATGGATTCATAACCCTCCTGCACTGAACGTTTTAAGGAAGAAGTAAGAAACCCTAAACAGATGACACACTCTGCGACTACCAAGATTAAAGTTAATCTAGATTATGGAAAGACATCAAAGAAGAAACAAAATCCAAATTACCTTGAAGGTTATGCATCCCAGGAATCTCTTCTGGGGTCCCCATCTGTGGTTAAAGCTCTCAAAGGAGCTCTGCCTCCGTAATGACACAGGACATGAACCCAGTTATAGGTTTGGTTGATGTTGTGGCAGGCAGAGAATCTGTTAGTGGCCTCCATAGCTGGGAGGGGGAATGATAAGGCGGGAGAAGGGGAGACAAAGAGAGGAAATGTTATGTGTCGTTGATGGCCTCATGTAAAGATGTTCAAGGGTATTTTGTTATGGAAAATGTCCAAACCCTAACTTTTGCCCTAAAACGTGGACACATTTCTAGCAACCAGATAATGGTAGGGGTGCAATCAGTTAAGGTTCATGGGGATTAGGCGGTCAATTTGTTCACTTTAGATATGCATAGATGTTATGTTTTAAGTTCACTACTTGCTCAGTTTGTCATGCAACTGCAAGTCTGCTACTTTGTTGCTAGAACTTCTTCAAATGTAATTTTTCAACCAAGCTAATTGTTTTGAATTTTGTTTGATGGGGAGAGTCTTCAGGAATCACTGATTTTATTTTCAATTTTCTTTTTGTTTATTGGTTAAATGTGCTATCAACTGCTGGTTTCCCTAGTTATTAATGTTAAAGCTGATGTGAATTATTAACTATAAGATATTATCTTTAATTAGTGTATTTTGCCAGTGGTATAGTATACTTTTCCTGATTTGGAAATGACTATGAAATTGGACAATCTTTGCCATGTGTGAAGTAAAGCATAAATTTAATACAATGTCGGGTTTTATTTGTGGTTGGCATCAATTACTTCAGTCTGATGACATGAAACTGAAGGTTGGTAGTGTACAGGGAATAAATCCATGTATGGTGCTTCCTTCTTTTTGAAGAGATCAATCTCGTGCTTCCTTGACAGAACCCTAATGCTGCAAAATCAACAATTGGTTAGAGCACCTTTGCCTCTAGTCTGCAAAGGCCCTCCGATGCTTAAGTTAGTAATATGACCTTTGCCTCTAGTCTGCAAAGGCCCTCCGATGCTTAAGTTAGTAATATGTTACTAAATAGGCCAAAAGACAATGCATATAACAATTAAAGCGTACCTTCCTTTGTGAGTCTGATGCTATATTTATAGGTATCGGTTTACTTGTTAGTCAAAGATTCTCGTTGCCCTAGTTTCCTATTAGCATTAGGAAAGCTTTCCTCATGGAATTCATCCCATTAGGTGTGGCAATGTTGTATATACGAGATCTCTTCCATTGATAGGATTCCTTTCCATATAGGTCTTATTCCTATATTGCGGTGTAATTTGATCTTTACTAGAATTCCACCTCTGAACTGCGTTCCTTATTGGATATCGAATGTTAATGTCAATCCCTTAAATCACGGGATTCACCTCTTATCACGAAAGAGGCTACTCTAGATCCTTCTAGAATGGCCCACCACCTTATTCTCTTAAGGTGGTTTTGTCGAATGCCACGTTATTTCGGCAGAGCCCTTATAAGACCCTCCATGCAAGTGCCAAGCTATACCAAGCTCGGTATGTGATCCTACATACCCTTTCTTGGTACTGTAACTATCCCATAGTATGATCCTGGCCATATTCATGGTCAACCTAACTTGGTTGCTACCTAGGGCACCTTCACGTAGTTCCCCCGAGCTGATCCACCTTTACGAGTTGTTATTATTATTACTTTGGCCTTATACATGGCCTATCTTGTTTGGTTAAGACTTAGGGCAACCTTACGTGGTCCCACCGAACTAGTTCACCCTCATGTGGTGTTTACGCCGAACACATGATATGCTCTTGCTTGTTTATTTTCCTATACAATTGGATTTTACCCTCTCCAGGTACTGTAAATTTTGTAACAAATCAAGTCGTTGAAATTCCTAACCTTCCTTCGATCTTTTATAAGTGTACAGAAAAGTTACAATTCAAATGTGGGAATTAATTATTAAGTTATCTTTTATCCAAATACATTCCCTTGTTGTCCTTTTTTTTTTTCCCAATTTACACAATTAGCCTTTCAGTTGTCAAAAAAGTGTATATGGAGGTAATCAATGAAGCAATTATGACAAAAAACCGGAGGGTGTTTTTCTTTTTAGTATTAAATGGGACTATGAAAATCATTTTCTTTTAAATATTTACCCCCAAAAAAATTCAGATACTTAATTTGAATTCTTAAAATAGATATGGTGGACTCAAGGCAAATGCCAAGTGAAATAACATACTAGGACATTTCCGATATTTGTTGAAAGCCTAAATCAGCCGTCTCTTGAAATGATGCATGGTTCTTTCCATCGACATTAATACTTTGTGTACCTTGTTAACTCCAGATCTGTCGCTCTCCACCACTGAGAGTAGTTTGAGGAATGAATTTTCAACTTATGGCCAGGTAGCAGAAGGTGCATGTCATAACTTCTCTCTTAGTCCATCAAAAAAGTGTTTTATTGTTAACCTCTGTGTTCAATTACATCCTGATTGTTAAAGACACTGCTAATTCTGTGTCATTAACTGGTAGTTAAGCTTTTTGTTGATGAAGCCACAAAGAGGTCGAAAGGATATGCCTCGGTTCAGTACACTTGTCAAGACGATGCCATTCTAGCTTTGGAAAGCATGGATCACAAGGTTTACACGCATTTTTATTGTGCTCTTATATTCTGCTCCATATTCTGCTTCGTTTCTGTTTGAGAATCAGTTTTCCGTGGCACTTTTGAGAAAACTAATTCGATTGATGGTTTTCAAAGCTCGTTTTGAAGGATTTTCTTTGAGACAAGAACCAAATTTCAGGAAACATTAAATATGATGTTCACAAATAGTGAAAAGTGAAAACCATTTCACTAAAAAATAACTATATGAAATGAAAGCAGTGTGGTCTTGACGTCTTTTATTTTCCAAAAAAAATGGCCCGATTAGTGTTATGAAAAAACTGATTCTAAAACAGCAATCGATCAAGGTGGTTCAACACATTCGTATCTCATTTCCTGTACCAGTATGTAGACGGCAGGTTGGTCTTTGTGGAACTTGCGAAGCCAAAGCCAGGACACAATGCATTTCATGGATACCCTAAAACCTGCGGACCACCACCTCCAGAGAAGGTCTCCGTGCCGAGCCAAAAAAAGAAGAAAAAGATCTCTGTAGCGAACCAAGATGAGGCAAGCGGGTAAGTAGGGCCATGGCAGGGTGTGCCAACAGATTTTGGCTTAGCCTGGTCCTTCGGCAGCGGTAGCTTGTTTTGCAGAGGTAGCTTGTTTTGTGCCTACTCTTAAAAAAGCTAGTTAAATAGGGTAGAATAGATTGAAGCTTGCCAAAATATCAGTTGCTAGTCCATGTAAGTTGTATAGACTGCTGCAAATGCCTTCTGGCATAGAACTTGATCCATCCCCAAGGAAAATGAATTGAATTCTTCTTGGGCTCTTTTTGGATCTACGTGTTTAGCTTATGTATGTCTACGAAAGTACATGTAATCTTCGGATCAGAAATTAAAATGTTTTCTTGCATAATCCTTTCAAATTCTTTGCACCAAATTAAAAATCTCAATTAAAAAATTGCACGTCTCTTCGTTTGGGACACTTAAAAAAGGAAAGAGGAGTATATGTCAAACAGCATGCACAGTGGATAACAATTTCTTCTCTTTTTTGTTTTTAGGGATTTGGGAAAAAAACTAATCTCTTTTTTCACGACTTGACATTTGTAATGACTAAGACTTTCGATTTATAGAATTTCAAAATACATGTGTTTGGTTGGCCGTTTGGAGAAGAATAAAAAACAGATAGGGTTTGGTGTGATTTTTGGAAATGGTTTTTGGGGTGATGATTGGGGAGAGAAATGAGAGTAATAATTTGAGAGATGGGTAATAAGTGAAAAGAGATAAAATGAGAAATGAGAGTAATGGTTGGGTAGAGGGGTAATAAATGGAGAGAGAAACATTAGTAATTTTTGGAAAGAGAAATAATGAGTGAAGAGAGAAGAAAAGTATAGTAATAGAAAAAAAAAAGGCGAAGTTAATTAGAGGCCCCATAAAAAAAATGTTATGATTCCGGATTTAAATAGTTATGATTCCATCTCGAAATTTGGAAAATACCTAGAAAGCCCTTATGGAATATTTTGGCCATTTAAATTTCCTATTATTTATTACTAAAAGATTTGAGCAATTAATAGTCCCAATAAACAGCCCATAGAACTTTCAAAATCTTAAATCTCTCACTTAATCCGGGTAGTTTTGAAACTTTTTCCTATTATTATGTGGAAGTTAGTTATGGAATTGTTATCATCCCAAAACCCTACCCATGTCGTCCCAAATTCAAAAATATATTACTGTTGCTATCCTAATTATACTTACAATCTTCTTAGATTTTTCATCTCCTTTTCCGTCCTAATCCCTTAATTAACTCATCTTATTTAAGGCATTAAACTCCTTCTATGACGATTTTAAAGTCTTATCTTTAGATCTCAGCGGTCCCAATCCCGGATAAAAAGAGGAGGGTTGTGCGTTAGGTAGCTAACAGCCAACACATATAAAGACCAGTCAGAACCTTATGAAATGAACCTTAATCATACAACGAGACATGCTAGGGCATTCCCTTTAAGCGACGCGTTGCGCCTGCCTTCTGGTGCTTCAAAAAATGGGCAAGGGGTGCCACATCGGAGCCTGGGTGTGGTGATAAGTGAGTAAGGGTTTCCGCGCATGCCTATACAGGCGCGGTTAAAGAAGCTAGCCCAGGATTATAGGATCCGCTTAGCAACTTGGAATATAGAGACTTTAACGGGTAAGACTAGGGAGCTAGTTGATACCATGATTAGGAGAAGAATTAGTATAGCTTGCCTTCAGGAGACTAAGTGGGTAGGGGAGAAGGCTAGAGAGATAGAAGACACTGGGTATAAGCTTTATTATACTAGTAAGGATAGGCATAGAAATGGGGTAGGCATCATAGTAGATAAGCACATTAAGAACTCGGTAGTCACAGTCATGAGGAAAGGAGATCAGATTATTTTAGTTAAACTTGTGATTGGAGAGAGCGTAGTGAATATTATTAGTACTTACACGCCCCAAGTAGGCTTAGATAATCTCACTAAAGAGCAATTTTGGGAACAGATGGATGATGTGGTTCAAGAGATATCGTGTGGAGAGAAGCTTTTTATAGGAGGAGATTTCAATGGTCATGTGAGAGTGCAGAGGCAAGGGTATGAGAAGGTACATGGTGGATTTAGATTTGGTGACCTAAATAAAGGTGGTAGGAGGATTTTGGATTTTGCGGTAGCTGGCAACCTGATAGTTGGGAATACTCTGTATAAGAAGAGTGAGGAATATTTAATTACCTTTAAGAGCGGAGCCAATAAAAGCCAGATCGACTACTTCCTTGCTAGAGGCGCAAATTGCTTGTTATGTAAGGATTGTAAGGTCACTCCCGGAGAGTGTCTAGTAGCATAGCATAGACTTTTGGTGTTAGATATAGGTCGCATGGGGAATAATAGACCAAGAAAAGAAACTAGAACCCTACGAACTAGATAGTGGTTCTTAAGAGGAGAGTAACTAGAGGTGTTCAAGAAGCGTATGGGCCAAGAAATGGAGTGGGGAGGAGAAGGTGATAGTGATAGTATGTGGAATACAATGGCTGACGAGATTAGAAGAATATCAAAAGAAGTTCTTGGAAAGTCAAATGAGAAAGGTCCAAGCTCTAAAGAGACATGGTGGTGGAACGACAAGGTTCAAACCATGGTAAAAGCCAAGAAAGATTGCTTTAAAAAGTGGCAAAAGGACCGGAATGTGGAAATTTTTCAGAGGTATAACCAGGCTAATAGGGAAGCTAAGAAGGCTGTTAGTGAGGCTAAGTTGAGAGCCTACGATGATTTTTATGTTAGGCTTGATAGTAAAGATGGAGAAAAGAATATATATATAAACTTGTCAAGCTAATAGAAAGGAAAGTTAAAGACTTCTCTCAAGTTAAGTGTATAAAAGGTAGTGATTCGGATGTGTTGGTGAAAGATGAGGAGATCAAGGATAGATGGAAGATGTATTTCGAGAAGTTGTTAAATGAGAAACATGAAGGAAGCTTTGGTGAGGAGGAAGTTGATGTCCCCAGCAAGAAAATAGAATACGAGTTCTATCGGAGGATAAAAAAGTTTGAAGTGGCCAAGGCTTTGAAGAGGATGAAACCGGGTAAGGCCTTAGGACCAGATGGTATCGCCATTGAAGTATGGAGAAGCCTAGGTGACTTGGGGGTGACTTGGTTGACAAAATTGTTCAACAAGATTATTTTATCTAGGAGGATGCCCGACGAATGGAGGACAAGTACCTCAGTACCTATCTACAAGAATAAATGGGATATTCAAAATTGCAACAACTATAGAGGTATTAAGTTGATGAGTCATACGATGAAGTTGTGGGAAAGAGTTATTGAGCATCGATTGAGGGTGGTAACTACAGTGTCAGAGAAACAGTTTGGGTTCATGCCTGGGAGATCAACTATGGAAGCTATTTACCTACTAAGGAGATTGGTAGAAAGACAGAGGTCAACGAAGAAGGATCTCCATATGATTTTCATTGACCTGGAAAAGGCTTATGATAGGGTGCCTAGAGACATTATATGGTGGGTTCTAGAGAGAAAGAGAGTGACCAGAGGCTATGTTGACGTGGTCAGAGACATGCATGAAGGTGTAGTCATTGTCATTAGATCACCAGCAGGAGAAACGAGTGAATTTCCCATCACAGTAGGATTGCACCAAGGGTCAGCATTGAGCCCGTACCTTTTTGCGTTAGTTATGGATGAATTGACTAGATAGATTCAGGATGATATCCCATGGTGTATGTTGTTTGCAGATGATATTGTCCTTGTAGATGAAACAGTTAGTGGTGTTAATACTAAATTAGAAATTTGGCGGGAAGCATTAGAGTCTAAGGGCTTTCAGATAAGTAGAGTAAAACTGAGTGTATGGTCTGCAAGTTTACTGATACCAGAAGTACGTATGAGGAAAGAGTGATGATCCAAGATCAGGAGATACCGAAGATGGACCATTTTAGGTATTTAGGCTCTATTATTAGTCAAGATGGAGAGATTGCAGATGAGGTGACTCATAGGATCCAAGTTGGGTGGCTCAAGTGGAGAAGCGCTATCGGTGTACTGTGTGACAAAAGGGTACCAACAAGATTGAAAGGAGAATTTTATAGAACTGCCATTAGAACAGCGATGCTTTATGGGACAGAATGCTGGCCTATTAAGAAACAACAAGTGAACAAGATAAATGTAGCGAAAATGAGAATGTTGAGGTGGATGTGTGGTAAGACTAGACAAGATAGGATTAGAAATGAAACAATTCACGAGGTGGTAGGTGTAGCACTTATAAAGAAGAAATTAAGGGAAAATAGGCTAAGGTGGTTTGGGCATGTCTATCGTAGGCCAGTGGATACAGTAGTTAAGAGAGTGGATAAGATAGCTTTGGGTAGAAACGCACAAGGGAGGGGAAGACCCAAATTGACATTAGATGCGGCAGTATCTGAGTATACTAGGTTTAAGCAATGAAGCGGCACTTGACAGAGCTCAATGGAGAAATAGGATTCATATAGCCAACCCCAATAGATTGGGACATAAGGCTTGGTTTGGTTCGGTTTGGTATTTAAGGCATTAACCCACCTCCTAAATTAATACCCCCACTATCCTTCTTTTTCAGAAACAGAATAGAGAAATGGAAACCCCCACATTCTACTCTCTCTCATCCAATTCTCTCCCCCACCATCCCTTTATAAAAATAAAAATATCACCCAATCAAAACCTCAACAGTAGCAATAGAAAAATCGATCCCTCAACGCTAGTGGAAAGTTCGAGGACCTCATCTTCGTTTTTGTCTTCCACCACTTCTCTTGATCTCACATTTGATCAGAAAAACTCTGGATTCATCCTCGTCATCACCTTCCTTTGTAAAATCTACGCGAGGCAGAGAAACAACTGGTGCATTCGATTTTCTCCATTTTGCAGTTGTTTTGATCGGAATCTGATGTACGGTATTTGAAGTTTGGACAAATATGGGGTAAGGAATATGGTAAGCTTTTCAGATCTGGAACTGGAACATGGGTTAAGGAATGCAAGAAAAGAATAACAGATTTGGGTTGTTGGATCTCTTTCTTTTCTTTTTTCTTTTTTTAATAATTTATTTTGGAAAATATTTCAAGAAAGTAGATGGTTTATTTCGATTGAACGATTTATATCATTGATTTTTTTTTTCCATGGAACATGGTTTATTGATTAATCATGTTTAATGTAACCTAATGTTCATGCATGGAACATGGTTTATTGATTCACCAATCTCGTTATTTCATATAGTAAACATGGTTTTTTATTTGACCATGTTCCCTATATGATCCTGGTTAATCAATCATCCAATAATGTGTCGATGGGTCAATTATAATTACTCAATAATACATGTTGTTCAATCATGGTTAATCAATGATACATATTCCTTGAATGACATCAGGTTGCAGTTAACATGGTTAATCAATAAACCATGTTCCTTGTGTAAACTCACCATTTTTGCCATGATATCTCCCATGTGAATGGGATAATGGGTAATGGATGGTTTCAAAATTGGGATATTGGCTATTTGATTTCCCAGATTATGATGGGACTAAGTCAAGGACGTGAACAGTTGGTAAAATAAAAGACGTTGATAAGATAAATGATAAGCCCCCAATAGTGTAAATAAAGGGGATTATCTCTTTTGTTTATGTCACACACGCATGCATTTCATAGCTTTAATCATTTGATTTTGTGCGTAGTTGTGTTTTTATAGTTTCAGGTAAAATGGGTGAAAATAACAATTTCTGACGCCATGGTTTGACCAAAGAAGTGCCCAAGTACCAAAGGCCACGGGGCACTCTGCCACCGAGCCCCGAGAGTCAAGAACAAAGTATCGGACAAGGCTTGGGGAGACTAAAAGGCCGAGAAAGGAACAAAGGAAGAAAGAAAAAAATGTCCCAGAGATACTGGTAGCTTGAAAAGTGGGATACTAGTATCCCTGAAGAATTTCACATTTTGAAGTGAGATACCGGTAGCTTGATTTTTGGGATACCGGTATCCCTGAAACAGAAGGTCAATATAAGTGAGATACCGGTAACTTGATTTTCGAGATATCGATATCCCTGCAAATTTTATATACTTTTTTTAGCCCGATCTAAAATCTCTAGTGGCAATTTTGTAATTATTTAGCACAACTTTTGGGGGCTTTAAAAGCCTAAAACTTAGTCTTTTAGGGTTGGTTCTTATTCTCTCTCTCTCTCTCTCTCTCTCTCTCTCTCTCTCTCTCTCTCTCTCTCTCTCTCTCTCTCTCTCTCTCTCTCTCTCTCTCTTTCTCCATTAGTTTGTTTTTAGTTAAAACTCTACCTTCTCTCTAGATTTTCAAGCACTTTCACTTAGTTTCAAGGTAATTCATCTTCTTAAATGTTGTAGTACGTGTTGAGACCTTTATATACATCTAGTTTGTTTCCGTTTTTATCGGTTAATTCGTTTTCTTGTTTTTCTAGCTATTTCCTTTGAAAACTCTTGTTCTTAGTAGTTGTTTGATTAATTCTCATGTATTAAAATTGTAGGTAGGCTTATAATCTTCCATAAAAATTAATTTTTAAAGTCTATTGTCATGTTCTTTATTTCCTTTATAAAATTAGTCATGTTTCCTGTAGTTATGATCGAGTAGTCGATTTAGGTTCGGTCTTGGGGTGATTAGCACCCCATGACTTAGGTTCATTCGCTCTCCTCGCCATAATGCAAACATTGCTTGTTAATCAAAGAGTACGGATTGATTTTACGTATCAAAATTAAGATTTGTTAATCTCTTTGATCACACATAGCGATGGGCTTGACCACTTGGCATGTGTGATGCTTAGGGCGATGTCAATCCAAATGTTTGTATAAATGGCACAAGAATCCTACTCTTTGAGTAACACCATTTTTAATCAAACGAGTTTAAATACCAAATCTTCCGTTCGGGGTTATTTAAGGATGACCCCGAGCCGGTTATCTTAGAGGGGAACAAATCGGCCTAAGGCCTGGGTGTTGTGAACCCCTTGACTTAGCCTTGCTTTAATTAGTCTTTTAAATCTCGCGTCATTCACAAAGTTAAGTGAATTCCACCCCCAAACTGTTAAGCCAAGTTTGCCATTTTAAGGCTCAACCAACATTCGCGAATCAACACTCATGCTCAGCGTATTCGGTCTCTATGGACTCGACCTAGACTTCTGGTTATTATGCTATCGCCGGCCTAAACCCTATGCTTGGGGAAATCATATTGGAATACAATCTAAGGGCGCAAGCAATAAACATGTTCACACTATTGACGAATGTCACGCCCTCAAAATTCAATGAATATTACAATAAGAAATTCCACGTGGACGGTCAACAAGTCCACGAGCCATGTCAAAATTCCAAGTTGTCTAATAATCAAAGTCAGCATAAAAAGGGGTACAATAATCTATGGCTACCCATTCCCCAAGCCAAAATACACAAGTCTTAAAGTTATTATAGATCCAATTCAAAAGATTTAATATAAATGAGTTACAAAATCATCTCTTCAAAATTATAAAGTCAAGATGATGAGGTAACTCCTCTTTAAGCTTTCAAAAGATGTATGCAATCACTTCATGCACACCCAAGTCATGCTCCGTGCTGGGTACCTGAAAAATGATAGGTTGGGCTCACTAGCCCAGTAGAGAAACGTCTACCAAAACTAAACACAATGAAATGTAGATGCGAGATGAGACATGAGGATGAAAGCTAAACAAGATAACCAAGATTTTACAAGAGTCCAACGAATCACATATAAGTTTATAAATCCCTTGTTATCACCCAAGTGTACCCGATGTATACTCGATATGCGTCCCCTCTCATAAGTGTTTAATTCGTCCGTTGTGTCGCGTCAACCATTTTATTTAAATTGGATCTTTAGAAATTTCTCGCGACATGTCCATAGGACGGCCCAAGTATCATTCCAGGCTATCTTTCGACCCCGTATAATCTTCCCCTTGGCCAAGGCATAATTCCTTGCGACACGCCCATAGAGCGGCCCGAGTATCATTCCGGGCTACCTTTCGGCCCCGTATCAAGAGTTTCAAGTTCTCATTTCAATTCACGTTCATTGGTTTTGCACAAGTGTCATCATATCACTCATACCTCGAATCGTCACCCAAGTTCACACATTCCGTCAAAATTTTCAATTCACATATAACAAGTGTATGACCATGTAGGTGTCGTGCAAAAATCAAACCGAGTCACCAATTATACTAGGATAGGCTAGGGACGAGTTATTCAACGAGTTTTGAGGTATAAGAGATGATTACGCCAAGTAACAACACGAACAAGCGACCGAAATCGACGAAAATAAGTTTTGGTGAAGTGAAGGAGGGGAGTGGATTGATCCACTATGAGAGTGGATCGATCCAGAATGAGAGTGGATCGATCCACTTTGGTTTGGAGCAAAATAGAAGGTTGTGGATCGATCCAAAACGAGAGTGGATCGATCCACTATGATCCGCAACTCCATCAGAAGGTTCTGGATCGATCCAACCCCAAAGTGGATCGATCCAAAAACCTCACGAACAAATTTTTGATAGCAACAAAGGGATTTCATTGGGTTCCAAACCAAACCAAACATGTTTGTGATAAAAAAATCAACACCACAAGCTACAAGAGGGTATTGCAAGAACTAGTTTACATTAAACAGTCACAACAAACATTAATCAACATCCAATGAAATTCATGGAGCTAGAAAATGGGTTTTTCAAGAAAATAAGAGGGATTGAACAAAAATGAGTATAATCTACACATCACACATTTCAAAACACTTAGTAATGGTAGAAATCTCCCTACCTCAAAGTTTAGAAGCTTGAAACCCACCAATGAGCAAAACCCAACTCTTCCTCTAAGCTCCAAGTGAAATTCTTCAAACACCGGATGACACGAAGTGCACCAATGCGTAGATTACGAGAAAATGGGAAGGTTTTGTGAAGGAGTTAAGTTTTGAGATGAGCTTTTGCTTGGATTGGTAAGGAATTTGAAGAAGATAAGCTATGGAGGGAGAGAGGGAGGCTGGCTGATTTTGGGGGAGGATATGCTCCTCTCTCTCTCTCTCTCTCTCTCTCTCTCTCTCTCTCTCTCTCTCTCTCTCTCTCTCTCTCTCTCTCTCTCTCTCTCCTTTCACCACAGATACACACAATACACGCAAACCACACAATTTAAAAGGGGTTTCAATAATTACACAAAAACCCATATGTGGCTTATGTAAACCAGTTTGACCCCAGCACTACACATCACACATATCCTCTCATCATTTAACTAATTTTATCATCATATACAATTCCACACATTACCCCAATGGTATTTATAAAATAAATAAATAAATAAAATTTTACGGGTCTTTACAACGAACATGGTAAATTAATTGTGCATCTATTGGATATCGAAACAGTATAGTGAACATGGTATATTGCTTCATCGCAAAATCTGAAAAATTGGTACAACCCATTTGAATGGTGAAATTAGGAGATAATAAGAAATGGGGCTCACTATTTTGGGAGATAGTGTGACAACGTGGGAGAGGCAATCAAAACATTCCCCATTTTTTCTCATTTATTGTAACAAAATACTCAATCAAAATTAGTGGTTTAGCAAGAAACCAAATCCGTTTCATTTTTTTTCTCATGAAATTCTCCATTGAAATGGACTTGAAATGTTGATATAGTCCACAATATTAATTGTTGGTTGTTCACTTGTATGGGACTATAAATTTTGAAATTCAAAAACTCCTCAAGTTAAGGAAAGAGGAACAAATTCAAACAAAAATAAAGGAATGATAATGGAAACTACACATATGTGATTGCTTGGCCGGATTAATAGCATAACTGATTACCCATTAAATAGCACTAAAATACGACGTCAAGATTTCCGGGACCATAAACTACTATTATATAATATACTAATAGAATATAATACATTAATAAAACACATAATAGGGGCATAATGGTCAAAATTCAACTTACAAGATTGAATCATAAAGATTCAAAAGCAATAGGATGTCATTCTAAGGATATTATTGAAAGAGGATGCCAAATTAAATTTCTAAAAAAAAAAGGCGAAGTTAATTAGAGGCCCCATATAAAAGATTTGAGCAATTAATAGTCCCAATAAACATCCCGCAGGGCTTTCAAAATCTTAAATCTCTCACTTAATCCGGGCAGTTTTGAAACTTTTTCCTATTATTATGTGGAAGTTGGTTATGGAATTGTTACCATCCCAAAACCCAACCCATGTCGTCCCAAATTCAAAAATATGCTACTATTGTTATCCTAATTATACTTACAATCTTCTTAGATTTTTCATCTCCTTTTCCGTCCTAATCCCTTAATTAACTCATCTTATTTAAGGCATTAACCCACCTCCAAAATTAAAACCCCCCACTATCCTTCTTTTTCAGAAACAGAATAGAGAAACGAAACCCCCCACATCTTACTCTCTCTCATCCAATTTTCTCCCCTACCATCCCTTTATCAGGAAAAAACGAAAATCATCCAATCAAAACCTCGACAGTAGCAGCAGGAAAATTGATTCCCTCAACGCCGGCAGAAAGTTCGAGGACCTCATCTTTGTTTTCGTCTTCCACCACTTCTCTTGATCTCACATTCGATTAGAAAAGCTCTGGATTCATCCTCGCCGTCACCTTCCTTAGTACATGATGACCAATGACCCCCTCACCTGCCTCATTAAACCTACATAGCTCTTCCAAAGTATTGGCCAAGGTATCAATGAGGTCACTCGACCAATGTACTAAACAATTTCATGCCACTTTAGCCAACAATATCATGATCAATCACAAATAGTTCACTTTCAACAAAATTTCATAGGATTAATCTTCAAATGGAGTATGAAATGATAGAATTGAAATGAATCCAAAAATGGAAAGCAAATTGGATACTTCCCGGGTTACCACAAAAGTGATGATTGAACCCTTGAATCTGATAATCCATCACCGTAACCAGCGTGGTAATCTCTAACTCAAACCCATATGATATAATACCATTATATCTATCAAAACAGCCAAAAGATCCAATGGTATGAAAACCAATTTTCATCTACATATTTTGTTCCCTGAAGGACTCCCCACATCACCCTTTAACTCCCATCCATCTATTTATAACTCCAATTTAGACTTCTCTCTCTCCTTGCTAATTTATTACTGCTACACCTTCCTCACCTACATGCATGTACAGTGAGGCATTGCCACACCCATCTAAAACTCATACCTGGAACACACAAACCTACTACTCACCCAATCTCATTCAGATCCATCTCTCTTGTCAATTTTCCATCTTCCAATGTCTGTCACACCCATGCATCACAACAATTTCCCTTCCTCCATAGGCAAAAACTCTCATCGGATTTAATACCTGGGGAGTAACAAAACTTAAATCATGGAAGAGTTGCCCAGGGAAAATAATGACATGCATGCCAACAGTTTTAGTAATATGTGTTATGGGTTATTTTGTTATTTGTATAGTTACCTAAGGGTACTTTGGTACATGTAACATTGCCATATAAATATAGTAGTGAAGAGTGAAGCCCTAACTCTTACACATTCTTTCACGATCTCTCTCTCTACAATTTCACATGGTATCAGGCCAAGATCCTTTCATTAATTGGAGAGGCTCACGTTGGTACTTTCTAGAAAATCAATTATGTGAAGTCAATCGAGTAACAAGGTTTGCTTCATCTGGTAGATCAACTGGTATCCTTTTGTGATGATGATCACCAATGTCTCGCTATGCTTCTGCCCTAATCCCGACTGAGGATGCAAAGGCAAAGAAGTTTGAATGGGGACTTGGCTCTACCTGCAAAACTGTAATAGGACTCAAACTAGCCACTTATGTTGAAGTGGTGAATTGCGTAATGAGGTTAGAGCTAGAGGAGTTGGACTTCCATAGTAAGAAGCAAGGAAGAGGAAATAGTGCACCTGATTCAGACCAACCAGAACAACAACACCAGCAACAATAGAGGACCCTATCCTGCAAGAGCTAACCCCAACCAGCCCCATAATTAGAATTAGAAGAGGAGTGACTTCTGACAGGGACAGTCTGGGATGGGACGTGACAGTCAATTGGTGTGATGCTACAATTGCTTTGGTTACGAACACATCAGTCACAGTTGCCCCACCCTAAGAAGGATGAACAAATAAACTATGGAAACCAGCTGCATTAGCAGTACCAAAACTTTGGGAAACAGCCAATGCAGTAGATTACTAGGCCAGTGCCTCTGAACTAGTGGAATGGGAAACAACCAGAAAAGCACAACAAAATGCGGAGGTCGCATCTTTTGCACTGCATGCCGAGGATTAGGAACAAGACCCATCTGTGATCCAAGGTACGCTACTGTTATTCAGTACTTGCGTGCAAGCCTTATTTGACTCTAGAGCATTGCATTCATTTATATCGTCTGCATGCGTATCTGCCTTGGGACTAGAAACTGAACCTTTAAAGACTAGTATGACGATAGCATCACCTATAGGGGGTAAGATACCAATTAACTTGGCCTATAGAGGGTGAGAGATAGAAGTGACTAACATCTGATTGACCTGCAACTTGCGCGTGATCGAAATGACTGACTTCGACGTGATCGTGGGAATAGACTGGTTATCAAGTCACCTAATCAGAAGATAGTAACGACTTTTGACCCTGATGGAACTCGTTTCCAATTTAAGGGGGATAGACAGACCATGAATTCTTTGACTAGACGCTCGAAAAGACAGAACCAACTATACAGATGGCTAGCTAGTCTCAAGTTGGAAGAATCTGACCGAGAAGAGCTTGGACTGCCGCACATCGTCTCTAAGTATGCTAGCGTATTTCTGGAAGAACTTCTTGGTTTGCCGCCACGTAGGGAGATAGATTTTACTATAGAGCTTCAACTCGAAACCACACGGATCTCAATAGCCTCGTATCACATGGCGCCTGCTGGAACTATGTCGTGTGAGTTGCGGGGTGGACAGACCTTATAAACATGTTGTTAAGTTCGGTGGTGCAAGACGGGTGGGACCTCGAGCGGAAAAGTTGGTGCCGTCAATTAAAAGGAGACGAAAACAGACCAATAACTTTCGAGTAATGTAAGATATTGACATGGTTGAAATTTGAAGAAGAACGTCGACATTGAAGAGATAATATGAGACACTGTTTTACTACGCATGTTATACTCTAATCCGCATTGACGCTGACATATTCGCACTCATGAGATACATTGTTTTGATAAAACGCTTGTTTTACTTTACTTGTCATTATCATATTGTTCTAAAATTGCTCGTTAAGGTTTAGGTAGAATTGTCTACTAGCCTTTGTCGCTCACGGTGTTGCACTGGTGTGACCGTGACATAATATCACGATGTTGCTTCGCTACTTCGACGTGTTATGTTAGTTTACCGTGATGAACAGGAGGAGTTCTACGGGCATGAGGCTTATGGAGCTGGAGGAGTTGTTGACTTGGGGAACGACCAAACGCAGGGATAACAAGAGCCATTGATGTGACCCGGTTGTAATTAATATAGTTTATGGAGACAAACTTGATTGTATTAAGTTTTATATTATGTCTTTTTAATTTTAATTTGTAATATTATTAACATGCCAATTTGGGGCGGCGTTACATGGGTTGTTACATTCAAAATCATTTTTCATAAACAAAAAATATGGGGTGTTACAATCTATCCCCTTAAAAATAATTTTGTCCCCGAAATTCACTATTTTGAATGTTGTAAAAAAATTAACATTTATAAAAATGTAGTCCAAATACATTACAGTTGCAAACTTATTTTTTCGTTTTTCAAAATTTATTTAAAGAAAATATGGGATATTACATTGGTCTATGCCTATCTATTTGTACTATGTATTTGATTTCACAGCGCAAATCTTTTTATGTGCGTTCATGTTTGGGTGGAGGAGGAGGAGATAAGAGTCTTGGGTGGGTAAACGCTAAGAGTTAATCAACGAGATGCACCTGATAATTTTCCACCTCAATTCGACGTCTTAAAGATTAACTCTCTAGTTCAAACTTCTGGAAAAAAAAATGAAAGAGTAAAGAAAATAGATAAAAGAAAAATTCGGGAACAATAAAATGGAAAAAAATTAATGCGCTCATTATTCATTTTCTCTGTTTTTGTATCTCAAACTGAAACAATATAATGGAAAATTTTCTAACTTTATCTTAGTATTTTCGGTCTGTTTGGTTTGGGTCTCAAGATTCAAATTTAAATTTTTTATCCCCATTTTCCTCAAATCATTATTCCTATTTCAATCATTATCCCATTTTTCTCATCACTTCTCTCTCTTTCTCTTTCCAATCATTACGTGCTATTTTCAATCATTATCCATATTTTTCTCTTCACTCAAAACCCAAAACCAAAATGAACAAGATGTTTTTTTTTCTCTTGTTTCCCGATGTTCCAAATAAAGCAAAATGTAAAGTTAAGGTGGAAGTGTTGCAATTGATATTACATGGGCGAAATTGACACTCTGGTAAGACTAGAGGGACAATTACTACAATTTTACTCCCACTTTTTTCTTGAATCTCGCGTGCAGTGCTCCCCAAGTTTGTTGGTTTAGGCGGGCTTTTCACCTTTTCGATGGGCGCGCAAATCGCCCCCCAAATAAAATGCCATTATTTGGCCCTAATTCCTACATCTCTCTCTCGCCCTCTCTCTCTACAAGCTACAGTAAAGAGAAGTGTCGGTTCCAGTAGAAAGATGGGGAAAGAGGAGGAGCGAGTGCAGTCAGGTGTACCGCCGGACCACCTGCGTTGCGATAGGAGTTACTTTAAGGAGCGGCGGTGTACCGGTTGGAAGATGAAGGAAGAGAGTGTGTGCGAGAAGCATTACCTTCAAATGCGCAGTAAACATGATAAGAAGGAGAATAGTAACTCTTCTTCATCTGCTATTTCTAGGGTTTTGGAGACAGTTTCTGACGTCGTGAAGAAGAGAAAGAGGAAACAGAAAGGAGACGAGGAGGAGGAGAGAGATGACGAAGATGGTGCTGAGTTGACACAAGGAAGTAAAAAATCAGTTGGACGGAAGAAGAAGGTTCAGATCCCCAGAGCCGTGACCGGAGTGAAAAATCCAGAGGATGGACCAAGTAATGGTGATAGAGGTAGTAATCATTTAGAGATGAAAATCCGGGCTAGAAACGAAAATGAAACGAAAGAACGAATAAGAACTAGATAGATACCTTTGGATAGACAGTGAATTACTTTCTCACGCTTGCTGAAGGGAAGAAAATAGTAATATGCGATGCGAGTAGTTAGAGGAAGGAAAAGTGACGGAAATTGGTGACTTTTCAAAAAATTTCTCTTGGATTTCTTTGCTTTTCCTTTTCGCCCAAGAACCAACCAAAGGAGAGGGGGAAAATAATCCTTTTAGCCTTCCTTTCTCTTCTTTTGGTGAGAAATAGTGAGAAATGTACAAAAATGATATTTTTTTTATTGGTTCCTTGACGGAACTTCCTTAAGCAAGTTTCTATCTAAGCGACAGTGTAGACTGTTTGGGTCATTAATAATATTGTTTCTGTCTAAGAAGTAAAGTAATGGCTTGTCGCATCACGGGACCTTAGTAAGGATAGTTTCTCTCTCTGAAGTCGAGCAAAAGTAAGCGCTTTTGGTGCTTTTTCTTATTGTGAGTGCCATTTTCTGAATCAGGATTCAGGGCTCATGGTATTGACATCACTTATGCGATCGAAAGACAAACATCTTTTTGGTTGGTTTGAGCAAAATGTCACTCCTAAAATTATTTAACATTCTACTGTACAGCTAGTTCTTTTTGAGTTTTGTCACATGAAAGCACTTTTTGTATCTGTAGTCAAGACTGCTGTGGTATGCAGGTAAGAGGAAGGCTCATTTGAAGCAGGATATCTTGCGTGTCGATGCTAGAAGGAAGCATTTCAGTACAGATGTAAGCCTATTTGTATTCATTCTCTATCCCTCCGCAGGTGTTTTCCCTCTCAAACTATGCTTATAATGAAAACCTTTATCTAAATTTTCGAACAGGGGGGTGACGATGATTGCCAAATGTGCCATCAATGCCAGTATAGTAATAAGAGGGTGGTGCGATGTCGCCATACCTTTCTCTATCCCAAGAAATTGGATCCAAACAATGTTGAACGTTGTCATAGACGTTATTGTGGCCCTTGCATTCAGAGATGGTAACCCTTTTGAAATTTCAGTTGGCATCTAAGAAAAGTATCTAATAACTGTTTTTCTAATATGAAATCTATTGCTTTAATGTATCAAAATTTGGCTGGAATGATTTTTCATTGAAATAATTTTGATCTCCACTTTTTCACCGGCTTTTTGCATGTGTGCACATCTGTTTTTGCACTCTGGATATATGCGAAATTTTTGGATGACATGTTTTTAATTGAAGTGTTACAATGTATAATCGTCGAGAGCAGCGATTGAGATCATCGGGAAGAAGAGTGCGTGTGTGTGTTTAATTAATACGCAGTGTTTCCTAGTGGGAGTAATACTGTAATTTTTTCGTTTTGATACATTACCAGAAATGTGAAGTTTTATCAGCGATTCAGCTGTAAATACAACTAATTTGAGGCTTTGTTTAGTTCATTTGCCCAAATTGCTGCAACAAATGTATTTTGATGTTTCTAGTATGTATTGTTGCTTATCTTCTCATATGGTATGCATTTTATCAAATGACTAAGTTTGTTTTCCAAAAGAGTACTTTGTATTAGAATTATATAATACTTTGCTATCTGTTTTGTTGATTTTCCAATTTTTCCTTGGCAGAGTTATGCTGTAGGTCAGCTGGTCCTTGATCTTTTGAGTGCTGACATCCATATATCGCTACTTAGTACTTACCGATGCGATGATAAAGACATATCCTCTATCCCTCATGTGTGTGTTCTTCACACTTTCTTTTAACTCTCATTTGCTTTATGTTGTCTAGGTACCCTCGCCTATCAGAGGAAGCTATAGCAGAGATATGCCCATATTGTCGGGGCAACTGCAATTGCAAAGCTTGTTTGCGTCGAACAGATCTTCTCACGGTTGGTATTTTCAGTTCATGCCTTTGGTCTTCTTCAATTGTACTAACAGATTTGTCTTATTGTGAGTGACCTTTTATGTCTTTCTTTATCTTGCTGCAGAGTACTCAATATGCTGGAGTGCCTGACAGCAACGATGAAAGGATTCATCACGTGAAATATCTGGTACACCTACTCTATCCCTTCTTGAAACAATTTGATCATGAACAAGAACTGGAAAAGGATATGGAAGCTAAGATTCAAGGTATGGATTATTTAATTATGCATATAGACATAGAATAAAGCCCAGAAGTTGGACCAGAGCTTGGGCAGTTAGCGTAGGCATATTGAATCTCTTTTCTCATTATTATTTACTTTCAGGAAATGAGATAGGTAAGCTGCTACCTATTAGGCTACGGCATTTAATTCTTGGCCATTGGGCACATTTGTGATGGTCACCCACACAAAAGTCTTTATTCAGTAATGTTTTTGTCAACGTGATGGCCTTTTGTACAGGATTGTCGCCATCAGATGTGGAGATACAGCAGGCTGTTTGTGATGTAGATGAACGTGTTTATTGGTATGATCCTTCTCTTGAACAGTCGTATAAATTTGGAAACCTTATGTGTATTTAATATGCTGGTGTCACACTTTTTATTGCAGCAACAACTGCAGAACCTCTATAGCTGATTTTCATAGAAGCTGCCCAAATTGTTCATATGATCTCTGCTTGACTTGTTGTCGAGAAATTCGGGAGGGTTGCCTCCAAAGAGATGGGAAGTGGAAGGCAACAGAAATTGGTTATATACCTTGCCCACCAGAGGAAATGGGTGGTTGTGGCCATGACCACTTGGTCTTGAAGACTCTTTTTCCAAAAAATTGGGTTTTGGAATTAAGAAAATCAGCTGATAAATTAGTGGGAACTGACAGATTTGACGAAGTGCCTGGAATTTCTAAAGAGTTCTGCTCTTGTTTGAAATTCGAAGGTGAGGTTGATGTTTGTAATGGAAAACTTCGTAAAGCTGCTTCTAGAAAAGATGCCAATGACAACTATTTGTTCTGCCCGTCCAAGAGTGATATTCAACAAGGGGATGTAGAGCACTTCCATAGACATTGGGTCATGGGAGAGCCAGTTATTGTTAGGAACGTCCATGATTTTACAAATGGATTGAGCTGGGAGCCGATGGTAATGTGGCGTGCATTCCGTGAATTAACACGTACCAAAGGTTCCTCAGATTTGATTGTGACCGCAGTTGATTGTCTTGATTGGTGTGAGGTAAGCCCTTTAAAGATACTACTTTTGTGGAATTCCTATTGATGGTGTATTGTTGTCATTATGTCAAAGCACTGCTCTGTCCATTTATTATTTTGTAAATGTAGCAGAAATTGGACAAATGAGCATATCTTTCAGTCTTTTTATGGTGCAAAACTGTCAATGTCACTGTAGTTTAGTTCCGTGAAAGAACTCTCTTTTTTCTGCCTCTTGCTGCTTCTTTTAGCCATGGTCATTACATACTACATGAGTGTGCAAGAAAATATTCGAAAACCTTAATTTGTGCAGGTCATGCTACACGTGTCGCTCGTTGCTGTGGAATATCTGTTTTTCGGGTCAAGTTTGTCTAATAAAGGTGTTGCTTACTTCAAATTAACAAAACTTAGTTGTTTTCTTTTTTATTCTTTTAAACTTGCGGAATTAGCGGGATTCTTTACGTTTCATTTTGATGGTTCAATGAGGATATCCCTGTCACAAGAAGTGGATGATGGCATATTGAATATATATGCATAAATGGTATTTTGTCTACTGACACTTGGATGCACACTGTTATATAAATTTGGACTGTACTTACCAACTGGTTAAATATCTCTCTAATTGAACTTGTTGGCAAGAAATTTGCATTGAAAAGTGGAATGCGAGGGAGACCTGAACTTCATTTTGCCAAATTCAAAGGAATCTTGCACTGATACTTATGGGTGACCCCTATTAACATATGCGTGGGCTGTGGGTTTTATGTGATACGTATGGTAGAACTAAGCTCCACGCAAATGTAAGCAACTTTTCTGTCTGTCTGTCTGTCTGTCTCTCTCTCTCCCCCTCTCTATCCATTGCGAGTAAGTAACAGGACCTCATATATGGTTGTCTCAGCGGTTCAATTGGGTAAAGGTGGATTAACTCTTGTATAAATCTAAATTAGGTCCTTGCTTTAACTAACCTTTGGCTGTTCTGGTCTCATTCTTTTAAGTAAAAATTTGTTCGGCTTAATTCTTGAGAGGGTAATAGTAAGGTTTGTTGAAAGGAGGTAAAGGGAACAATCTAACCTTGTTCAAAGCGTTGTAACATGTTAACATTGAAGGGTGTTCAAGTATGTGGCTTGAGGCAATTGGGACCTTAGTTGCACGCAGTGGGGGGGAGGGGGCAAGGGAGGGGAGCTTATAGAAACCCCTCAGAAGTGCCCAGAAGATTAGTTATAAATTTATTTTAAATTATAAACTAATTTATTTATTTTTACAATGGCCCAAGCTCGAAACATCCCACCCAATAAAGCAATTACAAATCGTAGAAGATCCTCATTTAGGCGATCCCTGCACCTACGAATTGGAATCAATTGCAAATGCTTTTTATCCCCAATATAAGTGATTCTAATGTTTATGCCAAGTACTTGAGTAAATTTGAGTAATTGTCTTCCTAGTATCTTATTATTGCTTCATATTTTCTCTTGCTTGGCTGCTCTTTTCTTGTTTCTTTTGAATTTCATGTGCTTGAGAGGTTCTATCCTAGTTGGGAATATGCTCCTTTGTCAATGGGTGCTAGGTTCCTAGGAGGTTTTGACTTGGGGATTGCAGTTATAGGGTGGATCCATCTGCTCGACCAAAGGATCCTGTAACTAAGATTGGAAACAGAATAATGGACTGCGGTTTGTTTGAGATTTAGTTTTGCTTCCAATCTTTTACTCCCTTAGCCCAAACAAGATGTAACTCATTATGGTTTTGCGAAAAAAGAGGAATTATGGTAGGTTGAGGTTTGTATCTCTCTCTCTCTCTCTCTCTCTCTCTCTCTCTCTCTCTCCGTTCTATAGAATGATACCATGTATCATTGTATTCGTTTTCGTTTCTATTTATCAACTGGTTCTTATATGTGGATAGCAGGAATGGACTTTTTAATGGAAATTGTTTTTATAAATATGCAGGTTGACATAAATATTCACCAATTCTTTCAAGGGTATTCAGAAGGTCGATCATACAAAAACTTTTGGCCTGAGATGCTAAAACTGAAAGATTGGCCCCCATCTAACATGCTGGAGGAACGCTTACCTCGCCATGCTGCAGAGTTCATCCTTGCCTTGCCATATTTAGAGTACACACATCCCCGTTCCGGTATTCTTAATGTGGCTGCAAACTTGCCTAATGACGTAATGAAGCCAGATCTAGGTCCAAAAACCTATATAGCGTATGGATTCCCTGAAGAGCTTGGATGTGGAGATTCTGTGACCAAGCTTCATTGTGACATGTCAGACGCTGTATGCATTGTTGAGTTTACTTTTGATAGGCTACTCAGTTTGTTTTTTGTTTTTTGATGAGTGCTGGCTTAATACTCCTGAGGATGGGATTGGATTGGGAATCCTGTGGGACCTCTAATACTTTGTTTGGTGTTGCAAAAAATGGGAGGATTGCTAATACCATGGGATTGTGAATCCCACAAAAGCATGGGATTACCCATCCCAAGGGGGGTTGGGTATTGGCAATCCTATCCGCTGGGATTGCAAGGGTTCCTCTCTTGTGCAAATCCCTCCCAGCTGTGCAAACCACCAAACCCATGATCTAATCCTATCCTAGACAAAACAAACATGTTATTAACAATCCCATGATCTAGTCCTGTGTAAAAACAAACATGGGAAAGGATTTGTCTCCTCATTAATAATCCCACCTTATAATCAATCCCAATTCTAATCCCATCTCATTACTAATCCCATCTCATTACCAATCCCCCCAAAATGAATCCTCGTATCAAACGGGGCCTTTAGTCTTGGAAAATGATTCCCCAATTTTTTGTCCACAATTCATTTCGACTGCTGCCTTTCTTTATGTTTGCGAATCTATCACTAGCTTCTAGGGAAAGATTCCTGAGGTAACTGTTGCATTTTCAACCTAATGGTCAGATATCCTTGTTTAGTTCTATTCTTCTTGAAAAAGTAGATTCACTCTAGCTGTCCATGATGCAGTTATCATACTTGCTGTACGTCAGTGCCCTTAAGACAAAATAGTCCTGGGTAGTCCACGCATTTATTTGGCGATCTCGATTTCAATGTTTAGTGTGTATTTTTCTCCAATAAATTGTCTTTATTATGAAATGTTATTACACTATGTTAGGTGAATGTGCTGACACATACATCAGAAGTGAAGCCTACTTCTTATCAGCTTTCTAAGATAAAAGGGCTCAGAATGGAGTATGCTTCCAAAGACCAAAAAGAAATCATGGGTAGTGGCCATGCAGATAATGAAGTTGCTGAGAACCATTTGCCGAAACCCAATGGCAAGTCAAAGTCAGAACCAGCCAATAGTAAGTCGAGTGATGAAGATCATGTGGTGGTTGTAAAAGCTGAACAAGTGAGAAGGAAGGGGAGACAGGTGACAGGAGGTGGTTGTGGGAAAAAGAGGGAGGGGAGGAAATTGCAAAATGGATTTTGTATTAGGCCAGAAAACTTTCCAAATGAGGATGCTGATGCTGCGAATTCTCCGGAAGGGGGAGCAAGAAATAGAACAGAGGAATGGAGTCCAGGGAAGAATAATACTGTTCAATCTAGTGTGCATTCTACAAGAATTGATGGAAATTTGCAAGTTGATTCTGTTTCTGAGAAGAATTGGAATGAATTGGAGACAGCAGAAGGAGGTGCTGTTTGGGATATTTTCCGGAGACAAGACGTTCCTAAGCTGCAGGAATATCTTAGAAAGCACCATAAGGAGTTCAGGCATATCCATGGCAAGCCAGTTGAGCAGGTAATGAAAATTCTTCCTTGAAGAGTGTGATAACTTACTTTTGGGTAAGTGCACTTGAAGAGTGTGATAACTTCCTTGAAGAGTGTGTGATAACTTACTCTTGCATTATAATCAAATATACTTTTGGGTAAGTGCACTGCGAACAAGTAGTTGACAATTTAAGTTTATTTGTTCCGTGATTCTCCACGTGGAGGAATGATTATTCCATCTATTAATCCATAGTTCAGCATATCCATTACTTTTGTTTTCTTTAGTTGTCTTAGTATTTGTCTGATGCATGAGGACAGACATGAGGACTCCACATTTTAGATCCCATGTTTTGGCCCCTCAATATGGCCATCAACATGCCCGTAAAATAACCTCAAATAGAACCCTTTTAGGTGAGAAAACTAAAACTTCATCTGTGGTAGTCTTTGTTAGATTGCTTATGGGTTAACAATCTACTTGCCCCTTAAACTATTCAATTTTTAGTTAATTCCCCCTCCAACTACGAATTGAATTTACTTCCCCCTCTAACTACTCAAAAGTTAGCCATCTCATCCAATCCCTCCCTTTCCATCCAATTCATGGATGGAAAACTTAACAAAAACCCCAACTAATGCTTTTGAAGGGCATTTACGTCTCTCACCTAACAATGTGTATATGTATGTAGTCCCATCTTCTTTCCCAAAAATTAGTCCCCATTCTCTCACTCTTCTCTCTCTCTCTCTCTCTCTCGCGCGCGCCCGTCAATTTCCTCTATTTCTTCACATTCCGGCCTACCACTTTCCCAATACACAGTAGCAGCAAAAGCAGGAAAAGAACGCAACATCAGCAATAATGACGACATAACTATCAAAAGAAACTGATAACCTACTGAAACAAGTTAGAATTGGGTTTGCAATCCTATTCTAAAGAAAAATCATGGCTTGAAATTCAAAATGTGAAAGTGAAGCAGAAAATTTCATTAATGCTAAGAGAGGGTTTAAGTTTTGGACATCAATTCCCAAAATTTCTTAATCGTAATAAAAATTTTATAAGGTGTGCCCCTACATATATTATCCTAATGTCTAATGACTGCCAATCAAAGAAAAAATTGTTGAGCTTTAAGAAAAACTTCCAACACAAAGTTCCCACAATCACCCATTGCTAGGTGGCACTCTGCCCCTTTTCTCTCACACACATTGCACAAGAACTCTCCCTTTTTTTAACTGCTACTTCCTCCGTTTTTATCACCCACATTGCAATACCGATAACAACATTCGATCAAAAAAGAAAGACAACAGTAGCAGCAACCCATAGGAAAAGTAGCAGTAAACAAAGCATGAAAAGCCATAAAAGTAGCAACAGTATAGATCAATTCCTTTGGAGCTCTTAAGATCGATTCCTTTGTTCTCTTTGTCTCTCTTTGATTGACTAGTTTGAGGAGTTGAAATTAGGGCTGCTGATTTACTCCCAAATACAGAATTGAGTGTGTTTGGGTAAAAAAGTCTATTTTACCCTTCAATTGGCAACAAATTAAGATGGTTACGGTTTTTTCCTACTTTTTCCGTTAATTTGGACGGATTCAACCAATTGACTAACATTTACATAGTTGAAGGGGCAAGTAAATGAAATTGACAGTTGAAGGGGAAATTAACTAAAAATTGAATAGTTTAAGGGGCAAGTAGATTATTAACCCATTGCTTAATATATATTGTTGGGCCCCTTTCCTAATAGCTTGAGCTTTTGGGGGAGTACGTAACTTAACATCATATGAGAGCTCTGGTTTGCAAGAGGTCTTGGGTTCAAGTTTCTCTATTTGCATTTGTTCTCCGTTTGGATCTGTTTCTCCCATTTGTATTCTCCTATGCACTATTTCTGAAAATTTGCATGTCCACGTGCATGACAGAGTTGCACGGGAGGGAGGGTGTTAGATTGCTTGATATACATCGTTTGACCCATTTCCTAAAAGCTTAAGCTTTTGGGAGAGTTGGTAACTTAACAGTCTCAGCTGACTAATCCTTCCTACTCATGTGGGTTGAAATTGAGCCTATAGGATTATGAGTTTTTGGCAGAAGGGCTAAAGTTCTAGTAATCTATCATTTAAGTGCGCTGGTTCAAAACATTCCTGTTTTGACGACTCCCAGTCGATAGAGCCTAAAATTTTCTGATGTAGATTGAAAAGCTCAGAATGATTGGAACGAACAAATTGAGGGCTTCCTTTGTTAACCATAAGACTGAGCTTGGTGGTTGGTTTGTGTTGGGTCAGGTTGGATTAACCTGCTAAAGGTGTGTGGTTAGGCAGCGACTGGGGAAGGGGCAGCTGGGGAAGGAGGATTGGGGGTCATGGTTTTAGTAAGAGAACTATTGCATTTCATCTTGTATAAAAGTTTTCTCCTAGGCTACCATATTCCAAACAATTCTGCCATGATAACCCAACCAATTAAGGATTTAATATTTAGTCAAATATATCTACAAAACAGTATATGTGTATATGCTGTCCAATTTAAGCACCCCATCTCTGACATATTAGCTACTTTTTTGTTTGGAGCCAAGCCTACTCCGATCTTGATTTGCAAAACCTACTACTTTTAAAGTTATTCAGCACACTGGTTTCTTTTGCCATGAGTCATGAGTGACTCCAGTGTTTATACATTAAAAAGTCCTCGGCTCCCAGTTAACATTATGACAAACCAGCAAACATTTCAATGACGCTTTCTAGATGTTCTTGAAATAGCCATAGGGTTAATTCAATGACATGTGCCTTTAGGCCAAAAGGCTTGTAAGGGTAGCCAGAAAAAATGCCCCTTCAAACATGCTACAAAGACCAAGCAACCTGGAATGTAGAGCAAATTTGGTATACTGTTAACCAAATGACCTTCGGTTTCTAGACATTCCTTCAGACAAGCTGTCTAGGTGAGCAATAGAGTTGATTGGGAAATTACGTTAATGCCCCTTGAAGTTTCATAAAATTGTGGAAACAAGTTCAAGTTTCTGGAATGACACTGTGTGACAGGCATTAATAGAACACGTGCTTTTACTTTTTTCCCTCGTATTTGGATATATGTATTTTGGCTGAATACTGAATTGTGCATAAGGGAATTCCAAAATTGACCTTACGCATAGTTGTCAAATTCTGACTCAGAATGGTAAAAAAAGTTCTCTCTCTTAATCTCGATGTGCAAAGATTCGGCAAGATATATTAGACATGCGGAAAATTATAAGTTATTATAAAGAGGGAGAAGTTTAATATGTAGGCTGACCAGCAAAATGTTTGTATGGCAAGCGATGTGGGTCCAATGCTTTGTGACCTGCTTTAATATATAATCATAGATAGATTATGGTTAAGCTCTAATATGTGGAAAATTGGCTTTGCTGCAAATTGGGAATCATAGGAAGCGAGGATTAAAAAGTTATATTGAAAAATATCAATTGATTATTAGGCTCAACAAGATTCTCACAACTTCTTTTATATTAATTGCTCACTTAGGATATCACGCTATAGCGTGGTAGAACATGATTTGACTAATCTCATCTCACCTGACCCGCTTTCATAGATGATCATATTATAGGTCACTGGTTAAGCTTTAATATATGGCATATTGGCTTTGCCATAAATTGGGAATCATAGAAAACAAGGATTAGAAAGTTAAATTGAGGAATATGCATTGACTATTAGGCTCAACAAGATTCTCACTACATCTTGGATAGTAATTGCTCACTTGGGATATAACGCTATTATTTGGTAGGAGATGATTTGATGAATCTCATCTCACATGGCGTTCATTAACCAAAATGGCAATAAAAATTCATCGGTGTTAGTATTGTAGGCCTAAATATCTTCAGAAGGTCTGAGGTTTTTGAAAAACTTACATTACAAAAGGATTAAGAACCAGTAGTAATGCTATTAAATACTCCAATTTCCGGGTCATCAACAAATAAGGTATGTGTGGGATTTATTCATACTTAAGACCCTATGAAGTAATGTTCTTGTTTTTTCTTCAAAAGAAGGGGGTAAAAAGCCTTGTGAGTTTGTTGGATATAACAGTTTCTGGAATTGCTTGAATCATAACCTGCTTGGTCAATTGTAATTTCGTTCTCTGCCGTCAGAACCTCCAGCTGAAACCTGCATGGTCATGGCTATTGAGGATGCCTTTTGCCCAGCCTTTGTTCTTCAGCAAAGTGATTTTTACTCTGATATTCCACACACTTGGTTTCATCTATATTTTGTCATCTATGTTATTCAAGCTGGGTAACTTTAAAGTACGAGCTTCCCTCTATGTGCATGAGAGTGTCAAGAAGTAACCACTATGGGATTTATTTTGAGTGGTACTCTGAAACATTACTTTGGGTTGACCTTGAAGTTACAAAGAAGGTCGTTACAAGTATATATTGTTTATCGTGATCAAAATAGAATCATTTGCAGGTTATTCACCCTATTCACGATCAGACATTCTACTTGACTTCTCATCACAAAAGGAAGCTCAAAGAGGAGTTCGGTTAGTTAGATATTTATTGATTTTTATAGACTTATTTTCTTTTTATATATTTCTTACTTTTGCCTAGTAACATATTTTGGTGCTTAATTAAGGAGTTGAAGCATGGACATTTGTGCAAGAACTTGGAGAAGCGGTCTTTGTACCTGCTGGATGTCCCCATCAAGTCAGAAACTTTAAGGTATGCAGGCGCTCACAAATGGTGCTTCAAGAAACAAGAATAGTTTCTTTTCGAAGCAGAAATTTTAGTTCTATATGCTGGAATACTAACTCATGCAAGTGTTGTTAACTCACTAGCATTAGTTATTGGGCATCCATTGTTCCTCACAAGCATTAATTGTTGTTACCTCACAAGCATGCGTTGTTACCTCTCAAGTTTTAGTTTTATATGCTGGCAATAAACATTGTTCCTCTTGACGGTTCACTAAAAAGTTGATTAAGAACCTCCCATTCCTATTACTCCACCCATCTGCCATTATTGGGCATCCATATATTCATCCAATCATCTCTATGACCCTTCATCAAATCTTTAGTATGAATCCTTGCCATGTTCAAATAAGTGACGCTTGTCTCATGATAACTTGGAGGTTTCATGCCCGGACCACATTGCCCAATATGTTCAACTGCGGGCCCAAAGATTGATAACTTGGAGGTTTCATGCCCGGACCACATTGCCCAATACATTCAACTGCGGGCCCAAAGATTGTATATGTCACCGCATTGAAAGCAATGTCGTACTCACACATGCACCTTCTGAATCTCATAACTGCATGATCTCTTAGTTCATTTTTGTTGGGTTTGTTACCAATTTTGCACTGCAACATTAGGGATTGAAAGTTCGTTTTTGTTGGGTTCGTTACTGATTTTGCACAACATTAGGATTGAGTGCGTAGAAGACATCCGTAGGCCCTTTTAGTCTTTGACTTTTGTGGCTAATTTGAGAAATGGGGCTTTGATTGCTCTCAACATATTTAGCTTCGCTTCAATCTCAACAACATAATCTTCCAAATGAAAGTCATCAATACTCGGTGACATTTGCATTTGCTCTTTCTTTTTTTTTTTTTTTTTCCATTAACTCTTGAATCCCTTGTATTATTTCTGGAGGACATCTTGGACAAGGTTTTAAAGCCCTGTAAGCTCCCACAAGGTGATGCTTTATGCAATAAACTCCGGCATTGGTTATCTTGCCACAAAAAAGCACTCATACAGATTAGTATTTTCCAGAATTCGGAATTACTCAAATGTGCATACTTCTTTGCAGGATCCGTTCTGTTACTTTTGCTTTGACATCTAATTAAGACATTCACAAGTACTCATTATTCATCAAGCAAAAAGTTTAAAAATAAGAAATTATGGACAAGTTATAAAACATGTAAAAACTGTTTCCGAAAAGCAAATTGTTTCCCCAAAAAATGTGACAGTTTTATTCAGAAAAACATGACTATTTCCAAGCGACATGAGGAATCCATTAAGAAATTGAAACAATTCAAGGAAGAAAAGAAAAAGAACTAAATTGAAGAACTGAGTAAACTGGGAAAATTGTGAGGCAAAAAATCAAAAGAAATCATTGTGTGAAGGAGGAGAGGAAGAAAATATGAAGAAATAGATTTTCCTTGGAAGTTCAAAGAGATTGATTTGCTAGTTGAAAGAGATCATCTGGTTCAAGTTCCTCTTCATCTGGTTCCAGTCATCTGATTGAGAGATGAGAGACTGACTTGTACTTGTGTGTGATGATGTTAGCCTTTAGGTAAGACCTCAGTTACAAATTTTCTCTTCACACTTAAATATGGTGCGAATTGAAAGATGGTCACGAAGTGCACGCTTTACGCCTATTTTAAAGTCCCGCGCTTTGGTTGCCTAGGCCTCGCCTGGACCCAATCCAGGTGCCATGAGTGAGACTTGATGCTCCCTGCGCCTAGGCGCACCTTTTACAACAATGCACAGAATGTCATAATCCAGGTTTGTCATAGATAAATTGAAATCTGATATTGTTCAGAAAATGATCCATCTCATCTTGTGAACACCATTTTACTGTCCAAATAAACATGTTAGATCGATAGATATTTACTCTTCTGCAGTGTGCTATTACATTGAACGTGAGATTTGGATGAATGAAACAAGAAATGTATGTCCTCATCTGACAGTCCCGTGTCCATGTAAGATAGCCTTTATGCTTATGCAATTTGAAGTAAGAGACACCTATATAGATGCTAACAAAGCTGGTCTAACCAGTCTTTTCAGGATGCAATATGTGCAATTTAAGGCCATTGTTTGCAGATTGATTGTTTTAGTTTAAGATATCAAGCATGGTGCTCAAATTTGTCAGTATGGCTTTATTTAAGTTCTGGCTTTCATCATTTCATGACCCTTTGTATATTCTTTATTTTTTGGGTGCTTATCTCATTTGCAGTCATGCATAAAAGTTGCTCTTGACTTCGTATCACCTGAAAACATCCAAGAGTGCATCCGTTTGACTAATGAATTTCGTCTTCTTCCCGAAAACCATAGGGCTAAAGAAGACAAACTGGAGGTATGATTCTAATTTCCTGCATTGTATTGAAGGATTATGCTTCTTTTTAGTTTTATTCTTCTCTTCATTGTTTATCAGTTGTATTTTTGCTTTCTTTGGCTGCTGGTAGGGGGTAGATAAATATAGAATTTGAACAGGAAGGTATGCTCACTCAGATGTATTTTTTTCTGGAAAATTTCTTAGATTCAATGCAAGTCCCCAAAACCATGAAACTATAAGGTTGGAGAAAAGAAACAGCGATTTGAAACTTATTACTGACTGGTGTTCTACAACTAATGGCTTTCTCCGTCCTTCAATTCATCAAGAGTTGCAGTCGCACTTTGGGATTGAATTTGAGTACCGTCTCCTCACTGAGTCCTGTCTGCGCTGTTCTAAGATTTCTGCCTTTGGCTTTCTTTTATTCCGGATACACGCTTTCCCTCAAGATGCTATCTTTTCGAGGGGTAATAGAAAGGACAATATGGCCAAAAGGGGGATTGTATAATTGAGTGTCACTCTCTAAATTCCCAAGCTAAGGCGAAGTAAGATAAAGTAGCTTTCTAGATGATTTGTTGAGAGTAAGCGAACCATCAAAACCTACTAGAAGTCTAGTAGATCTTGCATGTCACTATCCTCCTTTGTGTTCAACTTCTAGATGTCTTCTGTTTTGCTTTTCAAGTCCTCTTAGCTGTATGCGGTAATTTTTGTGCCTATTTCACTGTTGATGAAGCAGGTAAAGAAGATGTCTCTTCATGCTTTGAGCAAAGCCGTGGAAACTCTGGTGCAGCTCAAACGGTCTGTATAATGTACATGACTTATCATTACTTTTTCCATGTTTGTTGCACGCTCCTCTATTTGCTTGTTTCTGATGCTGCAAGATTCTTTGTTGAATCCCTTTATTGTTCTTGCTTCTCTATGTATGTGTTGGAGTTCGATTTGTTGTGGGCCCATTTGCCCGGGATTGGATGCTCTCAATGTACTTGTTTGTGTAGAAGATAAATATGAGGACAATGTTCTTTTAATGAAAAAATAATCGTTCCAACTTATTTAAATTGCATAGTACTGTTAAAACTTGTCTCATATTGGTTACAACCTCCAAAACTAGTATATGAGCTTGGGTGGCCTCTCCACTCATTGCCAATTGGTATTGAGTTCGATGCTTGAACTTGGTATCAGAGCTAGGCGTTTGAAGGCTTTTGGACAAGAATTTGGTAATTGGTTGCCCCGTTGTTTGAACTTGGTATTAGAGCTAGGCGTTTGAAGGCTTTTGGACAAGAATTTGTTAATTGGTTGCCCCGTTGTTTGTGCCTTAAGCACACCTTGTTTTGTTATTCATTGTGATCCCTATGTTACGGATCCGTTGTTTATCTCTCAGCGTGCGGGGAGTGATAGAGCTTTTCCCACATTGGTTAATTACGACCTTCAAAAGTAGTATATGAGTTTGGGCGGCCTCTCCTTCATTGCCAATTGGTTTTGAGTTGGATGCTTTACTATTGCCCTCTTTCAATTCCCTTTCTGGCTTATTACATGTGGTTCTCTGGATTTTCCTGAGACCTTTGTTTGACATTAAAAATCTGCTACCATTGGAACTTTGCAATATCTGATGTGGCAAGTGTGCTTTAGCTTCCTATGAAGTTTTCTGAGGAAAAAGAAACAAAAACGAAAGAAGGATCTTCATAAGTAGGCTTTCCTTACTTGGTTGTACGGGCTATGAATGTATGGTGCAAATAGTAATAGAGCTTCATATCTTCAGCCTTACATCTATCAACATGTTGCAACGGATTTCATGAATGGCTTGAAGGAAAGCTTACCTGTGTCCCTGGGTAAGTAATTTCTTTTGTTAATCTTTTATGTTTTCGCATCGAGAAGATAACAAGGGGATTTGACCCCCATTGAGAGATTAATGGGGTATAGGCCTTAAAGATTGGTGGTACCTAGTAATTTACATCTTTGCCTGTTGATTTTCTGCCATCTTTAAGGTTTGAGACAACAAAAGTTCAGGCATCATTACTGGTAGCTGCAGCGTCACTCCTGGACTCATCCAACTGTCACCCTTTTCCCCCACATCAACTCCATGGTCCACCTGATTGACTGGCATTCATTGACAGTCCTAAGTCAGTTGCATGGTTAGGATCCAGGAACAATCAAAAGTCTTTTCCGATTAAACTGAGAATTGTTTGTTGTTACTTGTTAATGCTTGAGTCTTTTGGTTCAGTATGCTCTGATTTTGTAATTCTGTTGAGGAAGATCCTCACATGAGTTGCACTGGGAAAAAGGGATAGAAGGTTAGAAATTACAAGTGTCGATGAATTTTGCCAAACTTCTTCTTTGGGAAGCTATATTCTCTCTCTCAGTCCCTCTACTTTTGTCCCCTCCTGAACCTCTTGTAGGCTATTTCCTGCTTGAATCACCTAACTCAAGAGACTATGGCCGTCAAAATACTTGGCTTGTGCCAGATAGTGGGCTGTTTTGTGGTCCATGTTGGATTGAACTGGTTGGATAAGATTTGGGCTGTTTGTAAACTGTTTTGGGGGTCTAAAAGGTATGTAATGGGGCGTTTCTTCTGCACTGTTTTGGATTGAAATTTGGAGCCAGTTGTACGCTTCTTTTTTTTACTGCAAAAGTGCAAATGGGCCCGGGTGTGGGACTGTTTAGGGTTCTGTGATGGCATATCTTGGGGCTGGTTAGAGCATCTACATTTGGGATGTTAAGGGCCGTAAGATGCTACATACTTAACAAGTGTGGCATCCACTTTTGATCTTTTGTATGCTACCATTCCTGTCATTCTTATCCATATATTTCTTTGCATTTTGGGATTTTGATCTAGTAAGTGCAATGTTCAACTGTAGCCATTGGCATATTAGAGCATTGGGAAAGCAAAAACGGGTGATTACAAAGGAAAGTGATCAGAAAACAGAGTTGTAAATGAAAGTAGGATGGGATTGTATCCAGTGGCGGAGCAAGGATTTCTATTCGGAAGACATCGTACTTGTGGCGCTGGAAATGAGGAAGATAGTAATGGACTATATATGCCTTGTCAAAATAGTAATGAACATAGCAAGTCCATAAACAATCATGGCACGACAAACATCTAGTACCACTAAACAAGATTCATATCTCCAAGTCCAAATAGAAATCCTTGGTGTATTGTGCAATGAAAACTGATTATTTTTATATTATGAAAGCCACATGACATGTGTCACTTATTGAATGTTGGTTCATTGGATTGCATGGGGTTTATGACTATCGCGCTTCAGCTCATGCATTACATACTTTGCAGGGGTGCATAGAAGCAAGACATCTACCGCTAGTGTTCTTGGATGCAGTGACCATGCCACTCTGGGGCCATGGTCAGGGCTGGTATCTTTTTGCTACTCTTTGCTCTTTTTGTGAGACTTGATCTCCTTGTGTATCATCTCTGGGGAGGATTATCGAGAACTTTGGCTAGTAGGACAGTTTGTTTGCTTTGTGTTTTTCAAGGAACTATTTACTTTATGTTTATTGGAGGATTTTACTTTATGTTTATGGGAGGTTGGTTGTTTAGTTTGACGTGTGATTTATAGTAAATTCTTGAACAGGGGTGTCGACTGGAGATAATCACCTGGTCCAACATTTCAAAATACCCAATTCTTGGTATGAACAAAAATAATACCCAAGACATGGTAACCATGCATGAATCTGAAAATTTTACAGTTTTACGCTTGAACAGCCAAAAACACAAATCACGATCAGAAAATCTGGCGTCAAAATCCTCTTCAATTGTTTGTTTGTGCTCTTTATTGCTCCATCTAGGGCTTCTCTTCTATAATTACTCATGAATAATATTGCCTGTTGCTCTTAATCATAAGTCTTCCCTGCGGCCTCCGTACTCCTCTTTACTGACTACTCTAGGTAAAATTTGTTAAATTGTTTATATTCTCTGATATGTTGGTTGGAGATGCATGTAGGTTATCCTCAACTGTAAATTCTCCTCTAATTATGCTTCTCTTTAATGGGTATGAACTATGAAGTTGGTGAGTTGGAAGTGTGGAAGAAAAGTAGAATATTATTACGTAGAGAGATTGGGGACTTTTTACATAATTTATAAATGCAAAAGACTTGTCTATTTATAGACAAGTTAGTCATAAAAGTCTAAACCTAACTTTACAGATGTTTCAAACATAAGAGGGGGGTCTTAGCTTTTCTCTTTACAAATGTACAAAGGTAGAAAGAGGTCCTATTTGAAGAAAACTTTTAAATGGAAGCCTTGGACAAAAAATATAAAAATTTCTAAAAAGAAAACGGATGTTCATAAAAAGAAAAATACTAAGGCAACTATTTAAAAAAAGAAGACTTGTTATATTTGTAATGAAGGTCATTAGGCACTTGAATGTCCAACAAGGGAAAAAGTGCAAAGAAAATGGTCAAGATTCTTGAAGAACAAGAGCTTGAAGTCTTATTTGGTGAAGAGTTTAGTGATATAGAAGAAATTCTATATGAGATAGTGAATATGAAAGTTCATCTAATGACGAAGAGTTAGTTTTCATGCTTACTACTAAGTCAAGTCAAACAGACAAAGACTCATCGTCTTATATTAACCCTAGTCCTGTAGAAGAATTAGGAACATTAAGGTTAGGAGATGCGATGGGTGAAGAAACACTCTTTACTGAACAAGACAGAGAATTTTGAAAAACTTCAAGAAGTAAAAAAAGATGAAATTTATAAAATTTCAAGATTTAATATGTTCTCAGCCTGAGTTTTTGAGAAATATAGTGGAAACACCACTTCTCAGTTATCTAGTAACGGACATGTAGATATAGCTCTTTTTGGCAATCAAAAAGTAGTAAGATGAAAAAAGAGATATCCAGAAGTCCGCTATATATATTGGATTAATCCAAGTTAGGATTAATGCTTTATTTAGATAAGGGATAGATAGTCCTATTTTTTTTGTTCTTTTTGATAAAAGATTTAGTGACCCCATGAAGGAAGTCATTGGAGGAATTCAATCCAATTAAGTAAATGGAGTTATTTGGTTTAACATAAAATCAAATTTCTTTATCTCTATTAATAACCTAAACTTAGAAGATGCTGTTCGAATGAGAATTAAGACCAAAGGAATTGATATGAAATCGAATTCCATCAATATGACAATTCAATGGAGAACAATCCATGAATTAACAAAATTTCTAGAGACCTCCATGAAACCCATAGATAAACATATGGTCAAAAATTTTGAGCCACGACCATTTGATTTTGTTATTCAACCTAGGTTAATGAATTGGACAGATCTAGAAATCTCTAGGAACTGGTTACTCACCGATTTGGTAGAACCTAGAACACAATCTTCTGCTAGTAATAGTGTTGAATTACAAGTTTGAGGAAAAAAAAATGGTATTTTCATAATAAATCAATACCTGTAATGTTTGGCAAAAAAGATTTTCCTAGTTCATTAAGAGGAGCTATTGCTACAAAAACTGTGCAAATTCCTATTATGCCTGTTATGTCTCATAGGAATAAGCAAAAGGAAGAAATTCAAATGCACAAATTTATCATTTTCAAACAAAAAATGAAGAAATTATTTTTTCTCCTAGTTAACAAAAGATATACCTATCTTATGGGTACTTTAATTTTCAGGATATAAACCATATACCCTAAATGTTTTAATAGATACATGAGCTACTATTTGTACCTGTAAGTGGAACGCAATTCCAACAGAAAAATGGGTATTAATGAAACAACCAATTTTAGTTACAGGAATTGGAGGTAATACTGAAATACAATTTAAGACAAAAAACATATCTATTTGGATGGAAGACACTAAATTTGTCATTCCAAAAATTATATTTTTTCCTCATACGAATAGTGATATTTTATTGGGCAATAATTTTATTTCTCAATATTTGCCTATGCATAATATCTATGAAAGAGAATTAGCATCAATTGTAAAGAATACATTAGTTCGTATTCCTTGGCTAGAACAACGTAGTATGTTTGTGACAGAGATTTTGCACCTGTTCCTAGAAGAGAGATGACTCCTATCATCAAAGCTATTGATGAAACACATTGGATATATAAAGTTTTAGAAGAAAACTTTAGTGAAGATCCTTTGAAGTTATGGTTACGAAGCCCTCGTTACTGTAGTTTAAAACTAAGAAACCCTAACGTAATAGTTAGAGTAAAACCTATGATATACCAGACAAGATATAGATAAGTTTGACATACAAATAAAAGAACTTTTAGATAAGAAGTTAATTGAGGAAACTACTAGTCCACACTCTAGTCCAACCTTTATAGTAAGAAATCATCCTGAGATTAATAGAGGAAAAGTTCGAATGGTAGTTAACTATAAAAAAAATTAAATGAGCAATTAGTCTTCAATGGTTATTTTATACCTCGTAAAGATATTTTGATTTCCCTAACTAAAGGATCAAAAGTTTTTAGTAAATTCGATTGTAAAAGTGGTTTTTAGCGAATTCAACTTACTGAAGATTCAAAACCATTAACAACTTTTAGTACAACTAGAGGACATTATAATTAGAATGTAATGCCTTTTGGATTAAAAATAGCACAAGTTTATGGATGAATAGTATTTTCAAAGCTCTTAAAGATTTTTTGTGGTCTATATTGATGATATATTGATTTTTTCCAAAACCCGGGAGGATCGTAAAAAGCATTTAAAAATGAAAAAAATAGTGAAAAATACTACAATTCCCCCCCTGTTTTTAAGCCAAGGACACGCACCATTTGCAACTAATTACAAGGATAGGGTCAACATTTAATGAAAACGAAGACCGCGATCGAAGCTTTACTCGCTTGCGAATGAAGAAGACTTTGAAGCGAGTGAGTTTTTGGTCTCTTTTCTGACGAAAACGAAGAGGGAGATTTGAGCCTCACCTACTACGAACGAAGATGATGACCGACTGACCCTATCTTAAATGAAGAAGATGAATAGGAAGACTCCATTTACCAACGAAAAATCTTTTCTTGCACTGAGAAAAGTTTTTACTTTACCAACGTAATGTTTTTACTTTATGACCCTAAAGTTTTTTTTGGGAAGGAGCCTAGGGTGAAAATTGGGAAGTCATTGTATCTACTTTTTCAAGGAGTAGATAGTGTACAACGTGCTACACATATTTTAATTCTCTATTCAATTTTACACACACACACACACACACACAAGTAGTACCGCTAAATCTAGAACGCCATTCGGTACAACACTCACCACACATATTTTAATATTAGTGAAGTTTCACTATTTTTTTGAATTTTTATGTTTAAAATTTGAATTTTTAAAAAATTAATGACATTTCACTAATTTTTTTGGTCGCCGGAAGTGATCGGCTAGAGGTGGGGTGGTCGGCGGGCCGGATGTGGGGTGGTATTTTTTTGAATTTTTATGCTCGAAATTTGAATTTCTAAAAATTAGTGACATTTTACTAATTTTTTTGGTCTCCAGAAGTGGTTGGCCAGAGATGGGGTGGTGATTTTGCCGGAAGTGGTCGTTGAAGGTGGGGTGGTGGTCAGCCAGGGAGGAGTTGATTTTTTTGAATTTTCTACATGAAATTAGAACTTTTAAAAATTAGTGACAATGTCACTAATTTTTTGGGTTGCCGGAGGTGGGGTGGTGGTCACTCGGAGGAAGGAGTTGATTTTTTTGAATAGAGATGCTGTTACAACACATATATAGAGTCTCACCTATCACATATACTCTCGCCTGTCAGATGATCAAAACTGGAGTTCGAAAAATTAAAAAGTACTAATAGAGTAATACTATGATTATTTATTTGATTAGTGATGCTTGTGGGAGAGTCAAAACGTGGGATTCTTTTTTTTTTTGGAGTGTGGTTAATAGTTTAATGTTAAAGTTAAACTAGAGAATAAATTCTTCTAAAACCTTAAATTTGAATATTTCTTACAAGAGGAGGAGGAGGGGGAAGGAGTAAATGTTTTGAGTTTTTTATAAAGTGACTTGATAAAGTTTAAATAGAGTGCTAAAAGAGGAGAAGGGGCGGAGCTATGCCACCAGCCCCTGCAATTTCTTATTTTTGAGTATATTTTCATATTTTTAATTGATATTTTAAAAAAATGGTAAAAAGTTTTAAAATAATTAACAAGTAAGAACAATTTTCATTTCGAAAAATTAAATTATAGTGAATGATACGGTGCGATAATATTATTGGGGTTGTCAAATGATATAATAAAAACAATAGCCCAAATTATTTTTTTAATTTACCAAAACTTACAAATAAACTCCAATCACTGGATTTAGTTTTGAAAAAAATTACAGAACCAAGATTTCTTTCATAATTAAGCCCTCTCTGATTTGTATTCCTGACTCTGCCACTGAAGACGAGGAAGAGGGGGATAGAATAAAAGTTTGAATATAGTTTTTTTATAAAGTGACTATAGAGAGTTTGATTTTCAAAATTTTTTGAAAAGTGACTTGCTAAATTATAAAAAAAAAATGTATTTGAGGTTAAATTTGATTTTTTATTTTTTGTTAGACAAAGGATGCCTATGTTGCCAAGGAGGCTGAACTTATAAATTTTTGAATAAAGCTACTCACCTCAAACTTAATCTTGTCCAACTTTAAGAAATAAAATGATATGGGTATACTATTTGTCCATCCAAATACACACACAAATGAAAAAGAGGCCTAAGTAGGGCACAACCCAAAAATATGTACCGGAAATCGACACTACCCTATGCTAATGTACTCCTAACAAATGAGGATAGACACCCTATGCTTTACTCCTAACAAAATGAGGACAGACCCAAGGTGGTTTGACCCAAAAAAATGGCCTCTCCTCTGGTTTGCCACCGGTACTGGTGCTGCATTTGGTGCAGGATGTACCAAGCATTGTTGCAAACTTTATGTCAGGTTAGGGTTATGGCTATAGGAACTTTATCTCAGGTTAGGGTTAGCTCCATACTCGGCACGGTTTCACTAACTCCATACTCGGCACGGTTCCACTAAATTATGAAGAATTTTTTTCAAAAGTGTTTATTTTTCATTCTCCATTTCTATATAACCAATTCTTTTTTTTTTTCTCCTCGAAATTTCTATATAACCAATTCTTTTCTTCTATAAACACTTTTGAAAAATTACAGACAGGGTAATGTATGGATACCCCCGCCCCGTTAGGTTAACCGTTAACGGATTTACCTGTTCGCCCCTATTTGTTTTTTACATTAACAAAATAGTTTTATAGTCCAAAATTAATGAGCAAAGTAAAAAATAACTATATAACAATTTAGCCAAAATCTACTATGTAGAAGGGAAATGAAAAATAATTCCAATTTAATATGATATGGCGTTTTAGTTTGAAGGATAAAAATAAAAGAATAAAAATAAATTTTTATCCGGCCAGTGACATCAACACCCGTCCCAACCCCGCTGTTGCTATCGAGAACTGTGTGAAAAAAAATGTAGAATGAAGTGAAGGGGTTTAACTTTGAACTTTCTAAAATCAAACTGTGTATTTGATTGACCCAACTACCTGTACAAATGTATCAAATGGATTTGAGTTCATTTGATGACATGGATACCAACATGACGTTCATTTCACGTCAACAACTTCGTTTGTCTAGAATCCTTTTCTTGCCTAAGGGATGGTTTGGGTGAATTGAAAAAATTATTTTTTTGGTTTTTTGATTTTGTCCTTATTCAATTTTTTTTTGGCATTTGTTGGTTTTTAGATTCCTCTCGTCGAGACAAGCCAAGAAACCACAAGAAATCGACCGAAAACTAACAAATGCAATTTTTTTTTGAATAAGGACAAAACTAAAAAAAACCAAAAAACCAATTTTCTCAATTCACCCAAACCAGCCCTAAATCTTGTTCTTTCAAAAGCAGATCTTCTTGGAAAACCAACAGATGCAAGATTTGATCTTTTTCAAAAAGTAAGATTTAAGGTTGATGTGACTTCTTTGAAAGGCAAGATTTAAGGTTGATGTAACTTCTTTGAAAAGTAAGATTTAAGCTTGGTGACTTCTTTGAAAAAGGTGACTTCTTTGAAAAGCAAGATTTAAGATGGAAGTGAAGTACATTGACTATAAACTCTGAGAATCAGAGGGTTCGACTCTAAGATTAGGACATACTGGAGGAAAGCTTCGGGCTCCCCTTTCCAACTGGCCATGCAGGAACAAGTACTTTCGTCGAAGAAGGTGCTTCCACACCACTCACCAAATACATATCTCTACTATGTACGTTTTAAGGTATATATCCTAGCAATCCTCGAAAAATTGCACTTTCATGTGAATGTGAATCATGTTGTGCTCTCCTCGGCTATTTGATCATGGATGGTCCGGATGTGTTTTAATTTTTACTGAAAAAAATAAATATAAATTAAATTAAAATTGTCAAACGCATTCAAGCCCTCCAAAATATGATCGAATGGTCGAGGGATGCAAAACACCAGGGCCCACAGCAATAATGTAAATACATTGAGAGATTACACCTCTATCCCCATCACCTCCCACTATCAAATCACAAATAAAACCCTCTTTACTACCCAGTAACTGCTAACTCTTTGTTTCATCAATGCAACACCACCAACCAACATTAATGCCAAATTGTCCCATTGTCCTTTCCCACTTCAACAACCGATCATCCATTTCTCCGGCGACCGGAACCATCGTCTCTAGCACCCACGGCAATTGATTCACGGCCCTTTGGATCATGACGATTCTCATCCACTGCATCCTCCTCCTCAGCATATAACAAATTATCCTCACCTTGCATGGAAAAATTACCATCTGGCGAAGTTGGAAAGACAACCAGATCAACCTCATAATTTTCCAAAAACCGATCAAATCTGTATCAACATCTTTTTTTCCTCATAACTAAAAAAAAAACCCACATTGTTTTAGCTTACATTTTTTTTTTCTGAACTAAAATTGAACTTTGTAAATTTTCCACTGACCAATCATTTTTAGCGATAGGTTGGTCCATGGAATCTATATAGAATATAAGTTGAAATTTTCAATAAAAGAATATTTGGGGAATCGATGTCAATATAGTACCTTATTATTCATCATTCGATAGCGTAAATTAGTTTGTCATTTTTATGGAAATATGTTCATTAAGTAATGCTATCATAATATCACTAGTTATGATTTTTGGAGTCCCCACCCACGACCGTTGCAAATGGAAGGTTATCTCTATTTTCTAAATAATAAAAAAAAACCCAATTGAAAAGGATAACTTTTTTTACGGATTTGTGTTTCTATTTCTACATTGTTGTTTGGTCAGAAACTAGGATTTTTTCGCTGTGTTGAGGCTGGATAAGGTGTAGATTGGGGGGCTTAAGAGCATCAATATCTCACTCATAGATTGTCATGAGTCATTGTGCACGTAGGTCCAATCCGTTGGGAGAGTGTCTACAGAGTCCACCATATCACACGGACCCGATGTACATTGAATGACCTATATCCACTTAAGGCCTTGTAAGTGGTGAGTCATTCAATTATTTATTAACGTCCAACTCTTTTTCTATTTATCCGATATATATGGGACTACTTCACACATGTTCGTAACATCAAAGGTATACTCATCTCCTTGGTCAAGTTTTCACCATTATCTTTTGGTATATTAACTAGTAAAATTGGAGTATTGGAACACATTTTTCTTCGAACCACTTAAATTGAAATTTTGTAGTCAAATTATTTATATTTTTTTTAAAAGCCACTTTATCTTCACAACTTGACTTTTCTAAACATGGGCGTTTCAGACATTTGAGCCATTTTATTTAACCATTTTTCTCTTAGCAATATAGTAACATGCTTCCTGGTCTGTTACTACCTGGAGATCACGCATGGAGATAACACCCCTTCATCCCAATATATAATAATATTGACATTTTGGATATTATAAGTCTATCATTGTGGAAAAAGAGGGCTATTCTTTCTTTCCTTAATTTGACCATAATATGACCTCATTCCTTCTTCCCAACTTCGATAAGGAGGTGTCCATTAATTGAAATTGAAAGCTGTTAGAATAATCATGTAACACCCCGATTTTCGAAAGCATTAATTAAGACAACTAATTAGGATTAATTTAATAAAAAGAGTTTCCATCAGAGTACACGTTGAAAAACGTGAAGTGTAGCCCATGACAAAATACTTAGTAGGGTTTGAGAAATTAATATTACCGATCCAATATTAAAAATAAAGGGGTGGGTTCTACAGATTAAGGTTCAACTCTGGATTCCACAGCTCCTCCTGACCTTGGTCAGCCGAAAAACCCTCGGTTCTGAAATAACCGTCTCCTTTGACACCAACTTTACTTGCTTGATCACAGTTTGGCATAATACGTCCGAGTCGTGAAGCAACATCATGGTATTATACCAGGGTCACATGAAGTGTAACATCGTGAGCGATAAATCACTCAATAGCTACTCTAACCCTCCCAACCTTTGCTAAACATATAAGTACAACATATATGATTGAAAAGCAGTAATTAAAGGAATAAGCAGGAAATAATTCGTAAAGCAGAAATTAAACACATAGTTGATTTCATTACTAGCCATTAACTTACATGTTCATCTAAGTTCTCACCTAGAGAACTTTCCTCTCAAATAACCACTAACGACTATGACCAATCCGTGATATACTCCCCTCTTGCTTGCCCTGACTAGGAGCCCCAACGGAAGGTATAAGTTATTTACTTAATCCAATCGTCAACCGCCTCACAAGAATGAATTTCCCAGGGACTGACTGTACCACTGGGCTACGAGTGACAACTGTTAGCTCCTGTAGGTATATAGCCGTGACTCGGTCTATAATACATCCACCCTTTTAACACCTTAGAATTCAAATGAAGTAATCACAGATTGTCATATCCTAGGGTTTCGAAATCTTGGCAAGCTGCCAAATATTCCTCCAAAACGAAATCACTTGGTTGACTGCCATTCAACAAATCTCGGGGTGACTCCCCATAATCAATTCATCACTTGGCTGACTGCCATTCAACAAATCTCGGGGTGACTCCCCAATAATTGATTCCAATTCACTTTTCCATTAACCTCAACGTTTATGTGATATCCGCATACGATCACCCAACTCGGGCACCTAGTTGTCCATTCTAACATTCAACACATTTATGGAAAGTGCACTTAATAGTAAAAGCAAAGTGATAACGATATCACAAGGGTCACAACCGAATATCTCGATTCACAAGGTCACAAAATTCAAGTAATCGAAAACTAGGGGTCTAAACGTAATAAATTCAAACTACAGGGCCAAAACGTAATTTACTAAACTATTGGGGTCAAAACGTAATTTAAAGAAAGTAAGAAAGTAAGGGTCACCAACATCATTTTAAGTAAAAGTATAAGGGTAATCAAAGTAATTTCACGGTTCTAAGGTCTTTGGCGAAATCTTACTAATTTTGGGGCCTTTTGTAAATAAAACTTTATACAAGGGCAAAATTATAATTTTTCCACCATAAAGGTTAAACACGTTAAATACTTTATTTTAGCCAGTTATGTAATAACTTGACTCAAAAGGATATTCCTAGAATTTTAGCAAGTTCAAACTTTTATAAGAGTAATAGACGTAATTAAGGGCAAAACGGTCATTTTACACTATGAAGGGTATTTAGAAATTTTGATACACTCATAAAATTCCACTAATGACATTTAATTGATAAAAAGTAGGAACATAAATATCTTTGTAGATTATGTCACATACTTTATAAAACTACACTTTTAGCCTTTAAGTTTAATACCAAGAGCGATAACAAGGTTAAACGTAACATGAACACATTAAATCTCACATAAACACTTGAATAAGTCCTAATCATGCTCGAGAAGTTAAACACATGAGCCAAAATGAATCTAGGGCGTAATATGCATGAAAAATATGGTTTAGGGTCAAAACCGTCGAAACTAGGAACACAAGGGGCTAAATTATAATTATTGAAATTAAGCCAAAACTGAAGGGAACATTCTGTACCCGTAGTCCGGACGGGAATTAGGGTGGTCCGGACTACCGCTTCAGCAAAAACAGAGCAACTTGCGTTTTGTTCGGGTTTCGACTTAAAACTACCCCTAGGCTATTCTAACACATACAAATGCTTAGGAATGATTAGGTAAGAGCCTCTACCTTGTTTTGCGAAAGATTTCGGTAAAACGAGTTTTGGCGAAAAACCGGCGGAGGGAGCTTCTTGGGTTGACTTGGCTTGCTTGGATGGTGAAATGTGGATGCCTAGGAGTGCAATGGATGAACTTGTGAAAGAATATTGAATGTCGTTGGGTTTGGAGGTGGAAACCCAAGTTTTGGCCTTACTTTCTCTCTCTAGAACTCCATAACCCAACTTAGAGCTTTCTCTCTCTATCCTTGCTATTTTTCTATGTAATGGTGATGTGTGGGAGTGTGAGAGAGTGAGGGACGAAATAGAGGGGTTTATGAAGGGTGAGGGTGAAGTGTTTTGGTTGGGGTGGTGTAAGGGAGTGGTTAAACTTGTAATAATCTGAATTTTAATTATAAAATTTGGATTATCTATTTTCTTAAATGTGGATAATTATGTTAGTATTCTTTAATTACGCCAATTCGGACCCGAACTCTTGTGCACCTCACATATATGGATACTATATACATATGTTTATACACACACACACACACACATATATATATATATATATATTATTCGCATACATATACATATACACATATGTATATTATGTGCATATATACACACATAAGTATACAAACACATTCAACCACTCCCTCTCTCTCCTCCCCACTCTCCACTCCAACCACTAACACCATTTCCACACACCACCAATCACCCCAGAAAATCAGTCCATCTCTCCCTTTTGTCTCTGCCAATACCCACCCCCATCACCCCTCTTGTCAACGCATTACTCACCCATGCGGATATCACATAGACGAAACCCTAAGGCACGTTTACATTTTAATCGCGAATATTACATTTTTATAAATTCATTTCATACATAATTATACTCATTCATACACATACACAAGTAATACTAGTACACATACACACACATGTATGCATATATGCATTTTATACATACATACTCACTCCACACTCCACCAACGACCCCACTACTTCTTCCAAATCAACCTAACACCACACTCCACCCCCTCCCCTGCAAAATCAGACCTCCCTCCACCCTCTCTTTGCCTCCAACAACCCCAATTAACCTTCTTGTCACCCCCTCACATCCCCACATGGGTTTTGTAACGCCCCAATTTTTGGAAGCATTAATTAAGATAACTAATTAGAATTAATTTAATAAAAAGAGTTTCCATCAGAGTACACGTTGGAAAAGGTGAAGTGCAGCCCATTACAAAATACTTAGTATGGTCCCCAGGGAATCCTCCAAAATGCTCCTCCCCGCTCACTTGACCTTGGGGATCAAGTATCTGGAGAGAATCCAGGCGCCTGCATTAAGGCAATCCCGGCGCCTGGATTCAATGTAGGCGGTTGGAATCATCAAATCCCGGAGCTTGGACTTTGAGACAACACAAAATTCCAAACTTTGTGGGGCCATTCCAGGTGCTCCCGAACTCCGTTTTGTGCATGGTTTGAAGTGTTGGAAAGCTTGAAAAGTCTACTTTCTAACCCAATTGGTTTGAACCCAAGATAATTTGTGCATTAAAATATGTGACCATTTTACCCTTAGAAGGTCAGAAAAACAAGTCGTTTTGGTAAAACGGGCACATCTCCCTCATTTCAAAATGGATTGGGATATATTATATATCAAAAAAAAGGGTTTTGAATGTACTAGAAGGAGTTGCAAGGTTGGATTTATTTTGGAGAGGTTTGGTAGGGGTTTCCAAGTTCACAATCAAGCCTCGCGTACTCTTATCAGGCATTTTCATCTTTGGGAATGCTTGAGAGGTTTCTCGGGTCAAAATCGGGGTGTCTACAAATTCCTTTAAAATTAATAAAGTAATAAGTAGTGGGTGTAGGAAAATAATTAAATATACCTTAGCTCATGAACAGTGCCTTCCCTGGGATATTCGGATATTGAGAGGGTGTAGCCTTCCTTGAGATATTCGGATAGCACCTGTAAATTGTGAGGTGGGAGTAGCGATAAGGTGGGACTCAACCAAGTGCTCATTGGTCATCTATACTAGTAGAGGACTTGGGGAGGTCTGAAAGTCATCAAGAAGGGAATTTGTTTTGTGCACCAGTTTACAATCCAGGTGTCTGGATTAGCCTTTTTTAGGCACCTGCATTGAATCCAGGTGCCTGAATTCCCTCAATATAGGCGCCTGGAATCACTCCTCCTTGTCATATTTTCTGCTTTCTTTTCCATTTCAATCAGTCCATGGGAGATCATTTGCATACATTGATACTGGGTTAATCATTTCTTATGCTTAAATCTTCATTATAATGTACGTTTGGAGTGTGTTGAAGGCAAAAACCATGCTTTTCAAGATTTTTATCATGATATAAAATTGATCTTGTGATTCACTTCATTCATAATGTCATTAAACATCATTTAGAGTGTGTGTGGATAAGCTAGGAGCATTGCATTTGTGGTTTACTGTGAAACCTGGAAATTTGAGGTTGCTGTCTGGTCTGCATTCTAGGAGCATAGATTCACTCATTCTAGGCACTTGCATTCCATCCAGGCGCCTGGATTAGCCCATTCCAGGCGCTTGCATTCAATCCAGGCGCCTGGATCTATCTAATCCAGGTGCCCAGATAGCTATCCAGGTGTGATATGTTTGATGTTTGTGATGAATTTATGAGACACCTTAGAGTAGTTTGAGCATGATTTGATCAAGTTTCAATGTTCTATGCATATAAACCATTCACTCATGACATTTTGCACAAGCATCCACCCGCATCTCATTAATCTTTTTGATTCATTTCTTCGTGCTATCATATGAACCTGTGATTGGAGTCCATTCAAACAATATTTTCAAAATCCCATTACCATTTAGTAGAGACCGGTGGCCACACCGGGTGCAAATGGTGCTTTAAATTCCTTCCCCTCGCGTAACCTAGCTCCCAGACCTGAGAAATCTCATGTTGGCAAGACTAGTAAAACATTTTCCATTTAAAGGGAAAAAGAGTCATTTTGCAATTGGTTTCTCGGGTACGGTCCTCAAACCCGGGTGGCGACTCCATTCAACCAATCAAATCATTTTTCGAAATCGAAACCGTTTTCGTGGACATCAATCCGCGGGGTGTTCACAATAGGCTCAAAGAGAGAGATCTTAATTTGGAAAATCTTCCTCGATTGATTTTCTTTCCAAATAAGAATTAACTTAGGTCAATATTAAAGAAATCATAATATATATTAGAATTATTCTTTTGACCTAAGGAAATTTGATTGGCCCGCATTTTTGGGTTGACCCAAATCTATGACTCATTTCATAGGCTAAGTTGGTCCATTTTCTTTTGGTCCTGCCCATGATTGAGCCCATACTTTTATAAGTCCATTCGGCTAAATAAGTTAGCCCATCTTACTTTGGTCTTTACCGTAGCTCAAATGGATTGAGTCCTTAATTTTGTCAGGCCCAAATTTATTTGAAGGCTTTGACCAGCTTTGACTTTAATTAATCCAGACAATTTTATTTGTCTTAATTAATTTGGACGGCGATTAAATCGCATCAAAATTTTAGTGTCTACAAACCCAGAGATTCCAAGCCATGTATATGATCATTTCAATGCAGTATGGAAAGACCATATTTCTAGAGTCAAGGAAAATTTCCGCCAAAGCATGGAAGAATTGGCTGATGAATTAGCCAAACAAGCTGACAAGCTAGCCCAACAAGTTGCTAAAATATCCAGTATAAAAAGAAAACAAAATGTTATAGAAAACCTTTGTTTCCAAATCATAAACAAATGGATTGGACAATAGATTTTAATTTCGAGATAATAAATAATTTTCTTCAATTATTGGACCTCACAACCAATGAGTTTCTGGATCTATTTTTGGAAAAATCAAAAGGATTTGTCTTAATGAAAAATCAAGGTCAATTTTGCCTCTTGAGATTTTCATTACAATTCATTCGATAGTAGTGTAACAACCCGCCCCAACTGACCTGTTAACTTTTAGCCTAACCACGTGACTTAAAAGGTTAACCTCAAATTATACAGTATCTGGTTGGATTCTCTTATATACTTGTAGACACCCCGATTTTGAACCCGGGATGCACTTGAGTATTCCCAATGATGAAATGGACCAATCATGGCTACCCGAAACTTGTGAAGATGGCTTGAATCTGATCAAAATCAACCAAACATCACCAAATAACCTAAACCAACTCAAGAATTGTTGAACCAAGTTAAACCGGTAGTTCCACCACCAAGAGCCTTGAAGCCAAGCCTTAGGCTTTGGCGCCAATCTATGGGAGCACCTTGAGCGCCAAGCCCACGGCTTTGGCTTCAACTCTCAACTCCGGTCGAATCTGCAGAGTATCTCATCATGAGATTTCATGCAGAGTGGAGCGTCTAACCACCTCTATATGTATTTTACATGTATAATACCCTCCACTACACCTAAACTACACCTAAACTACAAACCCACTTCCTCTCTCTCTCCTGCCTTCCCTCCACTCACTCTATATAAACCCTCCACTATCTCCTTATGAGGGGTTCACCATTTTCTCGCTCTACTGACTTCTAATTCACTCGATGTCGTCCTCCCTCTCTCTCTCTACCAACCCACTCTCCTCCCACGAAAAATCATCCGTAAAAACCATCTCAGAAACACCAAATTCATCCAAAGTTCAACAATCAACCTCATACTTTACACAATTCAGTCCATAAACTGACCAATTTCTCAACAATCTTTCATTTCCAAACCTACAATCCAGTTCAAGCTTCCAATCAAGTATAAAAGGTAGTTAAACAAGTGATTGTTGCTGTTTTGGTTCATCTGAGGGTGACCAATGTGTTCAATCAAGTTCTTTATACTTGAATTGAACTCACAAAGGTCTAAAAGTTGTTCAAAAATATTGTCAAAATCTGCAGGTGAAATTGGGCTTGAGCGCTCAAGTCTATAGCCTTGAGCGCTCAAACTCAATTCTGTACAGTTTTCTGTTTTGTCAATTTTTGAGTCTTCTGTTGGCCTTGATTGTCTTTTAATAGTTATCTGAGCTCTTTTGGTTCTCAAAAAGTTCATGTTTTTACTTCAAAACCATTTGCATGAGCTAAAATTAGCTATTTTATGACAATCAAGTTCCAAAGTCTTTGAAAATCTTGTGTATGGGCACAAAACAGTGTCTTTGGTACCTCATGCACCTTCATACTATGCACTTATGGTCCTGAGAATCATCCAGAATCCTTTTTATTAATGAAAACCAGAAAATCACTTAGAGCCTTGAGCGCTCAAAGCCACTCACCTTGAGCGCTCAAGCTGTTCTTGAGCAAATAGTTGATTCTTGGATATTTTGATAATGGATCATGGTTTATTCCATTTTGGGTGTGTGTGTGGTTTCATTGTTGTGATTACAGTCTGGATTCCTTCTTTTCAAAGTATTTTCTTTGCTAAAATTTTGTGATTTTCTTCTTTTATCATTATTTATGAGATCAATCTGTTTATTATCATCTGATTTTCCATGAAAAACACTCTGTTAATGTTTGATCTTACAAATAATGACTAAAGAAGTGATGGAAAAGCTAAAAATCACAGAAACTAGAAATGGACTTGAGCGCTCAAGCCATGATCTTTGAGCGCTCAAGCCGATTCTGAGAGGTTAAGCGATCAGGGCATCACTGTTGAGCGCTCAACTCCTATGTTGGAATCCAGATTGTAAACCAGTTTATTAAGCTTCAAGCCAGTGATTCTTTGAATTATTTGCCCAATTTTTGTTGTTGTTCATCTTTGTAAATATTTGTTGTAATAATTCTTTATTGTTATCATCCCCATGTAAATCACGCTCACAATCATCCACATTAAATTTGCATATTTGTATTTTCTTATTGTTAATGTGATTCCCATCCCCAATTCCCCATTTTTTTGATTAAATTGAATTTCAAAACATTTTCAAAATCCCATGAAATATTGAGTAGAGACCGGTTCATGGACAGGGCGAGAGGGGTGCCGTAAAACCCTTCCCCTCTCGTAACCAAACCCCTGAATCCGAGAAATTTTTGGTTTCGTAGTGATCAGTAAAATCTTTTCAATTGGCAAACGAGTCATATTTTTATCGGTTTCTCGGATTCGGACCTCAAATCTGGGTGGCGACTCTAACAAATCACAATATTTTTCATGCGCGACGCGACACAATCTCCGTGGGCCGTCCACAATACTAAACTCCTTTTACTATCTGGGCAATGTGGGATAAGCCCATTGAATGGGTTGTCGTAGTAGAAGACCATCAAAGGAAAATTAAGCGCGCAATATTTGCTTAATGAGAAAAGAAGTTTAATTTTAGGGAAGAAATCCCTAAAACCATTATTTGTCTAAATCATGATGACTGGACAGATGATGAAATAAATTGGGGAATAACAAATCAAATTATTTTCCAAATTCTAGATCCATTATAATGGACATCCTTCCCAATGATGATGGACAATGCTCTCATGTGTGGCAAGCAACTACTCATGGAATAAATATTTTACATTATGGATTTCAAGTTCAGTTGGATGGAGAGAACGTGAACGCTTCTACTAGCTATATCAGATTCAACAATGCTATGGGTACACCAAACTTGCACCCCACATGCACACCAAGGTGATGTGGCAGATGAGGGGAAGTCCATCATTTTAGGTGGGCCACACATTGGGCTTCTCATCATTTGCCACACCACCTTGGTATGCAAGTGGGGTGCAAGTTTGGTGTACCCCATATCATTTTTCTATCAGATTTGGTACTTTAAGCCTACTGAAGATTGGGAGTTTGAGCAGGAAACAAATCCACTACACTCCAAATTTGTACTTCCTAATCTAGATTTAGTAGAATATTTGATAGAAAGTCAGTTGAAGCCAAGCCAGCATGCAACACATATTCAAAGGACAGTTCCAGCTCCCTTCATGGTAACTGATAGAAGAAGGATATTCGTTACAAATTTTCCTATATCCTATGAGAGAAGTGATGAGCAGATACAAGAAGTAGAATCTCTTTTGAACAATATCAAGAAAAGAGAACATCTTGATCTGCTAATGGAATTAACTATACAAGCTGATTCCATAGAAGAAGATAGGAACATGCAATCTAGTCAAGACCTAGATTCTCCTTTGTTATCCGAACACTATGAGGGTGTCAAGTATCAAAATGTCATCAATCAGTAGAAAGCTAGAAAAGCCATATTATTGAAACCTATGCAAGCAATGACGTTAGAAAAAGAGGAGTCCAGAACTCATACGGAAGATTCTCTACATTGCCAAGTTTTTGAAGACGGAGAATAAGACCTCTTTTTTACCTTTGTACATTTGTAAAGAGAAAAGCTAGGCCCCCTCTTATGTTTGAAACATATGTAAAGTTAGATTTAGGCTTTTATGACTAATGCATTTGTAAATTATGTAAAAAGTCTCCAATCTCTCTACAAAATAATATTCTACTTTTCTTCCCCACTTGCCATCTTTCCACACTTCCTTTTTTTCCCTTTCTTTTGTTATTGATGTTTTTTCTTTCTATCTGGTCAAATATTGCTCATTCATGAGTGATGATCAAAACATGACATAAGGTAGGTTTAAGAAAGCAAAAGACATGCCTACATCATTCAAGGAAAGCAAAATATTTCCAAAATCTATGTGTTGGTCACCAATTTATTAGGTTTTCATTTTATTAAGTTTATTAGTCTCCGATGTATTTGGAACTAATTTAATTTGGAAATATGTTGCAAGTATTTCCATGAAATATGTTGCAAGTATTTCCATGAACTATGTGTTGGTCACCAATTTATTAGGTTTTTCACTTCATTAAGTTTATTAGTCACCAACGTACTTGAAACTGGTTTACTTTAGAAATATGTTGCCAGTCAGACATATTATTTTAGTGCAAGTCAATTATTTTGTTTGGTGCATTACATTTGTAGTTATGGTGCAAATCTAGCTTGTGCAAATGGTAGGCACTGGCTCCCAATTTTAGTTGAATTTTTTTTGTAATGAATGAGTTGGGAACGATGAATGTTCGTTTTCCTTTTGGGTCGGATGAAGGAAAGTATATGGGATATGGGATTGAGTTCCCTAATAAGCTGGCATTGAAATAGTAAATGCCCAATTGTTTTGCCAATTAAGATATTTTTTTTATAATCTATATTACCTTTAAACAACAATATTGTGACTTGATTAATGGTGCTTAATTTATGAATTGTATTTTTCTCTTTTGACTAAATAGGAAACCAATAGAAAATTCCTAGCATAAGATTAACTGAAAAAGGTAAATAAGTGCCACATGTCACATTCATATTTCTCTTCACTAAAAGTCATTATGCGATAATATATAAAGACAAAAAATTAGATAACAAGAGTGAAAGAGGTCTTTCATATAATTGCAAGATGAAAACATTAGCTCCGATGATGTAATGGATTAAAACTTAAGTAGGAGCCAGTTTTAGGATTAATATTCAATTTATTTTAGTTATTGTTAAACTAGGATAAAAAATATTTTTATCTTATTCTAAAATTTTCAAGTGATTACACCTCTAGTTGCTCCCCTGAATATATTTTCATTTATTTTCTTGTAGAAATATGCTTAAACTCCTAAGTATACATGGAATATACTTTGACAAGCTGTCTACCACTTGTTCTTAAAATACTATCCAATCCTCAAATATAGATTTTGTTGCAAAATAGTAAGCAGGGAAGGTCCCGTGCATTTATATCATGTTACAATCGATTTCTCAACTACCGTTGATCTTTTCACACTTGGACCTGATGGATTTTGACTTTCTATTGACCACCAATGTAGATCCAGGAGTGAAATGGATTTCGGCACAAATGCCATAAATTGGCATAAAGAACAATATATCAACTATTTATTTTCATAAATGTACAATATCCACTGTAACAAAAAAGGAACACATTTGGACGGATCTGGGGTTCCTGTAGTGCTTTTGGGCACTACAAGGACCCCGGCCCTTCACTTTTTGTGCATGCCGTCATTTGGTAAGAAAAAAAAGTAGAAGTGTAGTAACAAAGAAAAAAAAAAGGAGATAGAAGAGGCCAATAAACTCTCTCATGTAAGTTGGAATAGTTTGTTGAGGGCAGTGCTTCTGGAAAAATAACCCCCAAGGGAATTGCTTTTCCTAGATGGTTCAATATTGATCATCTCCTTTTGGCTTTCCAGTGGACGAGGAGGAATCACTTGATCAGACGGTGTAATTGCCTCATTCCCCAAAATAACCCCTTGCTTCTTAATGTATTCCCATTTGTCTTGAAAAAGGTAGAAAAAGGCCATGAAAAAGATCTGTGCTGTGAAAAGGATGGTCCAAAGCCTTGTGTTTCTTGATGTTCTTTTGTGGTAGGCTTCCAATCCTGTGTAGATGTTGAAAATACCAACTAGGGAAATTGTTGTTCCAAGTACCCAATGCACAAAGTACCATAAACTTCTACCATTGCTTTCCCTGCAAAATTTTATAATGTTGGGTAAAATATGTAATACTCAATCTAACAAATGTAATCATGTTTAAATTAGCACACACAACTAATGATAAATATGATAACACGATAAATGGGACACTTGGTGATTTGAGAAAGTGAGGAGTATTTGACTTAAAGTTTGAATGATGTTACTAGGGCCACCATTCGGTGCATTTCTAGGAAAGGGTTACGAGGCCCGTGAATCTCGCCTGGGGAATACGAGTCCCAAAATTCCCGGATATAGAATTGTTGAAAATGATGAACTTGAAACAAAAGAACAAAGGAAGATGAGACGTTTTTGAATGACTCTTGGACTTGATGGAAATAGATTTTTAAGACACATGACACCTTTGTCCTTAACTTGATCGTATATTGTTGTTTCTCTTTCGTTGTTTGCCTGTGTACTACTTTATACTCTTCGTGCTCATATCTCAAGGGCATTTAGTGATTGCAGAAGATTTTCCTACTGGGTTAGTGTAACTCAACCCTTCATGTTCAGGTACAAATCACGGAGCATGACTGGAGTGCATGGAATGCGTGACATCTTTTAAAAGCATACAAAGGAAGTGTTATTTATTCATCTCATGAAACTTTATTTTTGGTAGTTGAAAATGTAACTCCATTTATTCTTCCTTCTTTTGACTCGGATGATTGTAACAATTGGATTTGGGGGGCATGCTGTGCACGATGTTGTGCACCTCTCGGCCGTAGGATCGAGTTTTGGACGGCTCGGATGCGTTCGGGTAAAAAAACTCAAAATTAAAGAAAAAGTGCCGAATGCATCTGAGCCGTCCAAAACTCGATCCAACGGCCGAGAGGTGCACAGCATGCCCCCCGAGTCCGTAACAACTTAATGGAGTACTATTATTCATGTTATTCATGGGACACAGGTACATGACTATCGAACTTATTTGTGCAAGGAATTCGTGGTGAGAACTTTGAAAGTCAATGTATGGATTTATCGTACCTTCTTATTTGGTAAATGTTTATTTATTATTCTTTAAAATTGAGGGCATGACATTAGTATTCCTACTTTGTCCCTTAAAACATTAGATTTTCACAGTTTGGCCTTTACACAATTAGAATGTTGTCCATATTCTCTTCGTTATAGCAACCCCATCAAGTTCTATGCCAGAAAAGGCAACGTGACACTAAACCAAAGGGCCGAAGATAAAATTAATAGTTATTAAAACTCTAAAAGGCCAAAGTGAAAAAGGTCCAATAAATAATTAATGAACAAAGTGAAAGGTGTGAATTAAGAAGCCAAAGGGAGACAAATTCAGTGTCACCGCATTTTTTCATTAGAAAATTGGACATCAGTTACTATGTGGGTTCAAGTTGACACACATAATTAAGTTATTGAAGAACCAAATTTAGAAATTTAAATTTGATTGGTGAAAGTGAGAAATGTGAAATAATTAATGGTGCAAAGTGTAATTTTTCCCTAAAACAATAACGAAACAAAAACGTTTCATTCATCATTCCACTTATTTGCAACGTCATGTTTTGACTATTAGAAAATGGATCGAAAATAATTTTCACTCTCCTATTTGATAAAGAAGCGCAAGCCCGCACGTACCATACGTTGGAATATAGAAAATATGCACGGAGACGTAAAGATTGGAGTGTAGATATAAAAAGTAAAAAACATAAACACCCGCATACATGGTAAAAACCAAACCAAATCTGTTTAACATGACGATTGCAATGCAATTATGCAAAACAAATAGCAAGTCAATTTTTTTTTTAGAAAGTGATTTCTTATCCTGTAAACCCAAAGAAGGGACACGATTGTGTGAGTACAACGGCCTAATAAAAATAGATGAAATTTAGCAACAATTTAATGTTTCATTAGTATGTAGATCGCGTGGTTCACAGGTTTGAAAAATTCCAAAAATTTATGTGTGAAGATATGGAATGACTTGCCTACGAGGCCGGCGAAATCCAATGAAGGCTTGCAACCACATGCCAGCGTAAAGAGCTAAGCCTATTCTTTGGTGGTGGTTGTTGAATGAATTCTCGAAACTTTTTAATGATAGGACTGCTCCAGCAGTGGCAAGAAGCACTGAAACTGTCTGTTTCAATAAGAAAAGAAAAGAAGCTATCATGATTTATCACATAGCCAACAAAAATGGTAAATGGACTATAAACCATTTTTGTAATAAAGCACGAACATCTTCATGTTGTTACTGATATTGCACCATAATTGTGCTTAAAATTCTTTTTCCTTAGAAAAAAATTACATGCTGAATGAAAGAGAAAGAGAGGAGAATTTAGTAATTTAAAATTTGAACATCTTTAATAATGTCAATAGGAACCGTCATCTGCATTCTGCAAGAATGAATTCGATAGCCATGATGTTTTTCTTAAGGGACTGTTTAGATGATCATGGATCTATGCATGTGGATGATGTTTTGGGAAGCAAATAAAAGAGAGAAGGAACAAAAAGAAGAAGAAGAAGTGAAACAACTGAATATCTCATTGATTTACTCAGTTTTTTGTGTATATTATTCCTCTAACTTTATATCCAAACATGGCCTAAATGTTGCATAGTCCCTGCCTTTTCCTGCCTCCAAATTAATCGTGATAAACATGATTAATTACAACGGTTTCACCAAACTACCATAAAACCGCATAAGTACATTAATAGACCAAAAAGTTTTCACTATAATTCTTCCAACCATCATCAAAGTAAAAGCTAAAGCTTGCCTAACAAAGATCAAATTTTTAATGATAGCATATTGTGACTCTAAAAAGGAGCATTATTTGGTCCCATATATATATATATATAAGTATATGTCCAACCACATTATACTTTTCTCTTCTTTTTTTTGGTGCATTTTTTGTTGAGGGAATCCACGTAACCCAGCAGAAGAAGGGGCAAACCTGCAAAATGGCATGAAAATAGAATAGTAATTTGAACCATCTCCTGCATTTCTCACTGTTGGACATTCTAATGGTGAGTATCCCAAGGGGCATTAAGAAGCCCATTGAAGCCCACAAGAGAAGCCCATGAACTGTCATCTCAGGTGTCATCTGATGCCTCATCTGTAAAAGTTACTGAAACCAAGTTCACTCTACCACTTCAAACAATAGCCAAAACATAACATAGCCCTTAATCTTAGCTAAAATTACGATGTATGTTTTGTTTTCGTGTTATCAGAGTCATATTATTATGTCTCTGATAGTCTAATGTAATTTTGTAGCTAAAAATGCACCGAAACGAGGTATGGCTGAATTTTAATACGTAGGACCTTGGCCCTTCACTATATCGATCTAACCTTCAAAACACAGCCGGTGGTATGCTAGACAGTAATTGGTTGTTAGATACCTAGAAAGAGCATTTCGCATTGGACTTGCTCTAAACTGCATTTATATTCATGGATTTTTTTTTGGGATTGAAAAAAATGAGTAAATGACACACCTTGTGATTGTTTTGCTTGATGCTTTGGTTGTTGCTGGCTTGATGTGTTGAGCAACCTACTAATGGAAGAGTAAGAAAGATAAAATTTGCAGCAGTGATGGAATAAGCCAGCTTCTTGATGATCATTTTCGCTCTCCCTCTGTGTGTGTGTGTGTGTGTTTTTTCAGCATGTCATCTTTCCATCTCAAGATCAAAACAGAGAGGGGTTTGGGGCTGATTTTAAAGGAGTCCCACTCCTTGTATAATTCTTTTTGTTTAATTTGATCAATGGATTGATAAGGTGCTAAATATATATAATTGTACTTTAAGTGAAATCACTATTATTAATTTAGAAAAGGGAAGTGGAGGGTAGTGGTTTCATTACTGTGGGGCCTAAAGTGTCAAGCCTTTTTAGTTAATTTCATGGAGGAGGAGAAAAATATGGGATAACTGTCACAGGAAACTCAGAGAACTAATTTATGAATAGGTACAAAAGAGGGACATTGTGGAGGCATATGTGTAGTGGGAATAAAAAGGGAAGTCTTTTATAGTTTGCTCCCTAAGATTTTTATTCTACATGTAAAAGCATCTCCAACAGTGAGTCATGTAGAAATATATTGTCAAATATTTGTGAGACTTAAGACAAAAATGATCTGCCTGTGTGTCAAGTTATGGCAAATAACTGTCTTCATTATCCTAATTCATTAGATACGGGATGTGATATGGTTTCAAAAAATAGACTAAATGTTTGGCAGAAGATATAGTTATTAATACGTATCATTTCTTTAACACGGTCCTTGTGATTCACCCAACAATTTGAATTTTTTTTTTGAGCCATCGGCCATGTGCGAGAAAATACCAGTAAAGAATAACATTTTTGGTATTGTTTGCATATGAGAATATGATATATATAAGTGGGCAATAAGTACAATTGGAGATGCTACTGATACAAAATAACCCACATAGCTTTGAGGTAGAAACCTTTATTCAAAATATTGTGATAAAATTAAATTAAAATATGAGTTGGAATAGAAAGATTTTTCTTCAAAACAAGTGGACTGCAAAATACAATTTGTGCAAGAGTTACAGATTTTTTTTATCCTACTAAACTAGTAGAATAGTGGTATGTATTTTTCTATTTGAAGATGAAATCTTTTACTAAAATAGTGATATATATTTGTTGATTAAAAAATTTCTGGAAACTAATTCCTCCTGTTTTTACAATTTTCAGACTTATTGCTTAAAGTTTCTGGGTTTCTTCTAGCAGACGAGCAATGACACAAGTTTCACAATTTTAGCCTTTATTTTTGTCACATGAAATTGTCAAACCACAGGACAAACATCATGATGCTCCACTTAGACCAAGGCACTCAAAAAGGAACTGCTAAATTAAAAGTGGAGGGTGGGTGCCTGACCCATAGGGAGATACAGTTATACAAAAGTATACACCTGCCCCCTTTTTTTTTTCTTGGGTAATGGAATATTTCATAAAATTAACTAGTCATGACAAGTTACGTGGTATTTAACACGTACAACATCATCCCAAAGTTTTGATAAATTAAAAAATTAATTTCTACTATTGTTTTTATTATATCATTCGACAACCACAGTATTATTATCGTACGGTTTCTTTCACTATAATTTAATATTTTTGAAATGAAAATTATTTTTACTTGTTAATTATTTTATAAATTAAAAAAAATATCTATTAAAAATGTACTCCGAAATAGGAAAATGGGGTTTGGTGGCCGGGGCCACCCTGGCCCCTACATAGATCCGCCCCTGATTTTATCCTTGGACGGAGAGGCGCGGATCTTGTCATCATACTTCAAGAAACTGTCCATAGCTTTAGGTTTAAAACGGGTCTTGTGGGCAGTATGATCATTAAACTTGACCATGAGAAAGCATATGATTGTCTTGAGTTGTTGAGTGGGGTTTTATTCGCCAAATTCGCAGTTGTTTCAATTTTTCTAAGTTATTGATTCATCTTATTCTTTTGTCTATCTTCCTCCACACTTTGTGTAACGCTCCATGTAAATCATTGTCCTAATACCTTAATTTAATCTACAAGCAACACTAGATGTCTTAAGCTCAAGGTACTAGTAGTTTCTTACATGGTTTGTTATTTCTTCAAGATCACCCATGTGGACTTTCAATGTGGGACTAAACAATCTCTATCTCCAAATCTGGGGTATTACAATCTCCCATCTTTTATGGCCTTGTGCCCTTGCAAGGGGCTAAGCACTAGAATCACCACACTTTCGATCTATTCCCTAGTGACCAGAGTCACCGTGGCCTTTCCTGGGTTTGTTTTCTGGTGCCATAACTTACATGGTTGTGTACACAGGTCGCTCTGATTGTAACGCCTCATGTAAACCATTAGCCCAGTACCTTGATTTCATCCATAAGCCACCCTGCATGAAACAAAATACTTAAGGTCACGGCACTAGTAGTTTCTTACATAGTTTGTTATATGCCCAAGATCACCCATTTAGATTTCCTATATGAAACTAAACACTCTACCCCAAATCACCCATTTAGATTTCCTATGTGAGATTAAACACTCTCTACCCCAAATATGGGGTATTACACTGGGAGTTTTGACGGATCTTAGTTGTTTTTATCAAACATAGTTTTCAAAACCATAGAAAACATTATAAATTAAAAAAATATAGTAAATGATTTTAAAAAGATATAAATATCCAAAAATGAACAAGAAATTGGGATGGAGGAAATATGGAATAAGAACCGTTTTGCCAGCAGCATAATGATGAAATCTGTAATTAGCTCCATTGGATTTTTATCAGCAGTTGGATGACCAATGGTTAATTTCATGGGTTTCTTACGACCCGGAGTCGAAAAACAAAAAAACAGATACGCATTCTTCTAGCCTAATCTAGTGAATAGTTGACTCCTAGGTGATCTAAACGTAATTTTGGGGGCCTTTTTTCTAGAAATGTTTTTGAGCCCATCTTCTACTTAGGGATGACAATGGGTCAGATCGGAGTCGGATTTTCCCTCACCGTACCCGCCCCGTTCTTTTTGGAGGCGGAATCAAAGCAAGGGAAATCGGAGGTGTGTCAGGTCTGGGGATGAATCGGGTCCCCATTTACTGTATATATTTTTTATAACTTTGTTCTTTAAAATGTTTTGACAAGAAAGCAAGATATTGATAAGTAATGATAGTTAAAAAAAATATCACAAAGTAAACAAAGACACAAAATAGTGATTTATTATCAGGTATTTAGCTTTTATAGTACCAAACTACCGAAATGTACATAGATATATACATATAAAAATTGGTAATAACTACAATCAGAGTCGGATTGGGTTAAAACGGATCGGGGGAAGCAAATACCATCCCTGCCCCATTTGCTTATCGGATCAGGGATTACCCGCTTGGATCGGGGCGGGGATGTTGGAGGTGGGGACGGAGTGGAGGTAATTGCCATCCCTACTTCTACTGATCCCGGATCTCTAGCCCTCGATCAGTTTGGTAGCCGAATTTTTGGGTTCTCTAGCAGCAGTGGTGCCTGACAGTTGTGTCTGTGGTGGGACGAAGAGATGTGGAGCTCCGGATGCTGATATTCTTCCGTCTTCTTCCTCCAGCCACATCCCAGTGGATTGGTGGTTTTCATTGTCAGTGTTGTACAATTTTACGGCTTTCGTATTTTTCTTTGTTTTTCTTTATTTTCTTGTAATTTTGGACCGGTAGTGTCCTTTTTAGTATAATGATATAAGTTTCTCGTTTAAAAAAGAAAGGTTTTAGAGCCCATAGCGATCACCGCGTTGCTCGCCTTTACTCAGGACCGGTCAAAAACATGTCTAACCAAAAGACATTTGGACCATTACAAACAGTAGTGAGAAATTTGGTGTGTATGTGTGGGTTTTTTTCATTATTTATTAATAGAAATCAAATCATAGATTTTTGGAACAAATCTGCCTAACTGGGTCACCATACTGAAGGTTTCTCTTCATTCATCATTTTTTTTTGAAGAGAGGAAATGGATCATATAATTGCCACAAGTATCCTCTCTCTTTCATTTTTCGTTTTTGGAAAGTTCAGTGGCTTAGCCACAAAAATTGAATACTTTTACATAATTATAAGTCTGTTACCGCAGTTTACATCGACAAGCAAAAATCCTATGAGTACTTATACCCGCGCATGTCAAATGCACGGACAGTGCATCTTAACCGTTTAAAAAGTATTTTCAACTGGTCGGATATTAATAATTCTTTGACCGTTAAGAGTTAATCCGGCTATGGGTACGCACACTCGCGTACGCCATATGCACAAACGCATCTTAACGTTCATTTCAACAAATCGACGGTCTAGATTTTAAACACTCTTTGACTGGTAATAGGATTTGTTGAAATGAACGGTTAAGATGAGTTTGTACAAGTGGCGTACGCCAGTGTACATACTCATAGCTGGACTGCATGGACAAGCGAAAAGGAAAAAAAAATCAAAAGAGTAAGGACATATCAATGTTTTACATTGATTTGTTTTTTGTTTTCTGTTTTTTGGTTTTTTTTTTCTTTTCCTTTTTTGGATGGGCAATTCACCTTTGATTTGTCGTATACGTGATCATGGCTATTTGTTTTCTTTTTGTCATAATTGAGGGACGTGGAATGTCTCCATGAAGAATCAAATCACAAGATTAAAAGGGGTTACAGCTATAAAGTATGAACCCCTTGTATATCTTAAACAATTCACAAAGAGAACCAAATTGATTAGTGCAAAGTTATACTAGCAATTATTACCATCAACAATTTTCAATTTGCAATATATAAAAGAGGGACAAGAGGTTAGGATTAGATTTTGCAATAAACAAAGTTTGGTGAGTAGTCATATTCATAGCTTTATTTGCTTTGGATATAGTAAAGGCGTGGTTGTTTGTTTACCAACGTGAAGATCAATTCTATTCGCAACCCCTTATTTACTGCATACAACCCATTAAAAATTTCACACAATACCCTTAAATTACATTATTGGCTAAAGACGAAATGCTCCTAAATAAAATCAATACACCCCAACACCTCTTCTTCTTCCTCGTTTCCCTCCTCTTCGAAATTTTCTTTTTCAATTAAACGTTGAAAAACATACCGAACTAGACGCCACCGCCACCACCCCACCTCCTTTGACCTACCACCACCACCCCTTTCCACCTCTAAATTCCTTGTTCATCTCACTCTCAAAGGAGAACGAAGGAACACATCCAATCAATGGAGGGTTCGTCTCTTTCCATTGAAGATAATGACCCATTTTCTAGGTTTATTTTCAATTCAGGAAGAAACAATAGAAATGGAATCCAATTTCAATCCTTTGTGATGGACATTGTATCTTTCGTGGAGTCGAAATCTCATAAAGAGGTAAGGAGTCCATTTGAATACTAAAAACTTGACTGAAAAAAATTGCTCAGAATTTCAACATTCACACCCTGAAAAATGTCTATATTTTCGACAGTTACACACCAAAACATATGCACATATTCGATATTTGGATACCGAAGTAGGTACTTTGAAAATTTTATAGGAGTATTTTGACAACATAAGTTTCGACAAGCTAATGTCGAAATTTATCATAATTTTTGATAAACTAATGTCGAAATTCATACATTATTTTGACATTTGGATGCCAAAGTAGATACTTAAAATTTTTTTAGGTTTTTGAAAGAGGGTATTGTGGGAAGTTTAGAGGTACTTAGTGGGTTGTATGTAGTAAATTTGTTTGGGGAATTTTAGTTGTGAGTTGTATGGAGTAAATACTGAGTATCTAAAAAGTTAAACACCCATGCGAGCTACTCAATTTACAGCTTGACTGGAATGATAATCTATTTTTTGAACTGGAACTGGCCGGAATGATAATCAAGTAAAGCGTGATCACAATTTTTTGTCGCACACTATATTTTCAAGTCAGGCTCGGATAATTTGAGATGGCCCGAATCAATTTAGCTCGTTCGCAGCCTTAACTCACACCACCAAGCCTCAAAATTTTACTAAGGTATATACACATGCACCATATCCCTTTTCTATACCGTAAAATTTACAGCTTCAAGCATGGGATAACTAGAAGTCTAGAAGCGGAAATCTTCCTATCCACACCTCCCAGAAATAAGAAAAAAATGGTTTTTTTGTGTTGTAAATTTTTTTTGAAAAATCTAATCCGTCCAATGTGTTCAGAAGGTGTTTTCCAGGGTCGACGCGAAAAAATCATCAAAAACAAATGCCGGGATGGGTTTGATCCAAGCAATTTTCGCAAAAACTGTTACATTGTCAAAAAAAATTTTGGATAAAAAGTCCAGAAATCAAAAGTCTGGATAAGAAGCGGAACCTAACTAGAAGTGCCATTAAGAGCACTGTAAGGGTTAAGGTATGCATACTTCGCAGTATGATGAGTTTTTTCCATTGATATCAAATATTATATCTATGATACAATTAACCAGATTTCTTTTTCCTTCGGCCATGGTGATGATACACATACACACTAAACTTCCTATCCAAACCCTTAAAATCCGATTTCGTCCCATACCTCATAGATCCTGATTGAATTTTGACGATCCGATCCGTTCTATGTGTTTAAAATGTGTTTTTAAGGGTTCTCGCAAGAAATCAGCAAAAAAAAAAAAAAAAACCGAGAAGAGCTTGATCCGAGCAATTTTTTGTAAAAACTGGATATGTTTGTTTTTATGAAAAACTGCTCGGATCAAGCCCTTCTCGATATTTTTTTTTTGTTGATTTCTCATGAGGACCTTTAAAAAACCTTTTAAACACATTGAACAATTCGGATCGTCGATATTTAGTCCAGAAAGTGGAGATTTGGATTTTAAAAGCTTGCGAGATCTTTGATAGGAAGCGGACTATATATATACTAGCGTATGCCCGTGCCTGAAGGCACGACGCGTCGCATTTTGAACATGACTAATATGAGTTATCGTTATAATGAAACCAACTTTTTCGAGAAGGACAAATAAGACTATCCCGAATGATCTTAGAATGATTATGTCACGACAAAGGGGAAAAACGAATATCTACTTGCAAGTGCAGACCTTCCTTCACGATGCAAGAGAGAAATTGGTAATTCTACAAAATTCATTCGCTTGCTTTCTGAGCAAGAGAACACCAACAGCAACCCAATGTTTCTTTTTCCTTTTTTATTTATTGGTTATCTCTTTATATTTTATTAGGGGTGAGCATGGACCGGATTGGTTCGGTTTTGTAGTAAACCAAGAACCAAACCACTATCTACGGATTATGAATTTGAAGAACCAAACCAACCCACAAAAGGCATAGAACCAAACCAATCCAAACCATTAAACTACGGTTCGGATTCGGTTTCGAACCACCGTTTGCTTAAAATTGAGATATTATTTTCGTAAACTATTTAGAGTACTTAAAATTTAGGTTTACGACTTTAGGTTTATATAGAATACGAATGGTTCTCATACATAGAAATTTAGGGTAATTAATCATGGTAATGAAGGAAATCAAGGAATAAGAATAGGCATGGCCGAATTATGTATAGAAATTTGGTAAAATAGAAACATGCCGTGGAATCAAAATTCGAAGGGAGAATTTCATCACCAAATTTATTTGCTATGACTAAACCACTATTGGTGTATTGGAATTAGGGGAATAAGTTGTGAATTCTAGGCAAAATAAAATCTTGCCAGAGACGGAATAATGAATAAATTAAATTTGGAAGTTAGTTGACTATGGCTTATATATACACCAAACTTTCGGTCCAAACTCCCGGACCCTCTTAAGTTACGGACCTGTACTTTTCAGACCAAATTTTGATGATCCGAACCGTTAGATGTGTCTAAAACGTGATTTTAAGGTCCAACGCGAGGATTTAGCAAAAAACAATACCCGGAAGGGTTTAATTGGAGCAATTTTTCACAAAAATGCTATTATAGCGTTTTTTTTATTTATGAAAAACGGCTCCAATCAAGCCCTTCCGGGTATTTGTTTTTGCCAAATCCTCGCGTTGGACCTTAAAATCACGTTTTAAACACATTTAACGGTTCGGATCGTCAAAATTTGGTCCGAAAAGTGGAAGTCCGTAACTTAACTAAGTTAAGGGAGTTTGGATAGGCAGGAGACTCTCTCTCTCTCTCTCTCTGTGTGTGTGTGTGTGTGTATATATATATATATATAACATAATATACATGGTTCGATTGGAACCGGAACCATGAACGTAAATCCACAAACCAAACCATTGACTATGGATTTTAATTTTTTTAAACCAGGACTAAACCACACTACTAAACCGAACCAAACCAATCGGTTTGAATTGAATTTGGACTGGATTCACGGTTTGACGGATTTTCTGCTCACCCCTATATTTTATGGCCCAACAATAACCCAGACCAATATATAAAAAGCATCTAAAAAAACAATAATGCTCTCTGTTCAAAGCTCCATATGTTTAGCGGCATTTTTTTTAAGAAATAATGTTCGTTTTCTTTTTTTAATTGTTTTGATTACTACACAAAAATAACCAAAAACAATAGACAAAGTCCATTTTCAAAAAGCAACGCTCTCTGTCTTTAACTACGACATTCACCGCCCAAAAAGAGAATATCAAAATTGAGTGAAGCATTATGTAAAACACAAAAAAGGCATTGCATTTCAACAATGGTTTTGGTGATCAAAAGTTACGTGTTTGATCAAAACTCACTTGGTGGGCATTGCATTTTTTCTTTTCTTGGCAAACAAACAACAGTAAAGCGAAACATCACCCAATAAAAATAATGCATTGTACAAATGTGAAATTTCGACAAATGTGATAAAACGTCAACCCAAGCATTTGAAATTTTATTTTTTTAGGGTTTTTCTTTGCTCTTAATCACCAAATGTGAAATTTCTCTAAGACCAATAACCCAATGTTTCTTTTTCCTTTTTTTTACTTATTGGTTCTCTCTTTATATTTTATGGCCCAACAACAACCCAGACCAATATATAAAAAGCATCTAAAAAAAAAATAATGCTCTCCGTTCAAAGCTCCATATGTTTAACGGCATTTTTTTAAGAAATAATGTTTGTTTTCTTTTTTTAATTGTTTTGATTACTACACAAAAATAACCCAAAACAATAGACAAAGTCCATTTTCAAAAAACAACGCTCTTTGTCTTTGAATTCCCTATATTTTGAACCGTTGGATCTGAATTGAGGGCTCAGATTTTCAAGAGAAGTAATTTAAGGGATGAGATTGAGATTCACTCAAAACGAATGGCTAAGATTGTCTTACACGGCTAAAATTTTGCCGTCCAAAACATGCCTGTAACTTTAAAACTGCTTTGCAGTTTACACTTTTTTTTTTTGGGTAATTTTTGCAGTTTGCACATCTTCTCTCACCCGACAAATACGCATCCACTTCTCCACCCAATATTGGTTTAAGCAATCAATACTTATTCAGAAATCTTCGTCTTCGTCAATCTATTTCCTGTTTTTCAAAGATCTAATGTTCCTTCATCGCAAACGGCGATGGATATCATAATCCGTCAGAATTTTCAAAGTATGTTTCATTATGTTTCATTCCAACCTACCTCGTATATCTCTGGAAAACATGCGCTCTTTCTTCTTTTTTTTCAAAATTATTACTTTAAATCTCTAATATGGAAAACTAAAGTGGCTGCAAATTAAGGAGGATCATTTTTTTCTTTTTACATACGGATATCAAAAAACAGAGTGGGTGGAAAGTAGTGTTTCTTTTACTGGAGATTTAAACCTCGGTCATGGGTCGGTGGGGGAAAATAATCCCAAAGAAAAAAACTGAAGTAAATGGAGGTGGAACTAACCTGATATGGTGAAAGGTGGCAGATTGGTAGATATTGAATGCCGCCGCTTGGACTGATTGGGAGAGATGAGAGAATGCCAATTGGAATTGAACGTCGATTTTGATGGAGGTCGGCGGTAGGGTTGATGGGTGTTGAGGAGAAGAACTGGATGTGGAGAAGGGGAACTGAATGTAGAAGTGCAAGTGGAGCAGTTGAAAGTATTGTACGTGTTTGTGTGGGAGAGATGTGGAAGTCTGCGGGGTGGGTAGTTTGGAGAAGGGGAGAACGTGGGTAAAGAGAGGGAGGAGTGAAGAGGGGTGGAGGTGTGGGAGCGGTTGAGGGAGAGGGAGTGCGGAGTAGTTAGTCAGGCAGTCGTGGTGTGAAGTTATGAAAATCTGGAAACTGCCCTGTGTGCTTGGGCGGCAAAATTTGGGATCCTTAAATCCATCTCATCCGTTGGTCCTAGTAGCTCTCTGATCTCAGCCCTTGAGTGGAAGTTGCTACTCAATTGAACCATCAATTAAGCACCAAATAGATGTGGGCCGTTGGATTTATGTTGGGATTCAAACACTGAGTTCCCTTATTATATATATATATATATATATTTATATATTATTAATTGCAAATTATATATCTATGAGGCGATTAACTAGATATAATTTTTTTTCCCTTTCAGCCATGGCCATTCCGGCTTTTAGACGATCGCAAGTCAAGTTCGATCTCCAAAATCAAAACCTCATACAATAGATGCAAGGCAAGCTAATCCTAAGTGGTGATTATGAATTTGGAACCACGGTTCACTTAAATTTGAATATCAACTTCATAAATATTTAAAATACTTAAAATTACGAATATAATTGCAACCAAAAATTTGTTAAAATCAATAAAGAATTAGTCCAAAGTCATACATACTTGACCAAGGCCGATTCCAGGGGGTGTTCCACTAAGTGTTTTTGTTTAAAAATTGCCTCGGTTTTTGGGAAAAAGTGATGTATTGTGAGAGGATGACCTGTCTCGGTTTTTGGGAAAAAAACAGTTTTTTGGAAAAAACTAGTTAGTGGAACATGGCCTCATTCAAGAAAGGTAAGAGATTCGCTACTCTTTTTCCTATTTGTAAATGGCTACAATACACATTCATTAAAGGTGTGTACCATATACACTTATTGTATAGTTCAGATTGTGCCATCTCATCGACAATCGTAACATTTTTTAATTTTTTTGTAACCTTTCAGCAATATAATTCGTAACATTTTTTAATGACTCGTAACATTTTCGTGTATCTCATAACTTTTATAAAAAAATTCGTAACTATTATAGGGGTGTGTATCATACACATTCAAATAAAGAATGTGTATTGTACACTTTTGATATTTTTAAAGGTTCGAGGTCTACATATTCTCTTTTTAATCAAGACAACAATACTCTCATACTAAATTTCAATTATTTATCCTTTCCCGCCACATCATCACTAGAAAAGTTGTCATCGTTGGAAAAGTGCCTGTGGCCAGAAAGCTCGCTGAAAAAATCATCGATGCCTGTGCCAGAGTTGGTTGCCAACGTTGGGCATGATAATTAGAGATAAGAAAGATGTTGACCGATGAAAATGTTGTCTGACAAAAATGTTTACTACTTTCTTCGTTTTTATTTGTTTGTTTTTTACGAAAAATTGTGCCACTTTTTAAATGAAAAAATAAAATATTTTCGTTTATCATTTTTTAAATTTTTTACACTAAATTAAAGTACTCATCGTGTACTTCAATTCGGTGCGAAAAAAATTTGAAAAATGATATACGGAAGTACTTAATTTTTTTATTTGAAAAAAGATAAGTGAGAGAGTGCGAGACAAACAAATAAGAACGGATGGAGTATGTCATAATAAATAAATAAATAAATAAAGGTGAACATATAAGTTCATCTATTTAAATTTAATACTACCTCCGTTCCTAAATAATGTTTCACTATGAAAAGTCATGTCATTTTTAAAATCAAAAAATGAACTACTTCCGTAAATCATTTTTCGAATTTTTTCACACCGAATTAAAGTTCTCGACGAGTACTTTAATTTTGTGCGAAAAAATTTGAAAAATGATATACGAAAGTACTTCATTTTTTGATTTAAAAAATGACAAGAGAGAGAAAGTAGGGCTCTTATTTAGGAACGAAGGGAGTACTAATTTTCAGGTAAGAACAGATAAGTTAATCTTTTGTATTAATAAGAAGAGATAAGTTCATCTACTATAAAATAATAAAAACATATAAATTCATCTGTTTATAAATAAGACTAATTTAGAATATAAATATGACTCCCAATTAAACCATTTTTTCAAACCGAAACCGTTTTTGTGAACATTCCGCGGGGTATTCACAATTCCATTTTGAGATGTTCCTAAATAATAACTGTTATGTTGAAAAGTTAGTCGGTAAAAGTTAGTGCATTTCCTAGTATGCCCTTAAAAGTAGATTCTTTTTCGAAAAGTTTAATGATGATGTCTCCAAAGGGCAATAGTGGAAAGTGAATGTAAAAATTGATGTGAGATGTGTAATGATGATACTTTCTTAATAAGTTGGAATTAAATGGAATTGTGAATACCCCGCGGAATAAGTTGGAATTAAGAAGCTACACACTTAAAAAGGAATGAAGGGAGTAATTGTTTGATTCAGGTAAAACTAAAACTATCAAAATTTCAAAAAAATTAAAATTAAAAAACAAAAGTGTAGTGGGAGCCTAATCAATTAGTTTCCTAATATTTTTGCTCAATTTTTAATTTCCTGACCCAATCCCTTCATTTTAGTTACTTAAAAAAGTACTTCATTTTACTATTGTGAGACTAGAGGGATAACTGGTATTCTACTAGTGTGGTTGATGTTATGGAGTTTTGCTGATTTTAATAGAATTGATTTTAGGGAGATTTAGCCTCTAGTCCACTATGCCTCTCACAAAAGTCCACCAAATTATTCTTAAATACTTGTAATCCAACACTACTAATCAGGAAAGTTCCGGCGCCGGAAAGCCTGCTGAAAAATTGATTGGTGAACTAGCAGAAAAATTGGTTGACGCCGGAATGTTCACCAGAAAAGTCGCTAGAGACCAGCGCCGAACATGGTGACCTGAAAATGGGGAAGAAGTTGTTGGCTGACAAATGTGTTGACTATGTGATTAAATAAATAAATGATGGTAGTAGGATATTTACAACAAATAAACTTATTTGTTCTTATAATAACTTCATCTTAATTAACAGTAAATTCAAACAATGAACTTTTATGTTCATATTTATTTGTTTAGTCTTAAATTTGAACATATGAGCTTATTTTTAATCTGAATTAGTCTTAAATTTTCACAACAGATGATTTTGTCAATTCACATTTATGCTATGAAAATATTCGTAAATTTCACCAGAGAAACCAATTGAAAAATGATTCTTTTGTCCTTCGTATGGAAAATATTTTCACCGGTCTTTCAAAATGAGATTTCTCGGGTCAAGGAACTAGGTTAGAGTGGGGAAGGAATTTAAAGCACCCCTCTCGCCTGGTGTGACCACTGGTCTTCACTAAATGTTTAAGGGATTTTGAAAACATTGCTTAAATGGACTTTAACCACATATTCATACGAGAGCATAAAAAATGCATCGGAGAGTTTAACAACATGAATGTGGATACATGTGGTTGTGTCATGAGTAGATGGACAATATGCATAAGGCACTGAAACTTCGCTTAATCGCACCCAAAATGCTCTAAAAGGCTCCAGAAACTGATCATAAATATCACATTTGCCACACCTGGATGGCATTCTGGGCACCTGAATTAGGCAGATTCAGACGCCTGGATTGAATGCAGGCGCCTTGAACGGGATAATCCAGGCCCCTGGAAGGCCTACCAGACTACAACTTCAAAATTTCATTTTCCTTAGTAGGCACCAAGTGCAATGCTTATGACTTATTGTAACATATCCAAAATAATGCTTAGTGGTTTTGTAAGTAAAGTGGATCCCAGGATTAATTTCATAGCATGACATGAGCTTAAAGAAAATACATAATTTTTGATGACTTAATGATGAAATGCAATGCCTAAGACATATTTACAATCTGATACACTATCCTCATGCATGCAACATACCATTTTAGCAGTTTATGCTTACAGTAATACAAGATAGAGATGAATCCATGCTAAAGATGCCATGAAAATTCCCATATTGGGCCTTAACAATATATAATGTGCTTTGATGACATGAAAACTCCCTTAATCATATTAGGAACTTAGTGACTTGTCTTTATAAATGATATATGAACTCATCCAAGTGTTTTTCTTTCATGTAACCCTTCATCAAGCTTAGTTTTGCCTCCAAAACACACCAAATGCTCATTATAATGATGGTTAGAACATGAGACATGATTAACTCAAAATCAATGCATGCAAATAATGAATCATGGACTAATTAAAGTGTAAAAGAAAACAAAAATCATGACCAAGAGGAAGGAATCCAGGCGTCTGGATTTGCGACTGATGCTTAAAGTGATTTTCTTTCCTATGTGTTTCAATCCTCTTCCAAGTCCTCCACTAGTATAGAAGACTAGTAATGATTTGGTTGAGTCCCCCCTCAGGGCCTATTTGAACATATTGGTAGAAAAATCTACCCCTTAGCTTGATCAAAGAACTTGAAATGGGCTTTTGAGTGGGTTTTGTGGATGAGTGGCCACAAGACTGGACTGAACAGAGCTAACAAGGACTATTTAGAAGTGTTTTGGTAGAGTTTAGTTGAAGGAAGTGAAGTATGAGGAGTTAATATAGCATGAGAATGGGTTTTTATGGTTAGAAATGGAGGAGAATGAGATTAGTCAACTGGAAATGGAGTTCTGAAAGAAATGCAGCAGCATAATAGTAGAGAAAGGGAGTGTATCTGAGCATCCTTTGCTAATGGAGGAGTGGTGTGGCTTACATAGGCAAGAGAAGGTTCATAAAGGGCCACTTGAACCCTAAGGGATATAGCATGAGAATGGGTTTTTATGGTTAGAAATGGAGGAGAATGAGATTAATCAACTGGAAATGGAGTTCTGAAAGAAATGCAGCAACATAATAGTAGAGAAAGGGAGTGTATCTGAGCATCCTTTGCTAATGGAGGAGTGGTGTGGCTTACATAGGCAAGAGAGGTTCATAAAGGGCCACTTGAACCCTAAGGGAGGTTGAGGGTTCAACTAGGGGTCAAGCCATAGGGGTAATCATCCTCCCCACTCAAACTGAATTTTGTAGAAAAATCCCCTAAGATATCATTCCCGCCCACTATCAACTTAAACCACACTCAACCTGGGTTGAACACTAAGCGCCTTGATTATACCGTTCTAGGCGCCTGTATTTAGCTAATCCAGGTGCCTATGAGAGTAATCCAGGTGCCTATGTTTTAAGGTTTTAGGCTAGTCTGGGGTTCCAAGGGGTGTTTTGGTAAAATCTTGGGAGATCCTCGGTGTGGTCCTTAAGTCCTTGATCAAACTTTGTACACTCTCATTAGACATATTCATCGTTGGGAAGTCATGGAATCCCAAGTGGTCCGGATTGTGGTGTCTACATGAATACACTACTTTTAAGGAACAGAAGGAGTATTGTTTTTTATATAGTTGAGTCAACTAGCTCACACAACGCTTATATCAAGGATATTTTGTTCAATAGCTGAAAGTAGGGTGAACATTATCTACCTTATTTAGGATCCTTACTAGGTCCCACTTCGAACTTGGTCCACTTCAATAGTCAAAGCCATTTGTTTTAGTGTCTTAACCTTTTAATTGTTTCTTTAAATATATATCTCAATTGGAGAGGTTACTTCTTAATCAAATTATCTAATTTTTTGTTGAAGAGCATGTTATTCAATCAAATACTTATCAAATGAAAATGATTTCTTGAATTGTTAAAAAAATAAGCCCCACTATATTAATATTTCTCATCAATGAAGTGAAAATCCAGCATGAACTTTACAATTTTCACCCCGTATGGATAATGAGTCATGTTCACCTATTATTTTGGATGGATGAACAAAATATTACTCCTAAACTTGAGAACTCTTCTTCATTTCTCATGATGTGACAACTTACACCACTATGGCATCACTAACAAACATCAAGTCATGGGTCAGTGAGATGTTGTCAAAGGTTGGCTGTCACCGAAGTTTTTGTTCTTATAGTGCTCCCAATGATGAATATTCCTAGTTACGCCACAGAATACATGAACTCGAGACACCCATTGCTACATGTCCATATCTCAGAAGTGCGTGTTGTTGCCCACTTAATTGTTTAGTGTAGCCACTTGATTTTAGGAACGAAGAAAGTAGACATAGATTCTAATTTCGGGAGCCAATGGTACAGTGAGGGAAAGTGTTAGACACCCTTCTCTGCCCAACCGAATGGTTGGCCTTCAGTTGTTTGACATGAAGCTTTTCAATTATCTAGTTTGATCTCACTTTTAATTTGGTTATTAGCCATTAAACAGTTAATATGGTGATCTAGACAACAAAGAAACACAAAAGGGAAAAGAAGCAAGGGCATGCAGTAAATACCAGATACAACAGTAAAATTTACCCTCGTAATTAGTCTGTCAGCCGCTAGAACGTAACAAGTTAAAATGGATCCACCGGTTGACAATGCGAAGTGCCAACCAATGTTCCTCCTTACTAAAAAAAAATATTCAGAACAGGGTTTATAAAACTTTTATCGATTAAAAACACCTAAACCTTAGAACTCTGAATAATCTCTTAGAAAAACTTCAAAAAGCCTCTGAACTTTCACCGCAATGCTTCATAGGGCTCCAAACTTAACGAAATTTCAATTATACCTCCAAACTTCACACATTTTAATCAATTACACCCACGTCGTTAATTTCCGTCAATTTCCTAACGGGAAATGCTTACTTGGCGCCTTTGGAGGGAATTACCATTTGTTTTGAAGGGAAATGAATACACGTTACATTCACGTGGCAAGATAAGACATATGTATAGAGGAGAATATCGTGTTCATTAATTTTGATCCCAACAAACCCTCTTCCCCACTCCTCCAAACATGATATTTTCATAAACACCTCGAACGAATCACACTAATCTGCTTTCTTAATCCTTATTGATCACAAGGAAGACGAAAATGAGTTGGATGATGCAAGAATTTGGGTGTGATCCTCCTACCTATGGTTCTTATACTTTACATTGCATGAAGAATCGATAAGGGTTTTTTTAGAACAGAGTGCAATTTTTTAGAATAGAGTGCACTACATGGTAACATGCTCTGTTTAATGGAACCTGGATTACATCATTCTTACATGCTCTGTTTAGAGTGCAATTTTGAAGCATGGAAGAAGAATAATTCCTCATACAGACAACAATTAGGAAACATAAAACTTCATTAAATAAACTAATAGGGTCATTACATTGGCCATTCACTTCATACACTACCACAAAAAAGAAACAAATACATACCCTTACCCTTACCCTTCCCTTACCCTTACCCATAGCCAGTGCATAGTTAAACACCACCACTAACCCTTACATACAAAGCTTCTTCCTATATTCACTGTTGTCCAAGAGGCGTGCATCTCTCTTCGGTTGCCACAAACTTTGCAAGATTGTCTTCCATGAAGTTGCTAATGTTGTAACGCCCCGATTTTTGGAAGCATTAATTTAGACAACTAATTAGGATTAATTTAATAAAAAGAGTTTCCATTAGAGTACACGTTGGAAAATGTGAAGTGCAGCCCATTACAAAATACTTAGTAGGGTTTGAGAAATTAATATTACAAATCCAATATTAAAAATAAAGGGGTGGGTTCTACAGATTAAAGTTCAACTCTGGATTCCACGGCTCCTCCTAAGCCTGGTCTGCTAGAAAACCCTTAGTTCTGAAATAACCATTTCCTTCGACACCAACAGTACCTGCTTGATCACAATCTGGCATAAAACGTCCGAGTCGCGAAGCAACATCATGGTATTATACTAGGGTCACACAAAGTGTAACACCATGAGCGATAAATCACTCAATAGCTACTCTAACCCTCCCAACCCTTGCTAAACATATAAGTACAACATATATGATTGAAAAGCAGTAATTAAAGGAATAAGCAGGAAATAATTCGTAAAGCAGAAATTAAACACATAGCTGATTTCATTACTAGCCATTAACTTACATGTTCATCTAAGTTCTCACCTAGAGAACTTTCCTCCCAAATAACCACTAAGGAATATGACCAATCCGTGATATTCTCCCCCCTTGCTTGCCCTGACTGGGAGCCCCGACGAAAGGTATAAGTTACTTACTTAATCCAACCGTCAGCCGCCTCACAAGGATGAATTTCCCAGGGACTGACTGTACCACTGGGTTACGAGTGACAACTGTCAGCTCCTGTAGGTATATAGCCATGACTCGGTCTATAATACATCCACCCTTTTAACGCCTCATAATTCAAATGAAGTAATCACAGATTGTCATATCCTAGGGTTTTGAAATCTTGGTAGGTTGCCAAATATTCCTCCAAAACGAAATCACTTGGCTGACTGCCATTTAACAAATCTCGGGGTGACTCCCCATAATCAATTCATCAGTTGGTTGATTGCCATTCAACAAATCTTGGGGTGACTCCCCAATAATCGATTCCAATTCACTTTTCCTTTAACCTCATCATCTATGTGATATCTGCGCATGATCACCCAACCCAGGAACCTAATTGTCCATTCTAACATTCAACACGTTTATGAAAAGTGCACTTAACAGTAAAAGCAAAGTGATAACGATATCACAAGGGTCACAGCTGAATATCTCGATTCACAAGTTCACAAAATTCGAGTAATCGAAAACTGGGGGTCTAAACGTAATAAATTTAAACTATAGGGCCAAAATGTAATTTACTAAACTATTGGGTTCAAAATGTAATTTAAAGAAATTATGGGTCACCTACATCATTTTAAGTAAGTATAAGGGTAATCAAAGTAATTTCATGGTTCTAAGGTCCTTGGCGAAATCTTACTAACTTTGGGGCCTTTTGTAAATAAAACTTTATACAAGGGCAAAATTGTAATTTTTTCACCACGAAGGGTAAACACGTAAAATATTTTATTTTAGCTAGTTATGTCATAACTTGACTCAAAAGGAAGTCCAAACTTTTATAAGAGTAATAAATGTAATAAAGGGCAAAACGATCATTTTACACTACGAAGGGTATTTTAGAAATTTTGATACATTCATAAAATTCCACTAATGACATTTAATTGATAAAAAGTAGGAACATAAATATCTTTGTAGATTAAGCCACATACTTTATAAAACTATACTTTTAACCCTTAAGTTTAATACCAAGAACGAGACCAAGATTAAACGTAGCATGAACACATTAAATCTCACATAAACACTTGAATAAATCCTAATCATACTTGAGAAGTTAAACACATGAACCAAAATGAATCTAGGGCTTAATATGCATGAAAAACATGGTTTAGGGTCAAAACTGCAGAAACTAGGAACACAAGGGGCTAAACTGTAATTACAGAATTTGAACCAAAGTTGGAGGGAACATTTTGTACCGGTAGTCCGGACTGGGATAGGGTGGTCCGGATTATCGTCACAGCAAAAACAGAGCAACTTGCGTTTTGTTCAGTTTTCGTGAAACCCTTCACCTTGGGCCTTAACCTTTCGACTAAAAACTACCCCTAGGCTATTCTAACACATAAAAATGCTTAGGAATGATTAGGTAAGAGTCTCTACCTTGTTTTGCGAAGATTTGAAGAAAAATGGGTTTTGGCAAAAAATCGGTGGAAGGAGCTTCTTGGGCCGACTTGGCTTGCTTGGATGGTGAAATGTGGATGCCTAGGAGTGCAATGGATGAACTTGTGGAAGAAGATTGAATGTCGTTGGGTTTGGAGGTGGAAACTCAAGTTTTGGCCTTACTTTCTCTCTCTAGAACTTCATAACCCAACTTAGAGCTTTCTCTCTCTTTCCTTGCTATTTTTCTGTGTAATGGTGATGTGTGGGAGTGTGGGAGTGTGAGATAGTGAGGGACGAAATAGAGGGGTTTATGAAGGGTGAGGGTGGAGTGTTTGGGTTGGGGTGGTGTATGAGAGTGGTTAAACCCATGTGGGGATGTGAGGGGGTGACAAGAAGGTTGATTGGGGTTATTGGAGGCAGAGAGAGGGTGGAGGGAGGTCTGATTTTGCTGGGGAGGGGGTGGAGTGTGGTGTTGGGTTGATTTGGAAGAATTAGTGGGGTGGTTGGTGGAGTGTGGAGTGAGTATGTATGTACAAAATGCATATATGCACACATGTGTGTGTATGTGTACTAGTATTACTTGTGTACGTGTATGAATGTGTATAATTACGTATGAAATGAATTTATAAAAATGTAATGCTCGCAATTAAAATGTAAACGTGCCTTAGGGTCGAATTTTTAGCAATTTGGAAGTATTAGGGTATAAACCGTAGTAATTGCAAATTAAGGGCCCTAAATGCAATTAGGAATTAAATAACGAAATTAAAGTAATTAAAATGAAATTAAATAATCCTAAATTTTATTAAAAATTTCGGATTATTACAAATGTCACGTGCATTTCTCCATTTTCAGATTTGAGAGAGAGAAGATGGCAGTAGATTTTAAGATGGGAGAGAGAAAATGAAGAAGGGAAGTAGGGTTTTAGGGTTATTTTGTGTGGGGGTGGGTATATATAGAGATAAAATGAAGGAGAGAGTCAAAATGGCAAGAGGTGACCCACTGAATATTGCATTTTTGTCCAAAACGAGGGCTAACACGCCAGGTAAGCATTTCCCTTTAGGAAATTGGCGAGAAGTAACGGTGTGGGTGTAATTGATTAAAATATGTGAAGTTTGGAGGTCTAATTGAAATTTCATTAAGTTTGGAGGCCTATGAAACAATGCGGTGAAAGTTTAGAGGCTTTTTTTGAAGTTTTCCCTAATCTCTCGAATTTGATCACTCTTGGTGTTCTTATGCTCATTAGTATGGGCGGTTACTGAGTGTATGAACTTGTATGAGGAATTGATTTTGGAAGTAATTGATTGTAGCCTCTTTAATCATAACCCTAAGGCTCCTACTTATAGAGTTGGAAAAGATAATTTACACAAATTAATTAATTCTTAAAAATTAGAGTTTAATGGACGAAAAACTCTCCTCTAAGAATCCTAATCGCGCACATAAAGTTGGATGACCAGAATCAAAGAGTTTGGAACGAAATCAAACACTTACAGAAGTTTTAGGGTTTCATATGGCAACGAATATTGCTTCAAAGTCCTAAGTAAGGATTTGTCCGGCGAAGGAATAGATCTCACTGAGAAGTTTTGACCGAAATAATTTCACGGATCAAAGATCAATCTGGTGGCCGCAACTTTTAACTCGGGCCAAACCCTAATTTGGTAGCTCTAGGCATTTTATAGGCTTCCTAATACACTTCTATGAGATATTACTAACCTTCAAGATCTCACAGAGTTCAACGGGTGTACATCTATTTGATGAGAGTATATGAAAATTTATTTCTCAGGATTTGCCCAAGGCTCTTAAATGTACACGGAGCCAAATTTGGGTGTATACAATCACTTTGAGTGCTTCTATATTTGAACCCACAACAATTCTCTATAGCCCGAATTTTCTTTTACACCAATTTTAGATATTGAATCTAATCCAAAATTGCCCTTAACTTCAATATGCTCTAAAACTGCTTCTTCTACGCGAACCCATGCCAATAACCACCACATTGTCAACATTCGTTGTTGTCTGATTTTGTCATCGTCGATTGTGTCGTAACTTGGAACGCAGAACGAACATTTCACCCTCGAAGTATTTCCTATATCTACCGATCAAATCCCCAGGTTAAAACATTAAACAACACAAAACAAGTAAAGGGTGTGAGATGACAGTATTTTAGGATTAACACAAATCTTATGAGTGTAAAGGGAACTTGGGGCTAGAGAGAATTTTTGTGGGTTAAACTAGAATCTCTTATCACTTCAAGAACTTTTGTCTAGTCTCTGAACAAAGTTTGATCCATCGCTTAACAGAGTAGTATGAGGGTGTGGGTGCCTAAAATCGCAGTTGCTCGACTGTTGGTGTTATTAGTGATGCTAGCTCAAAGTACACGTGATAGAAATGACATCGACCCAACAGATTTTACTAAATTTTTACTTCATTTTCCCTTATTTTTTGATATTTCGTTTCATTTATTATTATTATTATTGTTTTGCAAATTAAGGTCGCGAGCATATATTGCCTTACTTAGGTAGCATGCTATTGCAATGCGATGAACGCGCAATGGCCTTTAACCGGCAAGCCGCAAATGGCACGTGGTCCCGCAAGTGACCCTCAATGTTAAGCAAGGCATTCACAGCCACAAGGGATGTGCATAATAGACAGATAGACGTCGGAAGCTTGTTGGCTAAGTCAGGCGACTTTGCTATGTACAAGTTGTGTGGCTTGGAAGTCTTGATGACAAAGGACTTCAGTAAGCTTGGTGCAAGGACGCTACTGTTGCCATACATGGAGTGACTTGGTGTAATACCAATCTCAATAAGTTTCCACCCTATTTCAGAAAGTAATGAGATTCGGGGAATCTTAAAATTGTAACTAGGCTCTGAAATCCATATTGGTAGAAATAATGAAATATTAGTCCAACAAAGGACTATGTTTAGCTGAAAACTAGTACTAACTCGCCGCTGTCAAAAAAATAAACCTGCCATAATATGCTTAGGAAACGCCGAATGGTCATCATAAGCTCCAAATCAAAGAGAGCCAAAACCAATTGTGACATTCAGGGCAAGACCCTCATTGATCTGCCGCGATGACAAAATGGGAATTGGAATCAACAAAGACAATACCTAAGGAAAATTTCTGTTCCAGCACATGTGGGTTTTCCGTTCACAATATAAACGCAAGTCAACACAGGGTTGATATTGAAACAAATTCCAAAATGCTGCAAGGTTAAGATTGTCCAAATTGAAACTAGGAGGACCAAAGTGATTTTTTAGGTTAAATCGAAGGGACATAACATAAATATTTCCCAATACCTAATAATTTGAAAAGGTGCATATGTAGTTCTGTATTTGTTATATTTGCATTATGAAAGAAATGATACATCTTGCAAAAATACATGATAGTGACGAATATACATGAACACCCCTTAGCTTCAAGATTGCATTTACAAGCCAAAAAAGAAACATCCCCTAAGAAAAATTAAGTCAAATAAAACGAAATTTCTGGGATACTTTGATGAGTAATATACTAATATACAACTGGTGGCAATCAGCATCCACCTTACCAGGAATGAGTTGCCTTTGTCACACCAAAGCTTACAGCAATCAGAGCAAGAATAGCCTGCATGCATTCGATCACAAATTGCAATGAGAGCACTGAAATGGAATTCTTTGCAAGAGAGAAAACTGAACAACTTAAATTATTATTAGTTCAATGAATAGAAAAATAAAAAATTACATCCTTGTTCACTGCATCATCATTTTCTAATCCCATCAAATGAAGGGAAAAATCGACTTCTTTCACTTCAATTTCTGTACGTGTTTTCTTCCTTGAATTACCATTTCACTCCAAAATTCAAGATTCAAATACTAGCACAAGTCTTCCACTTATCCACAATGAAAGTGAGCAATTAAAATTATTTTAAACGTGAAAGGAAGAGGCAAAAGTTGGAGATGCCAATTACTGACAATGGAGAAAAACAAAACCTACTAAATTACTATTTACAGAGAAGCACATACATAACAACAGCCTCAAGTATCCATATCTGACATAGGTTGGTCTGGACATGTGTCCGATTCCCTTCAATACGTGTCTCGTTTTTATTGTACATTCCTAGTCAGACATGTTGAGGACCAATGGGACCATTGGAAAGCTTTAGGAATACATAGAGACGCCAAAATGCAATTTGAAAAGTTTGGTAAGAGTGAAAATTGTCATGGACACTTACTTCATGAATACGTAGTGGCCGCTGATTTCTATCTAAATTTGGTAGAAAAATTAATGTTTCTATAATACTTTTTAACGTAAAAATAATCTTTTTATGATTGCATTATACATAAAAGATACCACTATCGATAATATACATACACACATACAGATAATCCAAATGCATTCCGAACGTGTTCATGTACTAAATTATTTTACAAAAAATGTGCCTTTTTCATACCGTGTCCATGTCTGTGCCCTTATCTAGGGGTAAGCACGAGTTGAATTTGACATAGATTGGCCAACAGATCCAAACTTATTGGGTGAAAATTTTGGTAAACCGATTGCACAAGATTGTATCTCTGAAACTAACTGTATCACTTCATGAAATTAATAGTCAAGTTCGGTCAGGTGGAATTTTAGGCATAGATTAGGGGTAATCTCTCTGTAATCTTCTATTTTAGGCATATGTTTTCTTTATTTAAGCTTGAGTATTGGAATCCTTCTTATTAATTCAGAAATACATATCAGTTCTCTCCCATATGTTTTGTCACACAAGCATAGGAGAAAGAATTAAACTGAAGAGTAAGGAGTGCTGAAACAGTTCCAAGATCCTATCTTGAATATCCTTGAGCGAATTTTTTGGCCCTTTGAAGAAGCCATGCAACTGGTTTATGCCTTCCTAAGTATGTAGGCCATATGTAGGCCACACACACATATAGATAATGTGATAATGGAAATCTTGTGCATCTCTAAATTGCAAAACCTACAGTGTATCATGCCTGCCTCAAACATACATGAGTTTGCTTTTGAAAGAAATCATGACCAAGGGAGCTATAAAAGCGCAAAATTGTTATTGGAACTGACTCAAACAATTTACCGCACACCAGAACTAGAAGTATGATCGGAGCACAAAATAAGCAAACAAAATGATATAAATCATGATTGTGGATTATGAACACTTACAGCTATCATGCATGCGACAAGTCCTGGTTTTTCTCGATAATCGACCCGGGAAAATAGTAAAATAAGAGCTCCAATGTACCAGGGAATGGCACCCAAAAAGAAACCAGTCAAAAACCTAGCAACCAAAGCCAAACAACGACAATGAATCAACCATAAAACAAACTCATCCAATGACTTTTGATCAATCATTCAAGCATGGAACAGAAAAAATAAATTTCATCACTTCAAAATTTTACTCCTTGAAATAGCATATGATTCATGTTTAAATTTTAACTGGATTACCTAATCTTCCTTTTCCCCTTCAAATTTTCTTCCACCAATACATAATTTATAATATCATACCATAAAATGGCTTGTTTAGTTATTTTGTTTCCCATGCTACGCAAAGTCAGAAGCTTTAATCCTAGGAGCAAGTCTACCCATGAGTCTACACCATGTGTCAAATCCCATGCCGAAGCCAAAATTTGGCATCAAGAATGGCAAAATTCTTTCCGCCCTTGTGCCAAACTCAGTGCCAAATTCGGACAATATCATTCTTGGTGCCAAATTTGGCAAACGCCAAACTTGCAACAGTTTCCAAGCCATTTAACTTGCATCAAAAAATTAGATGGGTATAATTCAATGGTCTGGATTTTAGATATTGAGAAAATGGCACTAAACCAGTGCAGTGACATTGCTATTTTTTGGCTTTCTGACATTGTAACAAGCCAAAAAAAGGACTTTGGCAATGCCATTTTGGCATCAAAGGGTAGAATTGCTCTAAGATGCGTTGAAGCAGGATAACTAATAAAGAACAACAATAAAAGATAAACCTTAGGAATCCACGCCTAAGGAACCCTAAAAATCCACAACTAGGGGACGTAATGGCATCCTCACCAAAACTCAAAAGATACTCATTCCATCATAAAACTGTTTCAAACAATAACCATAGAGTCCCTGAAATAGACTCTTCTAAAAGATAACAATAAAGATAAATATAAGAATTAAGGATAAGATAGAGATAAACTAACCTAATTATAACACTTCCTAATGGATAAATCCTAAAATACCAACCAATTTGATAATATCTAAAGAGATAGACATCCTCTAGGATCAAATACGCATATCCCTTCTTGTTCCTTATCATGTGTAGAAGTAACCACTAAAATTGTTGCCTTAGAGTTGAACCTCTGTACTTGCGGTCAGCAGCTTGGGGGTCTTTACACCAAACACCATATGATAGCTCATAGCTTCAAGAACGCATTTTAGTTGAGGCATAAATGGCAACCTGAGTGACCATCATAATCCAAACCTATAAAGGAACTATACCAATAATAGTGGTTGAATATCCCCAAACTTCTAAGAGTTGAAGGATAGGTTCATGATTTGGCATTTTTTGTGCAAACCTACTAAAAATCCCCATTTTTCTCATCCTAATCTGCTTTATTGGTAAGGGTTATTTTAGACTCTTAACATTCATTTTACTTTGTTTCTTCATGGAATGGGGGCGGGTGAGGGCTTTACACTTTTGTGCGACTCCAAAGTCCAAACTGACGTGACACAGGGCAAAGTTGGTGAACAACTCAGTCACATAATGTCTCTCTCCCGCTCTCCTTTCACAACTTGTCTCTGGCGAAACAGTCGTTCAACATACTACGTAAATTAAGTCACAATTCTCGCCGTGAATCATATGGACCAATTGATTGCTATTAAAACAATTATCATGTATGACGCAACTCCAGATAAATACAGTCTTCGCGTTTCTTGCATATGATTCTTCTCTTCTTGTTTTAGACTTTCACCTGGCCAACAATAACAGTCCTCCTTTCTCTCTTCTGTGTATTTTTTCCCCCTCTCCTCAACTTGGATGTTGCTCTGTAACTTGGACTCTGTTTTTGTATGTGCCTGATTAGTGATTTCTATATATGAGAATCATGCTTTTCATAGTTGAATTCATAATTTTATGTCTGTAGCTTATATGTACCTCACTTTTGGGTTAATACTTAATTGGGTTGCGATTATGATCCTTTTATATTTCCTTCTTCCGATAATGTAACTCATGTTATACAGCTTTTAATTAGTGAAGAAGGATTTCCTCTTCACTTGTCAGTGCATTGGGGTGTTGTCAGTGTATTGGGGGTTAATATCGGTGCATTGATCTTTTAAGGAATTCATCCTTTCACTGTCCGCATAGTTTCCTAAAATGACCTCGTAGCTATGTCCTCTATGTAGCCTAAAAAAAACTTAAATATGTGTTTTTCCCACTTGGAAGGGGTTATAGGAGTTGAATTCTTTGCAAGTGTAGGGACACTGTCAGCTAAAAAAGGACTTACAACACTTCATAAACACAAAATAGGTGCGCATTAGAATAGGAATACTTGAAAAAGTGTAAGGTATCGATAGATGGCAAAAATGTAGAGGGTGTCAAAACTTAGTTTGGGCAGAGGGTCCATAATCCTTCTATTGAGTATGGTCTTAACCTAAAACTTTAACTGATTAGAAGTACAAGTATATTAGTATATCTCATGTAATTTATTCTGTTCTCCCTTTTTCGATTTGAGAAATGGTAGCTGAAATAATAAAATAATATTGAAAAAGTGTCAAGATTGCAACTATGTGGTTACAGATGGGTCTGCATAATTAAACTATTATGGGTAGATTGTCTGGCTGTCCTTTTTAATTGTGCGCTGACTTGATGTGGTTCTTTATTTGAATTTTGTAAAATTAATTACCATTTTGATAAGACCAATATAGCAGATAATTACACGCCTATCAAGGTAATCAATTTTCTAAATCTTCTGGTGCTAATGCCTATCAAGGTAATCAATTTCCCCGAATCTCAATATCAGAGTAAAGCTGTACTAAACAAAAATTGTGGAGAGAGTTCAAATGCTTGACAAATAAATTTTTCCCAGGTCACGTGCTACAAAGAAACTAGAAACTGAAGTATGCTCCAGTTCTTGTTTTTGTTTTTTTATAGCACAGGGGAGGAGAGAGGGGTTGGAGGGAAATAGAGAGGAGAACCAGAACTTCTCATGGCCTTGGGCTGTTTATATACTTATTTAGAGAAAGATATCCTAATGAAACCAAGACGCATTCCATAAGTGCAAAAAAAAAAAAAACAAAAAATCAAATCATGCAGAACCCCCATTAAGACAAAAGAGCCTCTTCCATGGATATGGGATTAACGTTAAATTCGACACTTGGACAAGCCGCACCCTACATGAGTCCATGTAGTAGTCTTGTAACATTCACATCTGTTTGGATAATCATAGTTGTAAATATATATGTAAAGGGAAGTGCTGGGCTAAAGGAAATCCCTATGAACTTACAAGCACCAGCCAATCCCAATCCCACAACAAGGCAGGCGGCGCTCTATCATAGGTCTCCCTTCAGCGACGGCATAACCTACAGCAAAAACAAAACAGAATTAATAATGAAGTGGATGGGGGAACAATAGAGAACAATATATCATTAAAAATAGAAGAGATAACTATTGTAATCCACATACATCCTCAAAAGTTTTGGTCCATGCAGAGAAATAGTGACCCTGGACGTTTGTAGATCATCATGTTGGTTACCCCCATCTTAATCATATCCTAAGATGCAAATACCCTGATACAGGACAGGCACATGGGCATGACACAACAAGTACACACGGACATATCATCTCTTAAAGAATTTGGACACGCAGACACGTCATTTCTTCAAAAAGTAGGACATGGACCCATTGTTGACACGTCTAATACAAAATGCATTTTTGTACTATAGATGTATGTTGCGTATTCATATATAAACAATATAAAAATATAATATCAAGTTATAAGAAAAACCAAATGGTATTGACATCATCATATAAATCAACAGTCATTATATAAAGGTTCATGAACTAAATATCCATGGAAATTAACTTCGGGATTCTAACCTTCTAATGTTTCCTTAACATGTACGAAAAGTGTCCCCAAAGTGTCCTAGAGTGTCCACAATGTGTCCTGGAAAAAGATTATACTAAACAATTGTGCACACATTTAGGTGTTTCCAGAAAGTGTCTTGTTGTGTCTGCCATGTGTCAGACACAGATACGTGAGGTCAGTAGATGTGACTGATCTTCCTAGTGTGCAGCAGAAGCCATCACTAAAAGCTTGACCTGTGATTGTATGGCAAATTCTTTTGTCCTAAACCTAAAAAGAGCAAAGCAACCTATTCAAAGGCTCTTGGCATAAATAGGACAATCAGAATAAATCTAATTGCCCTAAGAGAAGATGTTAGAAGTCACAGTTATTAAGTGTGACTGCAGCCTTTGTCACAATGTATAGGCAGAACTCCTTTCCCCCTAACTTGATGTACCCTTTGTCAAGTTGTCCTTATTAAATTTTTTGCTGATAAAGAAAAAAACAATAGCATCAAGAACATACTTCTCCATCCTAATCGATTGTTAACATCGGATGATAAATTGTGAGCCCTTCAATCATAACAGGTTATATTCACCAAAATAATAATAATAATAATTTTAGGCAAAAAGCTTCTGACAGAATTCAAGTAAGCAACTAAACATACTTTCAAGTAGGTGGGTCGTCCCTTCACTCTTTTATCTTGGTCAAAATTAAAAAATAAAAAAAACTAAATATTCTTTCTAGGTTATGACCAATGTATCCAAGTACCTACAAGCTATCAGATTTTGAGGTAAACAACATTTCTAGGCATTTGGAAATGGACAAATCAGCCATTACGCATCAATAAATTTTTTAAATACTGCAATCTGCCGATATATGCCAATTGGCAAACCTTGCAAATAAATGCAGACAATTAAACTTATGTCTTATGAAGCCAAAATCCAGCCTGTTGATTTAAAACTTGTAGTAAGCCAGTTCGCAAGGGAATCCACTGTCAAGTTATATGGTAAACAATACGTGGTAACACATTATAATCATCCGGGTACTATTGTTCATCTGCAAAACAAAAATATTTGCAGTCTTCCTAATGCAGTCTCAATAAAATCGACCTTTGACTAGTAATATCCCAAAATCAAGTGACAGAATTTTCACATGCTTTTCAGATCAAACGAGTTCCAAATTTCTAATCTATCAAGCAGGGGTACTTCTAGAAAGCATTCATATCCTTATCCTATTCTATCTGTAAGGAATTCCAATACTCCTCCGATACTTCCTAAGTTTCTATACATATTTCAGATATAGACATATAGTCCCTAGCTTCTCAAAGTGTCGGGTAATTCTGAGATACTCGAAGTCACGATTCCAAACTACTATGGCATTGAGAATTCGACATCTCTTGCCTAGTATTAGAGTACATTTGACAAGGCATATACCAAAATAGTTTCCACTGCTCAATTTTCTAGTTGGGTATCAATATTCAATAATAGTGAGTTTAAAGTGGTATCCTACTTCTCAGGTTTCATCAGTCTTCGTACCCTTAACATATCATAAATTATCCGCAAAACCGCACTAGAAGCAATATTCCCAAGAAAAAAATTCCACCTAATCCACTACCCAACTTTCTACCCTCAAAACAAAACACAACAAATTCCTATATGTATCCCCACATTTATCCTTTCTATTTCCCAGTTATTTATGTCTAGTATCTAGTTGAATTTTTTTCATAACATAAAACTACTGATGCATTTTATGACATTTAAATCTGATTTAAAACAAAAGACTAGGTTTCTACTGCCAACATATCATTCTCGTGCAAGTATCCTAAGAGTGCGTCACCAAACATGTGTCCATGTTTCCTATATGCTGAATATGCAGTCGGTATGTTGAATAGGCGGATTAAAAATGATAGTGGATTGCAAATCCCCTAAAACTTTTGAATTAACAATTCGGGGAAAAAATACTAGTCATCGAATAAGAAATCCCATAAAACATGAGACATAAAATAATTTGGAATGGAACATTCACACTTCCCAACAATTGGTCAGGTAGGATTACTCATCCTATATGATTCTTCATATAAGTAGACATATTCATCCGTATGGACGTACGAATGTGAATGGCTTTACATATGACAAAGATGAGGAGTACCTGGAACAGTTTGGTATCCGAGAGAATAATAGGGCTGATTCACGGAAGCGCCGGCAGGGGGGGCTGGCTGAGGGAAACCGACAACCGGGTGAGGCGGTGGAGGATTATAATTCGCAACGCCTTGAAAGGTGCCGTAATAATACGGCGGCGGAGGGGCTTGCGGCTGTTCGCCACCTCTGCTCTTCCCGCTTTCTTCGCTCATCTCTTTTTCTCCCGTGTTTCGCTTCGATCGAGGTTTTCAAAGGCTGACCATATCCGATCGGGAACCTTCCTAACAACCAACCTGATTTGATGGTGGGAAAGCGTTCAGGTTGGCGTGTCGGGCGGATTAAGGTTCTAAAAAATGATTGAAACCGTTTATTAATAATACTAATAAAATAAAGGAAATTTTAACAAGGGGTCAGTAAGAATATTACTATTATAATGCAATTCTATGCGTTTTTTAATATTTATATTTTCATTCTGGAAATGAATTTTTAGACCATATTGTCTTTATTAATTATTTTAGGAGTATATATTTTATTCTAATAATAACTTGTAGTAGTAACTAATACACCAAAAAAATCAAGTCAAAATCATCCTGTTTTTCATTCTACTATTCACGTCAGTTATCGGACGAATCACATCAAGTTTTTATTTCCATTCTCGTTTGATTTTTTAATTGTTGTTGTTTCATTTCCTCATCCTAAATGTGATTTTGAATTTCAAACTCTACAGTCCTAGGCAAACCAATGAGCCACGCCCATTTCAATGCATCAACTGGAATCAATCAATTATTCAACCAATTCATGGGTAACAAAAAGTTGGATTCAATCAATTCATCAAACAATTTCACTTGTAGATTCGAAAAGGTATTCAGTGCGAAGTTCCAGGCTTGTCAAGCTGGAAACTTCACCCCACCTCCTCAGTGGAGGCCTGGGTTCGAGCCCCGCGAGGGGCGTGGTTGGACTACTAACACTACTAACTCTACTAACTCCCTTCCCCGCTAATGTATATCGACTGGCAAAAAAAAAAAAAAGATTCGAAAAGGTATTCTACGTCAACAATTTTAAAGTTATTTTGTGTGCAACAATTATAGTTTTTTTTTTTCTTAATTCATTCAATCCCATTTCATGTTTATTTTTTTCGACCTAACTTGTAATAAGTTTTTAATTTTTCTGCCACTAAATACAAAAATTTGTTCAACATCAAATCAATTTTGATGGATGTTTTCATGACAATGGACTAGTTTGAATGAATAAATCAATGCACCATGTTTTCCGTTTAAATCACAAGGGTAATTTTCACACAGCAAAAAATGATAACCCCATTCGTCATGTTTGTCTAATAACCCATAAAATTTAATTGCTTATATGGTTATTGCAGCTTTTGCTTTTATGATGGAGGATGGTTTGATTCTGGTTTGCAAATATGGTGACAAGATTTGTCTCGTACTAGTTAAAAGTGGTATGAATTTCAGGGGGTTATGGAGAGGATATGTACGAGGTGGACTAATTTGGATCTCGACACACTCATTATGACTTACTCACTTATCAACAACAAACCTATAGTCATGGAGAATGGTGTCGATTTGGAGAAATTGTTCGAGCTTGCACAAGAAATTGTTCGAGCTTGCACAGGCTGGGGCAATGAATGATATTGAAATCATCGTTTAAGATGGGTCTCTCGAATTTACTATGGTTGATCCAAATTCCAATTCGAGTCCATCAAGCGGTGAGATGTCACAAACTAAGAAAATGATTATGACTTCAAACATGGATGATGGTGATATGGTAACCCCATCATTTATAACTCACAAAAAAGGGTATTGAAGTTGGCTGAATGGACATTTGGGATTAAAAGTGTTAGTTAGAGGTTTTGTGGACACCCCGTAGAATGTTCACAAAAACGGTTGTTGTTTGGAAAACAGTTTCGATTGATTGGATGGAGTCGCCATCCGGGTTTTAGGGCCATACCCGAGAAACCAATTGAAAAATGACTTTTTTGCCCTTGATATGAAAAATATTTTCACCGGTCTTTCAAAATGAGATTTCTCGGTCCGGGAGCTAGGTTTACGATAATGGAAGGAATTTAAAGTACCCTTCTCGCCTGGTGCGACCACTGGTCTCTACTCAATGCACAAGGAATTTTAGAAAACATTATTTGGATGGACTTTAATTATAAATACATGTGAGAGCACGTAAATGCATTTAAAATGCCAATATGATTTATGTGAATACATGTGCTAAGCGTCATGTGTGGTAAATAACCATGCATAAAATCACGAACTATGCTAAAACATACTCAAACCATGCTAAAAGACCCTAACACACACCCAAAAGCTCGATACAAATCACACTTGGATTACAAACTGAACACCTGGATTAACCTGGTCCAGGCACCTGGACAAGGTGTAGGCACCTGGATTGGGTGTAGGCACCTGGATTAGGTGAGTGTAGGAACCTGAATTAGGTGTAGACACTTGGATTGGATAAGTGTAGGCACCTAGATTAGGTATATGCACCTGGATTAGGTGAATCCAAGCTCCTAGATCAGGTGTAGGCACTTGGATTACGTGAATCCAGGTGCCTGGAACATTAAACAGACACAAATTTTCTTATTCCAAGCTTCGGAACCAACAATAAATTCAAACCTTGTAACTTGTTCTCACATGCTCAAAGTGGTGTTTCATGATTCTATGGACCATATGAGTTTCACAATCAGCTCTTAGAAGTGGTTTATGCATGAGAAAACCATGATCTTAAAATGTTCTATTGATGAAATGAAATTAACTTGATATGTTCTTAACCAAATGCACCATCTACTACATATGTATTGGACTTATTAAAGCAACTTGAGCATGTAGGAGAGTGAGATGAAATGATCTTAACTATAGATACAATAAAACTGCTCAAAGTGAACTTGAATGCCATGGAAATGGTTGAATGTCATGTAAATTTCCCCCATACTTATTAGACCCCCAATAATCAGACTTGTAAACGATTAATGAATGAACACATATAAGCCTTCTGTTCTCATATAATCCTTTTCAAAACATGGTTTTAACCTTCAAGATCACCCCCAAATATCCATGGAAATGAGGATTTGAACATGTAGTGAGATTAATCAGACATAGACACGTAATGACCCAAATAAACTTATTGAAATGCAAGGAAAGCAGAAAACATGGAAGGGGAGGAAAGAGTCCAAGCGCTTGGACCCATTGAGTGCAGGTGCCTACACTAAGTGATGGTACAAGTGAAAAACTCCATTTTTTTTGTGAAATTTGAAACATTTCCAAGCTTCTAACTAGTATGAGGAACTAGTAGGACTTTGGATAGTGTCCCCTTAGGAGCCATTTGAGCACATTTGGTAGAAAATCTACCTTGAAAGCTTGATTGATGAGCTTGGAACAAGGTTTTGAAGGATTTTTGGTGGTTATATGGATTGAGATGGGCTTTTCAGAGTAAAAACAAACTGAATATTTTTGTGTAGGCAGATTTTGATGATGGATGGTTGAAGTATGTAGGTTACTAGTGATCAAAGTTGGATTTTTAGGCTAAAAAAAGGGTTGCAACAATAGAGGATTTACAAGGGATAGAGTTTCCAAGAGTATTTTTGCAGCATAACAGTAGGGGAGTGAGGGAGGAACTGATCCTATATCAAATGGAGGAAGAGAGAAGGTAACTCTTAGGATGGATTAGGGGACAACCTATTTTCCCTCCACTCTTTCTCAGAAAAATCCTGCAAAAATCCCTTCAAAATCCTTCAAGATGCTCCTTCCCTCCTATTTTAACTTGGAAAACAAGTATTTGGAGTGAGTCCAGGTGCTTGGAATTGGGAGTCCAGGAGCCTAGATTAAGTTTGGGCACCTGGAATAGGGTAATCCAAGCGCCTGGACTGGGAGACTGCATAACAATCCAAACTTCGCGGGGCCATTCTGGGTGCTACCGAACTCCGTTTTGTGCACGGTTTGAAGCCTTGTAAAGCTTGTCAAGTCTACTTTCTAACCCAAGTGGTTTGAACCCAGTATGATTTGTACATCAAAATCTATGACCATTTTACCTTCAGAAGGTCGGAAAAACAAGTTGTTCTAGTGAAACATACGCATCTCCCTCATTTCAAAATGGATTGGTACATATTATATATCAATAAAGAGGGTTTGAATGTACTAGAATGTGGTGTAGGGTTGAGTTCATTTTGAAGAGGCTTAGGAGGGGTTTCCAAGTTCACAATCAAGCTCCGTGTGCTCTTATCAGACATTTTCATCATTGGGGATACTTGATAAGTTTTTTGGGTCAAAATCAGGGTGTCTATAGGTTTATAGGCTGGGTCGTAGAATTTTGGGATGTTTTGCACAAATATTGGATCGAACGGTGAATTGAATATGTGTCCTCGTAAAGAATGATAAGGAGTGCATGACGACGGATTGCAAACATAGGAATGGAGAGAAGAAATGCATGTGGGAAGTTCATGGCCGGGTTTTTCAAGCTAATGATTTTTCCTTTGTCCAAAGATTCGTGGACGAGCACAAATGTGGTGTTGTATAAGGACAACTAAGAATCTAAGGGCCATGTCCAAGTTAATAGGTAGTCTGATCGTAGAGGATGTCCGGGGCAAATCCAAGAAATCACCTTCAGACACAATTACTAAAATGAAGAGGGAGTACAGGCTTGATGTTTCATACAACCAAGTGTAGTGGGCAGTGGAATAGGGAGATGTTTTCGGGGATTTTGAGAATTCATTTTCTAGCTTGAAGTGGTACATTCGAGCAACCCAGGACACAAATCACGGAAGTCACATGGGTTTAGACACTGTCAGCCCATCTTTTTTCTTGATGGTACATTTTTAAAAGGGAGACAAAAAGGTCAGTTGCTTGGCGCAACTGGGAAAATCGGCGACAAAGGTATTATTGCTCAGTTTGTACTTTTCTATGTTATATGTTCTAATAAATGGTTTGATAATTTATTAGTGAATATGGTTTGATAATCCTACATGTTGAATAATGGTAATGTCATGTTGTAAACATGGATTAATAATATCAAGCTTTGTAACCCAATCCAAAAAATTCATCCTTTTTTTAGTGAAAAATAAATACACCATGTTATTTGATTGACTCATATAACGGACTAGGTTGATTATACCCCAATTGTCGTTATTGTCATGTTTTTTTTTGTTACCGTAGTCTCTTTTTTTTTCCCCTTTTTTTAAGACATGTTATAGTAGTTGAAGAGATCAACACTTGCACATGATGGACATGGTAGATTTTTACACCATGTGTACTTGGTAAATTGATTCACCATGTAAACACGGTAAATCAGTATACCATGTTCCCTGTACCAACAGATGATCCTATGCATGAAAATCTTCCACTTATACAAACTGATAATCTAACTGATATCATCACTAACACTCATTAATTAACACGTCCAAACATAATCAAATCCCATTAACACAATTTATCCAAAACACAATACCCAATTAAACATTTTTATCACTTGCCAAAAAAATTTATGAAACTATCCGACTGTTCAACTATAGTCTAAGTTTTGATGACCCACAAACACTCATTTCTCCTTACAGGTGCGTGATGGTTTTCTGTATTCTTCACCACCTCCAATTGCTTGTTCTGTATTTGGCTCCTTGTTTCCGGCATCATCCATATGCTGAGAAGAGGTCCACAAAACAGCTCATCATTAAAAATGCGTGAATAATTTTAGCACGCATTGCACGACAATCATCCTTCGGAAACTTAGGCCCAACTTTTTTTGTTCGGAAGTGTTGACGGATAATATGGCAAACTATTATCCCACAATCTAGGCTGTAAAAATTCCACAAAAATCAATTATTAGTCTTGTCTTTTTTCCCTCAGCAATGCACTGTGATATTACAAGAAACAACTCACCTAGGCCCTACTTTTTGTCGGTTGTCTTCCACTTGGACTATATTTTGGCAGTCTTGCGTGCATAATAGCCCTCCCAAATTGTTCTTGTAATAATTTTCGATTTGAATATTCTAAAGCACATTAATCATAGAAAATGAAAACTCAATAAGTCATTATCTAAATTTGAAAAAATGGAAAGATAATTTACCAATAAGACACATACCAACTGTTTTGCTCCCTCTAAATTACTGTCGAAACCGGTCCTTGGGCGTAGCAAATTGTAGAAATTCCAACTTCCTTCCTCATTATCTAGCATAAGTAATGTCCAATAGAAATTATGGTGGATGGGAATAACAAATACCGATAAATACTTGTTTTTGGCAACATGTGCCCAAGTATAAGACGGCGCTCGTCATTTGTCTTTCCCGCCATTAATTTTTGCATCCAACAATAGTATGATCAATTAATTATTAGTTATTAAACTCTATCACTTTTCTACTAAGATGGAAGGTCGCTTGTTTAAAATAATTGTCGCAATATGTGTAAACTCACCAAGAAGCTGCTCGTGAACACATACGATGACAAAGTAGCACCCCCTTGTGTAGACCCACCATCGTCTTTTTGTTTCGTAAGAACAACAACTCTTCTTTCCTGTTCCATTAGTAGGAACTCCGAATATGCATCAATAACTTATAAAGTTTCAAAATTATTGAGCAGCCATCATGATACTAGAAAGAACCATCCACCATCCATTGGCATGTGATGAAAAATTACTTTCTTTGTATCTAATGACAATTTTTCAGCAGCACAAAGTAGTAATACAAATAAGTTATGGGTGTTACGTGTATTTAGTGTATTCTTAATCCTCTTATGTAAATAGATTAGGAGATAAGTGATCTTAGCGTATTTATTTCTTTAATCTTTTGTATAAATATAACCTAATGTGAATGAAACAATATCTTTTTATGATTGAATAGAATTTTCTTAGCTTTCATGGTATCAGAGCTTTCAACTTCTTGAGTATTCTTGGTTTGTCTTCAAATCTATTGGGTATTCTCAGTTTGAGTTTGGATCTCACTAGGTCATCATCGTTTTAACTATACAACTGCCGACGAGCACTGTAGACCTTCGACGACCCTCAATTAGCATTGTACGACCTCTGGTAAGATTGTTCTGACTTGTGTTTGTCTCCGATTGTCTTCAAAAGCACTCGGGGTTGGTTTCTCCTGTCCTCGATAGCCACTGGGTTAACTGTACCAAGGCTTATTCTTGATCGACAACCCTTTATAATTGTTTTTTGTTCTTCGGCAATGTTGGACTCTGTTAGGAACCATTTGGGACTGTTTAATACTATTTGGACAGTATTGAGTACTATTCCACACTTTTGGAGTGTTATCTGGTTATTATCTTGAGGTCTTTAGCAATATGTTACCGCTTTTCACTGTTAATATGATGGAGGCTTTCAGAACTGCCCAAGTTGTTGTTTTTTCTTAGGGAGAGTTACAAACTTTCAGGCGCCTTCTGGCAAAGCTTGATATTCCATCTACCATTTATTTTACTGCCTCTAGCTCTTCTCCCTGGATAATAGATACTGGTGCAACAGATCATATGACAGGTGGCTCATCACTCTTTGACTCTTATTCTACATGTTCTGGTAAGGATAAGGTCAGAATTGTTGATAGTTCTCTATCTGCTATTTTTGGAAAATGTTCTTTTCATTGTTCTCCAACCCTTTCCCTTTATTCAGTTATTCATGTTTCCAATTTCTGTACTAACCTTCTATATGTTAGTAGTCTTATCCAATCTTCAAATTACTCTGTAACATTTTTTTCCTACCCATAGTGTTTTTCAGAAACTGGATACAGGGAAGGTGATTGGCAGTGGTAGAGCACATGGTGGCCTCTATTTTTTGGAATCTGCACCTTATCCATCTCATCCACCTCGATCATGTGGTCTATCTCTGCAAGCACTTACTAGTTCCGCTCTCTATGTTATATCAATGGCACTGTCGGTTAGGTCATCCTTCTTTTGGAGAAACTTTTTTCTAATTTAATTAAACATAGTTCTTGAAGTCAATTTTTGGTGAAGCTTGTGAGCTTGGTAAACATAAATGTTCATTTTTATGCTCCTATTAATAGAATGAGTGACTCTCCATTTATGGTTATCCATTCTGATGTGTGGGGTCTTTCACCTGTTACTTCTTTAAAAGGTCATCGGTGGTTTGTCATTTTTATTGACTACTAGTCTCGTGTCACTTGGGTGTATTTACTTAAATCCAAGAGTGAAGTTTTTTCTTGTTTTAAATCTTTTCATGCGATGATACACACTCAGTTTGATATGCATATCAAAATTTTCCCTAGTGACAATGGTACTGAGTATATAGATAAGAGTTTTCATGCTTTTTTGGATGAAAATGGTATTCTTTTTCAGACGACTTGTGTTGACACTCCATAACAATATGGAGCTACTGAACGCAAAAATCGTCATGTAGCTCACTCTCTTTTATTCACCATGAATATTTCTAAATATTTGTGGGGAGAAGCCATTTTGATTGCAACTTATCTTATTAACTGCATGCCATCCAGTGTTCTAAACTTCAAAACTCCCTTTGAGTGTCTTCCTAGTAGTTTTCGTGTCACAACTCTTCCTAATTTCGAATATGAAATTCCAAAAAATCACCACTCCAACTCTGGCCGACCACCACTCAACCTCTAGCCGACCAACACCCCATCTCTAGCTGACCACTTCTGGCGACAAAAAAAATTAGTGAGATATCACTAATTTTAAACATAAATTAAAAAAAAATGCCACTCCACCTACGCCGACCACCACCGCACCTTTGGTTGACCATCTAGAGAAACCAAAAAAATTAGTGAAATGTTGCTAATTTTAAAAATTTAAATTTCGAACATAAAATTCAAAAAAATTACCACCCCACCTCTGGTGACCAAAAAAATTAGTGAAATGTCACTAATTTTTAAAAATTCGAATTTTGAAGATAAAATTCAAAAAAATCACCACCCCATCTTCGGTCGACCCCCACTCCACCTTTGGTCGATTACTTCCGGCAACCAAAAAAATTAGGAGAAAAAGAGCACGAAGTGGGTCTTGTGGTGGTAGAAATTAAAAGGGACAGAGGAATGAAACCTCGCGTCTAATCCTGACTATCCTTTGGGGTTCATTGTTGTGTGTTAGAACTCATTCAATGTTTTGGTGCCATTCTCCTTATGTTGGTGAAAAGATTGGAATTTCAGGACTCCACTGATGTTTGGTTTCGGTCTCGTAGGAAATGGGAGCCTTTCGTCCTTTTCAATGAACACGTGAATAAATTTTGTTACTTTTTGTGTGTTATGTTTATCCTAGTTATAATTAATAGTTGATCATGGAAGGTTTTAGTTGTTTGAAGGCAGTTGTAATTGGAGTGGTGTGCCATAGTAGTGCTATGGTGATGATTGGTGAGCAATTGAATGGAAGAAGGTGAAGGAAGGAGAGAGAGAGAGAGAGAGAGAGAGAGAGAGAGAGAGAGAGAGAGAGAGAGAGAGAGAGAGAGAGAGAGAGAGAGAGAGAGAGAGAGAGAGAGAGAGGAGGAGGAGGAGGAACTTTGAGTAAAAGAGGTTATAGGTCAATGAGCACAATAAGTCGTGTCCCTAACAAATAGGGTCTTTACCAATTATAATTACAAACAATGTCTTTATTTTTTATTGCAAAAGTTTATTGTCCTTATTTTCAAACGGACAAAATATTATGTATTTATGTCTAATTATTCCAAATAAAAATGGAGTACTAAGTTTTAAAAAAAGTTTTTTAATCTATTGATATGTTATGGGTACTGAAAAAAATATTCACAAGAGAAGAATTTGGGTACGGGAGGGTACCACGTGGTACCCTCTCGGCGCATCCTGGCTGTCTGACATTGCAACTGACGGTTTGGATTAAAAGTGTTGTTTGGATTTAAAAAAACCAAAAACAAGAAATAAAACATAAAAATCATTTCAATCCAGACCGTTAGATGTATTTTTAGATGGCTCAGATATACAGCACGGGTACCCCATCACCCAAACCCTATTTGCACCCAAGTTCTTCTTTTTTGGTGATGCGTAGCATTGGTCTATCAATTTTTCTTGATTTACGCTCCTATTCTTGGTGCCTTGATGTGCTCCCCTGTTCTTTACTTAATTACTCAGGTCTCAGGTTTAGGGGGTGTTCCACTAAGGTGGTTTTTTGAAAAAACTAGTTTTTCACTATTTTTTATGTGATGTATTGTGAGAGAATGATCTGTCTCGGTTTTTGGAAAAAAACATTTTTTTGTTAGTGGAACACCCCCTTAGCCTTTTCAACTTGGACTCGGTTCTTGTTCAGGGTGTTAATATCTAGTACCACTCCACTTTTCAAATTTTTTTATATAACTGGCTGAAACTAATATCCACCCAAAAAATCATTTTGATTGAATTTCGTTTTTTTTGGTGCAAACAATTGGAGTTTGAGCAAAAAACAAAAAGGGACTCAGTCCTTTTTAAAGTTTGATGATTTTTTAAGTCCCGGACAATTTAGAAGAAAAAAAAAACTCAAAACTAGAGGGGACTGGACATTAGCCCCACTGAATAGGAACTCCATCCTTTGAACTCTTCCCCGCGAACTTTACTTTCAATTATGGTAGATCAATATTCATATGTACCTGTTTGGTTCTTTTTACTTCTTTGTAATGGAAAATGATTATATGTGAGCGTGCTAGAGAGAGTTTCAATCTCCTCCCTCAGATTAACTTTGGAAAAACCAAATCTAATCAGGCGATTGTGTTTTGTTGGTTCAATTACCTCAATTAAGAGGATTTTTCTTAATAAGTGAAGAAATGCAAACCAATAAACTTAGGAAATCAATGAACAATAAAGAAACAAGACACTTCGATTGATGAATCAAAGATTAACTTACTTCGAAATTGTCTCCAACTTCAAATACAGAGTTGTAAGTTCCTTATTTGTGATTGTCTAATTCCGTGACGTTTCCATGTAATTGAAATCCTATGCATATGGTAGTTAGTTGATTGATTGGTGTGAAGTCAAAGATCAAAAAGCATTATGGGAAGATTGAGAAGATTAAAAAGATTGTGAAGATTTTACTTGGAAAGAATTATGGACTTATTGTGTTTGAGAAAAGCAAGATCTTGGGGGAAAGGAAATTAAGAATAAGGAAACAAAATATTTGGAGATGTGTAATTCGCCCAATCAAGAAGCAACAGGTTTGCTCGAGCGAGTAGTTGAGCATCAGTAATTGGATTGGTTCTGCTCGAGCAAGTTAGTCGAGCAACAGTGGCGTTTTATTTCCTTTGTCTATAAATACAACCTCATTAGGGTTCAAAAATATCTCCAGCAGCCACAACGTGAATAGAGAGAGAAAAGTTCGTGAGAGCAAGAAAAAAACACTTGTGGATTATCTTCTTGAGAGATTGGATGAAGTATTGGAGCTATACACTCGCATAATCTCTCTCAAGTTGATTTGTTCGTTATCTACATGACTTGGAGTTCTTTGATGGAGTTCAAAGGCATTTGGAGATTGGTCTAAAGGAGGAGTCCTTTGTAGATCAAAGATTTGAGGAGTTGAATCCGAAGGAGCATCTATTAGAGCGGTTCATGAGGAGTCAGCAAAAAAGTTCTTAGCCAATAATGAAGGAGTTCATAGTGTGGTTGTAAGAAACTTTGTTTCCGCATTTTGCGTATAATGCTCTCTTCTCTCCCGTGGTTTTTTCCCCGCCTTGGGGATTTTCCACGTATATCTGTGTGTTATGCTTACTGTTTATTTCTTGCGTTTATTATCTTACATAATCACATAGATTAGGATTTAATTAAATTAATCGATTTAATTAATTTATTCACTGTAATAGTAAATCAAAAGGCGATCCGATTTCGGGTCTTACAAGAGTAACAGAACTTCGAACAGGTGATTGTTACAAGAACAACCGAGATAGGGGTGATTGTCACAAGAACAATCGAGATAAATCCTAATCTAATTCCTAATCTACTTCGAACTGAGTTCGAAATCCTAAATTACTTTGCCAATGAACAAACCAAACATCAGTTTTTTTGATAGCTGCTTGTTGAAGATTTGTCCAGGGGCTTTTCACTCTTCAATTTCTTCTATTTATAGACGTTGCTTGTAATTTGAACTTCCCGCTCCATGAATTTGAATCTGGATTGCTTCGAACTCTAACTTCCACTCTGGGAGTCGGCAGTTATTCTTCCTCCACGTATGAATTTGAATTCTTTCTTCTTTCAGAAGCTTTAAATCTGCTCGTTTGTTTAAACCAACTCAAATGATAACATGTTAAGGGAATAACTGCCTTCCAGAAGTATTCCACGTGTTATAACTGCCAATTGCTTTGTTTCGCAAGTTTACACGTGGAACTTGTGTGTTCAGTAGTTGATATTATGGTTTCGAAGTCAATCTATATTTTAACAATGGCTTGTAACTGCCAATAACTGCTCTTCCAGTTTGAGAAATGATACGACAACGTATTTACTCAATTTTACCTTATTAATCCAGTGTATCTTCATTAACAGATAATTGCCAATATTTGGCACTTTTGATTACATGTCAATTAATTATTGGATTGGTTAATTTTATATGTAAACAGTACCGAATCAAGTTTTTTAAGGCCAAGTTTGGCCTAATTTAGTTCATTTGGCGTGTTTGTGTTTTTATTTTATTTGTGTTTCTCCGTTTTTGGGAAAAACTCAATGGCGCCAGCTGTTGTTATGTGGGCGTGCCAAGACTTGTCCAACGTGGAATGGGGCCATATAATTAAACACATGGCCTTTAAACATTTTTTCCAGAAGAATCAAACATGTAACTGCTTCTTCATGGGATAATTATTCGGTGCATCTTGTTCTGAACCATGCTTGAATAAAAATGTAAACAAATGGCTATACCAATAAATCTCAACATCTCGGCAAAATTCATTCGCCGTTGCCTTATTTTTTATGCCACAAGGCGGCTTAGTAAAAAATGCCAAATTTAGGTGTAAACACTCTGAAATTATTTTCAAATAATTTATTTGTCTTTTAAAACTAAAATGCCTGAAACAAAAGCTTAAAAAGTTTGAAAAGGGAAAAAATAGTTCAAAAAATATGATTCAAGAAAGAAATCATCTTTGAATTATTTTAAAGTTTCATTCGTTTTTTGTTAATTTTGTAATTAAAGTCGGTGTGACGATAAACAATTCAAAGGAAAATGACATAAATGTTACAAAATTTAACGAAAGATTAAACAATCCTGCATACTCTTTGACTTCTTCCATGTTGAAAAGGACTATACAACGCCCTGTATAGTCCCCACTCAATGGGGTAAGTACAAATCAAACCGTAGGCATTATCTATTCTATCTAATGTATAAAGGGGGAGCGCCGTTTTGGTGTTGACAAATTTTGAAGCTTGCTCACACTTTTTGTTCCAAAATTACCCAACGGAAGTTGTACAATTACGTTTTAAAGAGTTTATAACTACGGGACCAAGTTGTAATTGCAATCACCCCCGTGTAACTTCCTTTAGAGTTATCTACCCATTTTGAAATTAGTCTTAACTGTTTCAGTTTTTACTCTCTCTGTCGAAAGAGGCAACTATGCTTCCATAGATTTTGATAGCAGACAAATTAAAGGAGATAAAACATAAAGGAATTGGCAAAAGATCTATTTGCAAAAATTCTTTCTTTGGTTTTCCAGTCCCCTTCAGTCATTCTATGAAAGACGGAACATAAATAGAAAGTCAAGTAATTATTTATTGTTCATAGTGCACCTTATTATCGCATTAGAAATAACTATTTTTATTGTTATATGATTACACATTTCTCCAAAACTGTATTCTGTGTCAAACTTACATTATCGACTTCAAAATTTATGCCGGTAATAAAGATAGGCCTTTCTTCGTTATAGCCAACACAATTGATTTATAAAATTTGATAGAAGAGTACAATTTCGTGTTAGGTCGTGGAAAAGCGGCGGCAACGACAGCATGCTACTGTCTTATTTTTGGCAGCATGGTAATGTCTTATTTGATTATGTGCAATCTGTTAAAGTACATTGCTTAAATATCTAAAATATAGCTTACACGATCAAACGATAAGTTAGGTACTTTTGCGCGTATCATTTTTGTTGTCAAAGTTTGACTTGCACATGCATTGCTTGAGCCCCAGCCTCCAGTGTGCACAAAGTAACTATAAACTCGGAAGTGGGGATGACAATTCCCCCAATTCCAATGGATACCTGCCCCGTTCCGCTTATTTGGAGGCGGAAATTACTCGATTTTTCATCTAATAGGAGCGGGTATGGTAGAAATTGAAGAATCCCTAGTTGAAAACGGGGTGGGTATAATTTTGTGATACCTACCTCCGAATACCCGTACCCCCCGTTTCCAAGTGTATATATATACGAAAAACTTCTAATCCACACCTCCTAGAAATAAGAAAAAAATAATTTTTTTTTTGTGTTGCAAATTATTTTTTGAAAGGCCTGGAACGGTCAACAGGCTGGTGCTGCAGCAGTTTTGGTAGTTGACAGCGTAGTCGAGCCTCTGATAACTATGGATGCTCCACAGGAAACTTCTGAAGCAGGTGATTACGTAGAAAAGATTGGGATTCCATCGGCTTTAATACAGCGGTCCTTTGGTGAGTCCTTGAAGGCTGCATTGAAGAAAGGTGACGAAGTTGTGCTAAAATTAGACTGGTCAGAATCAATGCCCCACCCGGATGCAAGGGTTGAGTATGAGCTGTGGACTAATAGCAGCGACAAGTGTGGTCCCCGTTGTGATGAGCAGATGGATTTCGTTAAAAATTTCAAAGGACATGCTCAGATTCTTGAAAAGGGTGGTTACACCAAGTTCACACCGCATTATATAACTTGGTATTGTCCTAAGCCTTTCATCAAAAGCAGTCAGTGCTTATCACAACGTATAAACAACGGGAGATACTGAACGCCGGATCCAGAGCAAGATTTTGGAGTGGGGTATGAAGGGAAGGATGTGGTGTTTGAGAACTTGAGACAGATTTGTGTGCATAGGGTTTCCAATGAGAGCAACCGGTCATGGGTTTGGTGGGATTACATAACGGATTTCCATGTCCGGTGTTCTATGAAGGCAAAGAACTATGGTAAAGCATGTGCTGAAGATGTCATGAAATCTCTCAGTAGGTGGCTAAGTTCTATCTGTTGGTATCATTTTTTTCCCGGGTGTGTGTACGTGTGTGTGAAATGTCCCTGCGAAGAACTTATTAGCAATAAAAACTAAATAGGAAGAGCAGATAATGTTTGATATGTCCAGATTACTACTACTATCAAATAGAGGGCCATAAGGACAACAAAAGAACCCTAATGGATTCATATTGTAGATAATGTCCGGTAAGGTTTTAAACCGCGGTATCGGGAAGTGTAATAGTATGGTTGATACAGTCATATGCCCGTCGATATATTGGCTTTGTGGTCTGAAATCCCATTATGTAACGAACGATATGACATAACAGCTTTTATTTAAAACACAACGATATGGTATTTGTCCTGTAAGTAGGTCTTAATATCCATCTTGGTCATCCAGATCTGCCGGTGGATAAGATAAAGAAATGCGTGGGCGATCCAGAAGCTGATGTAGAAAATGAAGTTCTAAAAATGGAGCAAGATTCCCAGGTTCGTACTTTTCACTACATGCATATCTTTGTACTATGGCAACCATATAAGTTTCATGATCGTAAAATTCTTTCAATAATAATTTTGTACTTGTCATTGTGCTTATTTAGGTCTTGGTCTGAACGAATTAGATTACATTATGTCAAAATTGCTGCACTAGATGAACTTACTGCTCGTGTTCTGATTTCTGAAATCTAGGTTGGCTGAGGAACTCGTGGGGACGTTACCATCTTGTCAATGTTGGTTGTAAATAACGTTCATCAATATTGACGGGTAATGGCGGTGGAGATCCGTCCTTTACCTCGCTCTCTTGGTCCTCCTCAATTACTGGCGGCGGCGGTGGCGGAAGTGGAATAAAGGGCTCCGGGTGCATTGTGTTCCATACATTCTCAACATCCCAATCTATTGGTGCATCGATTGGGGCCATGGGAAAGTAGACGTCGTCATCATTGTCTTCATCACTTCCAGTTAAAAGCCCATCAGAGTCGACGATCGGTGGCAGGTCCATCATCACATCACGGTCGCTTTCATCTCCGTCAATGTCCACACCCTCCTCAAAAGCATTCTCACCTTGCTTTTGTTCCAGATTGATTTCATTCCCTTCCGGTTCTTCCGGACCCTCAATATCATAATCTTCCATTGGATCTTGCACATTGATCTCCGGCACCACTTGGTCTTCCTCGTTGTCTCCTGGGGCGACCGGGTTTTCCAAATTGTACTTTGGCTCATCCGGATCCTTTGAGTCATACACTGGTGTTGGTTGCGGGTTGGTCAATTGGGCTTGCACTTCTGCATATATAATAGGATACATGCCAGGAAAGTACAGGTCAGTTGCCATGTTGAAACCAGGTCCCATCAACTCCATGTGCTCGTTGATCCTTCTAATCTCTTCCTCTCTTCGTGCAGCATGATTAGCATCCATCTACATGATAAATTTAACTAGACTTAGTATAATATCGCATAACATTAGTTATAGATAAGAGTATTAACTACCTAGGTTATACTCTCAAGTTGTGTTCTACCCAATCTACCCAAGGTCTAAGGGTTTGAACCTAAGGCTCTGATACCAAGTTGTAACGTCCCAATTTTCGGAAGCGTTATTTAAAATAACAAAAAGATTTATTCAAAAGAGTTTCATTTATAAAGCAACGGAAAATAACATAAGTATCTTTAAATCAATTACAAACAGAAATAGTGCTTTGTTGGGAAATTAAATTACATTGTTCCAACACAAAGATAAGAAGACTCGAGACTTCTAGAGGTTTAGATTCAGATTCTCCTCCTCAAATTGCTCAGCAGTAAACTCCTCCATCTGGTAATACGGCTCCTCTTCTGTACCTTCAACACCTGGCGTAATATGTCAATGCCATAACAACACCATGAGCGAACAAACACTCAATAGTAAACCCTACCCGAACCCATAACTTACATATAACAAGATGTAGCAAGCAATCAAAGTAAAGAACAATTCAATTTAATTACTAGCCTTTACTTAGTGAATTCTAGAATCTCATTTGTTGAGAAACATCCTCCCGTATTAACCACTAAGTCTAGGCCATTCGTGATTCAACTCCCCCTTGCTTGCCCTGACTAAGAGCCAAGATAAATGGTCTAAGTTACCTACTTAGTCGGATTCATCAAACGCCTCACAAGGATGAATTCCCCAGGAACTGACTGTACCACTAGGCCCACGAGGAACTGACTGTTACCTCGAGAGTTTATAGTCGTGACTCGACTATAATACAAACCACCCTTATATCACCAAAAATTCAATAAGGAGTAATCACACAATGCCACAACTTAGGGTTTTTGAATCTTTGGCCAACTGCCAAAAATAATCTTTCAATTCTCCGAAATCAATCGGCTATCTGCCGTTCAAAAATCCTCAACTCATCAACATTATCCAAAACCATCATTTCATTATTCCATTTATCCATTAACTTAACCGTCTAGGTGATTTCTAAATACGAGCACCAACCCGGGAACCTGTTTGTCCATTCTATGTTGTCAGAAACAATAACAATAAAACAATTATCAACGAAACACATAGTGTACAATAGTACAAATATGACACTTATAATGACAAACATTACTTTTGATTAAGACAATTGAAAGCTACAACTAACTTTAATAAATGAATAGAAAAGCTCAGTAGCAACAGTAGGTTTCATAAAGAAAAAAAAAAAAAAAAAATATATATATATATATATATATATATATATATATATATATATATATATATATATATATATATATATATATATATATAAATAAAACCATTAATAATAATCGATTTTCTTGTTAACGGTTAAGCACTACAATCACTAGCTGGAACTTGTAAAGTCGGAGGGCTCTTATGCTTAGCTTCATTGCAATAATCTGTTGTGATTTATAACTTAAGGTTCATACTATGGGTATCTAAAAGAAAATAATAATAATTTTTTAAAAAAAATAAAAATAAAAAAAATCACGTGAACTCATAATTTGCTGAAAAATCAGTTAGTTCATTAAGAGTACTAGTATTACAAAATTTCCTTTTAACAGTAAAGTCTAGTTGCACTCTAGTGTGTCCGTTTGTTTTTATTAATCTCAAACTTTTTATCCTTCTGAAACCAATAGCCCAGAACATGGGTATTTCAAAAGAAAATTACCCAATTGGTAATTTCAAAGGTTAACACCTAGTCCTTCCCTTATTAAGATCTTGCTGGACCATTTATAAGTCCTAAACGAAAAATGACTAAGTAAGCTAACAAAGTGATATAGTTATATTATGAGAGCCTTTAACCAATCTATAAGATGGGTACTTAGTCTAGAACCCTTAGCCACGTTAATCAAATATGTAAAACTGAAACATGCATTTCGTAAAAACATACATACAAAATGTTCCGTAACAACACATACATAAAACATTCTGTAAAACCATAAACGTGAAGCATCCGATACTCTACATTAACAAGTAATATACATATTGATAAATATATTTAGGAGGCGGGTTTAACTACCTCTCCTCCGAAGACAAAGCGGTGGGCTACGGGTTTGATCGAACGATTAGCTCGGTGCTATCGGTTGGTTGTTTTGGAGTGAAACTCAGCGCATTCGGGACTGATTTTGGACAATTTTTGGATGCTAAAAGAAAAAGGCAGCAGGTTCTGAGAGAAGTTTTGGGGTGGTTTCGAGTCCGTTCCGATCGGTTTAACAACTGAACTAGGATTGTTTTGCTACGGGAAAGGAGCTTATTTCTGGGCAGTTTTTTGAAGTTAGAGGGGCTGGGAATGCAGATGATCAATAGGAGAAAATGGTGGTTTTATGCATGGTGGTGATGATGTGGCTATACTAAGTGTGGGAGTGTATACTTGTTACCCAAAGCAACCCAATTCTCTCCTTCTGACTCCTTCCAAAAAATGGAAAGAAAATGAGAAAGTAGCTGTCTCTTTTAAGGAGTACTTGGGTTGGTGGGGTAATTGGTTATGGTGACGCCATGTTTCAGGAGAAAAATGAAAGGATGAGAGTTGCTTATAGATTATAGGGGCAATTGACATCAGGTTAGTCTTTTTCAGGAAATCATCAGGACTAGCTATCAAGAGTTATTAGCAAATAGCTTGGGTAGTTGGCAAGTAGGTATATGTACACTTATAAAAGAAATGTACACTTAATTTTACACTTGAGTACTTAGTTAAGTAGGCGTCATGTGCACATAAGACCTACTCGTGTACTCATACATATAGATGCGTAATAAAAATTTGGAGAGAAGATATAAAAAAAAATGCATAACTAAATGAAATGGAAATCAAAAAAACAAAAATAAATAAATAAATGCTATTAAAATATTTTTGAACCATTACAGGCCCATTCACCACTCAAAACATTTCTGTTAAGTAGCTCACTTTGTTAACAATGTTTCTCACTCTTCTGCATATTTTAGAATATTCTTCTCTTGCTTATTTAACTCTCTCCACGTTTCGCGCCAAAAACATGTATCGAGTAACATTTTCCCCTAAAACCGCAAAAATCTAATCCATTCCCATCCCTTATTTCCCAATATATTTTTGCTCTTTGAACTCTTTCTCTTCTCTAAACTCTCCAACCCAAAAATCCACAAATCTTGTTTTCACCGTTGAATCACCTCTTCAAGATGTCTTCACCATTTTGATTATTGAGGAAATCTATTTCCATTCTTGGTAATTTTATTCATACCATTTGCTGATCGAAAAAAAATTATTCACAACAGTTTGATTTTTGAGGATCTCTCTCGCTTTTCCTTGTTCTTGACCAAGAATCTGAAATTGCTCAATCAAAACAAGGTTCAAAACTTTCCATGGATGCAAATCAAGAAGAAAAAATCAGAGGAAGGAGTACATGTATTCGTGTTTGACACTATCATACAAATATCTTATTTTTCTCCAACTCTTTAATGTATTACACTATTACACTTGGGAAGAGGCTACAATACACACTCCTTTTTGGTTGTGTATCACATGCACCCAAGCTATCTCCCGTTGGATCGTTAAAAGTTATGAATCAATAACAAAAAGTTACGAATTGGTAACTTGTTAACCTGAGCAACAAGACACCTAACAAATTAAAGTTACGAAACCCATGAAAAGTTACTAAACACACGATTAGTTACAAAAAGTAAAAAAAAATGTTACGAATCATATTTGAGAAAGTTATCATTTTTTTCTCAAAGTTATAAGACCCACGATTAGTTACGAAACACACGAAAAGTTACGAAACAAAAGAAAATGTTACAAATCATGTTGTCTAAAAGTTACGAATGCTTAGTACAAAAGTTACGAATGTTTAGTAAAAAAAGTTACGAATCATATTCGAGAAAAGTTATAATTTTTTATCTCAAAGTTATGAAACTCACAAAAAGTTACAAAACACACGAAAAGTTACTAACCATATTATCTAACTAAAAGTTATGAATTCTTAGTATAAAAGTTACGAAACAAACAAAAATGTTACAAATGACTAGTTCTCCTGGTCATTTTTTATGAGGTGGCGCAATATGGATCACACAATGGGTGCATATCGTACACACTTAAAAGGGGTGTGTATTGTAGATTTTTCTTGTCCTAATATGTTTGATTGTATGTTTTATATTGCACTTTGTGTAGATAAAAGTCATACCGATGACTTGTCAGAGATTTTTAAAATAATAAACGATTTTTGGTTTTGGGGTTTTATGAAATGATGTTGAGGTATGTAAAAGCTAGTTACAACACCTTTTCACATAAATGGTGACTTTATTGAAATGATTTAAACACCCATTAGATTGGAATGGGATTATTTTGGAAAGGATGCAATTGTTAAGAAGGGGTGTGTAACATGGGGTGCCTCCAAGAGGCGTGACCCTTCCTAATTAAGTTTATGTCTACTAGAGACATGACTTTTAGTGAAATGACGCCTAGTAAGAGGCATAACTTTTCCTAATTAATTGTTTTTAGAAAACATGACTCTTCCTAATTTGTGTCTTTTGAAAAGACTCGATCATTCGTTAAATATGTGTCTACTAAAGACATGATCTTTCACACAAGGGCGTCTATAAGTCTATAAATAGGACCTGTGCAAAGTCAATCGTTAGACCAATAATTCCATAGCAAATCGCTCTCTCTCTCTCTCTCTCTCTCCACACTATATTCCTAGAATTTTAGGCATATTGATATTCAGTTATTCTCAAGAAATTGAATATCAGTTATTGGTTCTTTTATTCTCATTTAGCAGATATTTTGTCCATCTTCGTTTGTGTAAACGCAATCAGAAAGAACCTTGAGTTCGGATTTATTGTATCTTGAAGGCGGATTTGCTATTAACCCAGTGCATACCTTATGGTAGGACGAATACTGTCTTTACGAAAGTGTTGTTACAATGTGCCTCGAATATGATTTGTTGTTTCAGATTTTTCTATGGAGATGACGCCATCAACACATTTGAAGACCGGATTTCCAACAATCTAAATACAATATTTAGCAATGGTGTTTTCTCAACAATAAAATGACATATGATCTTTTGAAACTAAAATTATATGGTTCAAACAAAGTAACTTCAGGCGAGGGAAGATGGATAGGTTGGATTAAAGATTCTCAAAGAAAAGGGATATGAGTCAAATTACGGTTATGTGGTTTCAGTAAGTTGCCTTTGTCATTTTATTTATTCTAATGTAATAAGGTATGCTCAAACACTCTTCTTTATTGTGCTTGTGATGTTTTCAAAATGAACAAAAGTTGTACTTGGTTATAATTTGTATGATGGTACATCTGCTTGAAAGTAACGATATTTTGGCATAGTTTTTCCTTCTTTTTTACCACATATATATTGTGCATATATTGTATATTAGCGGAAAGAGTAGTAAAATAGACATGTGTGTTCATGCATTAATTAAGCATATTAGTTATATAAGGTTTTGACATTTGGCTATTCTAGTGGATGTGTGAGCAGATGCGTTGTGAGATAGAAACGTGAAATTACTCAGTGGCAATTTGGTATGCTTGGCAGAGTAATTAGCCAAACAAATACGTAATGCCTCTTGGTCAAATGCAGTTAGTTTGGCGTCTTGGATAAAAATAAGGGTGCCTTCTTTAAAAGGACAGGACACTGAGTGCAAGCCTTAATTTGTCCATCCTAACTTTTCACAACACCTCTAATCCTTCTCTGCACATGCGTTCTAAAATTACCCCACATTTTAAACAGCCCAGAGAAAACATCCTAGTGTCAACTCTAGCACCTACACTATCATTGTCGGTGGTGTGGATGGAGGGGAGGTGTAAAGACCCGTAAAATAATGTTGTTTTTCGTAAATTAATATTGAAAAAAAAATTAAAGTGATTAAATGAGGAGTAATTATGTGTTATTTGTGATTGGGGTTTATTTGATTTACAAATGTGAATGGTGGGCTTGTTGTGTAGTTATTGGAGAGTGTATAGGGGAGTGGGTGTAGGGGATTAGGGCCAAAAATCAGCCCCTTCTTCATCTTCCACAGCCAAACTCCCTCTCCCTCTCTACTCCTCCATTGCTCTCTAACTCAAAGCTCCAAACCACTTCATGCCAACTAAAAACCTTCATAACCCTTCATCAAAATCAGTCCCTCTTCGCGTTTCCAAGCTCGGTTTGTGCTCATTTTGCCCCGGGAAGCATACATTTGCTTGAAGCTCAAATAGGATGAGCTAGGGTTTTAGGATCTCATTTTTGGAGCTAAATCACTCTTGAGGTAGGGGATTTCTATCTTCTCTAAGTGTTTGAGGTGTTTAATGTGAGTGGTGTAACCACATTTGATCATTCTCTTCATTTCTTGCAAGAAAACCCATTTTTTTCATGTTCTTGTTTTGGTTGGGTTTGATTCATGTTTTTGATGTTGTGCTAAGTTAAATGTGTTGTTGTTTCATTACCTTGGATGCCTTTGAGTCTAATGTTTGCCTTGGAAGTGATTGGGTTGAGCCCCATTGTGATATAAGTGAGAAAAATCAGTCTGAAACCTGTAATTTTCGCTCGTAACGTCTTAGTATCGATACCCCTCTCACGGGTATCGATACCTATCGCTCTGTTCAGTCGTAGTGATCTGGTATCGATACCCCTTTCATGGGTATCGATACCCAGATGCTTATAAGGCAGATTTTTTATCCAACTTTGCGGGCACGCCCCGGCTTCGTCCGAACTCCGATTGAGGTGATTCTTGAACCGTTGGAAAGCTCTATGAGTCTACTTTCAAACCCAATTGGTCTCATATTCATAGCCTTTGTATTTTGAGAGAAATGTGCTTTTTCCTATCAAGGTGTTAGGTTTTCTCGAGGTTCATAACTCCATTTCTTATGTTCCTATGCTCCGGGCCTTTATTGGTCTTTTCTAAGCCTCTCAACTTGACTTTTAAGCTTTATTAATCTATCATGGTATGAATGATATTTTGTCACGATTTCTCACGATTCTTGGACACATATTAACTTTGCCATAACCGACACACTACGAGCTTTCGAACTAAATGAAACACATGGGATGAACGTGAGGTGTAAATGAAAGAATGAAAGATGTGACACGGGGTCATACGGAAGGATATGCCCGGAATGACACGGGGCCCTCACAAGGGGTATGCCCGGAATGACACGGGGCCTATATGGCATGCCCGGAATCTTAGTAAATGATGAAATTAAATGAAACAAGGGGTGTGTGAGTGAGTTGGACACCTACGGAATATCGGGTAATGCGTGTATACAACGGCACACCGGTTAATCTTGGTCGAGCATATGGAATTCTAATTGTTTATATCTAAAATTGGGGCTTCCGTGAGTACATTGTGAAATCTCCCTTTTGTTGAGTGCACTCCATTAGCATTTCATCATATTTAGATTTGATAGACGTTTCCTACGAGCTAGTGAGCTCACCCTAAAAATTTTCAGGTAATCAACCCGGAGGAGCATGATGTGGTGCATGCATGACATGTTTTGGAAGCGATAATGGAGTTACCTTATCATCTTTGAGTTCACTATTTTTGTTAAGATGATTTTGTAACTTAATCTTGGTTTATCTTTTGACAAGGAGATTTGTAATAACTCTTGTATTTACTCATTTCATTTGGGGTATGGGTACTCGTAGCTTGTTGTAATATTTGACTTTGACCCGGTAAAATTATTTTTTACTTTGACTTGGCTGTGTGAAGTGTGGACTTCCACGTGGAAATTTATGATTATTATGTTTCACAAATGTGGGGGCGTGACAGGAGGAGCTAGGATTCGACGGAGGTGAGGCAGATGACGCAGCGGCAAGTGGACTGAGTAGCAAGGATGCCTCTACCCCTCATGAAAACTTCAACAATGGTCGCCAGTGACACTAAAGCTCCAGCTGTCATTGATGAAATTTGGTGAGGCTAGATAGATCTACTCTTTTTAAAACTCCGTGGCTTTCGATAAGGATCACTAGAGCACAAGAGAAAGGCCGGCAAGACTTGCTGGCTGTCGTTGGTGTCTGATGAAGTGCCTTTGATGGGCAATGAAGCTTCTCTAGTGAAATGCTTGGGCTATTGGTCGGTATCCAAGGTATGTTGCTAAAATTGTTCCTTGTTGATACCTTGTATTATATATGGCTGGAAAGGAATGCTAGAATTTTCGGGGGATGCTTCAAAGATTCTACTATGGTCCTTGTAATTGTGGAAGAAAATGTGAGGTATAGAGTTGGCTCTTGGAGGCAGGTTCCCAGCTCTCAAGAAAACCTTTGGATGTGTAGCCAATGAAATCTATCCCATAAAATGTTTAGAAGTTGAGTCTTCTTTGTTGCTTTATCTTTTGACCATGTTTGGTTGTTCTTTGATTAGTTGTATTGCCTTTGCTTGGAATTTTCCCATGTTGTAAGCTGGGTTGTTTGGTTTGTATAAAACTTTCATTTACCAAAAAAAAGAAAAACCTTTGTTGTTGCATTTTTAAAATTAAATTTTTGTTTTTTGTAAAGAGTATTCAAACAAAAATAAATTAAGAGATAATTCTCAGATTGAAATAGTATCTGGTTCTAAAAAATAAAGAACGAGATAACTATATCTCAGTTAAAAACAAGAGATAACAATATCGCAATAGTAAAAAAAAGTGAAATTAGGGCATCTCAGCTTATCAAATTGGTAAAAATGAACAGTATTAAGTAAGCAATACAGTTATCCTTTTTTACAAAACAAAACTTACCTTAAATCTACATAAATTTTCAATTAAACATACATAATTTTTAACTGCCGAGATATTATTAATAATATACTAGCTTAGACAATCTCTATATTTTCAAAAACAAATTAAGAGATAATGTTATCTCAATTGAAATAGTATCTGATTCTACAAAAAAAAAAATAAAGAACGAGATAACTATATCTCAGTTAAAAACAAGAAATAACAATATCTTAGAAGAAAAAAGAAAGAAAGAAGGGAAACTAGGGTATTTCAGCTTATCATATTTTTTCACATGGTAAAATTAATGAACGGCTGATACATTTTAGCCATTATCAAGAAAGTAATATAGTTAACCTTTTTTACAAAATAAAACCTACATAATTTTTCAATTACACACACAAATTTTTTAATTAAAAATTTATAGCGGTAAATTTGAAACGGTATCCGGTATCTCACCAGTATTAATACATACCATACCAGTAGAGAACGAGATAACAATATCTCAGCTTAAACATTCTCTCTACCTACAAAACAAAGCAAGACATAATAATATCTCAACTTAGACAGCCTCTATATATTCAAAAATAAATCAAGAGATAATGCTATTTCAACTGAAATAGTATTTGGTTTATACAAAACCAAAGAACGATTTAACAATATCTTAGTTAAAAATAAAGAAAGAGATAATGATATCTCAGTTAAAAAAATAAGTAGATAATGATATCTCAGTTTAATCATTCTCTCTGTTTGCAAAACAAAGCAAAAGATAATAATATCTTAGCTTAGACAGTCTCCATATATACAAAAATAAATCAAGAGATGATGGTATCTCACTGAAATAATATCTGGTTCAACAAAAACAAAGAACAAGATAATGGTTTCCCATTGAAACAATATCTGGCTAACAATAACAAAGAACGAGATAATGATATATTAGTAAAAAATAAAGAACGAGATAATGATATATCAGCTTAAAATTTCTCTCTATTTGCAAATCAAAGCAAGAGATAATAATATCTTAGGCTTAGATAATCTCTCTATATTAAAAAATAAATCAAGAGTCTCAGTTGAAATAGTGTCTAGTTATACAAAAAGTAAAGAACGAGATAGCTATATCTTAGCCAAAAACAAGAGATGACAATATCCCAGCTGTTAAAAAAAAAGCGAGATTAGGATATCTCAGCTTATTATATTTTCTTCAAACGTTAAAATTAATGAACGGCGAAGACATTTCAGTCATTATTAAGCAAGTAATATAGTTAACCTTCTTGACAAAATAAAATGTACATTAAATTATTTCATATCACTAATGATAAAAAAAAAAGGGTCACTTAGCCAAAAATCCAAAACATTTGGCATTTTTAAAGGGAAAGACAAAGAATTTTAGCAATCGAACATAAAAACAAAAAACATTTGCCATTTTTAAAAGGAAGGATAAGGAGCTTTTGCAATCAAACATAAAGACAAAAAAAAAATTAGTGAAGTGTCATTAATTTTTAAAAATTAAAATTTCGAACATAACATTTAAATAAATCACCACTCCACCTTCGGCCGACCATCACCCAACCTCTGGTTGACCACTTTTGCCTACCAAAAAAATTAGTGAAGTGTCACTAATTTTTAAAAATTCAAATTTCGAACATAAAATTCAAAATCACCACCCCACCTCCTGCTAACCACCACCCTACCCCTAGCCGAGCACTTCAGGCGACCAAAAAAATTAGTGAAGTGTCACTAATTTTTTAAAATTCAAATTTCGAACATAAAATTCAAAATCACCACCCCATCTCCTGCTGACCACCACCCTACCTCTAGTCGAGCACTTCAGGTGACCAAAAAATTAGTGAAGTGTCACTAATTTTTAAAAATTCAAATTTTCGAATGTAAAATTCAAAAAAATCACGACGCCACCTCCGGCTGACCACCCCCCCATCTCTGGCCAAACACTTCTGGTGACCAAAAAAATTATTGAAGTGTCACTAATTTTAAAAATTCAAATTTTTGTACTTAAAATTCAAAACAATCACCACCCCACCTCCCTCTGGCCAACCACTTCTGTCGACAATAAAAATTAGTGACATGTCACTAATTTTTAAAATTCGAATTTTGAATATAAAATTCACAAAAATACAACCCCACCTCCGGCCAACCACAACCCCACTACATCCGACCACCAAAAAAATTAATGAAATGTCACTAATTTTTAAAATTTCTAATTTCAAACATAAAATTCAAAAAAATCACCATCCCCCCTCTGGCAGACCACCAACCCCCACCTCTTGCCGACCACTTTTGACAACTAAAAAAATAGTGAAATGTCACTATTTTTAAAAATTCTAATTTTGAATATAAATTCAAAAAAATATCACCCCACCTTTGGTCGATCAATTCCAGCGACGAAAAAAATTAGTGAAATGTCACTAATTTTTAAAAATTCTAATTTTGAACATAATTTTTTTTTAAAAATCACCACCTCTCCTTTGACATACAACCACCCCAACTCTTGTTTCAGAGAGAAAGATTACGATGGAGACATCTGGGTTGCACTTCGCGTGTCGTGTCGCCAAGTATAATATAAAATCTTAATCTCGTGTTCAAGAGAAATAGAGTGCTGGAGCCTGGAGACCACTGTCATTGAACTCTTGTTGGTGATTTTAGGATGAAGATGAAGGGAAAAATAACAAGATCAGTCTCTACGATCAGATAACCAACTAATTTGGCGTGATTCTCGATTCAGAACAACGTTGCCCAAGAATATTTCTTTCTGTCCCTTGATGTTGCTTGTCCAAGAAGAGTCGCCTATGGTTTTTGTTCCAAAGCTGTGCTTATAATTCTCCACGAGAGAGAGAGATGTTTATTTCCTTCCTCCCACTAAGAGGCGTATGCATGCATTCGAGAGTTGCGTCTTCGGTTTAATTAACGATTGGGCTCTACAGTTATAACAAATATCAGAAGTATGGGAAACACTTTTTATTCTTCAAGTTTTTTAAGGAAATAGATTTACAAACAATGTCATTGTGTGTGATTTAAAAAGTTCCTTATCATTTCCTTCAAATAGACAAAATATCGTGGCTATGTTTGGTTTAGAGTTTTAGTTTAGTTTTGATGATGCAAGCAGGTGTAATGAGTGTAGAGAGATAGAAAGAAAAATGAGAAAAATGATGATGTCATCAAAACCAAAACTAAAACAAAACTACAAACCGAACAGGGCCCGTATATTTATGATTAATTATTCCTATTACTCCCATTATTTATGGAGTATTTCTTTTAACTGCAATACATGAAACCCCATCTACTGCCAACAGTTACTCGTACAATTGAAGAGCTATCATTACATGTTACCTACCCACCCTGCCCCTAAAGGCAAACTTCTGGAAATGCTAAATTGAAAGGAGGATATGCTCAGACCATTCTTTGGCATTTTGGGGTTGAGGAGCCGCCTCTCTCCCTCCTCCCCCAGGCATTTTCTCCTCTTTCCCTCTCTCTTTCTATATTCCCCGTCTCCTCTCTTCTCCTTCTCTTTTCCTTTTTCTTTTCTCTCGTTTTTCGGTTGCCGGTATCGGCAAGCTGGGTGGGTGTCAACAGTGGCTGGTGGTGTTGTGCTTTGGTTTGAGTGTGGTTGCGGGATCTGTTTTTGTGTCTTCATTCTCGGCGGGCCTGCGCTACGGCGTCCAGTCGCTTCACAGCGGCGCGGGTCATCTTCCTCACCTCGCTTATGGACTTGTCGATGGGTTTCGTTCGTTTCTGGGCAGCAACTGCGTCTTTTTATGACGACGATCTTGTAGTTTGGGCCCTGGGGTCACCGGCTATGGCGGCAACAGTTGGGCTTTTCGTTTTCTGTGGTTCGTTTTAGGGTTCCTGATTTGGGTTTCGACAACAAATCTTCAGGGAGATGACGAGGATTGCGGGGGTTTAGCGGCAGGTGGTTTTTGGTGGTCGGGTTGTGGTGCAACAGTCGGTTGGCATTGCAGTGTGAGGACTGCTCCTTGCTGTGGTATAGGTCAATTGCTTGGTGGCCATGGCATACAATGCTTGGAGCGTTCCCTTGTTTTGAAATTTGCATTGGGAGTTCAAAAGCATGGAGGGTTGGTCTTGGAAGCTGTGTTTTTCTTATTTTCTGGAGCCTTGGTCCACCACGCGTGGGAGATGTTTTGGGATTTGTTTACTGACTACTACTGGGTTTTTAATGGGTGCAGCTTTTTAGGGCTGTCTTGGGAGCTGTGTTTGTGACCTTTGGGTGTCGGATTTTGGCTTTTTAGGTGGTTTTTGTCCAAGTTATGTATTGTTTGTGCCTATTGTAATGTCTGGGTTTTAGACCATTTAGGTGTGTGGGGCCTTTTAGGTGTTGTGTTGGCTTCTTGCCAACTAGTTTCCTTGGGGTTTGAGGGTGCCAACAAGGAGTATCTCCTTTGGGTGTTTTGGCTCCTCTTTCCCCTTTAATCTTTGTATTTTTTAGAGATTAATAAAGTTTTTATCTTTCAAAAAAAAATGTTGGCTGGCTTTTACACATGGCATGGAGTTTTGAAAAGGTAGTTTCTTGGCTTTTCAAACAAAACCACACTTTTATATAGTTGATAAATTTTTTTTTTGCTTTTGTGAACACCGAGTTATACATATGGAGGTTAGGATTTAACCAATGGGTGTAAAGTAAAAAGTGTGGCACTTAGATATAAACTAAATGGTGTAACCATTGGAGGCTAAACTGAGCCGAGTGGAGTTTGGAATAAAATGACAAGTCGTTGATTATTCAAGAAATAAATGGAACGTAGTTTCATTGGAGGAAATGTAATTAGCTTAAACTATTTTTGTATAAGTTCTAATTGGAGAGTTTACAAATGAGTAGAATGGTTGTAGAGACCCGTTAATTTTAATTAATTTAGTTATTATTTTAAAAAAAAGAGTTGAGGAATTGTGAGGATTTGAAATTAGATTAAAGTGGGCCAATTTGATGGTAGTTTATACTTGGGGGCGTTTTTAAAACACATTTGAACTTCTGGGGGGGGGGTGTAGTGCATCTATTGGGGTGTATATGCACCCATATGGCTAATTTTTTTGATAAAACACACACACACCTCACTCTCTCTCTCTTTCTCTCTCTCTCCCTCTACAGTCATCACTCTCCCTCCCTCTCCTCCATGGCTTCTCCCACTTCTCTCTTCACCAATCAAGCCAAATCCCAAGCTCCAAACTTAGCCCCTTCATAAAAATTTCTCCAAATCACGTGCTCTACGCGTTGATATGCTTATTTCCCACCGGTGTTTGAAGAATTTTCATTGGATTTTGAAGCTAGAGTGTGGGTTTTGCTCATTGGTTTTTTTTTCAAGCTTCTAAACCTTAAGGTAGAGAGATTTCTACCATTACTAAGTGTTTTGAAATGTGTGATGTGTAGATTATACTCATTTTTGTTCAATCTCTCTTATTTTTCTTGAAAAACCCATTTTCTAACTCCATGGATTTCATTGAATGTTAATTAATGTTTGTTGTGGTTGTTGGATGTAAACTAGTTCTTGCAATACTCTCTTGTAGCTTGTGGTGTTGATTTTTTGATCACAAACATGTTTGGTTTGGTTTGTAACCCAATGAAATCCCCTTGTTGCTGTCAAAAGTTTGTTCGTGAGGTTTTTGGATCGATCCACTTTGGGGTTGGATCGATCCAGAACCATTTGATGAAGTTGCAGATCATAGTGGATCGATCCACTCTCGTTCTGGATCGATCCACTCATCACCCGGATCGATCCACAACCTTCTGTTTTACTCCGGACCAAGGTGGATCGATCCACTCTTGTTCTGGATCGATCCACTCCCCCCTTCACTTCACCAAAACTTGTTTTCGTCGATTTCGGTCACTTGTTCGTGTTATTACTTGGCATAATCATCTCCTATACCTTAAAACTCGTTGAATAACTTGTCCCTAGCCTATCCTAGTATAATTGGTGACTCGGTTTGATTTTTGCACGACACTTGTGCGAAACCAATGAACGTGAATTGAAATGAAAACTTGAAACTTTTGATACGGGGCCGAAAGGTAGCCCGGAATGATACTTGGGCCGCTCTATGGGTGTGTCGCGAGGAATTATGCCTTGGCCAAGGGAAAGATTATACGGGGTCGAAAGATAGCCCGGAATGATACTTGGGCCGTCCTATGGACGTGTCGCGAGGAATTTCAAAAAAAATCTAATTTAAATAAAATGGTTGACACGACACAACGAACGAACTGGACACTTATGAGAGAGGACGCGTACCAGGTATATTACGGGTACACTTGGGGATAACAAGGGATTTATAGACTTATATGTGCCTCGTTGGACTCTTGTAAAATCTTGGTTATCTTGTTTAGCTTACACCCCCATGTCTCATCTCGCATCTATGTTTCATTGTGTTTAGTTTTGGTAGACATTTCTCTACTGGGCTAGTGTAGCTCAACCTATCATTTTCAGGTACATGCTCAAGGAACATATGTTGGATGCTTTGGAGTGTGAATGCATAGCATGAAGCTTTTAGATCATGAAGTTATTTTATCTTCCCACTCTTAGTATATTATTGGGAGACGATTACGTGACTTTAGTTTCTCAATCATTGGATAATATTCAAAGTATGTAATAACTTTAAATCTTTTCGGTACTTGTGTATTTGGGTTGGGTACCCTTTAGAGATAGAAATGAGAAATTTTGATTTGAATATGTACTATTGACTTGATTTTCAACGGCGACTTTGATCTATCCTATGTGGATTTTACATGAATTTTGGTTATTAAAAATGAGGGTGTGACAATGGTAAGTTTCTATTGTTTTGAATACTTAGCTGTCTTAGACAACTGAGCCCCACAAGTTTAGCTCTAATTAAATTATTTAGAGGAATTTATTGATATGCTTGTAATGGGCTTTCCTTGGTGAAATGGATACAAAGACACCTGATAATTTAAGCATGGAAATCATTGATAAAGAGTAAGTCAACTCTGTGTGGGAGGTTTTTCTCTCTTGAATTAAAGTGATAATGTTTTAATAAGATGGGGTGACATGATATTTCGTTACAGGTATTTCTCAAGAAATCGCTTATAAGATAATGTTAGTAGTTATGATTGTGATGTCAGTCCGGACATGAAAATCACATCATGAACTATGTTGATAAATTGCAATGGAAATATTGGTTACTCAAGTAGTAATTACTTGCAAGGATATAATGTGTAAAACATTGAATAGGGATGTGACAACCCATTAAATTAAATTTGATCGCTTCTGGTGGAAACTCGACTCAACCGGTTGACGCTCTCAATCTCTTGAGTTAAATGAAAAACTACACCATATGTCGTGATTGTAAGCACTTTAAAAGTTATTTTATACATCCGAAGCTAAAGTACTCGGTACTTGTAATGTAAAAACAAACAAAGGTAAGCTAATTAGCTCTTAATGGATTTTTGGTGCTTTCGTTACATGGCACTGGTAAGAATCTACCTATGTGAGTGTGGAGGTGGTGCCGCTTCCTATAGGTCAAGGGGGCTAGACCTTTAAGCGCTCATGAAATTAAGATATTGACCCACGGCTAGTACACGGGTCACCAAATTGGAATATCTGTGATATTTTTTAGGATTATGTGTAAAACATGTCTGGTTAGTCACTAGAGGATAGCTAGTTCAAAAATACGTCTACTGTGCTACTCTGACTAGCTTTGATGTGTTTCACTAAGTGAGTGGTTAAAGTCGTAAGACACTATTCATGTATGCATAAGCCTTGTAAAGATAATTAGGAATACTTCTTCCTTATTTCGAAAATGGTGGGGAATAGTCGGAGATTTTCAAAATAATAAATGATTTTTGGTTTGGGGATTTTATGAAAAGATGTTGAGAGAGAGGTTTATGGGAAAGCTAGTTACAACACCTTTTCACATAAATGGTGACTTCATTGAAATGATTTAAACACCCATTAGATTGAGAAAAGATTATTTGGAAGGGATGCAATTGTTAATAAGAGGTGTGTAACATGGGGTGCCTCCAAGGGGCATGACCCTTCCTAATTAAATTAATGTCTACTAGAGACATGAATTTTAATGAAATGGTGCCTAACAAAAGGCGTGACTTTTCCTAATTAATTGTTTTTAAAAAACATGACTCTTCCCAATTTGTGCCTTTTGAAAAGACACGATCATTCTAATATGTGTCTACTGAAGACCTGATCTTTCACACAAGGGTGCCTATAAGTCTATAAATACGCCCTGTGTAAAGTCATTCCTTAGACCAATAATTCCATAACAAATTCCTCTTTCTCTATAAACTCTATTCCTAGAATTTCAGGCATACTAACATTCAGTTATTCTTGAGAAATTGACTATTAGTTATTGGTTCCCTTATTCTCAGTTAGTGGATTTCTGTCTTTCTTTGTTTGTGCAAACCCAGTCAGAAAGAACCTTAAGTTTGGTTTTGTTGTATCTTGAAGGCGGATTTGTTGTTAACCTGGTGCACACTTTATGGTGGGGGCGTATACTATCTTTAGGAAATTGTTGTTACAATGTGCCTCAAATGTGGTTTATTGTTTCAGATTTTTCTATGGAGATGACTCCATCAACACATTTGGAAGACCGGATTTCCAAATGAAAAACCTCATCATAGAAGTAGAATGCAATTCTCGTGGCTGATTTGTACAGGAATTGTAAAAAAGAATCTAGGTAAAATTTTAAAGGCTGTGTTTGGTTTAGAGTTTTAGTTTAGTTTTGATGATGTAAGCAGGTGTAATAAGTGGAGAGAGATAGAGAGAGAAATGAGAGAAATGATGATGTCATCAAAACCAAAACTGGCTCAAAACTTGTAAACGAACATGGCCAAAATAGCCCCCAAATTTTAACCTCAATATCAAATATATTCCTAAACTTTTAAAAAACTCAATTGAACTCCTAAGTTTTGCTTCCGTTAATCAAAATTACTCCTACTGTCTCAATCTATCAAATTGGGCGTTAGACTCTGTTAGTGTCATGCACACAAAATTTTAAAGGAAAATACATTAAATAATTTCACGTGGACGATCAACATGTCCATGGTCCAAGTCAAAGTAGTCCAAGTTCAATACCTAAAGTCAACGTCAACGAAATACCATAATCTATGGGTACCCATACCCTAAATTGAGATTAACAAGTGTTATGGTTATTACAAATCCAAGTCAAAAGATTTACGATAAATAAGTTACAAAATCATCTTTTCAAAACTCATATGTTCAAAATGATGAGGTAACTCCTCTTAAAGCTTTCAAAGGATGCATGCAATCACTCTACGCAAATCCATGTCATGCTTTGTGCTGAGTACCTAAAATTATTAGAGTGAGCTCACTAGCCCAGTAGAGAAAAGTGTACTAACAAAATGCAATGAAATGTAGATGCGAGATGAGAAATGAGAGTGAAAGCTACATAATGATAACAAAGAGTTTATGGTAACCCAATGAAATAAACACAAGTATGTAAATCCCTAGATCCCCTTGTTATCACCCAAGTGTGTCCAATATATATATGAACCGTACCCTATCTATCATATACGTCCAACTCGTTCGATTTGTCGTGTCATCAATTTGTTCAAGTTAGATAATTTAAAAATTCCAAGCAACCCGTCCATAGGACGGCCCTAGTATTATTCCGGGCTATCTTTTGACCCCGTATAATCTTTCCCTTGGCCAAACCATAATTCCTCGCGACATGTTCATAGAACGGCTCGAGTATCATTCCCTGCTACCTTTCAGCCCCGTATCACATGTTTCAAGTTCTTACTTCAATCCATGTTCATTAGTTTTGCAATGGTGTCATCGTATCACTCACACCTCGGATCGTCATTCAAGTTCACACATTTCATCAATATCAACTAAGTCACGTGTGTCAAGTGTATAATTGTGTATGTGTCGCATTAGAAATCAAACAAAGTCACGAACTATGCAGGGATAGGCTAGGAACAAGCCATTCAACAAGTTTTGAGTTTTAAGGAAATGATATGACAAGTACTCACCCAGACAAGTGACCAAAATCAAGGAAAACAAAGTTTTGGGAATTAAGGGGGTTTGGATTGATCTGACTATAGGAGTGGATCAATCCAATTGGCTTAAGAAATTATCAGACTGATTTGGATCGATCCAACTCTAGGAGTTGATCTAGAGTTGGATCGATCCACTAAGGCTTAAAAATGAATCAGAGGATTTTGGATCGATCCAACTCAAAAGTGGATCGATCCACCACGGTCCAACACTGAACATAAGACTTTTGGATCGATCCAACTCAAAAGTGGATCGATCCAGAGGCCATTACAAGAAGATTTTTACAGATTATCAAGGGAATTCCAATACAACAAGCTACAAGCTACAAAAATGTTTATGATCAAATATCAATACAACAAGCTACAAGAGAGTATTGCGAAGGTTAAGTTAATACATAGGAAATCAACAACAAACATATATCAACATTTGATCAACTCGATGGATTGAGAAAAATGGATTTTCAATGGACTTCAAGAAACAAAGAAGGATTTATCAAATGTGGGCATAACCACACACCAAACACTTCAAAACACTTAGTAATGGTAGAAATCTCCCTACCCGAGGTATAGAAGCTTTAGATCAAAGGATGAGCAAAACCCTAGCTTTTTCTCCAATACTTCAACCAATTTGAGTGAGTGAAAGAGATTTGGTGTAGAAGTTGAAGAAAATGGAGAGAGAGAGAGAGAGAGAGAGAGAGAGAGAGAGAGAGAGAGAGAGAGAGAGAGAGAGAGAGAGAGAGAGAGAGACGACTGAGCAAAGAGGGGTGGGGATTTGATTATCTCCTCTCATACACCACATACACACATAAAATTCAAAAGAATTGCACCTCAAGTCCCTATAGTGGCTTGTGTACTGCAATTGGGTCCCAACTCACTCATATCACTAATAAATCCATCATTTAAACATTTCAAACCATTTCTCACATTTTTCTAACTTTTTTTGGAAAAAATATTTAAAAACACAGTTCTTTACAATTAAAGTCCATCAAATATGCCTGTGGCATCCAAATCCACTTTAAATGTGACACATGTACCTCAACACTCTCTTTCTCTCTCCCTCAAAAAAATGCCCAAAACAATTATTTTCAAACTTTATTTCCAAAAAAAAAATTTAAAAAATTTAAAATGGTTTTTTTAAAAGAGTTTATAAATTTTTTGTAACAATTTTTTTAAAACATTGTTTCAAATAAATGGTTTTTAAATGTTGTTTTCTAAAAAAAAAAAATTACAATTTTTTTAATAATAGCTTTCAAACTTTGTTTCAAACAAATGGTTTTCCAAAAAATAAATTTTTCCAAAGTTTTTTCGAAGAAATATATTTTGATTTTTTATACAAACGGTTTTCACCCTATATTATTTCAAAATATTTATTACCAAAACTTTAATTTTTTAAAAACACAGTTTTTAAGAAATATTTTTCATGAAAAAGTATTTTTTATGAAAAAAATTATTTTTGTGACTCTTTTTTATAAATACATTTTTTTCCCTAAAAACCTGAACATTTTTTTGTTTCAAAAACAAATTTGGAAGAAAATTGTATCACAATAGTTTTGTGAATAAAATTTCTTATTTTTGAATTTCCGTTTGATTTTTTTTTGAAAAGTTAAATTTTTAAAAATAGTTTCTTTTTTTTAAAAAAGAATTTCAAAATATTTTTTTGGTAAATTTTTGAAAATAAGATTTGGAGCTAGTTTTTTAAAGAATTAAATTTCTTTTGAAAAAAACATTGAATTTTTAATTTCTTTGGAAACAAATTTGAGGTTTTTTAAAATAAAAATCTGGAAACAGTGTTTGAAATCGAAATTCTTATTTGGCATTTCTTTGAGAGAGAGAGAGAGAGAGAGAGAGAGAGAGAGTTGAGGTACATGTGTCACATTTTAAGCGGAATTGGATGCCAAATAGCATATTTAACGGAACTTGATTTGAGCCTAACGTCCAATTTGACAAATGGATACGGTAGGAGTAGTTTTGATTGATGGAAGCAATGTTTAGAGGTGCAGTTGTGTCACCCCTTTAATTTAAGACAAAATTTAAATAAATCTTTTCCGATAGGATAATCCAATAATTTCGTACTTGTCAATTGAAAAGTCTCACCACAACAAGCCAAATACCTTACATCGATAATATCCAGATTCGGTAAACATATCCCAATAGAAAAAAAAAGTATGAATGTTAATGTATCACATTATTTCAAGTTGTCAAAAGAGATGAATGAATAAGGTTACATGTTCACCTTTCACGAGCAGTTCATGAGATTATCAAGTAACCCCTCAATGTATGCCTTTCATCCAAAATGCATGCACTCCAAGTCTTTCATGTCATGCTCCATGAGTTGAAGCTGAAAAGTGAAGGATTGAGCCACACTTAGCCTAGTAAAAAAGACTTGTATAATTTCGAAATGCATATAAGGTGACGTACGAATGAAGGAGTGCAAGAACATGCAACAAATGGGACTTCAACTTTATATGCGAATAACTTTATATGCAACAAACAGGACTTCATCAAGTTCTTTTCCTTAATAAAATCTCTCTTCATCAAGTTTGTGTCGGAAAAAACTTTTAAAAACTAATTGAAAATATTTCATTACGTTAATTACCTTTGCCTATTAAATGGACGGTTATGGAGAATAAATATTGTAACTCCCACACATATAATTCATGCAGATTGGGTTGCCAACTATACTTGGATCAATTGGATCGCCAAAAAGCCATGTAGTAAAAATCGTGGTCCAAGATTTAGTCTATAATGTTCTAGCATTTTCGCTTTTCAAAAACTATTATTGCCTTTTCTAGTTTCCAGATTATATTGTCCAGATTTGCATTGGAATCAAATCTGTCTAGCTTTCAATTAGAATCAAATCTATCCAGATTTGACTGTCTTCTAGTTTTCAAATTATAGTGTCCAGATTTCATTTAGAATCAAATATCTCTGTCTTTGGTAATTTTCATTTGTCTTAGGCCTGAAGTAATTAGTAATTTCCTTTTCTACTATATCTTTTTTTTGGCATGTTTAAAGTGTTTTCTAGTATAAATAAACATGTAAGTCCTTAAGGCAAATCAGTTATTGATTAATAAAATTTGAGTCTCTTGTTCTTTTGGTTGTTCTTGATCGTGTGAGTTAGCTGCATTAGTTGGTATCGAGCCTAGGCTCGCCTTCCTGATCAATCACCAATGCCACCAAAAGGAAGCGGACGTGGTGGTCAATATGCCGCTACTAATGACATGAATGAGGGCGAGCATTTTGCGCATGAAGCTCAACTGGAGGCCCGATTAGCACAACTCATTGACGACCGGTTCAACATCTCGATAGATCAACTGGTCACTTTGACGGTTGCTAGAGGAGCACCTAAACACCGAAGTCCCCATTCACGTCGAGTGGATGTCGAGAGCGGTGTTGAAGTCGAGTATGAAGATGGCAATAAACTATGTGCTATGCCGAGGCCACGAGGGAAAAAGCTCGTTGTGGTTCCGGATCCATACAGGCGCTGGGAGTTGGGCTTCAAGCTGGACTTGCCAGAATTCAAAGGTTGCTCTTAGCCTGATGAGTTTTTGGATTGTGTTGGGCAGTCGAAGAAATTTTGGAGTTCAAGGGGATACCTTTGGACAAATGAGTTTCTTTGGTCGCAACAAAGTTTCGAGGACGTGCCACTGCATGGTGGAAGCAATTTAAACAAACCTGTGAGCGACAAGGAAAATAGAAGATCTATTCGTGGGAAAAATTGCTAAAACATATGAGGGCATCGGTCTTGCCCCATAATTGCACCAGGTCGTTGTACCAGTAGCTACAGAAATTGCGATAGGGTTCAAAGTCAGTGGATGATTATAAGAAGGAGTTTTATCAACTTGTGGCCCGGAATGACCTATCAGAGTCCCATGATTAGTTGGTGTCTCGATATATTGGGGGGATGAAGAAATATTTTCAGGATGCTTTGAATTTTTACGACCCAGTTTCTGTTTCAGAAGCACATCATCAGAAGAGTGGACTCCAATTTGGCAACAATTCTGGCTGTCGTCCCTATTCTCTTGTGAACAATTAGATCACTATTGGGAAGCCTGTTGTGGCTGGCCAATCAAATCGTGCATCAACAAACAGTAACACAACACACTATTTTAAGTGCAGTGAACTAGGTCATAGGATGGTGGACTGCAAAAAAAACGAACCATTCGGAAAGGGACTGTTTATGGATGCCGAAGAGAATAACAATGAGCAGCCCGTCGAGGAACAAGAAGCATGATATGATGGCGATGAAATCGAAGAAGAGTATGTGCAAAGAGATCAAGGGCCTATGTTGGTCTTTCGAAGGGTTGGTGGAGATGATTGGCTTCGAAACAACATCTTCCAATCAACCTGTATAATTGGTGGTAAGGTATGTTGCCTTGTCATCGATTTTGGAAGTTGTGAGAACGTGGTTTTAGAGGAAGTTGTTCACAAATTGGGGCTAGCAATAGAGAAACATCTCTTAAAGCTTTCAAAAGATGTATGCAATCACTCTACGCAAATCCATGTCATTCTTCATTCTGGGTACCTGAAATTATTAGGGTGAGCTCACTAGCCCAGTAGAGAAAAGTCTACCAACAAAATGTAATGAAATGTAGATGCGAGATGAGAAATGAGAGTGAAAGCTACATAATGATACCAAAGAGTTTATGGTAGCCCAATGAAATAAACACAAGTATGTAAATCCCTAGATCCCCTTGTTGTCACCCAAGTGTGTCCAATATATATATGAACTGTACCCTATCTCTCATATGCATCCAACTCGTTTGATTTGTCGTGTCATCAATTTGTTCAAGTTAGATAATTTAAAAATTCCAAGCTACACGTCCATAGGACGACCCTAGTATCATTTCGTGCTATCTTTTGACCCCGTATAATCTTTCCCTTGGCCAAAGCATAATTTCTCACGACATGTTTATAGAACGGCTCGAGTATCATTCCCTGCTACCTTTCAGCCGCGTATCACATGTTTCAAGTTCTTATTTCAATCCATGTTCATTAGTTTTGCAATGGTGTCATCGAATCACTCACACCTTGGATCGTCATTCAAGTTCACACATTTCATCAATATCAACTAAGTCACATGTGTCAAGTGTATAACTGTGTATGTGTTGCATTAGAAATCAAACAAAGTCACGAACCATGCAGGGATAGGCTAGGAACAAGCCGTTCAACAAGTTTTGAGTTTTAAGGAAAGGATATGCCAAGTACTCACCCAGACAAGTGACCAAAATCAAGGAAAACAAAGTTTTGGGAGTTAAAGGGGTTTAGATTGATCTGACTATAGGAGTGGATCGATCCAATTGGCTTAAGAAATTATCAGACTAATTTGAATCGATCCAACTCTAGGAGTGGATCGATTCACTAAGGCTTAAAAATGAATCAGAGGATTTTGGATCGATCCAACTCAAAAGTGGATCGATCCACCACAGTCCAACACTGAACATAAGACTTTTGGATCCATCCAACTCAAAAGTGGATCAATCCAGAGGCCATTACGAGGAGATTTTGACAGATTATCAAGGGAATTCCAATGGGCTCCAAACCAAAAATGTTTATGATCAAATATCAATACAACAAACTACAAGAGAGTATTGCAAAGGTTTACTTATTACATAAGAAATCAACAACAAACATATATCAACATCTAATCAACTCGATGGATTGAGAAAAATGGATTTTCAATGGACTTCAAGAAACAAAAAAGGATTTATCAAATGTGGGCATAACGACACACCAAACACTTCAAAACTCTTAGTAATGGTAGAAATCTCCCTACCTCAAGGTATAGAAGCTTTAGATCAAAGGATGAGTAAAACCCTAGCTTTTTCTCCAATACTTCAACCGAATCTCCACATTCTGGAGCAAAACAAACAACACTTGAGCTTCCAAACACGTGTAAGTGTCTAGTATGAGTGAGGATCTACAAAGAATTTGAGTGAGAGAGTGAGATTTGGTGTAGAAGTTGAAGAAAATGGAGAGAGAGAGAGAGAGAGAGAGAGAGAGAGAGAGAGAGAGAGAGAGAGGACTGAGCAAAGAGGGGAGGGGATTTGATTATCTCCTCTCATACACCACACACACACACATATAATTCAAAAGAATTGCACCTTAAGTCCCTATAGTGGCTTGTGTATTGCAATTGAGTCCCAACTCACTCATATCACTAATTAATCCAACATTTAAACATTTCAAACCATTTCTCACATTTTTCTAACTTTATTTTCGGAAAAAATATTTTAAAACACAGGTCTTTACAATTAAAGTCTGTCAAATATGCCTATGTGGCATCCAAATCCACTTTAAATTTGACACATGTACCTCAACACTCTCTTTCTCTCTCCCTCAAAGAAATGCCCAAAAAATTTATTTTTAAACTTTATTTCCCAAAAAAAATTAAAAAAAATTTAAATGTTGTTTTAGAAAGAGTTTATAAATTTTTTGTAACAATTTTTTTCAAACATTGTTTCATATAAATGGTTTTTAAATGTTGCTTTAAAAAAAAACTTACAATTTTTTTCATAATAGCTTTCAAACTTTGTTTCAAACAAATGGTTTTCCAAAAAATAAATTTTCCCAAAGGTTTTTAGAAGAAATATATTTTGATTTTTTGTACAAACGGTTTTCACCTTATATTATTTCAAAATATTTATTACCAAAACTTTAATTTTTCAAAAACACAGCTTTTAAGAAATATTTTTCATGAAAAAGTATTTTTTATGAAAAAATTTATTTTTGGAACTCTCTTTTTTATAAATACATTTTTTCCCTAAAAACCTGAACATTTTTTTGTTTCAAAAACAGATTTGGAAGAAAATTGTATCACAATAGTTTTTTGAATAAAATTTCTTCTTTTTGAATTTCCATTTGTTTTTTTTTGTAAAGTTAAATTTTTAAAAATAGTTTCTTTTTTTTTGAAAAGAATTCCAAAATACTTTTTTGGAAAATTTTTGAAAATTAAATTTGGAGCTAGTTTTTTAAAGAATTAAATTTCTTTTGAAAAAACCATTGAATTTTTATTTTCTTTGGAAACAAATTTGAGGTTTTTTAAAATAAAAATCTGGAAACTGTGTTTGAAATCGAAATTCGTTTTTGGCATTTCTTTGAGATAGAGAGATAGAGAGAGTTGAGGTACATGTGTCACATTTTAAGCGGAATTGGATGCCAAATAGCATATTTAACGAAACTTTATTTGAGCCTAACGTCCAATTTGACAAATTGATATAGTAGGAGTAGTTTTGAGTGATGGAAGCAAAGTTTAGAGGTGTAGTTCTGTCACCCCTTTAATTTAAGACAAAATTTAAATAAATCTTTCCCGATAGGATAATCCAATAATTTCGTACATGTCCATTGAAAAGTCTCACCACAACAAGCCAAATACCTTACATCGATAATATCCAGATTTGGTAAACGTATCCCAAGAGAAAAAAAAGTACAAATGTTAATGTATCACATTATTTCAAGTTGTCAAAAGAGATGAATGAATAAGGTTACATGTTCACCTTTCACGAGTAGTTCATGAGATTATCAAGTAACCCCTCAATGTATGTCTTTCATCCAAAATGCATGCACTCCAAGTCTTTCATGTCATACTCCATGAGTTGAAGCTGAAAAATGAAGGATTGAGCCACACTTAGCCTAGTAAAAAAGACTTCTATAATTTCGAAATGCATATAAGGTGATGTACGCATGAAGGAGTGCAAGAACATGCAACAAACAGACTTCAACTTTATATGTGAATAACTTTATATGCAACAAACAGGGCTTCATCAAGTTCTTTTCCTTAATAAAATCTCTCTTCATCAAGTTTGTGTCGGAAAAAACTTTTAAAAATTAATTGAAAATATTTCATTACATTAATTACCTTTGCCTATTAAATGGGCGGTTATGGAGAATAAATATTGTAACTCCCACACATATAATTGATGCAGATTGGGTTGCCAATTGTACTTGGATCAGTTGGATCGCCAAAAAGCCATGTAGTAAAAATCGTGGTCTAAGATTTAGTCTATAACGTTCCAGCATTTTCTCTTTTCAAAAACTATTATTTCCTTTTCTAGCTTCTAGATTATATTGTCCAGATTTGAATTAGAATTAAATCTGTCTAGATTTCAATTAGAATCAAATCTGTCCAGATTTTGACTTAAAATCAAATCTATCTTCAAGTTTCCAAATTATAGTGTCTAGATTTCATTTAGAATCAAATCTCTCTGTCTTTGGTAATTTTCATTTGTCTTAGGCCTGAAGTAATTAGTTTTTTCCTTTTCTGCTATATCTTTTTTTTTTTGGCATGTTTGAAGTGTTTTCGAGTATAAATAAACATGTAAGTCCTTAAGGCAAATCAGTTATTGATTAATAAAATTTGAGTCTCTGGTTCTTTTGGTTGTTCTTGATAGTGTGAGTTACGCTGCGTCAGTTGGTATCAGAGCCTAGGCTTGCTTCCTGATCAATCACCAATGTTGCCAAAAGGAGGAGGATATGGTGGTCAATATGCCGCTACTAATGACGTGAATGAGGGCGAGCATTTCGCGCATGAAGCTCAACTGGAGGCTCGATTAGTACAACTCATTGACGACTGGTTTAACGTCTTGATAGATCAACTAATCACTTTGATGGTTGCTAGAGGAGCAACTGAACACTGAAGTCCCCATTCACGTCGAGTGGATGTGGAGAGCGGTGTTGAAGTCGAGTATGAAGATGGCGATAACCCATTTGCTATGCCGAAGCCACGAAGGAAAGAGCTCGTTGTGGTTTTGGATCCATACAGGCATTGGGAGTTGGGCTTCAAGTTGGACTTGCCAAAATTCAAAGGTTGCTCGTAGCCTGATGAGTTTTTGGATTGTGTTGGGCAGTCGAAGAAATTTTGGAGTTCAAGGGGGTACCTTTGACAAATGAGTTTCTTTGGTCGCAACAAAGTTTTGAGGACGTGCCGTTGCATGGTGGAAAAAATTTAAACAAACCCGTGAGCGACAAGGAAAATAGAAGATCAATTCGTGGGAAAAGTTGCTGAAACATATGAGGGCATCGGTCTTGCCCCATAATTGCACTAGGTCGTTGTACCAATAGATACAGAAATTGCGACAGGGTTCAAAGTCAGTGGATGATTATAAGGAGTTTTATCAACTTGTGGCCCAGAATGACCTATCAGAGTCCCAGGATTAGTTGGTGTCTCGATATATTGGGGGGATGAGGAAATATTTTCAGGATGCTTTGAATTTTTATGACCCAGTTTCTGTTTTAGAAGCACATCATCAGAAGAGCGGACTCCAATTTGGCAACAATTCTGGCTATCGTCCCTAGTCTCTTGTGAACAATCAGATCACTGTTGGGAAGCCTGTTGTGGCTGGCCAAGCAAATCGTGCACCAACAAAACAGTAACACGACACACTGTTTTAAGTGTGGTGAACCAGGTCATAGGATGGTGGACTGCAGAAAAAATGAACGGTTCGGAAAGGGACTGTTAATGGATGCCGAAGAGAATAACAATGAGCAGCCCGTCGAGGAACAAGAAGCATGATATGATGGCGATGAAATCGAAGAAGAGTTTGTGCAAGGAGATATCGAAGGCCTATGTTGGTCGTTCGAAGGGCATGTTTCACTCCTCGAAGGGCTGGTGGAGATGATTGGCTTTGAAACAACATCTTCCAATCAACCTATATAATTGGTGGTAAGGTATGTCGCCTTGTCATCGATTCTGGAAGTTGTGAGAACGTGGTTTTAGAGGAAGTTGTTCACAAATTGGGGCTAGCAATAGAGAAAGATCCAAGCCCTTATAAGTTGTCATGGCTTATGAAGGGAAATAAGGTAACTGTTTCGAAACATTTTTTGGTTTCCTTTTCAATTGACACCAAGTACAAAGATGATGCATGGTGTGATGTTATTGTAATGGACGCATGTCATCTTTTGTTGGGAAGACCTTGGCAGTATGATAGGGATGCTCAACACAAGGGAAAGAAGAACACATACAGCTTTATGTTTGGCAACACAAAGATAGTGCTTGTTCCAAGTAAGGAGGTTGATCCTAAACCTTCTAAAGGTGAGGGGGCAGCCTTTTGGGAAGGAAGTTTGTGGAAGATGCAGCAGATTCTGGACTTGTCTATGTTTTGATTGGCAAGGAGTGTGCAACAGGGAGTCCAATTTTGGAGTCAGTTGGGCCATTGGTTGAGGAGTTTCGTGATATATTCCCCAGTGATTTTCCAAAGGAGTTACTGCCTCTACGTGACATACAACATCAGATTGACTAAATTCTGGGTTCAAGTTTACCTAACAGGCCACATTATCGAATGAGTGTGAAGGAGCATGAGGAGCTTCGGTGACAAGTCAAAGATTTGTTTGTCAAAGGCCATATCTGGTAGAGTCTCAATCCATGTGTAGTGCCTGTGTTGCTCACAATGAAAAGGGATGGTACATTGTGTATGTGCGTCAACAGCCGTGCAATAAACAAGATAACAGTGCAATACCGATTTCCATTACCCTGGCTTAATGATTTGTTGGATCAGCTTAGCAGGGCAAAGGTTTTTAGTAAGCTAGACCTCAAAAGCGGGTACCATCAGATTCGGATACAACCAGGTGTTGAATGGAAGACGACTTTCAAGATTCGTGAGGGCTTATATGAATGGCTGGTCATGCCATTCGGATTGTCCAACGCCCTTATAGCGCTAACATGGAGGAGCACCTACATCACTTGCAAGAAGTCGTTGTAGTGTTGTGCCAAGATAAGTTCTTTGCTGCCATGGTTAAATGCTCTTTGATGACGGGTAATGTTCTCTTTTGGGGGTATTTGGTGTCAAAAGATGGGTTGTCCATGGATGAGTCCAAGGTAGAACTTGTCAAGAATTTGCCAATCCCAACTAATGTTCATGAAGTTTGAAGTTTCTAATGGCACATCGACCAATGCTGGCTTATACATGCCGCTGCCTATTCCAAATCAATCGTGGGCCAATGTTAGTATGAATTTTATTCTAGGATTGCCAATGACACAAAAGACGAATGACTCCATCTTTGTGGTGGTAGATCGGTTCTAAAAAATGGCGCACTTCATTGCTTGCAAGAAGACTACAAATGTTGTTAATGTCGCCCAACTCTATTTCCGTGAAGTTTATTGTTTGCATGGGCTACCTCAGTCTATTGTCTCTGATAGGGACACATGATTCCTTAGTCACTTTTGGCGTTGTTTGTGGAAGCTAGCCAACACAAGGCTTGATTTTAGTACTACATAGCATCCGCAGACCGATGGCCAGACCGAGGTGGGTAATCACTCTTTTGAAATTTGCTTCGTAGCCTTGTGGGTGATCATCTCAAGTCTTGGGTTTAGCGATTGTATCAAGCTGAATTAGCTACAATCATTCAATCAATTGTAGCTCTGGGTTTAGCTCCTTCTTTGTTACATATGGGTTTAATCCTTAAGCTCCCATTGATTTGGCTCCTGTGCCAAATTTGAAGCTTCCAAGTGGTAAAGCACAGGATCTAATTTCAGGTTTGCAAGAAGTTCACAAGATGATTGTGCAACACTTGAAAAACTCACCTGCAAAGTATAAGCATGCCGCAAACAAAAAGGGTCGTGCTCTAGAATTTGACGTAGGTGATTTTGTGGGGGCTATTTTGACGAAGGACTTGCTTCCCTACGGGTGAATACAATAAACGTGCAGCTCGGAAGATTGGGCCATTGAAGATCCCTGAGAAAATTAACCCCAATGCATACAAGTTAAATCTTTCAAGTCACATCCACACTTTTGCTACGTTCAATGTCAAGCATCTCATTCCGTATCGAGGTGATAGTTCTAATGAGGAGCCTGCGATTTCGAGGGTGAATTCTCTCCAACCTGGGGAGGATTATGCAGATTGGGTTGCCAACCGGTACTTGGATAAGTTGGATCGCCAAAAAGCCACGTAGTGAATCGTGGTCCAAGATTTAGTCTGTAATGTTCCAACATTTTCTCTTTCAAAAAACAATTATTTCCTTTTCTAGTTTCTAGATTATATTGTCCAGATTTGAATTAGAATCAAATCTGTCCAGATTTGACTTAAAATCAAATCTATCTTCTAGTTTCCAAATTATAGTGTCCATATTTGATTTAGAATCAAATCTCTCTGTCTTTTGTAATTTTCATTTGTCGCAGGCCTTAAGTAATTAGTAATTTCCTTTTCTGCTATATCTTTTCTTTTATTTTTGGCATGTTTAACGTACTTTCTAGTATAAATTAACATGTAAGCCCTTAAGGCAAATAAGTTATTGATTAATAAAACTTGAGCTTTGCTTGAGGAGAGAGTATCTCTTACACTTTTGGTTGTTCTTGACTGTGTGAGTTTATTTTCTGCTCTTACACTACGTGAATAATCATGGGATTTTATGCCCTATATTAGATGGTTTTTATGGGTTTTTGTACTACATAATTATTTTGTATTAACCTTTGGCCTATATATATGGGTGTGGGAGATCACAAGTAGTAGAGAGTTTTTCACTTGATAAAATTAGGAAGTATTGCTTTTGTTATTTTACAAGCTAAGTGAGATATAGTTGGAGTATTGGTTTAGTAATTTTTGGGCGGTTTATTTTTTCAAAGTGTGCATTTCTATGTATGAGATGAAAAAAAAAAGTGGCTCTGTGTGGGAGTCAAGATCACTGACCAAAATAAGGTGAGAAAATAATTTATACATCCAATATCTAAACAAATAGGGGAAAAAAAATTTGTTGCCTAGATTTATTTTGGAACATGTGAGTTCGATGTTGCCTCGGTTTATATGGATCAATTTACTTGTACTAGATCCAAAGCATATGTATTGCCTCGAATCAATGTGGCTTTCGGTGAGAGAACTGGATTGATTGTTTATTTACCTCAAATCGATGTTGCTTATGGTGAAAGAATTGGATCATTGTTTAGATCAGAAATTACGAGTTGCTTTGGTTGGAAACAAAAGGAGCAACGGATCACTGTATCTTTTAATTCTCTATATTGGTCTGGTATAAGATTATACTAGTTTTTCCTTGGCTTTCCTATGTTGAATCATTGCAGGGCTTTGATACCATAAATCGAGAGGCAAAATTTATTTCAACTAGCATCTTGATGCAAAATTTCAGTAAATGGCCTATATAAAATTGTATTAATTGTTTTGGGACTCTTTTTGTAATATTAGGTTCTTGAAGTCTTTCTTGCAAACTGGTAATTTGATGTTCCTACCACACTAGATTCCTAGAAAATTGCCATGCACCATGCCGTGCAATTTGCGCTGCAGGCTCCCTAGTTTTTGAATCTCATGTATATATCTTCTTCTTCATTTTTTATTTTTTTAATGAATAGAGAGAATTACAGTAAACCATAAGAGTTTGAAACTGCAAACATCACAAACTAAATAAAAAACCAATAATCAAAGACAACGTAAACGTAAAATGAAAGACTCTATCCACCACCGTCTCCCGTATCCAGATGACGTCCTGGATCCCTTCTTTGGGAAGCCTTGGAGATTCAACAAAAAGTCTAACTTCAAAATCTCCTCCTTAATATTGTGTAGCAAAAAGACGTCATTGTAATCACACTCAATCCTCCCTCCAATCTGCATAATGGCGTTAAAGCAGTTAGAAAATATATACGTATACGACATCTCATGTATATCCTTGTAAATCGCTCTCAATTTGCGCTGCAGGCTCCCTAGTTTTTGAATCTCATGTATATATCTTCTTCTTCTTCTTTTCTTTTTTCTTTTTTTTCTTTCTTTTTTAATGAATAGAGAGAATTACAGTAAACCATAAGAGTTTGCAACTGCAAACATCACAAACTAAATAAAAAAAACAATAGTCGAAGACAACGTAAAATTAAAGACTCTATCCTCTGCCGTCCCCCGTATCCAGATGACGTGCTGGATCCCTACTCCGGGAAGCCTTGGAGATTCAACAAAAAGTCTAACTTCGAAATCTCCTCTTTAATATTGTGTAGCAAAAAGACGTCATTGTAATTGCACTCAATCCTCCCTCAAATCTTCATAATGGCGTTAAAGCAGTTAAAAAATATATACTTATACGACATCTCATGTATATCCTTGTAACCTTGTTCGGTTAGTATAATGCTCCATTATTTGTGATTTTAAATACAATGGACCTACAGAATTATGTTGAAAAATCTAAAGCTGTAAAAAAATCATACGCTCCATTTTTGAATAGTTGAGGTGGCAGTGTCTGGGTCTTCCCTCCAGTCTTCACCCGCATCCTGTGTCTCTTTTGGAAAGTTGCACCACAAGAAGTATCCGGTAAATCCAGGGGTACCGACCCCTTGGTACAGACTGTGTACTGACTGACGCTAGAGACTCCTTTGTGAGTCCCATATGATCAATCTGATCCGTTCATTTATCTTAAAATCAAATTCTGAGGGGCTCGCATGAGAAATGAACTCAATCCGATGTTCCTAAGTGCTCGATCCAAAATCACCCCATTTTAATTCCAATTTTTTAAAACAAAATGGGGTGATTTTGGACCGAATACTTAGGAACGTCCGATTAAGTTGATTTCCCCATAGGCCCCTCAGAATTTTATTTTGGGATGAATGAACCGCTCGGATCGACGGTATGAGACCCACAAGAGGATCCCGGCACCGATCAGTGCACCATCGATGCACCCCATCTGTGCTTATAGAATGGTCTGGAAGTATCTTCTGAGTTGGAAGGAAGGAAGTTTCATTCCCAGGTAGTTCCGCAGACTCATTCCCACCACCCAAACCTCCCGTTTCTTTTACGCCACAACATCGCCATCGATCATCATCATCAACCAGAAATGTACTAATACTTGGAATAAAATGTGCAAGTCAAGAGAAGACTTTAAGGGAGAGATAACCAATGCACCTTCTCTCTCTAGGGTGATTAACCACCTCTTTCTTTTTTCTTTTTCTTTTTTAAGAGGAAAATTATTTGGGCACTTTATTTTTTGATAATCACATTATAAATGTATTTTTTAATTCGCATAGCGACTTTTTGGGGTCTGTTTTAATGATCATGACCGTTAATAATGTAAAAATCGACCAGAAAATCAGACATGCCGAAATTCATATTAATCGAACATCGTTTAATGTGTTCTTGAAACACATTTGTTTCCTGGGAAATGGGTTTAGAAAATATTTTGTATATACATATATGAACTGTAATTAACGAAAAATTGACTGTCAAATTTCTTACCCTTTCGAAGGGGCTGGTTGGAGTGATTATGATATCTTATGGTACAAAGTTATTCAACTACAAAATCAATCCTGTACATGTCATAAAATCACTTTTATAATGAGTCTGATTATAACAAATAATTATATAATTAATAGTATTACGCAATCAACTATAGAAAATTAAGAAATAAATCGCTCTCAAATACCCTCTCTTCAAAACAACCAATCTCTCCCCCCCTCTAAGCAAGTCGTTGCTTGCAATTCCCTCCAGGAGACTGTTTGTTTGTCATTTCGACCACACTCCTCACTCCATTGCTCCTCTCTCTCTCTCTCTCTCTCTCTTCTTTTTTTCTTCTTCAAATTTGTCATACAGAGAGAATTTGACATGGGTTTTATCGGTAGTTACAATTTTTGCCGATCACTGGCTTATTCTTTGGTGGTATCGATATTGGTATTGACGAGCTCTGTTGATGGTCGGTTCGTGGTGGAGAAGAACAGTATAAGAGTCATACACCCTTCGGGCATGATACCCGGACAACACGACGGGGCAATAGCAAATTTCGGAGTGCCCAATTATGGAGGATCCATGGTTGGCCTTCTTGTTTACCCTGATGCGGAAGCGCTTGGTTGCAAAGCCTTTGATGGTGATCAGCGCTTCAAGTCCAATGATCATCTTCCCAATATTCTTCTCCTCGACCGTGGAGGTAATATTAATTAATAGTAGCACATATTATGAATTTAGAATTTTTATGTCAATAGCTTCTTTGCTGTCGGTTCAGAATTTAGTAGTATTTGATGGGTGGAAGTAAGATGGATGGTCCTTGAATTGAACAATTTTTGGGTACCGAATGGGTACCACATGGTCATGCCAAACACCATCTCAGCCTTCCAAAAGTATTTTGGACGGCCGAGATTGATTCCCTCTCTCTCCTCTCACCCCACGACTCTCTCTCCTCTTTTTTTCTCTCCTCTTCCAGACAGTTAGGTCGTGTTTTGGACGACTGAGATTGCCGAGCGGGTACCACGTGGACAATACCCACTGTTTTTTAAGAATTTCGAATTTTTATGTCAATAGCTTCTTTGCTGTCGTTTAAGAATTTAGTACTAGGATTTGATGGGTGGAAGTAAGATGGATGGTCCTTGAATTTGTTGGTGGTGGTTTGTCTGTTTCACTATCTATTGTAAATTTTTATTCTAGTGCTATTAGCTTAAGAATTTTTTTGGATTTTTCTTTATTCATCTTCTTTTTTTTTTTCGTTTTTTAGTTTTGTGTCAAGTTTTTTTGTAATTATAGATTCATTTCGAAGTGAGGATGAAAAATAAAGAATGATGAGAATTATCCAAATATTTTGGAAAATGTCCTAGAAAAGAAAGATACTTTCTATGGGATATCCCCTAAATTATTTGGGTAAAAGTCATAATTGTACCCAATTTCGATTCGTCTAGTCGAGACGAATTTTAGTCACAAAAAATTTAACACAAAACCAAAAAAATCCTTACGTCCATTCTAAAATATATGTTGGGTCTGTAAAACGAGGATTAAGTTTTTATGAGAAAAATTCAATTTTTTTCTTAAATTAAAAGAACTTGTTGATAGATAGTAAATTGTTGAAAAAGTTAATGATTTTTTTTTTTTTAAGGTTCTCATTTTGCAAACCATGTAAATATGTTGTGATGAATGGATTATTAAGTTAACCACAAGGGGTTGGGAAAGTGGTCTTGTCTTGGGACTTGGGTTTTGTCCCACGTAAGGTCTCATGTTCGATTTCCCTTGCCAGAACTCTTGAGGCCATTGGAAGTTATGTCCCGGAATTATGGCTATTCAAAAAAATCGGTGAACTGTGAATCCAGTCTGAATCGAACTAATTAATGGTTTTAACTGCGGATTAATGGTTTGGACACAGATTCAAAAAATAAAAAATTGTGACTCGCAGTCAGGACACGGATTTTGATTTTGACACCATGGATTAACCAATCTGGACTGTGAGATTTTTATTATGTATAATTTTAAAAAAATAATATACAGGTAAAGCTAAATAATTTTACAACTTTTATAAATATTGTCAATTTGATATTTTGATATGAAAGGTTATACAGTTTTCTCTTATTAGTTTTTATTTTATTTTATTGGACTTTGATGTACTACTGAAATATTTTTATTCTACTATATAACTGAACTAAACTGCCTTTGTTTGTGAACTGGATGATGAATTGTCTTTGATGCCCATTATATTACTACTGAAGTGTTTGTTTCAATTTTGAGTTTGCGTTTTTAAAGAAGTTGATGATTTTCTTTTAGAATTAGTTGAAAATTCGTGGACAAATCAGGAACCGATCCGTGACTCACGAATCAGATTAGAATCGAACCGTGAGACTTTTGGATCAGACACGTTCAAAAAATCGTGGCTTGCAAATTGGGATTGGATTCATGCCAATTCAGACCGTAAGCACCGCTACCCAGAATTAGTCGAGATGCTCACAACTTGGTCAAGACATCCAGTTATCAAAAAAATTAATTAAAAATAAAAATAAAATTGGTGTATTAAGTTTAAAAAAAGGTTTTTAATCTACTGATATGTTATCGGTACCGGTGGCGGCCACATATAGGGGCAAGGGGGGTCAAGCGACCTCACTGGCTTGAAATTTCCTACTGCCGTATATATATATATATATATATATATATATATACATATAATTTTGGGTATTTTGCCCCATACCCTATTGATTATTTTCTAATCTTGCCCTTAGTAACAAAAAATAAATGTAACTATGCTTAAATAATTTTTCCGGATCACCTCCAATCTTTTCCTTTTTTTAGTGGTCGCAGAACTTTTTAACTTTCTCTATGATGAGGTATCCACACCCAATTATTTTTCTGTTTTACATCCATTGCTTTTCCCTTTTAAATGACCTCTCTATACATGGTCATAGATATGCAACTCCAAGAGCTTAACAATCGTTTTAATGAGGTGAACACTGAGTTACTTATTTGTGTTGCATGTCTTAATCCATCCAACTCATTTGCAAGTTTTGACAGGTAAAGGATGAATCGCTTTGCTGAATTTTATCCTAAAGACTTCTCGAATATTCAATCATTTAATGAATGTTATGTTCCATCATAAAGCGGAGCATAGCCACATAGATAATTTTCTTTTTTGTGTTCCAATTATTCTTTAACTTCTCTCTCTCTCTCTCTCTCTCTCTCTCTCTCTCTCTCGCGTGCGCGCGCGCAAGTAAATACGGCATACTACTTTTTGGTTGAATAGATCTCTTTTCCTTTAGTATTCTAATGTACTCCCTTCGTCCTATTTTGATAGATCCCTATGAATAATTATGCAATTTTCAAATAAAAAATAAAGTATTCATTCAGTTCATAATTTTTAAATTTTTCTCACCAAATTAAAGAACTAATCGAGATCTTTAATTTAGTACAAAAAACCCGGAAAAATCAAGTGCGAAAATAATTTAAACTTTTATCTGAAAAATTAACATACTTTTGAGGGACCATCAAAATTGAATGGAGTACATGCTATAGATATTTTACCCCGCTTATGGTAAATCATGTGTCCACCCCTGATCGATATTGAAAATAATATTCACAAAAGCCTACTTTTGTACTTGTGGGTCTCATATCAATCACAACTTCACGTATGTTGTGGAGATGGATTAGATTTTGGTCGGGACATCTGGTTACACTTCTCTCTCGTAATTGAACTTTTTTGTTTTTTGTTTTTTTTTGAACCGGAGATCATTCTCATAAATCAGAAGAAAGGATAGCACTAAGTTCAGTTGGGATATTAGAAATCCAATTATGAGGAAGTGATCCTGATACAAAAGAGGCTACCCAGTGGGTAGCACGATTGGATTCTCTCGGAATCCATTTAAGAGACAAATTGAGATCTAAGACAAATTTCATAACATCATGAATAACACATGCACACTCCCATGGAGGAACTAATTCCAAAACACACAGGAAAATAAGACACTTGTTGTCGCTCTCAATTTGCACCGACTTTAGATCCAGCATCTTCGCCATAAGACACGCTTCTCTAAGGGCAATAGCTTCACAAACTAAAACAGACGATCCATACACCTTGAACTTGTTCCCATTGAGTAGCTCTCCCTTGTGATTCCGCAAGATGATGGCACCAAAACTTCCACCGAATTCTTTCTTCCACGAGGCATCACTATTGAACTTGAGTTGGCTTTGGTCAGGAGGGTTCCATTTAGCATGATCATGTGAAACGTGGGCATGTATAGCAGGAGAGACTTCCTGAGAATGAATTGTTAATGTTCTAAATTCTTCCCAAGCTTGCTCCATTCTAATAGCAATATTGTTCACCACCACTGGAGTTTGTTGAACGACAAATTCGTTTCTAGCCTTCCAAATACTCCAACCTGTCATGGCTACTTTGCTGATAAAGTCATGATCCGTTGGTCTCGTAATTGAACTTGAAACTCATCCTACTTGGTTAAAAATTGCACACAACAGAATATTTGATAAATTTTGAAATCAATTTAAAAAAAAAAAATTTGGTTACAAAATTAATTTTCCTTGTTAAAATTAACAAGAATTCAACTGAATGGTGCAGATACAAATTCGGTGGCGTGGATTGAACTCTAAATGGATCTGATCCACATGTTATTGTGTTTGGAACAGAATAAGTGGCATTGGTCTATCAATTTTTCTTGATTTGCACCTCTGTTCTTGGTGCCTTGATGAGCTCCCCTGTTCTTTACTCTGGTTTAGCCTTTTCAACTCGGACTCAGTTCCTGTTAAAAGTGTTAATATCCAGTCCCCCTCCACTTTTCAATTTTTTTTACGTATATAACTGGTTGAAAATAATATCCACCCAAAAAGTCATTTTGATCGGATTTTTTTTTTTTTTTTGTAGATCGATATATGTACCAAATCAAGTTTTTTAAGGCCAAGTTTGGCCTAATTTAGTTCATTTTGCGTGTTTGTGTTTTTTTTTTTCCTCTAAAAGGTAAATTGCCTAAAACAAAAGCTTAACAAGTTTTAACAGGGCAAAAATAGTTCAATAAAATATGATTCAAGAAAGAAATCATCTTTGAATTATTTTAAAGTTTCATTCGTTTTTTCTTAATTTTCTAATTAAAGTTTGTGTGACGATAAACAATTCAAAGGAAAATGACATAAATGTTACAAAATTTAACGAAAGATTAAACAATCCTACACTCTCTGGCTTCTTCCATGTTGAAAAGGACTATACAACGCCCTGTATTTTTTTGAACTGCCCTGTATAGTCCCCACTCAATGGGGTACATACAAATCAAACCGTAGGCATTATGTGCACAAAGTAACTATAAACTCGGAAGCGGGGATGGTGCTGTGTGGCCTATACAGCACCATGTTGTCCGGGTCATCCGCTGCTTGGATTGATAGTCCAGATTTCATCTCGGCTCCTTTGTATCCAAACCATTCATTATCGTGTGATGTGAGATGAAATTTGGGCTGTCCATCCGACGACAAACCCGTAGATGTGCATAGCAAGGCCCCTTTCGGCCCAAATGTGCACGGACTGCACAGCAAGGCCCCAAAACTCACAACAGCTAATGGGCTGACTTAACCAACGAATCACTGCTGGCATAAGTTTGACGTGATCCTGGTTGAACATATTTTTTGCTTAATGCTGACAATTGTTTAACCTGCCTAGCTTTCTGACAAGTAATTTTGGTGCACCATGAGGTACGGCTTAAAATCAAGTTGATAACTAGCACCCCCCAGAAAAATAGTTGTGCAATGAATTGGCTAGGAAACACGAATTTTGAGTCAGGACTGACTTCCTTTTCTTGTTTCCTCTTGCATTTCTAGACTGCTACTTTGCTTTAAAGGCCTGGAACGGTCAACAGGCCGGTGCTGCAGCAGTTTTGGTAGTTGACAACGTAGACGAGCCTCTGATAACTATGGATGCTCCACAGGAAACTTCTAAAGCAGGTGATTACGTAGAAAAGATTGGGATTCCATCGGCTTTAATACAGCGGTCCTTTGGTGATTCCTTGAAGGCTGCATTGAAGAAAGGTGACATAGTTGTGCTAAAATTAGACTGGTCAGAATCAATGCCCCACCCGGATGCAAGGGTTGAGTATGAGCTGTGGACTAATAGCAACGACGAGTGTGGTCCCCGTTGTGATGAGCAGATGGATTTCGTTAAAAATTTCAAAGGACATGCTCAGATTCTTGAAAAGGGGGGTTACACCAAGTTCACACCGCATTATATAACTTGGTATTGTCCCAAGCCTTTCATCAAAACCGATCAGTGCTTATCACAATGTATAAACAACGGGAGATACTGCACGCCGGATCCAGAGCAAGATTTTGGAGTGGGGTATGAAGGGAAGGATGTGGTGTTTGAGAACTTGAGACAGATTTGTGTGCATAGGGTTGCCGATGCGAGCAAACGGTCATGGGTCTGGTGGGATTACGTGACGGATTTCCATATCCGGTGTTCTATGAAGGCAAAGAAATATAGTAAAACATGCGCTGAAGATGTCATAAAATCTCTCAGTAAGTGGCTAAGTTCTATCTCATGGTATCATTTTTTTTCCCGGGTGTGTGTACGTGTGTGTGAAATCTCCCTGTGAAGAACTTATTAGCAATAAAAACTTCATAGGAAGAGTAGATAATGTTTGATATTTCCAGATTACTACTACTATCAAAGGGAGGGCCATAAGGACAACAAAAGAACCCTAGTGGATTCATATTGTAGATAATGTCTGCCAGGGTTTTAACCCGCGATATCGGGAAGCGTAATGGTATCGCTGATACGGCCATATGTCAGTCGATATATCGGCTGTATGGTCTGAAATCCCCTTATGTAACGGCTGATACAATGCATAACGGCTTTTATTTAAAACACCGGTATGGTATTTATCCCATAAGTCGGTCTTAATATCCATCTTGGTCCGCCAGATTTGCCGATGGAGGAGATAAAGAAATGCATGGGAGATCCAGAAGCTGATGTAGAAAATGAAGTCCTAAAAAAGGAGCAAGATTCCCAGGTTCGTACTTTTCACTACATGCATATCTTTGTACTATGGCAACCATATAAGTTTTATGATCGTAAAATTCTTTCAATAATAATTTTGTACTTGTCATTGTGCTTATTTAGGTCTTGGGCTAAGCGAATTAGATTAGATTATCAAAATTGCTGCACTAGATGAACTTACTTCTCATGTTCTGATTTCTGAAATCTAGGTTGGCCAAGGAACTCGTGGTGACATTACCATCTTGCCAACGTTGGTTGTAAATAACGTTCAATACCGAGGTTTGTTAGATAAGACAGTGGAGGTCTATCAGGGAACAACATTGTTTGAGCAATAGCTCCAATAACTAAAAAGTTTTTTGCTGTGAGATGTCAAAGTTTACAGCCTCCTAAAGTATCTGTTCTACCTTGTCTTGAAGGAAAATTGGAGAGGACTGCTGTGCTGAAGGCTCTATGTGCTGGATTTAAGGAAACCACCGAGCCTAGACTTTGTTTGACTGCAGGTTTGCTATCATTACATGCTTTTCTAATCTGAACTGTAATTGACTAGTGGACGAATGATGAGTTTTTGAATCCTGACTATTACTGAACTCGAAGACCACAACTTTGCATACATTTTACGGTAACTCTGTTGTGTATAAAGCCTAGCATTACATATTGTTGGTATTTTAGATCTTGTCATTGTAACTTTTTCCTTACGCAGTAAGATAATGGAATCTAGTAGTGTGATGCATGGATATAGGAATTTGTACCGAACCATGTCAATCTGGGTGTCGTGCTTTTGTTGTGCTTTTGTGTAATTCTTCTTTGTCATGCTGTTGTGCGTGTTTTTGTTTTGTTTCCAACATGAAATTAGTGAAACGCAAGAGTACCAATTGTTATAGCCTTTTGTGATATATTTACAGATCTTGAGACCAATGAGTGCCTCGAGAGGAATGGTGGCTGTTGGATGGACCCAATAAGAAACATAAGTGCTTGCCAGGTATACCGAGCAAATTAAAGCCTCTTAATTAATACGCAGTTTGACATGGATCACAGATTGGCTTTTAAAAGAATGGAGAGCTCAAGAAAATAGATCTATATTACTTACACCAGGATACTCTTTTATTTTTTTGCACAGGACACGTTTAGGGGAAGATCTTGTGAATGTCCTTCAGTGAATGGTGTCCAATATAAGGGAGATGGTTATACGTGGTGTGAAGGTTTGTATTCTCCCGATTCCCCTTAAAACAACAAAGCTTTCATGTCTGGCATACTAATAATGTCGTATTTCTTTTCTATTTGAATTGGTGTCTTCCCAAATAACTTGAACAACCTTATCTGAAATCGAGATATGGAACTGGTGCACGTACATAGAGAAACATTTGTATGGCCGGATCTAGATAAGGTGTATACCGCAACTTTATTATCCTACAGCCGAAAAACTAAACAATTCTTTGTTACTGTTACAACCAATCTTACCATTATATAATCAATCATGCAGCTAAACACGTCCAGTGTCGACCAATGTAGTACTTGTCTATTAATGTAGTACATGTCTAGTGTCGACCAATGTAGTACGCGTAAACCTTAATCAAATCTATTAATGTACTTCAGTTCAAATACATCACGACAACAGAGAGGTGTGGGTTTAGAGATTGAAAATTACTTGAATATATAACCACATAATAGAAGCTAATGAGTCATGTACTTTAATTTAGTGAATGTGAAACGTACCCATGACTGTAATTTAGTTTTATGAAAGTATGGGATGTGACATTTTCCTGAAATTCAGCAAAGCGAGCGAGCAAGAATGTACAGCTTCACGCCATTTACCATCTTTCCGAAGTGGTCATTTTCTTGACTGCGTTGAATGTTTTTCATCAATGAAATTACAGTTGGTATTGCTTTTGCCAGGATACAAATTCCATTTTTGTATGTTTCTGAAGTTCATATATTTAAAGCTCGTATTGTGAACTGCAATGCTTATGGCTGGCAATTCATTTTTTTCCTCAATTCACAGCCATAGGACCTGGAAGGTGTATGATAAATAACGGAGGTTGCTGGTCAGAAATTATAGATGGACAAAAATTCTCGGCTTGCTCAGTTTCGTAGCGTTTCCCTTCACTTTAGACTTTTTCTTGCTTTTTGTTGCTTCGGTTTTATTTATACCTCAAAGACCTCTGCCTATGACCATTATTTTTTCTTCTGGGTACTTCCCATCTTGCTAAAATACCTTTACACAACAGATGTTTGATGAAGGCGGCTGTCGCTGTCCACATGGTTTCCGTGGTGATGGTTGGACTTGTGAAGGTGAGTTTATTTGTACCTTTCATAAACTGATAACAACATCATGTAAATGGGGTGGATATGACTGCAAGTGTAGTGGGAACAAGCTGTATATGATGGAACAAGATACATGCATCGGTATGTTAGCATATTGCATTGTACTTGCAGGAAATTTTAATGGAGTTTGTGTTACATGCATGGGACGTAATTTGTTGCATTGAACTTAATTTGAACTTTTTTTAAGACTCACTAGGGACATGGTATCACTGAAGAGATTATGCCAATGAACATTGAAGATGTTCTTAGAGACTGCATCTGGAGGATGATATTTTCTTTGACATGATATCAAATATTTCTCATGCTAAAATAAATGAACTTCTTACATCATCTAAGGGGAGAACACTATTTTGGTGCTTCTGTTCTTTTTCAAGCTATATGCACATAAATTGATGTCAAAAGATCCCTTGACCATTCTTCTGTTACATTTTAGTTAATTGATTAGGTGCGTCAATTTTTTGATACTTTCTTCTAAAGTAATGGTATTTATTAAGATGCTTTGATCCTTGTTCATCCGTTCACAGAAGTTCATCCGTTCACAGAAAGGAATGCATCGAAGTTTGGATGGTTTGTTACCTTCTTGGTCCTAGGTATTGTTTCTGCTGCTGGTATTGCTGGTTATGTATTCTACAAATACAGGCTCAGGGTACGTCTGGTGAAGTCAACTAATCAACTTTGTTATCAACTCATCAATTTTGCTATGAATAACAAAGGAATTTAGCTAAAATCTTTCTTCTAATTCGTAGTCGTACATGGACTCGGAGATTTTGTCCATTATGTCACAGTACATGCCACTTGACGGCCAGCAGAATAACCAAGTTGTCCACCACGAAGCTGAGCCACTACAACAAGGTTCAGCCGTATAACGAAGGTACAGTTAAATTGCTCTCTTTGTTGAGCAACTCAAACTTCATTTAGTTGTTGCTGCTGCTTCTATTTTTTTATTTATGATTATCACATTCTTATAAGGTTGATTTCCGTAGAAACAGGTGCTCGAGCAGTTACTGCTGAAGGAAAAGCTTTCAGGAGAAGCGGGGATTTTGACGTTGGTGAAGAAATTTCTGATTCATCTTAAAACTCTGGTGACGATGACATTGCGAAACATCCATCCATATACAGTATTAAGTTAGAACACTCTTTGTTTTTCTTCTGTTGTGTAAATAATATTAGAGAGATGTAAAGGAGCCTTACAAAGAAGAATGTTACAACTTATATGAAAATTGTCAACAGGGACAAATATGGAAAAGTGAAAGTCTATGTCTAATAAGAGAGGCTACAGTCCCTGGGGGCGTGGTTTTTAGTTTGTCTTGTGGTAGCTGTTTATGGTTCTAGAAAATTTGCAAGTATTGTGGAGAGATTGAGAAATTCGCTTTCGATGTTTAGGTTCAAGTCTCCATAGTCACATAGTGGGACTGAACATATGTTTTCACGTCCATAGCGAGAGGGACTCTCATATCAATCTTAACACAAATGTGGACGGATCATGTATGTAACAACACTAGCTCTTCTTTTTCTTTTCTTTTTAATAAAATAAATTCATTTATTATATCTTACAGTAAAAAAGATCAAGTTAGAACTAAGATTAATGAGCTTTGCTACAGTATACACCTCAACTTTTGGCATACGGTGCGCAATTCGTATGGGCAGCTACAAAGTCTCATATAGGCCCACAAAATCTCATATTCAGTAAAGGCTCATATAGTTAATCAAAACAATAAAAACCAAAACATAATAAAAAGGACCACAATATCTCATATACATATGAGAATTTTTCAGAATAAAAAAGTCAAAACTAAAGGTCACCGGTTGGCCACCGGGCCCACTTGGCAATTTTATTATTTAAAACAAATATGCAAAGAAAAACTTCTTCACCTTCAACGTTGTCTATTTCCTCTCCTAATAAATCGAAAAAACCCTACTCCTCCATAGCCACTCTTCTCAACCTCTCAATCCCTCAGAACTCTATCTCCCACCTTCCAACCCACTCAAATCCGAGATCTACAACCCCTAATCCTTCATGAAATTCAATTTCGAACCGTAAATCACCAAACCCAAAAAACCCAATTTCGGTTTCCTTTGTCCTCACAATCCTTCAACTCAGAGTTGGAACATAATCTCAGTGCTTCATCAACGTTCAATTTCAGACTCCTAAACTCCAATTTCAAGGTAATATCGGAGACCCTAACCAATAATCCCCCAAATTTGAAACCCTAAGTTGTACACCAAAAGTTCGGTTTTGATTTTCTCTCTCTTGATTTCTCACATAAATTAGTCCAAAACCCATTGGGTTACCTATTTTTGAGCAAGTTATAAAACTTCCTCGAATTAGTCCAAGACACAGATCCACTCATTCAACTTATTATATAGATTTTTTGTTTGTTTGAAAGCTTTTAATAAATTGTTTGCCAAGTAGGTTATGGCTTGCAAGTGGGTTAGTCTTGTTTCATTTTGTTACTAATTGTGTGATCTTTTTACAAGCTAGTTGCCATTTAGGTTATTGGATTAAATAAGTTTCAAATAATTGGAAATAGATTACGGACATGTTTGTGACATGTTTTTGCTAACTGATTTAATGAGCAACCTCTTATTGTCTTTTTCTTCATGTTATTCTATCATATTTGTGTCATGTTATTTGAATGAACATAATTATTTTAGTGGGGTTTTTTTTGAATTTTTAGGTGTAAAAGGTTTATATGGAACGATAACAATTTTCTTCAACGATTAGATTTTTAGGATTTAAGGATAATTGCAAGAATGTCAATGATTTGGGTATGAAAGAAGAAGTGTTGGAGGAGGTAAAGGTTGAAGACATTGAGGTGGGGATTGAACCCCCGACTTCTAGTGTAGAGAACCACGTCCTTAACACTTGGCTAGCAAATTTGCTTACATTTATGGTGAGAATAAATGTACTTAATACGTACCTGCCAATCATACCATATATACATGCTTAGAGCCCATTTCACTTGCCCAGTTACCACTTTTTCTGATTTCAACTGAGAGTAGGGAGAGAAAACCCCACTCTTCTTCTCTTCTTCTGCACCGATCTCTCTCTCTCTCTCTCTCTCTCTCTCTCTCTCTCTCTCTCCATCCGAGATGGAAGATCAACTATCAGAGATGCACGTTCTCCCTGCCCAACACCGTCAACGGCTCAACGCCCATAGGAACACCATCGTCGGCAAACACATGAACGCCATCATCGGCTAACTCCATCAACGCCGCGATCTCTCTCGATCGGTACTCTCACACAACATATATACATGTGTGGGTGTATTATTCACGGCTAACACCATCAATATTTGTTCCTTTTCCATCCAATATATGTATGACTGTGTGAAAATTTGGTCCTTTTTAGTTGCGTTTCCATTTCCATACATCAATATTTGTTCTTACATAAATATGTTGTTCCATAGCAATATATTTAGATGTAGATCTGTACGTATGTAGATCTGTTCTTAGCAATAATGTTTGTAGATCTGTTCTTAGCAACGAGTACTATTAGGCTTTCAGAGCTCTTAGTTCATTTAACTCATAACCCATTATTTTCAGAATATAAATCAAGGTTTATACCTGATTTAACTATTAAATTCTATAAATAAGGTGGTAATTTGTTTTTGTAGCAAAAATAGAACACATTAATCTTATTGGGACCAAAATTTCCTAACCAGATGAGGCCCCTATTTGAAAGGTGAGAACGAATCGATGCTTAGGTAAATGGTGTTTATGGAAACCTTTTTTCTTTTTTATAATTGGATGTCTGGGTCTGTTTACGCACACATCGACTAATTCTGAGGCCTTGGAGATAACAACCAAGCATAAACCCAGTGGCTCCAAGAATTTGTTGGCAAGGAGAATCGAATCCGAGACCTTAGGTGATATTTATCAAAACCTTAATTTGATCCATAAAAAAATCCAATTCAATATTCAACAAATCCACTAAACAGAAGTCAAGAAGAAAAGGGTCAAGGACTAATAGATAGAAGTCAAGAAAAACAACAAATTAGCACCAAGTTTGCAGCAACAAGTACTTAGTTTTTGTATACTTTTGGCTTTTTCTTTGTAACACACTGAACTTGTATCGCATGTAAATGTGATGATCCCAAAGATCTTATTCCAAGGAGATTTGGTCTTAAAAACAAAGGGATTCTTCCTTGGATATGGAGTTTTCAAATCATGATTCTTGGAGGGTATTGTGGATCAGGCCCCCTGCTTTTTTCTCTTGCATAAAGAACATGTGCAAAGCTTCTTGTGGGTGAGAAATTTTTGGGTGCCGAGTAGGTATTGCTCACGTGATACCCGTCAAAGTCCAAAATAATACTTTCTCACTTTAAGTAATTCAGTGAGTTCTAATAACGAGAACCCATAACCCAAAGGCATAAGTATCAAGTTTAAAGAGTTATTACATTAGCCAAATAGTCAAAATATTAACAAATAGAAGTTACAAAACCATCTTTCAAAAATATGAGACAAATATGGGAAAATAACTCCATGCTTGATGAAATCGAATGCTATGCATCCACACTTCATGCATCCATCTCATGTGCCTTGCCGGGTACCTGAAAATTGATAGGTTGAGCTACACTAGCCTAGTAGGAAAACCATTCTACTAACGTTAGGTGTATAAAGATGATAAGTGCACGTGAAATGAGCATGAGACAAACACGATGGTTCGACCAATACTATGTTTCATGTTGAAAAGTGATGACTCATGAATGATATCTGAATCAAGTTAAAAGTCCATGTGTTAACATTTATAAACTTATCATCTTGGTTCAAGAAAACTTCTTTTATTAAATCTCGAGTACTTCATATGTGCTAAGTACTTAAACTCCCCTTTTCACTTTAACTCCTATATGAACTCTATCTATACATATATCGGAAAGTTTCAGATCTGGTAACCCGTACTAGGGTGTATACGTCTCAAATACTCTTATCCAGCCTATAAGAATAGTATGTTCCGTGTTTCACAAGCCACGTTCACCAGCTCTGCTGGTAATAATAACAACAATATAATGATATACCGATGTTATTACAACGTGACTCACTTTAGCTTAAAGCATATCCACTCATCAACAACAGACTCATCCTAAATATGTAACGTCTCATCTATTTTTTACCGGCTCGTCTTCTCTCATTTTCACAAACCATAGTGCAATCTTCCACTTCCTCCAAAAAGATCCATGTGTCCAAGGAAATGCCAATATGTTTGAAAATAGCCTAAATGTCCATCAAAAGCCTAAGTGCTCACCAAATTCTCAATCACATGTACCAAAAGTCAGTTTTCGCTAAGAACACCAAGGTTAGTCTAAAAATGTGTCCAAGTATCCCAAGAAATATTCACGCATCCAATAGCGTATTCAAGTGTCAAATTTGATACCCAAATATTAAATAAATAAAAAAAACGTATCCAAGTATCCAATTATACCATAATGCCATATCTTTTATGAAATATTCCATTTCCAAACACTTCTCAAAATATCCATTTATTTAATAGAGAATTAATCCTCTACCAGATTTTCGTGGGCTCCGTTCACCCATTGCTAGGGACACACCGAATGGTAGCCCTAGTATTCACATTTATCCATGAAATACTTTTGATACAAAACCCATTTCAAAACTTCACATTTTGTCTCATCGTTATCATTTGCATCGAAATGTCAAACCAACTCTTTACGTTACCCAAATGTAGCCAAAATAAAGTTGGAGGGATGTACGATGTGTCAAATATTCAAGGGGAGGATAAATGATGAAAATACAGTATTTTAGCGTTTTCAAACTAGTAGGAGGTTTTCGCCCAACTAGTTGGGCCAAGATAAATACAAGAACAATTTTTCAGAAAAGTCTAACTGGTTGGATGTTTTTGCCCAAATGGTTGGGCAGAGATAGATTCGGGTAAAATTTTCAGAAGTGCTCAATCGGTTGGAGATTTTTGCACGACTGGTTGGGGAAACCCAGATTTTCTACAAATTTTTCCCAAAGCATGAAACTTCATCCCAAGTCATATTTTGATGTTCTAGGCCAAAAATTGGAAGTGTCAAGCAACTAATGGGCATGGTGGGAGGGTAAAACAACAATCAATTGGCTCAATCAACTACCAAAGCCTTAGATCAAAAACAGAAACTCAACAAAACCCACTAGGAAGAAAAATCATGATTTTGAGAAATTGGATGACTCCAAAACACACGTAGAAGAAGTTTCTTGGGTTGAACCTTGAAGAGATGAAGTGTTGGAGGTGAATTTGTGGTGGGGTTTTTGAAGAAACTTGATAGGAGAAGGGGAGAGAGAGAGAGAGAGGGGCTGATTTTTAGAGAGGAAGAGAAATGTGTTTGGACCAAAAAATTCAGCCATATACAATTATATATACAACTGCCTTTATGCACTTACACCCCCTAAGTTTCTAATGTGTTATAAATGAACCCAAGTGCAATTGTCATACTCACATTGACCCCACATCAACTCATGTTCAAGTTCTCACATCTCCCCAATATTATTTCTAGAATAATGCATAAAAATATGGGCCCTTACAGTGTTTGGGTGAGAGGAGAGAGAGGGAATCAATCCGGGCCTTCCAAAACACATTTGGATAGCTCACATTGCGCTTGGGTACCAAGTGGCAATACCCACTTGGCACCCAAAATTTTTTCCTTGTGGGGTTAGGTTGTCTACATGACCATGCCTTGTAGCAAAGGAACACTAGTTATTGTTTTAGGCCACTCCCAAGATTATGCATATCCTTTTGTTTTGGTACTGACATGGACACTTACCCAATTCCTTAATGTAATTTATGATCAATGAGAGATTGACATGATGCTCAAAACTTGACACCGGCCCTTTTGGATGACGTATTGTTTTAAGAAGGATTAAATAGTACGTAAGGGGGATCAAATAGTCAGGGTGATTAAATAAGAAGGGTGGACCCACAATTAAGAAGGGGGATTAAATAGTACATGGTTTGGATGAGGGATAATAAAAGGGGGATAAGGAGGGTGGATGATGTAAAATCATGGCAGAATACTTTCTTGCCCTTGGTAATGCATATATTAAATTATGTATTTATAAAATTATATAAATACCAAAATTAATTATGCTATTCAATATTTAATTTATAATACTTAATTGTAATATTTTTTATTTAAAAAAATGTTTTTTATTATTTATTTTATATACTATTCAACAAGCTAACACGCGAACAATGTAAAATTCTAAAGTATAAAAATTTTCAATTTTTTTTGTATCGAATTAAAGATCTCTATTAGTAGTTTAATTTGGTGCAAGAAAAAATAAAAAATTATATACATAAGTACTTTATTTTTTGATCCGAAGGATATTGCAAAGCAACTGAACAAGCCAACAATGTAAAATTATAAAGTATAAAAAAAATTCAATTTTTTGTATCAAATTAAAGATCTCTATTAGTAGTTTAATTTGGTAGAAAAATAAATAAATAATTATATGCGGAAGTACTTAATTTTTTTAGCCGAAGGAAATTGCATGGGGGTAGGGAGGTAAATTGGGGGGCTAATCCCCCCCGACTAAACATAGACACCCCTCCCCCCTACTTATATTTAGTTAGGGAGGAGCATGACTAATTAGCCCGTCAGCTAATTAGTCGGGGGTTGATTTTGGCAGCCAAAGCATGGATGAGGTGTGGGACCATGAATAAATAACCCAATCTTCCTCATCCCTCTTTCATTTCCAGCATATAAACGAGCTTTGGCACATTTGTTGGCAAGATTCGTTTAAAGGGATATAGTAGGAGGGGATACAACGGAAGATATAGAAGGGGATAAAAGATGTTTTGTTTGAGGGATATAGTAGAAGGGGATTTGTATATATTTGGTTTGTTGGAGGGATATGGAGGGAATTACGAGTGGGATAAAATATGTTTTGTTTGAGGGATATCGTAGAAGGGGATTTGTATATATTTGGTTTGTTGGAGGGATATGGAGGGAATTACGAGTGGGAGATGATAAAGAACAAATGGTGCGAATGACCATTTTATCCTTTTAAAAACATGGTAACATTAAAAACAAATCAATTTTATGACACAATAATATTAAGGAAAAAAATTATATACTTGATGTTTTCTTTTTGACCAAAATATGTATTACACAACCAAAATAATACTCCCTCCAACCCTTTTTAAATGATCCCTTTGGGAAACGTGTATTTTGTGGGCTTGGATGGAGTGAGGCCAAGCCGGACCAACGTGTTTGCCGAGAGCCCTCTTTTGCTTTAGGTTTTGAACTTTTGTTTTGGTACTTGGATTTTGGTTTGTGTATTTTGGATTCGTCTTGACTTATGGTTTTTGGTTTTGATTTGGCAAATGTGGCTGTGTGACAAAATGAAGCTTTTTGCGGATTCGGCAAATGATTGGGTTTATCAGGCTAGGGATTGGAGAAGCAGGCGTTTTGTGGAGATTCGTCACAATGTGGATGAATGGTTGAATTTCTTTATGGCGGTAGAGGAGGAACACATCATTTGGAGATGCTGCTGGTTGCCTTTGCCAGACATGACAGCCAGTCACATGGGACACTCATGGGTGGTTTTGGCCAGGTTGACAGGCTTTACATTCTACTTTCCTTAGCGCGTCCTTTGCCAATTTGGGATTCCTAGGAAGTGGAGTTTTCATACCCTGCTGATTTCGATCTCCCTGAGTTCAAGCATTCCGTCGTTGAGGCATACCATCGTGATTGGGGAAGCAGGGTGACTTGGGTTCGAGACCAGTATCCGAGCATCCATCTGCGAGGAAGGTACTACCAATGGCTCAGGAGGGAATTGGAGGCAAGATTTGGCAACAATGTGGACTGACTCTCTCGACTTAGCTAAGCTATTTCCCAAAATAAATGGTGTATCCATGTAGTTGCTTTCTCTTTTGAGTGTGGCTTTTTTTTTAAGGCTTTTATGCTCAGTTTATGTAATTGAAGAAGTGATTTGAATAAAATTGAACTATGAAGGCTCTCCCCCTCTTATTTCATTTGATTTCCTATGCTATCTCCTTTGGTATTGTGAGAATACGGACCAACTTAGCGTATTTAGACTGAACCTCAAGATGAGGTTGCCTACGTATCCTTTTGCAAGGAATCAGGGCATAACGTAGTTCAGCCATGGGTCCACTTGGGTATTAACACTCTCCTTTTTGTGCTATAAATTTTGTCTGGTACCGCCTTTTCAGGTTTTCGGTCCAGCGAGCTCTTTTGAATTTTTGCCTTAAATTTTGCCTAGGCCGCCCAGTGTGGGTTTTCAGTCTAGCTGGCTTGCTCTAAATTTTTCTTGGGTCGGCTTGCCCTTGCAATTTCCTGCCCAACGAGCTTCTCTCAGGGGTAATATCGGTTGAGTTGGTCCAAGTTGACAAGGTTGTTGAATTTGTTACCATCCAAATCAATGATTACCGCTGCCCCACCGTCAAGTATGGTCTTGATGATGTACGGTCCTGCCCATTTTGGCCTGAATTTCCCCTGTGGATCAAATATCGAGGCCCGAATTTCTTTCACGACCATATCTCCTTCAATCAAATCCCTGGATTTTACCTTCTTGTTGAACGCACAAGCAATTCTCCTCTGATATCCCTGAATGTGATACAGCGCTCGTAGTCGTCTTTCATCAAACAACATTAGCTTTGCGAACTTATCACTCAACCAATCAGTTTCATCAATCTCACTTTCTATCATCACTCTCAAATATGGCACTTCAAGCTCAATGGGGAGTACTACTTCCATACCATAGACCAAAGAATAAGGTGTTGCCCCTGTCGGAGTACGGATAGAAGTACGATATCCCCATAATGCTGATGGTAGTTTTTCATGCCAATCCCTAGACGATTCAGTGGTTTTTTCCAAAATATTCTTGATTGACTTGTTTGCGGCTTCTACAACTCCATTAGTTTGTGGTCGGTATACCATTGACTTGTGCACCTGAACATTGAATTCTTCAAGCACCTCTACCGCCCTTCCTTTGAAATGTACCCCATTGTCTGTCACAAACGCATGTGGGACCCCATATCGGTAGATAATGTTCTGCTTAATGAAATGAGCCACTTGCATTGCAGTTAACGTAGCATAAGAAGCTGCCTCCACCCATTTTGTGAAATAATCTATCGCTACCAAGATAAACTTGTGGCCATTTGATGCCAATGGTGTGATTTTCCCAATCACATCTATGCCCCACACTGAAAAAGGTCAATGTGTTGTCATCATATGGAGTTCAGTTGGCGGAACATGCATGAGATTAGCATGGACCTGACACTTATGACATCTCCGCACATACTGGACACAATCTATTTCCATGGTTAACTAGAAATACCCTTGCCTCAGAATTTTCTTTGCCAGCATCATTCCGCTCATGTGGGGACCACAAATCCCTTCATGAATTTCTTCCATTACCTTTTTCGTGTCATCACCATGGATGCATAACTTGTGCATGCCACAGTATGACCTTTTGTACAACCTTCCACCACAGATGATATACTATGACGCCAACCTTTGTAAGGCTATCCGATCTTTCCTATTTGCTCCTTCCAAGTACTCTCCTTTCTCAAGCGATTCTAAATATCGTGGATACCAAGGAAAACCATCATCGAATTCTCCAACATCATCACATATTGATATGTTGGTCTATTTCTTTGCTCAATCATGATCGGCCTCACCCTTATTCCTATAGGTAACTCCACCATGGATGCCAAAGTAGCAAGTGCATCGGCAAACTGATTCTTCATTCTTGGGATGTGGGTGAAGGTGACTTGTTCAAATTGATGAATCAGATCGTCGAGATCCCTATGATACGGTTTTAACTTTTCCTTCTGCACTTTCCAATCACCATTGGCTTGAGAAACCACCAAAATCGAATCTCCCACCACCTCCAATTTCTTTACCCCAATTTCAAGGGTGTCTTCCATTCCCACAATGCATGCCTCATATTCCGCTTGATTATTGGTAACTTTGAAGTTTAACTTGAAAGAGAGGGGAATATGTGGCCCCTCTTGTGAAACTAGTAGTATTACTATTCCAAACCCTTTTTGATTGGCGGCCCCATCGAAGTATAGGTTCCAAATATCATCCATTACCGTCATAACATGCTCATTGGGAAACTAAAATGCCATATCTTCGGACCCCTCGATCTGGTGATCTACCAGAAATTCTACCACAACCCTTCCTTTTACTGATTTCCACGTAACATATTTGAGCTCAAATTTGGTCAATAAGAGTAACCATCTTGCCAGCTTCCTAGTGAGTGCCGGTTTCTCAAATAGATATTTGAGAGGGTCCATTTGAGAAATCAACAACACCGAATAAGCTAGCATGTAGTGTCTTAACTTTTTGGAGGCCTAAACAAGAGCCCAACACGTCTTTTCCAGCGAGGTGTATCTCTCTTCAGCTCCTACCATCTTTTTGCTTAAGTAATAAACAGCCTTTTCCACTCCGGCTTCTCCTTCTTGTGCTAACTTACATCCCATTGCTGATTGCATCACTGACAGATACAGAATTAGTGGCCTTCCAGGTATCGGTGGCACTAATACTATGGGTTTTGAAGATATTTCTGAATTGATTCGAATGTTTTCTTACACTTGTTATCCCATTTGAATTACACTCCTTTCTTGAGAAGATGAAACATCGACTCGCAAGTTAAAGTTAACTTGGCAATGAATTTGCTGATGAACTAGACTTTTCCCAGAAAACTCCAAACTTCTTTCTCCATCTTTGGCGGCTCCATTTCTAATATCGCTTTGATTTTTGACGGATCAATCTCGATTCCCCTGGTGGTGATCATGAACCCTAACATCTTCCCAGCGGTGACTGCAAATGTGCACTTTTGCAGATTGAGGCGCATTCTGTACTTCCGTATCCTTTCAAAGAATTTGTGCAACGTCGGAAGATGTCCCTCTCTTTCCTTTGCTTTCACGATCATGTCATCCACATACACCTCAACTTCTTTGTGCATCTTGTCGTGTAATAACGTGGTTGCAGCTCACTGGTAAGTTGACCCAGCATTCTTCAATCCAAACGGCATGACTTGATAACAGAACGTGCCCCATTCAGTAGTGAAAGTTGTCTTCTCCCGATCTTCTCGTGCCATCAAAATCTGGTTATACTTTGAGAAGCCATCCATGAATGACAACAGTGCATGCTCTGTCGTATTATCCACCAGTACATCAATGTGAGGCGATGGAAAGTCATCTTTTGGGTTGGCCTTGTTCAGATCTCTGAAATCTACGCATACTATGACTCTACTGTCCTTTTTGGGCACCGACACAATGTTTGCAACGCACTGGGATACTCAATTACCATTAAGAATCCGGCGTTGAACTGTTTGGTAACTTCCTCTTTAACTTTTTCAATCCAATCCGGCCTGATTTTTCTCAATTTTTGTTTCACTGGTTTTACGTTGGGATACAAGGGAATTCGGTGTTGCACGATTTCAGGATCAATTCTGGGCATATCTGTGTGGGACCAAGTGAAAACATCTTCAAATTTTTTGAGTAAATCAGTGAACAATTTTTGTTCCTCCGAAGATAGCCCGGAACCAATTTGAACCAAGCGAGGATTTTCCTCATCTCTCAATTTTATTGAAATAACTTCTTTTATTGGTTGAGCATGCCTTTCATTTTCTCTTTCAATCAGAGACTTAAGTTCTTTGGGTATTTCTCCTTCAAACTCAGTCTCATTGTTGTCAGTATCAACACAATTTATTTCAGGAATGGCAAAGTTAGCAAAATCATAGTCCATTTCATTCATGAAACTCTCAGGGGTGCGATACATAGCAGTGGACTCGAACTCAAAAGAAAAGTGATGACGTGGAGTGGCATGAGGCTCGATCTCCGACTCGAAACTAGGTCTAGACTCAGACTCAGAATTAGACTTAGTCTCGATGAAAGTGCCCGTGAATTTTACAATAGGTGTGAAAATTCTTATATCCTCCTACGACATCCACGATTAGCAAGCTGGGGTCTTCAAGGGCCTCCTGCCCGAGCATCATCACTGTTGGCTCTTCTTTATCCTTACCTATTAGACTGACCTCATTTAACATTGACATCAGCATCCCACCAGCCAGAGCCTCCATCTAGTCTGCTTTGAGGTCCTTCACCAACTTCTCCACTTTTTCATGTTCATCTTCGCTATCCCAAGCATCATTAGCAAAGATTTCAAATCCAGGGTACACCTCTCCATCCATTTTATTTATAAACGGCTTTAGCTAGCCGTCATAAGGTGCATTTGACCCTTCCCTGACAAAGCGGATTTGACGGTTTATACTGCTACTTGCCACATTGATTTTCCCTTTTTGCATTTCCTTCAGCATAGGCTCATACCCTAATCCAAAATGGCCTCGCTGAGAAGGAAATTCTGGAAATTGAGTCACCCCTTGGTGAGTTCGACCTAAACTGGTCCCCGACAAATAAGACATCCTTCTCATCATCTCGAGTGCGATGGTACTAATTGAAAAATCATCATCAATACAGAGTGTGCACACACCGCTAGATGTATCAAAAGCAAAACATCCAAGTTGGATGTCATTCTCATCATGCATAATTTCTAACAGCGAAGCATTGTCTTCAACATGAGGGCGAATGCCAGTGTCCCCGCAGATGGAAACTGTTCCCTTTTCTAATCCAAGCAAGACTTTCTGATGCTGAGTAGATAGAACTGCCATTGTGTCAGGTCGATGCATCCAAGGTCGTCCTAACAGCAAATTGAATGAGGTTGGAATCTCAAGAACATGGAACTCCACCATCAACTTAAATCCTTCAGCGGCAATCTCCATTTCAATAGTCCCAAGCACACTGCGATGGGTGTTATCATAAGCTCGAATAGTGAGATTAGATGGCGTGAAGTCTTTTGGTTTAAGTCCCAAACACTGAGCTGTTCAAAGAGGACAAACATTAAGCGCAGACCCAATATCTACCAACATAGCCGAAATCCATTTCCCCATTTATTTCATGGTGATATGCAAGGGTTTGTTGTGGTCGGTTCCTTCAAGTGGTAAATTAGCCTCGGTGAAAGTTACAGTGTATTTGGAAGGTTTGGTCGCAATGGTAGCCATCATGGCTTCAAGGGTAGTGTCAGGAGCAATCTCCATGCAGGAAAGTGTTTGAGCAATCTTCCGGCAATCCTCACTGGAGCTCATGAGTAGCCCCCAAATGGTTAAAGTGGCAAGGGTTTTCTCAAGTTGTTTTTGGATGGGGTTTTCTTCAACTGTTGGTGGAGGTTTTGGGCAAGGAGCACGACTGTTGGCTACAAAGGTAGTGTGGGATTGGTTGGTTGGTGGGTTAAAAAGGTTTTGGAAATCGGTAGGGTTGGTGATTGGATCATTCGGATTGTTTGGAGCTGGGTTATTTTGTGGAGTTAGGTTGACAGGAGGTTGGTTTGTGGTGTTAAGAGGCGAGTTAGAGGCATTTCCAGTGAACATATATGGAGGCTAATAAAACTGACCACTTCAAAGGATATGAAGAACAGAGTCAAGATCATCCCTCCACAAGTCAGTATAGTCCATGTAGAAATCCATAATATCCACTTTCGCCTTTCTCTTTCCTTTCTCGATGCTGGCTTCCTCCAAACCCTTGGTAATTCCTTCCACTGTCGATTCACTCCATACATCTTCATTTTCCATTGCTACTTCATTAACGGCCCAGACCTTGTCATTTCCAACCCATAATGGTGACAGTGCAATGGCTTCATTTGGATTGGCCCGCACATTAGCCAAAACATTTTCCTCCATTTTATGTTCCCAAATGTCGCCATTCAACACCATGATAGTACAATTCTCTGGAATTTGTACTTGAGGTGCTCGGAGATTCTCATCAACTATGTAGTCATATGGTGTGAACTCTATCCCTTTTGTCATTCGATTTATGGCATGCTCACTCATCATGGAGAAAATCAGAACAACCTTCCCACAACAGTGGCATCGGAACTAAATATGTTTCATCAAAGAACATGGGAAGTGTGGACCCATCTAAAGGATCATTGGGGTCCATGATTTGTCACTCTGTCGACGTCGATTCCCATTCATCTTCTTGCATATTATTGCCTTCCTCGATTTCTTCTTTCCAATTTTGTCCTTGTCTTTCTTCTATTGGCTGTTGATTTTGTGTCACGGGCAATGGTTCACCAAACAAGTTAAAAAGCGTGAACCCATCAAGCAAATCGGCGAACATTGGTTCCCAAAACTGGTTAACTATGTCGTCAAGCGGAGGTTCTTCATTATGCTATATGTCATTGTTCGGCCACGCTTCTTCATTTGCCATGTTATTTGCCACCATCATCTCATACTCTCGAGCTTCCATGCCCATCATGAGATCCCCCCACTTCTGTCACACAGTGGGGTCCAAATGAGCATTTAAAAAGCATACTTTGCGTTCAGCCGGTATAGGTACTATGGGTTTAGGATCTATTTCAGGTACAATGTACTGGCTTGGGTCAAATGGAGTGGGGTTTAGGTCTTTTTGAGTGGAGCTGAAAGTAATTTGGCCTATATCAACATTTCTTTTGTGGGTTGGTGACAACATTAGGTTTTTCAGTGGGATCTCGAATTTGCTTACTGTCAATAAGATCTTGAATCTCATGACACAACTGTTGGCACCTTTCGGTGGGGTGGCCAGGTGCTTGGTGGAAGATGCAGAAGGTGTTTGGGTTATAAGATGGTGGGAGATTTTGTGGTGGTGGAATTGGTTGGAGTGGTTTATGTTTTCCTTGTTGGACAAGTCGCTTGAAGACAACAGGAAGAGGTAGGGGAAGAGAGGTGAAAACACGTCGCCCTCTTTGGTTTTAAGGTGGTTGGGTTGATTGGGCTGGTTGGGACAAGATAGCATTTATAGGCTCGGTTTTATGGGATTGGTGATTCATGGAGCTGGACGAGGTGTTGGTTGTGTAACTAAGGTTTGCGTATAAGGATGAGGTGTTTTCGATGTAATTACGTTTAGGCTTGGGGATGAGATCCCCTTTCTTCAACACCCCACTCTGCATAGCTTTTTCAATTGACAGACCCATCTCAAAATAGGTCTCAAAATTATGCAATTGAGCCATCACCATGTACTGAGCCAAATCCAGTTGAAGGTTTTTGGTTATGATGCGCATTTGGTCTTTGTTACTAGGGCCATCAGTCATCTGTGCGGCTTTTGCTCTCCACCTTTTCACAAATTCCGCGAAGGATTCTGTCTCTTTCATCTTGATACTCTCGAGCTCACGAGTAGTGACCTTGAGTTGCACATTGTACTCATACTGCTTAATGAATGTCACGCCCTCAATTTTAATAAGTCAAAATACAAATAAAATCCACATAGGATCGATTAAAGTCAAACAATTTTCCATAGAAAGCGAAAGTCAAATACAATAAGCTCTTGCTCAAGGGTACCCATACCCATACAAAATAACAAAGCTTTTAAAGTTATAACATAAGTAGAAATAGCCAAAGCTTGGAGAAATTAAAGTTACAAGATTATCTTCCAAAAATGTACTTAGTATGAAGATGAGGAAATAACTTCATGATCATAAAATCTTCATGACATGCATTCACACTCCAAGCATCCGATCTCATGCTCCATGTCGTGTACCTGGGAAAGATAGGGTGAGCTCACTAGCTCGTAGGAAACTTTTCTAGCAACACTAAGGGTATAGAGAATGAAAGATGCACATGAAGGTATGATACAGATAAATGAGTAGGCTAAGATGGACCAAGATAAATCAACTCAATGACAAAGTGTCTAGGAGATACCTTGAAGATATAATGAAACTAGAATATCCATAAGCTTCTTTATAACCATTACATTTTGTGTCGTGGGTTCATTTCCCTCAAAACACAGTCATTTACACAGACATTTCATTTCACAATACTTCACAAATATCCAAAAACATCTAAGATAACCCAAGCATCCTTTACATTTATCAAATACATCTTATTCCTTTTTAATCATTCACTTGTTTTCCGGGCATGCCACAAAGGCCTCGTGTCACTCGAGGAAAGCACATAATCAATTAGATTTCATTTACTCCCGTCATTCGTGTCTGACATTCACACAACATGCCTCATATATTTTGCACAATATCCATATCCATCTCTATCATTTCCAAACATTTAATCATTTTCTGGGCATGCCATATAGGCCCCGTGTCACTCCGGGCATACCATAAAGGCCCCGTGTCACTCCGGGCATACCCTTTCAGGCCCCGTGTCACTCTGGGCATACCCTTTCAGGCCCCGTGTCACTCTGGGCATACCCTTTTGGGCCCCGTGTCACATATTTCACTTTTATATTACCATTTATCAACTCATAAGTTCAACTTAGTGCCCAAAACATTCACACAATCATCTTTGTCCAAAAACTCAAAATGTGTCGGTGATGGTCAAATTAACACGTGTCCAATGTGCGTGAGAAACCAAGACAACCAAGACAAGACATAAAATGCACCATGATAGGTTACCAAAGCTTAGAGGTCAATTCGAGAAGTTTTGAAATGGCCAATGAGGGCCCGGAGCGATGGAACATAAAAATGGAGTTATAAATCTCAAGAAAATGCGACACGCTGATAGTAAAAAGCACATTTATCTCAAAATATAAAGGCTATAAATATGAGACCAATTGGGTTTGAAAGTAGACTCATAGAGCTTTCCAACGGTTCAAGAATCGCCTCAATCGGAGTTCGGACGAAGCCGGGGCGTGCCCGCGAAGTTGGAAAAAAAATTTGCCTGAACAAAGGAATCTGGATCGATCCATTCAAGGAGCGGATCGATCCACTCTAGTTAAATCCGAGAACAGACCATTCTGGATTGATTCTAGCGAGGAGTGGATCGATCCACTATGTACCAAAAGTGCAACAGAGCATTTTGGATCGATCCACTCTTGAGAGTGGATCGATCCACTGGGTTTCGAGAGGAAAATCAACAACCTTGTTCAAATTGATGGGGGCTTCATTCCAAGTCCAAATTGGGATTTCAAAACACAACTAAGCAAAGGAGATAGACATATTCACAACCAATTCATAGAGTTATCAACCAAATATGCAAACCCAAACTTATTCAACTCCAAACTCAACTTCCATGGTGACAAACAAGTGTAATGAAATTTTTAGGAGCAATAACAAGAGTGGTGCATTAATTCATTCAACATACACTTAGAGAAGGTAGATTATTGTTCCCTACCTCAATATTTAGAAGCTTGAAACCCACCAATGGGCAAAACCCCAACTCTTCCTCTAAGCTCCAAGTGAAATTCTTCAAACACCGGAATGAAATAGATACATCAACGCGTAGAGCACGAAATTTGGAGAAGCTTTTGTGAAGGGATTAAGTTTGGAGCTCGAATTTTGGTTAGATTTGTGAAGAGAGAGGTGGGAGAAGCCATGGAGGAGAGAGAGGGAGAGGGACGGCTGATTGTTTTGGGGGAGGAAGAGAGAGAGAGGTGTGTGTATTATGGAGAAAAAATCAGCCATATGGGTGTCTACACACCCCACAAGATGCACTACACCCCCCTAAGTTTCAAATGCATTTTAAAAGCGCCCCCAAGCATAAACTATCATCAAATTGGCCCACTTTAATCTAATTTCAAATCCTCCCAATTCCTCAACTCTCTCTCTTTTTTTTTTCTTTTTTTTCTTTTTTATATAATAACTAAATTAATTAAAATCTATGGGTCTTTACAATGAAAGCAGCCACCATTTCTTCCCAAGTTTGCCTCTTCGAGATGTCAAGAGATAAGAGCCATTGGAGTGCAGGCCCTGTAAGAGTTTCATGGAACATTTGTGCCATAGCAGGCTTATCAACATCTTGCAATGAGAGAGAGCTAACATATGCCTGAATATGTCCCTCGGATCTCCGATTCCGTCAAATTTCTTAAAGTCCACATGTTTGAACTTTTGGGGAAGCTTAGCACCTAGGAAGACGCAGAGTTTGTCCATGTCAAAACCAGTAATGGTCCGCTTCACACTTTTGGCGACAAACTCTTCAAGCTTAAGTATCTTTGCTAACATCTCAGCTAGAGGTGTCAAACGGGTCAGGCCGGCACGGGCACGGCCCGTCGGGAGGCAGGACGACACGCTAGAGGCATGGTAAAATGGCGGCATGGCACGGTATAAGTTGGCACGTGGCACGAAAATGAGTGGGCACGGCACAACACGACACGGGCTAAGGTGGCACGTGGTACGGCATGACACGGTCTTCTACGGGCACGGCACGGGCACGATAAGAAGTCAACGTGGCACGAGGCATGGCACGAGGCACGATCACGGGCACGAGCATGGAAGTTGGCACGACATGGAAGTAGGACGGACATGGCACGACACACAAGCATCTAAAATTGGCCCGCACGACATGCCACACCCACACGCACAAGCACTAAGTAGGATGGAAATGGTACAAAGACGCGGCGGCGACGGAAGTCGGCCTGGCATGGCACGAGCACAAAAATTGGCACGGCATACCGCGACCACGAACACAAAAGTTGGCCCGCACGCGCTGCTTCGGCCGGTACAACACGACACCGGCGGCCTTCTCGGTTGCCCAAGCATGGGCCTTTGCACAAGGAAAAAAAAAAAAAGAAATGTTAAATAATTTATTTGTATGTAATTTTTGATAATCACAAAAATAAAAAAGAATTATTTTTTTGTTGTGTAACTTGTGTTAGTGAATTATATATTTATATCAAGTTTTAAAAAAAATTAAGTCATGAACAAAAAAATAAACAAGAGGGAAAAAGAAGTTACAAAAAATTTATTGATTTATTTTATTTTATTTTATATTTTAATTTTGAGAGAGAGAGAGAGAGAGTTTGGACAAAAAAATCAAATAAGCTTTTAAAAAATTTTTTTGACATGTTTGATAAGTGATACATTGCCTTATCTAATAAAGATTGTGAAAAAAAAAACATTTTTCTTGTTTTTGAAAAAAATAAGAAAATAGTGTTTTTTTTTTGCTAGACAAAAAAAAAAACAGTGTTTTGCAACTTGTTAATGTTAAGTAAGTCGCTAAGTCATGAACAAACAAATTAAAAAAATTAAAAATTAATAATAATTTTTTTTAGAGAGAGATTTTGGACAAAATAAAATAAAATAACCTTGTAAAATATTTTTTTACATGTTTGATAATTGATACATTGCCTTTTATCTAACTAAGATTTTGAAAATAATAATAATAATTTTCTTTTTGTAAAAAATAAAAAAAAATTGTTTTTTGCAACTTGTAATTAAGTCACTAAGTCATGAACAAAAAAATTAAAAAATTAAAAATTAAAAAAATTAGAGAGAGAGATGGGAAAAAAATACAAATTATTTTTATAAAAAATTATAGAAATTCAAATTTATAGGAATTTGATTCTTTTCTTAAATTATATTATAGAAATTATTAGATGTTAAATCATAGAAATTATATAAACTATTTTTATAGTTTAACTGTCTCACTCTCATAGGAATTAGGAACACAATAATGGGCTTCCACTTTCTGGACCAAATTTCGACAATCGGAACCGTTAGATTTTTTAAAACGTGTTTTCAACGTCCTACGCAAGGATTTTGCAAAAAAATAATACCTGGAAGTAGTTGATCGGAGTAGGTATTCGTAAAACAACTATACGAAAACCTGGTCCGATCAAGCCCTTTTGGGTATTTTCTTTTTCAAATATTTTTTTATAACCTTAAAAACATGCTTCAAACACATCTAATGATTCACATTTTAAAAAAATTGATTAAGTGGCCTTGAAGTGGTGCATTATAGTACTGAAATTCCATTAAAAGCACTAAATGTGTTTCGATCGTGTTGTTACCGATATCGGATGATCATCGATTTGGGGGAGAATGATAAAATTGACGAGATATTAAATTGTAAAGGTTCAGATCGAACATTCGGAAAAACGAGTCTACACCTACCTTGCAATTTTATACATAGAACTTACTTGGTTATGAATCGAGCTATTGTGTTATGGTATAATGTACGATAGCCACACAATCACAATGCAATTATGACGATCCACACTGTTCACTTTGTTTGTATTGATGTTTTAATGAATGTCTCCAATTTTTTCGACGATCGGATTTTGAAAGGCCCACCATCGCAACACAACTACGATGATCCTCACCGTTCATGTCGTACAATGGCTTTAGAGGCCCATTTTTTGGTCCCCCACGAGTAATCCAAACTGTTAAATTATTTCAAAATAGTGTTTTGTACGGTTTTGCAAAAAAATCAGTGTCAATTGGGTATGCATAACTCATCGATCCAAGCTATGCACATCTGATTGATTTAAAAACTTGGAGTTTTTGATCTACCAGTTACACATGTCCAAGTAACCTAATTTTTTGCAAGGTCGTTCAAAACGTTATTTTGAAATGATTTAATGGTTCGAATTATTCACGTGTGACCAAAAAATGGGTCCCAAAAGCAATTTATGTGCACTAGATCTTCTGTACTAGTAGCTCTAGGTTTTTAGTATAAATATGCCATTATAAACACAGCAGCCATTTCCTAACCCTAATTTCATAATATCTCTCTCTCTCTCTCTCTCTCTCTCATCGATCTCAATATCGCATCTCGGAAATAGTGAAACGGTCCTTTCTTTCTCTCTCTCTCTCTCTGATCAATCTCAGTTACAGCTGACTCACTGGACCACCACCACCATAACCATAGTCCAGTCACCACCGGTCCACCATCCACACAGACCACACTTGTTACACAGTTACACTCTCTCTCAACCCTAATATCTCACGATCAGTCAATCACCAGTCACCACTCACGAGACCCACCGGTCAGCGACCACCACCATTATCCTCCGCTCACGATCTGTGGTTATTCACCATCAATCCATCATCCACCGCTCACGATCTGTAGTTACTCACTGGACCACTCTCTCACGACCCTAAACCCATAAATCTCACTCCCTTTGTTGTGATTCACCAATCTCCACTAGTCCACCGTCCACAATCTGTTGTTATTCACCATTATCCACCGGTCACGACCATCACAATCGACCGTCCACCAGACCACCACTGCACCACACCGATCTGTGTTGATCCTTGGGTTTCATCCTAGGGTTTGATTTCTGTATTTTGGGTTTCATACTTTCATTTCATCATTGGTTACTGTCTTACTGATTTACAGGTAAGATTTTAAACACGGGGTTTCATTCTGTATTTTGGGTTTACTCATTTAGCACTGATTTATACTGTTTGTTTGTGTAGATGGATGCTGGAAATTTTGATTTTTTTGATGATGAACATGGTGGAGATCTTGTTGTTGCACCGATGGGACGGGGTTTGGAGTCTGTAAGTGTAGGCGAAGCTGCTTCAAACATTGTTCACATTGGAACAGGGCCTTCTTGTTCCACTCCAGTAGATTCAACTCCTACTAATTCAACTACTGGTTCAAAAAGGAGACGCACGTCATGGGTATGGAAACATTTCTCTATAGTTGAGCACTTTAAAGATGAAAATGGTATTGACATAGGAGCTAGGGCTGTATGTAATTATTGTGGCGTGCATTATACTTGCGTTAGTGATACTGGAACAAAGCATCATGGTAGGCATATTAGAAGTAAACATCCAGATAAAATAATGAGTGGTGAATCTGCGAGTACTTTGAAAGATTTTGTTTATACGAAAGAAAAAATGAGAGATGGACTAGCCCGTTACGTAGCTGCAGCTGAACAACCATTTACTTTTGGTGATGATATTAGATTTGAATATTTTATGCAAAATTGTGTGAATCCTTAATTTGCTAAAGTTTCTAGAAATACAACCCGTAGTGATACAATGAAAGCAGATAATGAAGTTAAAAAAGATATGATTTGTGAACTTGCTAAACCTGGTGCGATAGCTTTTACTTCTAATATGTGGTCTGGTATAAATAATCGTGGTTATATGTGTGTCACTGCTCATTATATAGACTCTATTTGGACTTTGCGGGAAAAAAATTATTGCTTTCCGTTTAGTGGAGTTTCGTCATGATGCTGATTAGATTTTTTAAAGTATTATGTGCGTGTTTAGGGATTATGAGCTTGTTGATAAAAAATTTAGCATTACTTTTGACAATGCAAGTGCTAATACTGCTTCATTACCATTGTTTAAAAGAAATTTGACTCCTGCTTATTTTGGTGAGCTATTGCATGTTCGATGTGTATGTCATGTGATTAACTTGGTTGTGCAAGATGGTTTGAAACATATAGCACCACCTATTTCAAAAATTAGATCTGCTGTTCTTTTTATTGGTACTTCCTCATCTAGGCAACAAGAATTTGATAAACTATGTGTTACATGTTACAATGTGAAAGCAAAACAAATGAACTCTGATATTGTGACTCCTTGGAATTCGACCTACCTTATGTTAAAGTCTTGTAGGAAATATAGTTATGTGATATCTGCTTTTTGTAACCTGAGGTATCGTGGTGAAGCTTTATCTCCATCTGATTGGAAAATTGGTTTTGAGTTCATGAAATTTTTGAAAGTGTTTTATGTTGCTACATTAGCTTGTTCTACTGTTCGTTATCCTTCTTCTTGTGTTGTGCTTAATCATCTCTACAATATTAGTCTCACTTTTTGTAATTATAGGGCACGCCCAAATTTTGTAAATGTTTGTGTGGATATGGAAGAAAAATTTAGAAAATATTTCGACGATATGCTACCACTATTTATGTTAGCTGCGGTAATGGACCCTAGGATTAAGGTAACAGGTGTTTCAGTGCTCTTAAGAGAGATTGGTACGAATTTATCTATTACTACTTTACCTTCTTCTGATGTTGTGCTTGATTTATTGAATGCCATGTATGCTAGATATGAATCTAAGTTTGGTGCAATTACTTCACTTACTGCTACCTCTTTTAGCTCGTCTTCTACATGTAATGATGCATCTTGGTCTTTGCTTTCTTCAACTTTAGGATTAGGAAGTAGCACTGTAACTTCACACAATGAACTTCTTAAATATTTAGACCTAGAATCAGCTAGTGCGAATGACTTGATTAATTTTGATATCTTAACATGGTGGGAAAAAAATGAAATGACTTATCCCATTCTTTCAATCATGGCACATGATCTACTAACAGCTCCTGTGTCTTCAGTGGCATCGGAATCTGCTTTTAGTGCAGGTAAAAGAGTGTTGGATGAGAAGAGGAGCAGACTAGCTCCAGACATTTTGGATTGTCTCATGTGTTTGAAAGATAGGGAGGATGCACGCCTTGGAATTGAAAAACGCTCAGCTAAAGAATAATTTAGAGGTTATTATGCAGACTCCGATATAGATAGTGATTGATGGCATTTGTTTTGTACCTATTATTCATTTATTATGCTGGGGTATGTGTCTGTGGCTTATTCATTTCAGTAGTTGGACTGAAGTGGGTTGGCAACTTATGGCGACGTGATGTTGCCCCCACTTCAGTTTTGTGTGTGTGTGTGGTTATGTATGTGTGACTGTGTGTGGGTGTGGCAACTTATGGCAACACGATGTTGCCCCTACTTCAGTTCTATGTGGGTGTGCAATTTATGGCAACTTGATGTTGCCGCCACTTCAGTTGTTGTTCTTGTGTGTGTGTAGGGGGGTGTGTGTGTGTTGTTTCAGTCTGAAATGAATAAGTCACAGACACAACCCATTGTCATGATTTTAAAACTTACAAAATTAGCTGAATTGTGATTTGCAACTTACGAGGGTTTTAAATGGCAACTTAATGTTACATCCATTTCAGTAAATCTGGCTGTGATGAAACATACCTGAGCCAATTATCATTTATGAGCCTTTTGGCAATGATGCTTGCTGAGCCATTTTGATAATATACCTATTTAGCCTATGATGGACTATTGAGGCCTTGGTAACTTAGTACCACCATTGAATTAGCCATTTAGGTACTACATGCTCTGTGTGTGTGTGTGTGTCTCTGTGGAATTACATGGGATGGTCTGGATGGATTTTCCTTGGGTGTGGATTCCTCTCCAGTGCGGTGTAGGCCTTGGCTTCAATGGTGAACTTGGGAGTTCTTTAAACTGAGGTACAAGACTCTTTCTTTAGCTATATCGGGTAACTAAGGTACAAGACTCTTTCTTCATCTTGTGTGTTTTCCACTTGAATTTTTTATATATCACAGTCACGCTATATCACATTAGATGTTTCCCCCACTTCAGTTTTGGCTATGATGTATTCTTAACAAATATCTGAGCCTAAGTCGGGATTGTGTATTAATTTGCATGCCTTATGCCTTCTGCCTTGTGTGTGTGTCACCTTTTAGTTTGAAATGAATAAGCCATAGACACAACCCCTTATGACGATGTTAAGACTTACAACTTAGCTGAATTGTGATTTGCAACTTATGAGGGTCTTAAATGGCAACTTAATGTTGCATCCATTCAGTTTTTTGCTATGATGGAACATACCTGAGCCAATGATGATTCGTTTAAAGTTTAAACTTCAGTTTTTGGCTATGATTATGTTGCTGCCTTGCTTATTCAGTTGTTGGCTTAGTTTAAACTATTGTGATTTGTGAATAGTTCTGGGGTGTTATGGCTGCATTTATGCTTTATGGGCAACGAACCGTTGCTATATGGGCATTTGGTAGTGATGATGCATGTCTGAGCCAACTTATGCTATATTAGATGCTTGTGGGCTGCTTACTACTATGTTTATGGACTGCCATTCCTGGGCAGTGTACACTTGCTACTATTGAAGTTTTATGGACAGAGTTGGTACTCATTTTCTGGGCAATGTTGATCCTCATTTTCTGGACAGTTTTATGGACAGTGTTGATCCTCATTTTCTGGGCAGTGTTGATCCTCATTTTCTCAATTTCTAAACCAATTCACCAAGAACCTTGTTGTATCTTAGCTAATATGTTGGTCCTTTTTGTTCTTCATGCATGCTACATGAGGTCCTAAAAGGAAAAAGCTCTATGTTTACACCTTATACTAGGACTGACTCGACTGAGTTATTGAGTTGGGTTTTGGTTTGCTTATTTTTGCATAAGATAAAAGTGAACCGTTGTAGACTCTGGGGTTTAAATCAATCTGTTAGCTTATGTGTTTCTGAACCAATTGTGGCTTTTAGCAGGTTATAGACCTTCATTATAGATCACAATGTTTTTCCTTGTTGAACCTGTTTCTGTAGTTCTGTTGCTATTGATCCTTGAAACTGGCACTTCATTGTGTTTAATATGGTACATGGTAAGGCCAATGATGAAACCTGAGGCCACTAGTGTTAGTGGATGGTGCTAATGATCAAACATGTTGCTCTGGCGCAGGTTTACTATGTCACCATTTGACTTTATGTTTAATATGGTACATGTGAAGCAATTGTTAAGGCCAATGATGAACTATGAGGCCACTAATGTTTGTGTGCATTCTGGTGGAAATTCAGTACACTGCATTTTCGTGTAGTTGAGTTGGTAGTAGGACTTGTTTGGCTTGAAATCTTGGTCTATTTGTCAGCTGTATCTGGGCTGTTTCTAGGCAGTTTGTGTCATATGTGCTATCTGTTTGTGTAGTTGTGCTATCTGTGTTCTCTATTTGTGGGTCTGATCTGAACCCAAGTGAACTATCTATTGCTGGGGTGTGTGTGGTTCCTGATAATTTATGGTTCTAAATGTGGCAATGATGACTTTCAAGTTCTGAGTCCTTGAACATGCATTATAGCTGCTGCTGTAATTCTTGAATCTGCTGTAATTCTTGAATCTGCTATAATTCTTGAATCTGCTGTAATTCTTAAATCAGCTATGCTCTAGATAGGTAAGATATCATTTGTTGGTCTCTCTCTCAAATACGTGCTTTTGGTTCACCTCATTTTGAATGAAGGAAACATTGCAATTTATAGGTGTATCCCTTGTGGTTTTGGGGCTTGGAATTCAAAACAAGCTGAAGGTGGCGTGCTTGAGAGTTTACATTCCACTATTATTGTGAATAAGAACATTAACGGGGACTAGGTATACCATTTTTTGGAAGTCTTATAGAATTTGGATACAATATTGTAGCTGCCGAATGGCAAATGCTGAAAATTGAAGCTAGTTTTACGGAGAACTTCATTTTATGCCACAATGTAGTCTGCATTTCTTGAGGTTTTTGTGGGTGGAAATGGTTTGCTTTTGCATGCGCAGGTCTTGTTATCTTGTAGGATTTGAAAGCTCATGTTGCATTTTGATTTTGGATATACAAGGATGGCATGACACAACTAAAAAAGAACACGGCAGAGCACGGCATGACACGACTAAAAAAACGCACGGGCACAACATGTCACAACAAAAAAGGCACGGCATGACACGACAAAAAAACACGACACGACACGATAAAAAAAGGAACGGCACAGCACAACACGAGTAAGTCAACGGTACAACACGACACAACACGATTAACTAATTGGGCAAGGCATGACACGACATGACTTCAAAAAAGCATGGCACGACACGGCACGACTCGTAGCATGGTTGGCACGGCACACCATGGCATTATTAAGTAAATTTGCACGACAAGGCACGGCACAAAGCACGGTTGGCACGGAAATTGAATGGCACGGCACAGCATGGCACACACATTTGACACCTCTAATCTCAGCCAACTGAGGATTTTCAAGAGGAGGAGGTTGTTTCGGATGCTCATCATTAGGAACCTCATTATTCCGAGCTCCACCATCGGGTATTTGCTTTTTGGGTGGAGGGAGCCGACTCTGGATGTTTACCATAATCACCATGAGCTGGGCGATTCGGGTGTCATTCCGGACCCTTTCATCTTGCATCTCCTTCCTCAGTCATTCAAACTCATTTGGGGGATCTTGCTCTTGCTCTTGCTCAAACTGACATGCTTGTTTCAGACTTTGGTGACGGAGGTCGAGATAATATCTGTCCGGGAGGTCAAATCCAAACAGGTAAGGTCTTCTTCTTCTTTGCAGGCCCAATGGTTTAAAACTGAACATAAAGCAAAAGTGGGACTCAATTTTTAGCCTATGAATACAAAATAGAACAAAAGGGGTGCCTACATTCAAGTGTCACTCCTTGCCGAGATCAATCTTACTTCTAGGCTTAAGGTTAAACTACCGGTTTAGGATTTCACATAGAATTGCTACACAGAGGATTGCATCAACACCATGGGTAGGTCCTTACTCGGTAGGTATGGCGTTTCAACCTAAAACCTAAATGTTGACACCGTAGCACTTTTCTTGACCATCCAAGATAAAGCAATAAGGTGTCGCCATCTAGATACAAAGCAATTCTAAGCCTAAATCCGAAACATGGGTGGCCGTTTGGGCATGACCAACACTTGAGGTATCTCAAACTCCGTGGATTTTAAGTCTCCTAAACTAGCGTGTACGACCTAGAGTTAGACTACTGGATCCAAATCTCACTTAAGGTCATTGCACAGAAGATTTTTCAACACCTCGGATAGGCCATTACTCGGCAGGTTAAACTCCAAACTTGTTGGAATCAGAGCCAATCGCTTTTTATGACCATCCGAGACAGTGCAATTTGGGTGTTGTAATCCAAATACTAATGACCTTAGGGCTAGTTTGAAACACGGCAGCCATTCGGGCACGACCAACACCGGAGGTATCTCAAACTCCATGGATTTTAAATCTCCTAGACTGGAATTGATAGTTTTGGAAGGTTGTCTCAATCCTCAAGTTTTCTTTTAAGTGATAAGTCTTTGACATTGGACAAGTAGATGTGGGAAAACATGATTTACACAAATTTCGGCAATAATCTAAATTCAGATATTTTAAGAGCAATTGTCCCTTCTCGGGCTAAGTGCCCTTAAACCCGTCTAGATCATTGTTAAAGGTCTGACCATCCAAATTTTCCCATGTTCGATCATCCTAAAGACTAACTCGTAAGAAACAACGCCATATAAGATGCACAACTCATCATTGGGCCAAGGCAACCTTCCACTAATTGTCGAAAACTGACAACATGTGAAACAAGAATATGTACATATGCAAGTGTATGTATGCAGTATGGCATGCTAGGGAAAACAATAACATATAGCACATAGCAAGATGGAGCACATAATCCTAACACATGGGTCGGTTATCTAACACAGGGTTCTATGGTATCTATATGCAAAGGCTGGTTTTGGTTTGAGAAGGGTACCCCGGACTCAAAGCCAAATCTGTCTCCCACCGCTAAGGATCCCGCAAGGTGATGGTAATAACGACAATTGTGACTTATCACAGTCGGGAGGTGCTGAGCATTTCAGGATTCCCCGTCACCGGCAAGCCGGGCGGGATTGTCGAAACACGTCAGCGGAGGCTAGTAACCATGCACGTGCATTGCAAAAAGTCCATAAAAATAAAATTTTCAAAATCCCTTGAACATTTTTCAATTTTAGCTCTCGATGATTAATACATATTTTAACAAAATTACATATAAGTGTAATAAAATCAAAATATTTATTAACTAGAGTCTCCAACGGAGTCGCCAACTTGTGAACACCTCGCGGAGTTGTCCACAAAAATAGTTGTTGATTTGAAAAACGGTTTTGATTGGTTGAATGGGAGTCGCCACCAGGGCTTGAAGACCGTACCCAAGAAACTGGTTTGACAAATGACTCTTTTACCCTTGATATGGAAAATGTTCTACTGGTCTCGCAAAATGAGATTTCTCTGGTCTGGGAGCTAGGTTACGAGAGGGGAAGGAATTTAAAGCACCCCTCTCGCCCGGTGTAGCCACTAGTCTTTACTAAATGTTTAAGGGATTTTGGAAATGTTATTTGAATGGACTTTGAACACAAATTCATGTGAAAGCACAACAAATGCATCAAAAAGATCGATGAAATATGGATGAATGCTTGTGCAAAATGTTATGAATAAATGATTTATGTATAAAAGATGCTAAAATTTCACCAAATCACCCTCAAACTGCCTTAGGATGTTCCAAGAACTGATCATAAATACCCAACACATCACAACTGAATTGCAATCTAGGCACCTGGATTAGGCAGATTCAAGTGCCTGGATTGAATACAAGCGCCTGGATGGTCTCCCAGACAGGAACTTCAGAACTTCATTTTACACAATAAACATCAAATGCAATGTTTTTGACTAACTCACATGCATTCTAAAAGATGTTTATCAACACAGTAGCAGACTTGAACTTCAAATTTAACCCAAATGCACGACATGAGCTTTAAAGAAGTTTGATTATTGGATGTTTTGATGATGAAATCATATGTTCATGACACATATCAGAACTAATGCACCATTCTCATACATGCTGGATATTATTTAATCAGAGTATGCTTGCGACTAGATAGAATGGAAATAAATCTATATTGAAAAAGTGCACTAAAAATACTTGAATTTGACATTAATAATGATGAACATGCTTATGCAATATGAAAGCCTATTTTAATACTTCAATGACTAAATGATCAGACTCTAAGTACATCATATAGATCCCTATATACACTTCTTTATCATATAACCACCTTATCAAGTATGATTTTGATCTTGAAATGCTCCAAATGCTTATCAAAATAAGGATCAGAACATGAGACACAAGTAACCTAAAACCAATATATGTAAATAATGTACCATGAACTAATTAAACTGTAAAGAAAGCAGAAAATATGGTAAAAGATAAGGGGATCCAAGCACCTACATGGAATGAATCCAGGCGCCTGGACTCAATGCAGGCGCCTGGAAAGCGATGATCCAGGCGCCTGGATTGAGTACTGATGCAGAAAACAGACTTCTTCCTTGATGATTTTCAAACCTCTCCCAAGCTCTCTTCTGGTATAGAAGACCAGCGAGAACTTGGTTGAGTCCCCCTCAGGGCCTACTTGAGTGTCACGCCCTCAAAATTTCATAAGTACACTATATATATATATATATATATATATATATATATATATATATATTCCACGTGGAGGTCAACACACTCCATAGTCAAATCAAAGTTTAATGTCGCAACAAGCCACGGATGCCCCGTGTCCCCAAATAATATAAATAAGTACTTTAAATATTACAAAGCCTTTGTCAAAAGATAACATTTGAATAAGTTACAGAATCATCTTATCAAAACATTATATATCCTAAGATGATGAAGTAACTCCTTTGATGCTCTTGAAATGTATGCATTCACACTCCATGCCACAGACTTCATGCTCCTCGCTGATCACCTGAAAATTTTTAGGTTGAGCTCACTAGCCCAGTAGGAAAACGTCTATCAAGTCTAAATGTAATGAGATGCTAATGGAGTGCATGCAGCAAGACAGAGATTTACAAAGAAAATATACCCTAGGAAGCCACAAGGAAAGGGAACAAACCCTCTAGAATCCCATAACATCCAACAAGATCTACTGATATGCCGTTGTGTCTAATACGTACCCGATACTTCGTGTGTACCCAATTCACTTACATAATCCACGTGTCGTTTAGTTTGATCATCTTATCAAATTCCGGGCACACCTTATAGGTCCCGTGTCAATCCGGGCATACCCCTTATGAGGTCCCCGTGTCATTCCGGGCAAACCCCTTGTGAGGGCCCTGTGTCATTCCGGGCAAACCCCTTGTGAGGGCCCCGTGTCATTCCAGGCAAACCCCTTGTGAGGGCCCCGTGTCATTCCGTCCATCTTTCCTTGATATTTCACGTTCCATATAATCCAACACCCACCAATCAATACTCGATTCCTAGTTTCATGTGTCAAACAAATGTCACCAATGTATCAAACGCGTGTTTCATATTCCGAGGAAGCGCAAGATCACTAATTAACCAAAGATAGGCTTCGGACACGTTTATCAATGAGTCTTAGGGTGAAAAGTGCGATTACATTGAGTTACAAGCCGAGACGACACACCTAGGGTCAAAGGAACAATTTCGGTTTTAGGACCATCGGTATCGATACCAATAAAAAGTGGTATCGATACCGCTACGCACATCGGTATCGATACCAAGAAAAGATAGTATCGGTACCGCTACACAGATTTGAGATCAGAAGCTATGGGTATCGATACCAAGGAAGGGTGTATCGATACCCGAACGTTACGAGCAGATTTTGGACTGGTTTTCTCATGAAGATCACAATGGGGCTCAACCCAAACACTTCCAAGGTCAATCTTGAGATAACAAGAAGTACAATGGAACTAATCAACAACTAATTAGCATAGAATACCATCACAATCCCGGATCAAACATTAACCACAATCAAGAAATATGAAAAATGAGTTTATTTGCAAGTTATGAAGAAATTGACCCAAGAGTGCTACAACACCCACATTAAACACCTTAATGCACATAGAAATGATAGAAATCCCCTACCTCAAGAGTGAGTGGGCTCCCAATGGAAGATTTCAAAGCCCTAGCTTCTCCTACTCCAAGCTCCAAGCAAATGTTCACCTCCCGGAGCAAAACGAGCACAAACCAAGCTTGGAAACGCGTAGAGGGACTGATTTTAGTGAAGGGTTGTGAAGGATTTATGGTGAATGGGTGAGGTTTTGCTTAGGAGAAGAAGCAAAATGGAGGGGGAAGGAGAGAGAGGGAGAAGATGGCTGTGGAAAATGAGAGGGGGAGAAGTGTTCTCTCCTCCCTTACACACTACACATATATGCTTTTCACAAAATTACACCCCGAGTCCAAAATTTGCAAGTGTAAACCAAATAAATCCCAATCAACACTTAACACAAAATGTCTCAACACTTAGTTATCTTTTATTTTATTTTATTTTAAAGATAAACTTCTCACATTATTCGATATTAATAAATAAAATAATAATAATATTTTACAGGTCCTTACATTGAGCATATTGATAGAGAAAGCTACCTTTTTGGCTTGATCAAAGGGGTTGAAGTAGGTTTATGAATGGATTGTGTGGGTATATAGCTACTGATCTTGAATGTATATAACTAATAAAGACAGTGTATATGAGATTTTGTGGAATTTGAGTGGGGAATATGATATGGAGAGTGTAAATGATGTAAAAATGGGTTCGTGAGGTTGAAAGTGAAGATGTTTGAAAGAGGTTAACTGGAAATCAATTTCTGAAGAAGTTTTGACAGCATAACAGTGATGGAGAGAGTTAGAATTTTTTCAACCCTCAAAATGGAAGCGAAGGGTGGCTTTTATAGAAAACCAAGGGCTCAAAGTGAGCCACTTGAGCCTTTAGAAAGGGTGAGGGATCACCGAGGGGGTAAAATATAGAGGTAATCATCCCTCTCACACCCTTCTCCAACTGATTCTGCAGAAAATCCATCCAAGATATCGTTCCCACCCACCATCACCTTAAATTACACTCAACCTGGACTGATATCCAGGCGCTTGGACTATGGAATCCAAGCACCTGGACTCCTTTTAGGCGCCTGGGTTTGGCCAATCCAGGTGCTTGGGAGAGTAATCTAGCTGCATGTGTTTTCAGGTTTTGGGCTATTCCAGGGTTCCAAGGGGTATTTTGGTAATCTTATGGAAGGTTATTGGTGAGGGCTTCAAGCCTTTGGATCAAACCTTATATGCTTCTATTTGCTATTTTCATCCTCGGGCAAGTTCCAGAATTCTCAGGGTCCGGATTGGGGTGTCTACAGTTGGTTTTACTAAATAGTTTTCTCATTTTCTAAAATCAACCCATTGTTCGTATGGAATACATTGCGTTGCTTAATGCAGAGCACCGTGCTGTGCAGCCATTGTGTGGCCGCACCGACATAATTTCGATGATCGAAGACGTTCACTACATAGAGCTCATCGAGTACTGCAAGTGTACCAAAAATCAACTTGATTAGATATCATTAAGTGCATTATCGGAACACAAATATCTGGAAAAGAAATGAAACACAAATGAACAGATACACTAGATCAACAAGTTATTTGTGTTCTGATGAGGCACCTAACGATATCTGATCTAGTTAATTTTCGGTACACGTGTAGTATTCGACGAGCTCTATGCGGTGAACATCTCCAATCGTTGGAAAGATGATGGTGCAGTTGCGGATGGAGACTATGATAGTAACTCTATTGATTACATGTGTGCAGCATCTCTAACTCCGACTAATTACAAAAATGCTAAAGTTGTTACTCCACGTGGTTAGAAGTTACTGGTTAGGATTAAACTGCAAATATCAACGCACAATTAATCCTTAAAATTGTGCAAAATAGTGAGATTGGACTCTACAAGGGTCGGCCCAAGAGTAAGCTCGGCAAATCCTCGGGCTTGGCAACCCCCCTAGGTCAGGGCAATCAGAGAAAAAAAAAGGGGTTCTTCCGGCCCGGCCCTCTTTTGGGAGGGTGTTTCCATCTAGGCCCCGCATCACTCTTTCATTTAAGCCCTTTTTTAACGTGCGCATCAGGGGTGTACCATACCTTTTCTTTATTCCCTCTCTTCTTCGTGCACTACACAACATTCTTTTCCCTTTTCTTTATTCTCTCTCTCTCCTTCATGCGCTGCACCCACCTACCTCTACGGCATGCTTGGGACATGAACCACCTGCCACGTTCTACCTCTCTCTCTCTCTCTCTCTCTTATTTTTTATTTCAAAATAAAATATTTTTTTTATTCACATTCATTTTTTATAAAATTTATATATTTGAAATCTACTTCATGAGATCTTTCAAATAAGATCCCATTTGAATATGAAATTGTGTACATGTAAAAAAAACTATTTTATACTCATTAATTAATGTACTAATTTACATCACTCCTAAACAATTCACACCTTCCAAAATGAAAAAATTCATAGACTTGAAATGCAGAATTCCCATACATCATAACTCACACTCCAAAATACACAATTCACACCCAAAAAAAGATAGAATTCACACCCCTTCTAAATAATTCACAACCCTCAAATTCACAGAATTCACGTACATGCAACAATTCACCTCTAAATAACACACAATTCACACCCATGCAACAATTCACACATCTTGTAACAATTCACACCCCAAATTGCATACAATTAACACCCATGCAACAATTCACACCTTTAATAGCACAATTTCATTTTGGGTGTGAATTCTGCATTTAATTAATGGGTATAAAAAACTTTTTTTATGTACACAATTTCATATTCACAATGGATCTTGTTTGAAATATCTCATTGAGTAGATTTTAAATACATAATTTTTATAAAAAATAAATGTGTATAACAATTTATTTTATTTTAAATCCTAAAATGAGAGAGAGAGAGAGACAGAGAGAGAAGGATTGTAGCAAAATGGAGAAGAGAGAGAGAGAGAGAGAGAGAGAGAGAGAGAGAGAGAGAAAGTAATGACTAATGATGCGTACACTGTGGGCGCGTGTCAACGCATGCACTGTAGCGAGACAGAGAGAGAGAGAGAGAGTGAAAGAGAGAAAGTGGGCGGGTGCGTGCGTGTGAGTTTTTTTTGGAATTGAAACACATTAAAGTGTTTGGATGGAACAACACACCAAAAATGGGACCGGCCAGTCATTTCCCTCCAAAAAAAGGACTGAAAGTTAGAATAAATTTTAAAAAGTTTCACCCAGAAACTCAAGAGTTAACTAAATAATTATCCCCTTTTTATGCACCACTTATGTTTTCTTCCTACCCATTTTTCGAACTTATGTTTTCATCCTACCCATTTTTTGAACTTATGTTTTCATCCTTCTTATATGTGATTTTCCAATCTTACCCTTATTATTATATTAATACACTAAAATATAATCATTCCTGATTTGTAGGGATTGTATCATTTATTAGTGCCAAAATTTATGAAAATTCAAAATAGATGAGAAGATAATGGAATTCAAAAGGAATTTTTTTAGTGGACATGATCTTATTCCCTTAAATAACGGATACACTCATTACACATAGATATTGTTACCTATTTTGGTTGAATGTAATTGAAACTAATCACCAAAATTTTAGGAGATTTCAAATAATGGGTAAGATGTAATTAATTCTGTAATAAAAAATGAAGGTAATAGAGACTTCTATCGTCCAACAACACCTTCATCAACAACTACAACCATCATACCTTCAGCTTTCTCGTTGACAACCACACCTTCAATTTTATCTCCTGGTCTTTTTGATTTTGCTGCATTTTTATTTAGAATTACACATGCATGGATTTTGTTTATAGTTCAATTCATGGTGTAAGTGGTTACGGTAAATTTTATCATAAGTGTTTTACATAATATACACCATATTTCAATTTTTTTCCCCTTCACAATGTTGTGGGTTAATGTTAATGTTCTTTGATTGTATTTACCATGATTTTTGGTGGGTATGTTTGTAAATGGTGAATATTGGTAACTAATTTACAATGATTTTTGCAAAATCAGTGGTACGATAGATCCTAGAGTAAATCAATTTACAAGTATTTACCATGAGTTTTTACACAAGTCTTTTTTACCCTGTTTTGCTACATTTTTTTTTATAATTATAAATGGGTTTAGTTTAGTTTAATTCATGGTGTAACTTGTCAGATATGAAGAATTCATTGGATAAATTTGATCGTAAGTGTTCTACATAATAATACCATATTTTGATTTTTTCCCCCTTTGCAGTGTTGTGGGTTAATGTTAATGTTCTTTCATTGTATTTATCATGATTTTCTAGTGGGTATGTTTGTGGATGGTGAATATTGGTAAGATATTTACCATGAAAAAAGGTATCTACATATTTCCTTTTTTTTTTTACCTTGTTTGTTTTTTGTTTTTTATCTGAACTCTATGTGAGCTGCTGTGAGGGCCTACATAGATAAGGAATATGTACAATAATTTTTACCATGATTATTGGAAGATATTGTAACGATATTTTTCATCATAATCCAAGTTGTTAAATCAACAAATATTACCATGTCCTAAATCGATTTTTACCGCAATGAATGAAATATGTTGTGGACAAATTTTTACCATGAGTACTAGACCTAATTAGTGTATGTACCAATGTAACTGTTGTAAATTGGATGACTATGAAATGTGTGCAACTTATATGACAATAATTAGTATGTACCAATGTAAATTTTTCTTCCCTGACTTGAGTTGGATTTAAATGTACCCAAAAATTATGGTAAAAAAAATAAGTGCATAACAGTATTCATGATAAACTTGTAGCACTGTAAAGTTTTTCAGTTACGTATAATAAAATCGATAAATACAATTTACCATAATCGGAAAATAGGCAAACACATATTGCCAAAAACATACAATTTACCTTCATTTTTTTAGTACAAAATTAATTACATCTTACCCATTATTTGAAATCTCCTAAAATTTTGGTGATTAGTTTCAATTACATTCAACCAAAATAGGTAACAATATCTATGTATAAAGAGTGTATCCATTATTTAAGGGAATAAGATCATGTCCACTAAAAAAATTCCTTTTGAATTCCATTATTTTCTCAATTGTTTTGAATTTTCATAAATTTTAGCACTAATAAATGATACAATCCCTACAAATCAGGAATGATTATATTTTAGTGTATTACTATAATAATAATTGTAAGATTGGAAAATCACATATAAGAAGGATGAAAACATAAGTTCAAAAAATGGGTAGGATGAAAACACAAGTGGTGCATAAAAAGGGAATAATTATTTAATTAACTCTTGAGTTTCTGGGGGAAACATTTTAAAATTTATTCTAACTTTCAGTCCTTTTTCGCGGGGGGAAATGACTGGCCAGTCCCATTTTTGGTGTTCTTTTCCATCCAAGCACTTTAATGTGTTTCAATTCCAATAAAAACCACCACGCGTGCACCCGTCCTCTCTCTCTCTCTCTCTCTCTCTCTCTCTCTCTCTCTCTCTCTCTCTCTCTCTGCTTCTGATTGCATGCATTGGCACGGCCACAAGTTCTTGCGCATCATTAGTCATTACTTTCTCTCTCTCTCTCTCTCTCTCTCTCTCTCTCTCTCTCTCTCTCTCTTATTTTAGGATTTATAACATTTGTTATACACATTCATTTTTTATAAAAATTATGTATTTAAAATTATTTTTTTTGCATAGCAAAAAAGATTTATTAATCTTTGAAAACGAATTACTAAGATTAAAGGGATCCATGGGAGATGGCATCACAACGCAAAAGATTGCGACAATCATATGCCGCCACGGACACGAGAAAGGGAAATAACAAAGGCTACCAAGTGGTCAACCAATACAAGGGGAGACCAGCCCAAAAAAGAAACAAATACACCAAGGGGAACAAAAGATAGAAACAACAATATCCATCACAGTAACACCAACTACAGCATCCAGCAGAGCAACATCAAAGTTCAGCTACAATCAGACTTCAAGGCATACTCCAATTTAGATTCCAAAAGAGCCAACAAGGTGAGGCTCAGAGCAATTCCAGAACCATCAACCAGACTTGAAGGCATACTCCAATTCAGATTCCCATATTTAAAATCTACTCGATGAGATCTTTCAAACAAGATCCATTGTGAATATGAAATTGCGTACATAAAAAAAAGTTTTTTATACCCATTAATTAAATGCAGAATTCACAGCCAAAAAGAAATTGTGCTATTAAAGGTGTGAATTGTTGCATGGGTGTTAATTGTATGCAATTTGGGGTGTGAATTGTTACAAGATGTGTGAATTGTTGCATGGGTATGAATTGTGTGTTATTTAGAGGTTTGAATTGTTGCATGCACGTGAATTCTGTGAATTTGAGGGTTGTGAATTATTTAGAAGGGGTGTGAATTCTACATTTGAGGGGTGTGAATTCTATCTTTGTTGGGGTGTGAATTGTGTATTTTGGAGAATGTATGTGAATTCTGCATTTCAAGTCTGTGAATTTTTTCATTTTGGAAGGTGTGAATTGTTTAGGAGTGATGAAAATTAGTACATTAATTAATGAGTATAAAATAGTTTTTTTACATGTACACAATTTCATATTCAAATGGGATCTTATTTGAAAGATCTCGTGAAGTAGATTTCAAATATATAATTTTTATAAAAAATAAATGTGTATAAAAAAAGTTATTTTATTTTGTAATCAAAAATAAGAGAGAGAGAGAGAGAGAGAGAGAGAGAGAGAGAGGTAGAACGTGGCAGGTGGTTCATGTCCCAAGCATGCCATAGAGGTAGGTGGGTGCAGCGCATGAAGGAGAGAGAGAGAATAAAGAAAAGGGAAAAGAATGTTGTGTAGTGCATGGAGAAGAGAGGGAATAAAGAAAAGGCATGGTACACCCCTGACGCGCGTGGGAAAAAAGGGCTTAAATGAAAGAGTGTGTCATGGGGCCTAGATGGAAATACCCTCCCAAAAGAGGGCCAGGCCGGAAGAACCCCTTTTTTTTTCTCTGATTGCCCCGACCTAGGGGGGTTGCCAAGCCCGAGGATTTTTCGGGCTTACTCTTGGGCCGACCCTTGTAGAGTCCAATCTCACTATTTTGCACAATTTTAAGGATTAATTGTGCGTTGATATTTGCATTTTAATCCTAACCACGTGGAGTAACAACTTTAGCATTTTTGTAATTAGTTGGAGTCGAGATGTTGGCACACATGTAATCATAAGTCTTACTATCATAGTCTCCATCCACAACTGCACTGTCATCTTTCCAAAGATTGGAGATGTTCACCGCATAGAGCTCGTCGAATACTACACGTGTACCGAAAATTAACTAGATCAGATATCGTTAGGTGCCTCATCGGAACACAAATAACTTGTTGATCTAGTGTATCTGTTCATTTGTGTTTCATTTCTTTTCAAGATATTTGTGTTCCGATAATGCACTTAACGATATCCAATCAAGTTGCTTTTTGGTACAGTTGTAATACTCAATGAGCTCTGCATAGTGAACGTCTTCGATCATCGAAACGATGTTGGTGCGGCCGCACAATGGTTGCACAGCATGGTGCTCTGCATTAAGCAATGCAATGTATTCCATACGAACAATGGGTTGATTTTAGCAAATGAGAAAACCATTTTCTAAATTCAACCCATTTCCGCAAATTAAAATGGGTTAGTTAATTTTATGAGATTCCCATTTGATAAATGAGAAACAAGGCCTTAGAAGCATACGAACAAGCCCAATGACCATAGAGTACAACTCAAGAATGAATCTTTAGCCAAAAATTACAAAACACTACTACTAATTTGAATTTGAGGTAATTTCATAATGATTTTCATATTTCACAATAAACAATACTAACTTTTCATACAACTTAATTTGAAATTTAAGAGCTAGCAGAAAAGTAATTCAACTTTAACTTGAAATCAAAATCTTTATTTTGAGAAACAATACATATAAAAATTAAGATATGTTAATTTGTATTGGTATTATAAACACCTTGCGAGAAAAATAACCAAAAACATTGCCTTGACACAATGATATTCCCTATCCTCACAATTAGATGGCCCACTCGTCCGACCCCTGAACCCCATATAATTATGGTTACTCTTTTAAGCCATAGGAGCATTATGTGCTTCCAACCAGAAACTAATAAAAGGCTCGTTTAGTAATCCAACCAAGTTCAACCTCGAGTTATAGGCTCGTTTTGGTAAATAAGCTCGGTAAAGCTCAACTCGTTTACATAGGCTTGGCTAATTTAATAAGGCTTGTTAAGTAAATTACCCTAACTCTGCTTATTTAGGAACGAGCCAAGAGCCGAGCTCAAGCTCAATTTTTGAAAATGAGCTGAGCTTGCACCCCTTCTTCCAACCAGAAACTGAGAGGACAAAATGTAATTTCTCTCTAACAATGAAGATAAAATGGAGAGGGACTGAAATCGCTACATTATTTTTTATAACTCAGATGTGCAGGCCAATTTATGCACAGCTCGATTAATCTTGGGGCCCACATCACACCGCCCACTTGCGAGACGCTCAATTAAAGCAGAAAAATAGCTTTGTAAGGACTAGCTACAAAAGAGTTGATAGCGCCAAGAAAGTTTCGAACCTAAGATCTTAGAAGGAAGCGAACCCATAATACCCTGTTTGTTGGGGGGACTTATGATGGGTTATACGCTAGCGCTCGATCTCTTGATTAGTCATCCATCAATCCCTCATTTGGTATTTGCGAGGGGGATGTGGAGGGGAATATTGTAACGACCCAGATTTTCATAAATAAAAATTTTGTTTAAAAGTTTAATTATTTATTTTAAATTTTGGTTTATTAGAATATTTTTCTATTAAAATATTTTTTAATTCTTTTAATTCAAATAAATAGAATTCTAGCCATGTCTATGCGCATACGAGACCAAGTAACACATCCGTTACACTACCGTAGCACCCGGGGACCATGTTTAATACCCGAAACCAACCCAATCACCATCGTTACTCCATCCAACCATAACGTACCTTGAAAAGTACCCACCATCCTTACCTTGGAACTTGATATGTTGACCAAGTTAGAGAGAGAGTAACTTAGAGAGAGAGAGGGCCACGGGAGAGAGAGAGAGAGAGAGAGATCGGTAGAGGAAGAGAGAGAGAGAGTGAGTGTGTGCATGCATGTAGAGTACACTTGCACATGCAAGTTTTAATGCTTGTACACTTGAGCAAGCAAGTGGATGTTTGAGGGAAGCTTCCTAAGCCTACATTTTGTACCCAAAACTAGTTAGAATAAGCCTTGCTATTTTGGGAGTTACCTATGCATACCCACACAATACATGTATTAGAGCACAACCTACACAACTTAGGCCTATCTACACTAGACCTTGGACCCCAAGTCTCCATGAAACATGCTTCCTTGTTTTAGGGAAGAATATTCCCCCTACTATATATTAGCCCATTAAGGCTACCCCTTAGCCATTTATTGCATTCACATGCATATTGTACATATTTGCTCCTAAAAACACCCCATAACAAAGGTGACCATGCAAAAACCTACACATCGAGGGGCGTATTTTTCCCCCACGATGGTTCCCAAGTTGGTTTCCCATTGTGCTTCCCAAATTTCCTTTGTGTGCAAGTAAACTAGCCTAAAATCTAGTCTAATCCTAGAAGTGCAAGTTGGAACAACTTGGTACTTGACCATGTGCCATCAGAGCACCACATTTACACCTCACATGGGCAAGTTTCGGCCAAGAGAGAGGGAGGACTACTGAAAATTTCAAGAGGGAGAGAGAGGGCTCTCAATTGCTATAAATAGCCACCTTTTGTATTCTTTGGACCACTTTACACCCACTATAATTGTCGTCTCTCTATTTCCCAACAAACCAACCACTTCTACCACCTTTTAGCCAACTTATTAGGATACTAATTAGCTACTTACTAAGTTTATTAGTGAGTGAGCTAGGTAGATTAAGGAGTCTCTACATCAAAGGATAGCTTTTCGGCTTCCGGTTTACACCCGAAAATTAAGGTAGTTTACTAAACTAACCTTCTATTTAGTTATTTCTAGTTTCATTACGTTGTTCTAATTAATTTTCTATATAAGCTTGATTTTGAAGCTTGATTGGGTTAATTTATGCATGTATTAAGTCACTAAGCATGTTACTTAGTGTTTAAGATAGAGGATTTCATGTTGAAAAGTTAATAAGAATGTTAATTATGTTCCATTTAGAATGTTTCTTCATGAAATTAGAAGTGGGGTTAGTAAGATTAAAGTGATTAGAAGTTGATTAGAAGGAATTAGAAGATGTGTATTTTACTATACAAAATTCTAGCATCATTATGTTGATATTTCTTGGAAGAACTAGTTAATCTTAGTTGATTAAACTATTGATTGTTGATTAGATAATTTATCTTAAAATGAGTAGATTAACTTATTTTAATGAGGGACTTATTTCTTACTAAAAAGAAATATCTATTGTTTTATGAAATTCCTTGTAAAGAAATAAGAAGTTTTTACTAAATAAATATGAGGGAGAGTTTTAATAAATGTTTTTCTAGGAATTTTCTTACTAATTAAATTAGTAAGCATATTTTATGGATATGATGAAAAGAGCAGGAATAACTTGAGTTGGTAAATTCTTCTAGAAAGGAAGTTGTAATTTTACTAGATAGAGGAAAAGATGTTTTGTTAGAAAGAAAGTTTTCTAGAAATATAAAGAGTATATATTTGGGGAAAGGATTAATATATATATATATATATATATATATATATATATTTATATATATATTTAGAAATTCCATAACTCATAACTGGATGAGTTAAATTTATTATTGGCAAGAGATTTCTAGAAAGAGAAGTTTTAAGTTTAAATTATTTTAGAGGAAGCAAGTTGACTAGTTTTATTTCTTTGAAAGAAATAAAATAGTTTTGAAAGAGAACAAGGAAGAAATGAGATTTTTGATGAGAAATAAAATTTGAGAGAATTGGAACTGGTATTCTGGCCCCGCTCCGCAAAAATTCTGGCTCCGTCCCTAATTCCAACTTAAATTTCTGTTTGTTGTGCCACTCATTCTCATTCTTGTACAATTCCACTTATAAGTAGACACTGTGCAAGAAATTTAGCTCAGGGAGGCACCATTAAACATATATATAAATTATAGTAGCAGATTTTACATTTTAAGTTCAATATCTTCACATTATTGTTGTTTACTATACGTAGAATATAGAAATTCTAAGAATAGATATATATAAAAGGAAAAATACATAAATATTTGAGATACAAAATGTCATGACCTTTATTATTTAGGGGTAAAATTGAAAATATTAGTAACTGCAGTGGGGGTCTGTGCCCTCACTAGTCTTGCGTTGCCTCTGCCACTAGACACGCATCAAGCTTCAAATGCAATTTTCTTTTATAATTCTTTTTTCGTAATTCACAGTGATTGGGCTTGTTTACGGACTCCTCGACTAGACAATGGACAAATTCCCGTTGTCTACTAGGCAGTGGTCATTTAAACAGGGACAAAGCGGCGCCGTTGAATTAGTCCCATGAGTGTTTATGGCTACCATTTGAAAAGTTCCGAATCTGAAATCTTATGGGGGAGCAAACTCCAAAATCTGATCATGCCTTGAGATCGATCAAGCGTAAAATAGATTTTATGGTACATATTTATCAAGTATACAAGAGAACAATGAGACAAAAAAAATTTGTGATGATCATATAGTTTCCAACAATGGAATCGTTTCAGAAAAAATTGGATTTTGGATTTGTTGGAGGAAAAGAAAATGAAGTAGAAAAATGAAAAGGCTTTGAATACCCGATAGACTTCAAATTTGGCGAGAGTGATTAAAACAACAATACAAACAATGTGAACAGTTTGGATCGTCGTAATTATGTTGAGATCGCATGGCTAGTGTATATTATCCTATAGCATAATATCTTAGTTCATAACCAAGTTAGTTCAATGTATATGATTAAAAGGCGGTGTAGACTTCGATTTCTCGAATGTTCGATCTAAATCGTTACAATTTTATATCTTATTAATTCTACCATTTACCTCGAAAACGGTGGTGATCAAATGTCGGCAACCACCTGATCGGATCACATGTAGTGCATTTACAAGCAATAATGTCATATAACGCATGACTCGATGGTCATCAAAGCAGTTATTTTTTAATCGGAACCGTCTAGATTGTTAGTGGGAGTGATTATATCCTCTATGCAAAAAATGAAGTGATTTAACTATCTTTACGTACTTGATCGAATGAGACAAATTGTTGGTTGATAATAAATCAACATCCCCGATGAAAGGGCTTTCAATACCCGATGGACTTCAAATTTGGCGAGAGTGATTAAAATAGCAAGACAAACAAATTGAACGGTGTGGATTGTCATAATTGTGTTTCAATCGTGTGGCTAGCGCATAATAGAATCAATATTTTATACATAACAATATAACATATTAATATATTATGTAATTAGAAAAATTGAAGTTTGACCTATCAATTCAAAAATCAAAAATTTCATTTTAATTATGAAATTTTTTTTTCCTCATTTTCAAATAAAATTGAATTTATTTTATGAAAAAAAATTTCCAAAATTTATATTTTTGTTATCAAAATCTAATTTTTATTTTCCCCCTAAATCTTTTCATTTAGGCTATTCATAAATTAATTTTAAATTTCCCACATTTTTTTCCCTTACTATGTATTTTTGATTTATTGCGTATTTATTTATGGGAAGTCCATTTATTATATTCTAATTATTATTCAAAATTTATTTTTATTTTCCCACATTTTTTTTATTATGGCAAGTCCATTTATTAAATTCTAATTATTATTTAAAAATTTATTTTTATTGCCCTCATTTTTTCCCTTATTATGGCAAGTCAAAATTCAACTTTTCTCTCTCTCTCTCTCTCTCTCTCTCTCTCTCTCTCTCTCTCTCTCTCTCTCTCTCTCTCTTCATGATATATTATGTAATTAAAAAAATTTAATTTTCACATATCAATTCAAAAAAAATTCATTTTTATTATTTGAAAATTCATTTTTTTATTTTCCCTCATTTTATGAAATAAAATTAAACTTGTTTTATAAAAATGTGTGTTTTACTTATTTTTCTTATTCAAAATTAAATTTACTTTTCTTATGCAAATTTTTATTTTTATTTTCCCTCATTCTTTTCTTTATATCGTGCCTGTGTCACTTCCGTTTTGTGTCCGTGTCGTGCCCTTCACACTTTCGTGTCGTGCTCGTGTCATGATGTGTCGTGTCAGGCCAATTACCGTGCCGTGCCCGTGCCACTTTAAGTTTAAGTGACCGCAGCGTGCCGGACTAAGACCATGTCGTACTGTCTCTTAGTACGCGATTAAGTCTGTGTCATGCCATGTCATGCCAAGCTAGGCCAACTATCGTGTTGTGCCCTTCTTAGACCGTGTCATGCCGTGTCATGTCGGGGCCAACTCTGGAATCCGCGCCGTCTTTGTACCTACCCATTTATATGCCCCCGTGCCGTGCACGTGTTTGCTTTCCGGGCAGGTGTAAGTGACCAACTTTTATTGTGCCCAAACCGTACTCGTGCCAGAGTTTTTTGTGTCGGGCCATGCCAGAAGGCCCATTTGACACCTCTATTAGACTGGCTAGAGCCGAAATAAATCAAGAAATATCCCCTTTGGGTCTTTTGACAAATGTGTGCACCATTCCTTTCTACTTTAGTACAAATTACAGACTACCTAATCAAAAAAAAAAATTACAGACTAGATTTTTATTTTATTTTTTATCCGATTACCGACTAGATTCACTCTTCCCTCCGGAAAAGTCAATATACGGGTACTTTTTTCATTGCAGTGATAAAATTTCGTTAATTTTTTTTGGTCATTCATCATTCTTAACCTATTACATGGGAAGGGGGGAATGAGACTCGATCCCAAAATTCAGTGTAGGGCATCCAAAGGCTCTATCACATGAGCTAGCCACCACTTGCAAAATTATGTTAATTTAACCAACAAGAATGTTGAAAGACTAGTTGGTCATTTTTACAAAATTACATATCCGACTATATAACGTCCAATATATCAAGAGTGCCATTGGTCCATTAGGTTACATTTTAGGCCTGTTTTAGTTATAAATAAATAAAAAGTCAGATTATTGATTTATTGGCTTATTCAGTCAATAGCCAAATTAAATTAACATATTTTTTTCAACCGTTCTTAGCTAGTCAATAAGCCCATACTAGTTGGATTATTAAACTTCAATAAGCTAACAAATATGAACTAATTCTTTTGCCAAAACAGGCCGTAGTTGAATATGCTTGAATATAGGACAAATGTATAATGTTGTCAGTATATTTTACGATATCATCATCAAGCTCTATTTTTTAACTTAAGTTGTTCAAGCCAACTTATGCGCACATTAATTAATTCACAGGATCAATCCCACCATTCACTACCACAAGCCTATATATATATATATATATATATATATATATATATATATATATATATATATATATATATATATAGGTACAAAGCCTCAGGGTAGATGTTTTTTTAGCTCAATCCACAAAATTGGTATTTGAAAAAAGTGAATTTTTTATTTTTTCAACTAGGAGGTGAAGAAATATTGTAGTGGTAAATATACCTCCAAGACCATGTTATCTCTCCCTAGTTGTCGTGGGAGGGCATCTCTTGTGCCTTAAGCACAATTTTGTTTGCTTTTCTCTTACCCAATTTTATTTTTTGAAAGGAAATTAGTACAAGTAGTTCTCCGTTCCTTATGAAAGATATCCAGCTTCACTTCTTAATTATCATTTGCATAAAATAAACAATTTTGTTTGGTTGGGTGCAAGCATTAACATTTAATGATAATTGAAAAACGATATTTAAGTAAATATTTAAGCCAAGAAGAGCATCAATTTATTGAATTAATTTTGGAAGCAGGGGCCTTGTAGTGAGGTAACTCACTACAAGGTTTTAGTGAGCCCCATCCAACCGTTCATCTCGGCATCGAGGGCTCCAATTTAATTCAAACTCCAAAAAATCGGAGCCGTTCATTGTTCGGATTAAAATTCAAGTGTTCATTGACGGGATGGACAACCGGATGAGCTCAATTCACTACAATCCTGTAGTGAGCACCTCACTATAGGACCCTGTACCCTTAATTTTACATGTAAGATGGCTTGTAACTAAGGAGAAATATTAGTTTATTTCTATAGCATTAGTTGACCTCATTGTAAGCACTGTTGTTGATAATTTTTTATGGGTTCAACAGTTCAAGTGGCAGTGATCTTTTGGGCTGGATAGCAAAGATTGAGCCCATGGGCTACAAAAGACAGAAACTTGTTCATGGGCAAAAGTAGGACCAGGGGTGCACATGGTCTAGATTGGACTGGTTCTCTAGAAAAACAGTAACCGAACCATTTCGATCAGTTCTAGAAAATTAATAACCAAAACCTAACCAATACACATGTAGAACCTGTCCAGATCCAAACCGCAAGACTGGACCGGTTTTGGTTCAGTTCCAGTTCTACCTGATTAAGGAACACTTTACAACAACACATGAATTCAAAAGATTATTTAGAGTTTAGAGCACTAAAACAATTCATAAAATAAATAGTTTTAAGGTTGGAAGAATCAAGAGATATTGTAAAGAAATATGAAAGGAATAAAAAATTAGGAAGCAAATCGAGATTAGAGAATAAGAGATTGGGTTTTCCTTTTAAGTAGCAATCGTGAAATTAAGGTGGAATAAAAAAGAATTGAAATGGTAATTTGGTACTAGTAGATTATAGTAATATATTAAAAATTTCTTAGCAAATTATATTATTATTCTAAATAGACACAAAATAATACTCCCTCTGTTCCAAAATAAGTGTCCACTACAAAAGGTCGTGCCATTTTTTAAATAAAAAATTGAGTACTTCCGTATATCGTTTTTAAAATTTTTTCACACCAAATTAAAGTACTCAATGAATACTTTAATACAGTCCAAAAAAAATGTGAAACACGATACACGAAGCAAGCTATTCAAGGTTTGAGCTTGTGTTTGTAAGATAGATTTGTTATGTACCTAAATTTTAGTTTGAATATTTATTTAAAGCTTGTTAAGTTTTAGAACCAAGTTCAAAAAAGCTACGACTTGACTCATTCAGCTAATTATCAAGTACAAAAGAATTGGGTTACTCGAGATCTGCTAAATTACATTTCGTTTGAGATGGGGTAACCTCATAAGCAAGCTAAACTTGATCATATATTTTATTATTCTTAAGTTTTCAAACGAATCTTGAACAATCAACTTGTTCGGCTCGCTTATGAGCTCAACATGCACCCAAATGGTAAAGTAACCATATTTTAAGAATCATAGTATTTTGGTCTCATTTCATGTGTAGTCAATATATCAATGGCGTTTTAAGATGTCTGACTCACCTAACTATTGTGTTGATGCTAACTTAATATATGATCTCAACTCTCATAGATTAAGATGAGATTTGAGATCATATCTTTGATCATGAGTTACAATACAATTCTCCGTACTACATTTTTCTTGAAGCAGTTCCTTTTTGTTTGTAAAAAAAAACCATACTCTTACATGCATAAACACATTTTCTTGTTTAATTTTATGTTTACAAGAAGCTTATATTATAGTGTGATCCAGGACCAGACAGAAAAAAAAAAAAAAATTAAAATTAAAAAAAAAAAGCGCATCCCTCCGTTCATAAAAATGAAAATATCCTCTCCCTTAATGCTTCAATCTCCACTGTTTGAGCTCCTTGCACCTGTTTAATTCGAAAACAAAATCCTTAAAATATTGTCTAGTTTAAGAAAACTTTGGAATTTTTCCCAATAAGAAAAATCTAGTCGACATTTTCATCTATTTCCATGCCATATGGTCGTTGGAAAAAATCCGAATATTTTCCTTAATTTGGCTGTCCGCGACCAGCCCCTTAGTCATAAATTAATGGAAGTTACGTTATTTTTTGTCTTCGAATTTTCGTTATATCCAAGATTCATCTTTAGGAAAATATTCTGAAAAGCAAAAAAAATTATAACTAAAGCTAAAAGAATTTTTCCAAAGAGGTACTTTTAAAAATGAAGCATTCGAGCAAGCATCTGTTACGGGTCGAGATACTTTTGCACTATCGTTATTCGTTAACTAGCACCAATCAAGCCCCGTACTCGTCCAAGGAGAGAGTTTGCTTTACCCAACTCCCTTTTTTAGGGGTGCTTTGGCTAAATTTGGTTTTTTGGTTTATTGGATTATTTGATTTTGTCCTTATTCAAATTTTTTTTGCATTTGTTAGTTTTCGGTTGATTTTTTGAGGTTTCTTGGCTTGTCTCGACGAGAGGAATCTAAAAAGTATAAAATTATTAACCAAACTTAAAGTTTTGTGAATAAAGACAAAAATAAACCAAAAAACCAAAAACCAATAATCCGATTTGGTTTATTTTTGTCTTTATTCACAAAACTTTAAGTTTGGCTAATAATTTTATACTTTTTAGATTCCTCTCGTCGAGACAAGCCAAGAAACCTCAAAAAATCAACCGAAAACTAACAAATGCAAAAAAAATTTGAATAAGGACAAAATCAAATAATCCAATAAACCAAAAAACCAAATTTAGCCACTTTCTTCGCGTGCTTGAGCAAAAAAGGTATTTTTGGGCTCCTTTTTTTCCTGAACATTTTTTCAAATTCAGTACGTGTTTATACTTTCCTAATTATTTTCGTAGAGACAGATGTTTATTCCAAATAATTACCCCAAACTAAATATTAAAAAAAAAACTCACTTAACACAGAACACTTGCTTTGTTAAAAAATAGTTAATTTAGCCCAAACAGCTATCTTTTTACATGGACAAAATTTGTTGTGTTATGCTATGGAATTTAAAATATTGTAGGACCACATACGGATTAGCAAAACTTGCTAGTACCTAAAAATAAAAAGAAAAAGAAAAGTAGTACCTGAAGATGAATGTTGTAGAAAATCTTATCTCCAAAAGTTTCAAAGCAAGAAGCATTTAACAGAATCAGCCCATGATCTTCCTCCAAATTCACCAGAATTTCTGCTAGTGAACAACTCTTCTCAACCTTGATTGTGCAAATTTGGATCAAAACTTCTCTCTCTCCCAATGGACTCGCCGAAACAACCGATAAGTTGTTCTCATTCGCACGTTTTTTTCGCCTTTTGGTATGACCTAAATCTTGTAATTGCCTAGACTTGTGAATTCTTGACATTAGCTCTTCCTTTTCTTGAACCAATCTCTCTACTTCAATTTGTAAATTGGGTATGTATTTTAGTACTTGCAAAACCGTGCCTGGAATACTTAATTTCTTCTGAAAACGTACAGTCAAAAATAGCAAAAATTTCGAATATTATATAGTTGCATTCATATGAGAATTAACTAAAACTTGTATTAATAGTGCTTACTCCTAGATGAATTATTAGAGTACTCTGTCCAAAAAAAATGGTATTAAATGTTTTTCGACAATTATTCTAAAATTAGGGTTTTTTCTTTTTTTTTGCCACAGCGATAGCGTCTAAAATTTCGGCTTTCAATTTGGATTTCTTAGTACAAAAAGTCAACAATCATGGCCAAAACACACACTCATTCTAGTGGATACGGGAAAAATAAAATTTAACATTGTGACTAATAAGTGCCTCTCCTATAATGAAATCTTAGATCCACAGGTATGAAATCTTACATTAGGTATTTTAAGTCAATACTGAAAGCCATATTCGTGAACAACTATGTAGTCTCCAAGCACGCCCCAAATGTACACCAAGCTAATAAACTAAAACCCTGTTCATAAAGTTTGATCAATTGCTAGAAGAAGTGAACGGAGGGAAGAATACAAGTCGTTAATCCTCTTCCGGCGATTATGTTCGTTCGCATTATGGTTAAGTTTTTCGCCATTGTGGTTGTTGTAATACCACCATCACATTCATCAACAATCGAATGCTTAGATTCACCATTGATCTCAACCAAGGGCTCATGAGATAAAGGAGGAGGAGGAGAGTGAAGAAATGATGGAGAATTTGAATTAGTTTCTATTTCTCTTGAGAAAAAAATATTTTGGTCATGGATTATAGAAATAGAATCTTCTAGGGCAACTCAAAGGGTGAAAATAAAGGAGGGGACCAAGATAGCATTTTTGCGAGCGAGCGAGCAACCGAGTTTGGGTGTGGAAGAGAGAGAAAAATGCTAAAAATTTTGTTTGATGAGGAGGTGGATATGATCATGGCTTGTATTTATAGAAACTCAAAATCATGTAAGTACTTAATTATTAATATTTATGGATTAATTACGTTTAGGTAATAATTAGGGAAGATAGATTAGTATAAACCTTGACGTTAAAAATTCATTTTGTAAGAAAGATGAATGGGCAAAATGACAGGTTTAATTTAGTTAAGTCATCTTATTAGATACTTCGTCATTTGATGTGTGCTATTGTTGTGTGTCTGTATGTACAAGACTGTCATCCTTAATTGTTTATTTTACCTTAAGAAAATGATTAGCATGTATTAAACTCTATATATCCTTATAATTAATTGTGATCTAATTGTTAGATACGGAAGATCTGCAAGTTTTTTTTTTTTTTTTGCACTTTTCTGTATTATCCCGGATCAATATAATTAAGATCTATTGTTTTTCATTCCTGTCTAGCACTAAGTAGATTAATTATAGTTTTTTGGCTTTTCACGCTCGACAAAATGAGTCATTCTCCTCACATACTGTTGTGCAATACTGTGGAAGTTACAACGATTCTAACAAGCACAATCAATCTAGAAACAAGAACAATAAAGATGAAGAACGCTTGGAAAGCAAGAAAACCAAGCACACAAGAACACGAGAATTACGTGGTTCACTACACAGGTTGTGTAGCTAATCCACAGGGAGAAGGGACGAATCAATCCACTATAATCAATACGGATTACAATCTCCAATCTTCTCTTAATGTCTCTCAGTCTCTCTGGGTTTCTCTCTCCAATACAAGCTTAGCCAACCCTAAAACTGATTAAAACGCACTTAAATACGGTGTTGTACGTCGCCATGGTCCGGACCAAGGTTCCTCTCGTCCGGACCAAGGTTACTGAGACCCAAACAAATGTTTTTGGAGTGGTGGTCTGGACCAAGAAATCCCTCATCCAGACCATGACCTCGTGGTCCGGACCAAGAAAACTCCCGTCCAGACTACCGATGCAGAAAGTCCAATTTTGGTCTCCCAAAGTCTGGTCCGGACCTCCAAAGTCTTTGTCCGGTCCAGAGATGCTTCAAACACCAATTTTGAAGCCACACTCAACAAATCTCCACCTTGGCTTCAAACTGAACCATCCTGAAGAAAAGCTTGATGTAACCCGAACTGCACTCCCTTTTACGGGTATGAGTGCTCCACCCTCAAGTCCTCAATCAACAACGGAGAACATGGAGCAAGTCCAAGCAACGCTCGAACTTCTCCCTTGGAACCGGCTTTGTTAACATATCAAACGCATTCTCATTAGTGTGAACATTAGACAAGGTTAAGTCACCTGATGCTAACCACTCTCAAATCCCGTGATACCGCACATCAATATGCTTTGTTCTTGCACTGTTGTGGGGGCCGAATATGAAGGTATTATACCGAACGTATATGGGCCGAATTAAGCGAATACACGGATAGCTATACTTTGTACTCTCTCCTTCTATATACTAACTTGATCATTGAAGTGTCCTTGGGCAAGAGGCCCAAGTGACACTAACCAGTGTTTTCTGGTGTAGGATCAGCAAGAGTAGAAGGAGGTACGCATTGAAGGAATCAGCCTCATGGAAAACCCCACCACGATTGGCACGCCTAGTAGGACCCTACGGTTTAGTAGTAGTTGAGAAGATTCTCTTCACTCATCCAACGAGATCTAAAGCATTTGAGCCCTTATGGCGGTTTTAGAAGACAACTCGACGAAAGGGGAACATACACCACCCTGAACAACCAAAAAAGTGATGGATGCTGGCAAAGCTCATGCCGCCACCTCCTCTCAGCCTCCTTAGTATGAGGAAGAAGACATCGATTGTCCCGAACAATTCGCTGACACTCACGCACGGGCCTACATCCATAATCTGGAAGATCACATCGCTCGCTACGACAAAACACTGGATGCTCTTCGTGAAGACGTCCAGCTGATCACCACAGCCATTCGATCTGGGCAGTTCAAGCAGCCTAAGACCCCATCCCCTCTCTGGTGGAGGATGGCGAATGTCGACGTTCAGTCAAGGATAGACTCGGCTTACAGATTTAGGCCGGGAAAGAAGAGAGACCCACAAGGTCGATATTCGAGCGGCTACAGTATCACAGCCCCCCACAAGTCACCAGTTCTCGCTCTGTCCACCATCACATATCGGAGATGGCTAGCCACCAGATGGCGATCGACTATCAGTATGAATGAAACCGTAATGATGGCAGGGGGGAGAGGCGGTACAAGGACTCCCGAGCTTATCATATAAAGAAGGATTGCTCACCAAGTCCTGAGTATGAGCGATTGGCTTATGAAAAAAGGGACCAAGAACGTTGACGTGAAAGGAGCCAACACAAAGTAAATGGTACGACACAACCTCTAAAAAAGACCAGAGCCCCGTCTACAGAGAGAGGACACGCTCATTCTCATAAGGAAGAATCCCCAAGGAGAAGCCGTAGAAACGACATGGAAGACGTAAAGTACACAACTCCGAGCAAGGTTATCACCGACGATATCTCTACAGGGAAAACCGAGAGAATGAGAGAGGATGAGATCCTGGATCGGTTTGCCTCCTCCCCTTTTCCTGATGAGATCCTTTTTGTGACGGCACCGAAAGGCTTCAATCCCCCTAAGTTCATGAAATTTGACCCAAAGACTGAGGCCTATGCACACCTTGTCCAATTCCAGCAGATGATGGCAATTTATTGCCCGAGCGATGCACTGCTGTGTAAGATGTTTCCCACTAGTTTGGGTCCTCTCGGCCTCATGTGGTTCAACCAGCTGAAGCGTGGCTCTATCACGAGTTGGAAGGGATTCTCCCGAAAATTCCTCCAACAATTTGTCATGACTCAGAAACAAGAGAAAACAATTGATTGTTTATTGGTGTTAAAGAAGTCCAACACTGAGTCCCTACATCAATATGCCAATCAGTATTGGGATGTTTTTAATGAAATAAAAAATTGCAGCCAGTACTATGATGTGGCCGTTCAGCAGTTCAAGCTAGGGCTTGATTCGGCGAGTTCAGCGTTTGTCGATCTTATACTTAATAAGCCAGCCAAAATGGATGAACTTATGCTCCGTATCAATCAACACAGCAAGTTGGATGAAGCAATAAGTGAGGAGAAGGCCGAACAGAGGCACTTCAGAAACAAAAAGGGAAGTAACGACCGAAAAGATGTTAATAATATTCAACACTCTAAAAGTGGGAAGGGAAAAGACCCACAGCAGAGGTCCTATAAGGGGTCGAGACCACAAGAGTTCGAAGATATAGTCACAGTGTTCAAAGAACTATTACATGAGCTCTTGAAAAAGATCTAACAAAAAGACTGGTTTTCACTAGCACCGAAAAACGGACCAAAACCTCCCGTGTGCAATCTCAAATATCGTTGTAGATATCACAACGCGAAGGGGCATCTTACCACTTGGTGCCCCCAGTTTAAAACCTATTTGGAGGAGAAGGTTGCAGAAGGAAAGCTGGGCGAGTACATCGATCATGAAAAGACGAGAGCAAAGGCCAAAGGAGGCAAAAAAGCTAACAAGGATGAAGATGAGGATCTCCTGGATGTCCAAGTCATTCACGGTTACGCCAATGCCGAAGCTGAGCAACAAGTAAGGGAAGAATTAAATGTTGTCAATTCGGCCAAAGAGGTAATGGCCGTAAGTCAACCAAACAAAAGGATGAAACCGTGCATTGGAAGCCAATGGACAATAACTTTTACAGAGAAGGATTTGGAGAACGTCCGGTTCCCCACTGTGACGCGTTAGTTGTCACCGTACATATTTGGAGGTGTCGTGCCCATCAAATCTTGGTGGATCAAAGGAGCTCGGCAGAAATTATGTATTATTCCCTTTTCAAGAAGATGGGACTAACCGACGAAGATCTCACCCAAGTTAAAACTCCATTGGTTGGGTTCACAAGAGCTCCGGTCTAGCTAATTGGCAAAATTTCGCTACCGGTAGTTGCAGGGACCAAGACTGTAACTATGGATTTTGCAGTCGTCAACGCCTTTGGGCCATAGATGCAATTTTGGGCCGAGGGTGGATCCATAAAATGCAAGCTATTGCCTCGACTTATCACCAAGTGGTCCGATTTATTGGAGTAAACGGCCAAGAGGACCTCGTGGGGGAGCAGATCTCGGCAAAAGCATGTTTCGTTTCAGCTATAAACAAGTGGCCAAAGCAAGGGCGTGTCAACTGGGTAGAAATTACAGAGGGTAACCTTGCCGAAGAGGTGGGGCGGGAAGCAGAAGAAAAATTAGTAGAAGACCTTGTCTCGGTACCAGTGAGTGAGGGGTCCGATAGATTTTTTCTTGTCAGCTCCGGTCTTAATGTGAGGAACAAGGCCGCAATGGTCAATTTCTTAACTAAAAATATTGAAGTCTTTGCATGGACCCCAAAGGAAATGCTAGGTGTTGATCCAGATTTCATATGCCATCACTTGAATGTCGACCCGATGAGAAAGCCGATGGTACAGAAGCAAAGGAGGTCAGCAGCTGAGCATGTTGATGTAGTTATATAAGAGGTTAACAATTTGCTGGACGCCGACTACATTAAAGAAGTACAATACCCTACATGGTTAGCTAACACGGTCGTGATACCGAAGAAGAACGGGAAAAAGCGGGTATGTGTGGATTACACTAATCTAAATGATGCTTGTCCCAAGGATTGCTTTCCCGTACCACGGATTGACCAATTGGTGGACGCGACTGCCGGACATGCAAGATTTAGCTTTATGGATGCAAGTCGGGGCTACCACCAGATCGCGATGTACGAGCCAGACCAGGATAAAACCACATTCATCACCCCACTCAGCATTTATGGATACAAGGTGATGTCGTTTGGGCTTAAGAATGCAGGAGCTATATACCAGCGCATGGTAACATGAATGTTCGATGCTTAGCTACACGATACTGTCGAAGCTTATATTGACGACATGGTGGTGAAGAGCAAGAGAGAAAACGATCACTTGACCGATTTAGCCGAAGTCTTCGGAATATTGAAAAAGCACAAGCTACATCTGAATGCTGAAAAATGTGCTTTTAGAGTCGATTTCAGAAAATTCCTCAGTTATTTGGTTACTAAGAAAGGAATAGAAGTCGACCTAAATCAAATTGCAGCAATTCAAAACCTCAAGCCACCCACGAGGATTAAGGAAGTTCAACGGCTGACTGGAATGGCGGCGGCACTTAGCCGCTTCATCAGTAAATCATTAGATAAATGCCGACCATTTTTTAGGATGCTGAGGGGAGCAAACAAGAGGTTCGTATGGACCACCAAATGAAACGTCGCATTTGAACAATTAAAGTCGTACCTGTGCTCCCCACCTTTGTTAACCACAACGGAGAAATATGAAGACTTGTATCTTTATCTTGATGTATCTCCACACTCTGTAAGCTCAGTGTTGGTACGGCAATATGGGCAGGAAGATATGCCCATCTACTACACGAGTAAGACCCTGTTGAATGCCGAAACAAGGTATCTGCCGTTGGAAAAACTTGTTTTTGCCTTGGTGATCGCCGCACAAAAATTGCAGCCATACTTCCAAGCACACAAGATCACTGTCTTGACTGCATACCCATTGAAAGCTTTGCTCAGGAAGGCCGATCTTTCAAATTGGATATCCAAATGGGCCGTAGAGCTTGGCAACCTCCACATTGAGTTTCGGCCTCGAACGGCAATCAAAGCCCAAGTGTTGGCAGACTTTGTGGCCGAATTCTCCCCTACTGTAGAGACGAATGAAGCCAATGGAGATGCACAGACTGGGGAAAAGGAGGGACCATGGCAAATGGTCCACAGAGACATTTGGAAGCTTTTTGTCGATGGGGCGTCGAATTTCAAAGGATCTGGGGCTGGCATCATCTTGATCTCTCCTTGTGGAACAACTCATGAGCATGCCATGAAACTGAACTTTTCGGCATCCGACAACGAAGCCGAATACGAGGCTTTATAGCCGGTCTTAAAATTGCAAAAGGACTGGGTATTAGTGATTTAATGGTGTATAGTGATTCTAAGCTGGTGGTGAATCAAGTAATGGGAGAATTTGAAGCCCGAGATGACCGAATGACTAAGTACGTATCCTCGGTCAAAGAATTAATCAAAGACTTCCCTAGGCTACAAATGGAACAGGTTGGATGGAGTTGCACTGGCTACGCCGATGCACTTGCAGGATTAGCGGCGGCATGTCAATATGGAAGTGGATGATCAATCACAATCGGAAACATTGATAGGCCGACAATAGAAGAATCTCCGGTGATGGAAGTCATGACGTCAATGTACGGGCCTAGTTGGATGGATGATGTGGTGGCATATCTGAAGGACAATATTTTGCCGACGAACAAATGGGATGCTCAGAAGATAATACTAAAGTCGTCAAAATTCGTGTTAAGCTAGGATAATAATTTGTATCGACGATCATGGACAGGACCAATGCTAAAGGTTGTCCACCCAAGCGAAGTGTAGATGATTTTACAAGATTTGCATGAAGGGAGTTGTGGTGCTCACGCGGGTGGCCGCACACTGGCACATTGGGCAATCACACAGGGCTATTGGTGGCCAAACATGGAAGTCGATGGGGTGGAATTCGCCAGACGCTGTGACCGATGCCAATGATTTGCGCCGATAACGCGACAACCAGCTGAAGAACTAAATCCCCTGGAAAGCCCATGGCCATTTGTTCAGTGGGGAATTGACCTGGCCGGTCCATTGACTACAGTGCCAGAAAGATTCAAGCACTTGATTACAGCCACAGGCTATTTAACAAAATGGGTGGAAGCGAAGCCTTTGGTTCACATAACCGATGAGGATGTAAAAAGCTTCTTGTGGAAGAACATATTCACAAGGTTCGGATCGTCGTACGCGATAGTGTCTGACAATGGAACACAATTCACGAGTGCCCCAATGGAAGCCTTTTTAGCCGAACATCATGTACGGTTCTACAACTCTACCCCGCACTATCCACAGTGCAATGGACAAGCTTAATCTACAAACAAGACCATAGCTGCCAGAATCAAAAGAAGATTGATGGCAAAAAAGGGGAAATGGATGGAAAAACTCTATCATGTGTTATGGGCATATTGTACAACTCCCCGACGGTCTACAGGCAAACTCCATACTCGCTCGCTTTTGGGATGGAGGCTGTGATTCCTATGGTGCTAATGTGGCCCACAAAGAGGACTCAGAGTTACAAACCTGTCCAAAATGCCGAAGCAATCAAGCTGAGTCATGATTTGGCCGAAGAGAAGCGTGACAATGCCAGGATCAAGATTGCGGCATACCAGAATGAGTTGGCCAGAAGCTACAACAAGTCTGTGCGCCTTCGGCCCTTCAAACCTGATGACCTTGTGTTGAGGAAGGAGGTCGAAAAGGGAAAAAAGAATAAGCTGAATCCCAAATGAGAAGGGCCGTACAGGGTCATGAAGATTGTTGGGGTGGGATCGTACAAGCTAGAAGTAATGGATGGAACCCCAGTACCAAGGCTGTGGAATGCTAACAATCTACGACGCTACTACGCTTAGAAGATCTTGTATTGAACAGAATATTGCTGACGTTTATGTTTTCACAGCATATGGCAGACTGTTTATTTTTATTCTCTTAAAAGATCCCCCTGGTGAGGGCGAAAGTGGTTGAGATTTAAAGTCTATTTGATTTGAGTGATCGGTTGAGTAGCCGAAGTCTGACTCCGATGTAAACTGACGGTTTGAAAACAATGAACTTTCATTTAATGAATGTTTGTTTAATATCTTGAAATCGGTGTGATTAGTATGATTGGTATGAGTAACCGAACCAATAATGACACGATGATAGGTAACAATTTGATCCGGGGTATTTTTCAGACCGGAGGTGTAAAATGTTCAACGATCAAGTGGAAACATTCAGACTTGCGTTAATATCCTAACCTAACTCAAAATGGGGGGAAAGGAATAGGATGGTAATAGATGCACAATGAAAATTTAAAACAGTGCATAAAGTTTGGCATAGTCAATACTTAAAAATATTACAAACCAAGGCTCGGTGAATGCTGAAAGTTTGGCACCGGCTAGAATAAAAAGTTTGAAATAAAACCCACATTGCTCAAAGAAAGAATATAATCCTACGACAATGGCTCTTCATGTATCGGTTGGCCAACCAGAACAACCGTCGGTATATCCCGAGTAACGTGGAAGATTTCCTTGGGATCTGCGATAGATTCGGTCGTAGAGGATGATGGAACCGGAGCCGTTGGCTGAGGGCAAGTTGGGATTTCATTGAAGAGGGGGGAAGTAGACGGTACGTCGGTGGCCTCCAATACGACTTTCCAGCCAAACTGGCAGCCATATTGAAGAAGGCCCGGTACTTGATCCTTGTAAGCCTTTGTAATTGTCCTCTCGACTTCATCCCAGGCCTCGTCTTCCTTAGCCTTCAAAGCTCCAGGTATCTTATCAACCTCGACTTGAAGTGAAGCAATTTTCTAAATTGCCTCAGTGTATTTCTGGTTGAGCTCGTCCAAGGCCTTTTTGTCGTCGGCAGCATCTCTCATTGCCGAAGAAGCGTCTTCCTTAGCCTTTACGTGCTCCTCTTTAAGCCGAGCGTTCTCTTCGTTTAGAGCAGTCACCTTCCTCTCAAAGCTCAGCAGCAACTTGTTGCGTTCGTTATAGCCATCTTGAATGCTGGTCATCTCCTGTAGGGCCTGGGGAAGGGAAAATGTGAAGTCTTGGACACATATGAATGAATGAAAATTCAAGTTACTTACCATAAACATATGTTGAATGGCTACAACGAACGCATCGCCCCCCTCCTTCTTGACCTGAGCCATATCCTTCAGCAATTTGACAGCCTTAAGGAGAGCGAGAGACAAGTCGAGAGTGTCCCGGATGCTGTCAGAGTGATCCGGTGGTTGCAGTAGGAAAGCTAGGGGACCCATGGAGTGTCAGAACCAAGCGAGGTATCTTCGGCCCTATTTTCAACCACGGCACCAGAAGTTGAGGATTGGCTGACATCACCGACGACGAGGTTAGAACGGTTTCCCTTAGAACCAGACGTTCAGCGCCGTTTTTGTCTCTCTTATTCCAAGATCGAAGGCCTTGGGCCAACGTTTGTAGGGGCAGTTGTTTGAGGGTTGGTGGCCGCAAGAGTTGGGACTCCAGTGGAATAGAGAAGGGATTTTGGTGTAAAGTTGCACCCAATAGCGTTAGAGGTAGACTTGAAGGGATCAGGGGTGTCCCTGTCCAAAGGGATTTGTTCGGTACCTCGCAGAGGATGGTTCGGCGATGGCAAAAGAGCTGATGGACAAGGCACGAAAGTTGCAAGTTGAGATGCGGCAATCGAACAAGTTGTGATCAGCACTTGTTGACTTCGGTTTCTCTCTTTAGCAGCAGCCTTCTCAGCACGTCTTTGCCTCCACAGTTGATCAAGATTTGTATTGTAGATCGGCACGTAACCAAGGAGCGTTGGGGCTACTCAATCTTGAATGCGGAAAAGAGCTTCAATTCTCTGCCAATCGGTGTAGCGTTGCTAAGAGGAAGCAAGGGACTTGTCTGCAACATAAAAATCGAAGATGAGCAACCAATTCAAAATACAACGAAAATATTCAAAATAAAGTAAAGTTATCGATCGCAAGTTTAGCGGTGCTCGGCACAAGGTAGACATTGGGTTCGTTAGGCCCAAACTCCCAATTGCCTCTAACAAATATGAAGTCATTAACATACTTGTCCGAGTCAGGAAGTGAAGTGATGGGGAGGCCGTGGGTAGAAAACAAGTTGACTACGTTCTCCGTTGATCTGGGGGAAAGGAAGATATGGCCCGCCATCAGGTTTTGACCAATTTAATATATTCCAAACAGATCATCTAAAGTGAACTCTAAGTTGTGTAACCTCTTGAGTTTGGCTATCCCATTCACGATCCTAAAGGTGTTCAGGCTCAGTTGTCCCAGGGTTACATCTAGGATGTGGAGATATTGACGGGTGAAGGTCTGCATGGGGAACCGAAGGCCAGCGGTGAAAATAGGGACTACAGTTTCGTTACATTGGGGGAGATGGTGTGTGCTTGGGTCCGAAGGAATGAGCTCGAGTTCGACATCAGACGGTATTTGGAAAGTTTCCCTAAAGTCGCGGATTGCATCCTCTGATGCGAAGAAGGCACGATATGTGTTAAAACCCATCAATCCACGACCACGACATTGGTTTGATGTTCGGCCATGTCCTAGCCTCTGGTAGCTGCTTTCCCTACGGGCCATTACAACAAGGTTGGCTCGACTCTAGAGTTGCGAAGTTGAGGGCTCAGATTGCTGCTCTTCCGAAAAACCAGTTTCTTCTGTTGTAATCCCTAACCTCGTAACCCTCATCAGTAGTTGCCGAATGAATATCATCAGACATTCTAGGGACTTGAAGTGCACGATTAAAGTTGTTAGTATCTATGGCAGGAAGGTCAAACCTACTGTTTGTCTAAGGGGCTTACAGTTCGTGTCAAGGATCATTTTTTGGTGATTTGACAGCATCTCGAAGGGTTAAACTTGAAAACCCAGAAAAACGTATTAAAAGGCTCCAAAAAAACTGGAAAAATGGGTAAAAACATGAAAAAGTGTGAAAACGAGCACTTGGAAAGATCGAAGAAGAGATTTACCTGTGGATTGAAGGGAGCTGTTAATCCTCTAGAACGAAATCAACGAATGACATACAGCAGCAGTGGAGCAGTCTTGAAAGGAATTCGGAGGAAAAGTGTTTCCTCTCTCCTCTTAAACCTATTTATAGGAGGAAAGAGATAATGAATACGCGCGGGAAACGATGTACTGCCGCCGAAATTCGAAATGGTAGGGGCTCCGATGAATAGGGGCTCGCCACATGGCAACACGGGTACAGGTCCCTGCATTGATCTGTCAGCGAAACGTCACGTCAAAGCGATATGTGACGATTGCGTATCTCAGAAATTGACACGTGGATAAGTGAAGCTCGAGAAACGAGAAAACGATAGAGATAGATGCGACATTATTTACGATTTTGGCCTGACATGATCAACTCCCTGCCTTGACAAACGAAAAGTTGAGGGGCTATTGTGGGGGCCGAATATGAAGGTATTATACCGTACATATATGGGCCGAATTAAGCGAATACACGGATAGCTATATTTTGTTAGGGCCGAAGTAACATATTACCAAACGTAATATGGGCCCGTGGAGACCGTGAGGGCCATAAGGCATGATTGTATGGTTCTGGATCAATTGAAAGGTCTAACGGGTCAAGCGGTATACGGGTGGGCAGTTAAGGCTCGACCCATGAGCTTACTTGATCGGGTTAATAAGGCAGTTACTGGAGGCACGTGCCGAGGGACAGTTGGCACTATGGAAAGGGCTTCTAGAAGCCTCTAGGTGACCGCGTGTAGCCCTACTATAGGTCGTGTCACGTGATCGCGGACGTGACAAGTGACATCACATGACTTGGAGAGCAAGTACAGAAGTATCTATAAATACCAAGGGATAAACCCTAGAGATACACACAATCTCAGATCTACTACACTTTGTACTCTCCGTCTATATACTAATTTGATCATCGGAGTGACCTTGGGCAAGAGGCCCAAGTGACACTAACCAGTGTTCTCTGGTGCAGGATCAGCAAGAGTAGAAGGAGGTACGCATTGAAGGAATCAGCCTCACGAAAAACCCCACCACAACTATATACCTGATTCTTCACCAAGTAAATCGCACTTTGACTATCACAATGTAGCAACACACTGTCCTGCATGAAACCAAGTTCACTAACCAACCCCTTAAGCCAAACTGCTTCTTTTGTTGCCTCAGTACTGCCATGTACTTTGCCTCTGTAGTCGATAAAACCACTGTATCCTGAAGAGTAGACTTCTAACAAACAAGACCTCCGGAAAACATAAATGCATACACTGTCATCGACCTACGAGAGTCGAGATTCCCAGCATAATCTAAATCCACATAGCCCACCACGTCTTCTGAAGCCTCTTTCTGATCAAACATTATCCCTAGATCACGAGTGCCTGCGAGATATCTGAAAACCCATTTAACTGCATTCCAATGCTCATTTCCCGGGTTCGCCATATACCTGTTGACCACACTGACTGCATGCAATATGTTTGGTCTTGTACACACCATCAAATACATGAGACACCCAACTGCATTCACATAGGGCACCTCCTCCATGCACTTTACCTCATCCTCTGAACTAGGACTCATCTTGGCAGAAAGTTTGACGTGCGCCACAAGTGGGGTACTTACGGACTTGGGATCTTGCATGTTGAACCTCTGCAACACTTTCTGCAAATAACCACTCTGAGACAACCTCAATTGACCAACCCTTCTGTCACGGTGAATTTCAATCCCAAGAATCTTCTTGGCAGCTCCAAGATCTTTCATGTCAAATTCACTATTCAACATCGACTTCAACTTTCCAATTTCCTGCTTGCTTTTTGCTGCTACTAGCATGTCATCAACATATAAAGCAAGTAGAACATAAGAACCATCTGAAGGGACACGATAGTATATGCAATAGTCATACTCACAGTGCGTGTACCCATGCGACACCATGAACGAATCAAAGCACTTGTACCACTACCTGGGAGACTGCTTCAAGCCATACAATGACTTCTTCAACAAACACACATACTCCTCCTTACCAGGTTCCTTGAAGCCTTCAGGATGTTGCATGTAAATCTGCTCGTCTAAGTCTCCATGGAGGAAAGCAGTTTTAACATCAAGCTGCTCTAACTCCATGTCATGCATCGCGACCATTGCCAAAATTACACGGATAGAAGTGTGCTTCACAACGGGTGAAAAAATCTCATTCTAGTCCACTCCTTCCTTCTGTGAATAAGCTTTAGCAACTAACCGAGCCTTGTACTTTTCACCCTCTTTCTCTTACAACGCTTCCTTTTTTTTGATACACCCACTTGCACCCAATGACCTCCTTCCCCTTAGGCAATTTCACCAATTCCCAAGTTTTATTCTTATGGAGCGACTCCATCTCTTCTGACATTGCTACAGGCCATTTGACGTTGTCAGTACTGCTTGTAGCATCCTTGTAAGACAATGGATCTCCACTGCCAACCACCAAAGCGAAACTAACCATGTCCTCAAAACCATACCAAACTGGAGGTTTGTGAACCCGTTTTTCCCTTCCTTTTACGACTATGTAAGGCTCCTCTTGCTGCTACTGTGGGTCGTGATCAACATCACCTGTATCATTGAATGAACCCAGCTCCTCAAGCTCCACCTCGACTATGGATTTCTCCCTCGGACCCCCAATTTCTGTCTCATCATTCCGATTCAACATAAATGCCTCATCAAACACAACGTCCCTGTTGATCACCATTTTCCGTGCCTCAGGATCCCAAAGCCTGTATCCTTTGACACCCTTTTCATACCTAAGAAAGATACACTTTCTGGACTTGGGATTAAGCTTCGACCTTTCCCTATCCGGTACATGCACATAAGCTGGACAACCAAAGATTCTCAAATTCGACTACTCAACTGGTTTACCTAACCAAACCTCTTGTGGGATCTTGAAATCAATGGCTGAAGAAGGAGATTTGTTAATGAGAAAACATGCCGTGTTAACTGCCTCTGCCCAAAATACCTTCAGCAACCCTGCATTCAACCGCATACATCTAGCCCTCTCTGTCAAGGTTCTGTTCATCCTTTCTGCTACTCCATTTTGCTATGGAGTCTTTTTCACTGCATAGTGTCGAGTAATCCCCTCTGAATCCCAGAAAGCCAAAAACTCCTTTTCCCTGTACTTTGTCCCATTATCAGTTTTGAAATACTTTATCTTTTTCCCAATTTGAGTTTCAACCTGTGCTTTCCAAGTTTTAAACGTAGCAAACACATCAGACTTATGCTTCAAAAAATAAACTCATACCTTTCTGGAATAGTCATCAATGAAGCTGACAAAGTAATGGGCACCACTGTGAGAAGATACGGTAATTGGACCCAAGACATCTGAATGAACATAATCGAGGACTTCCTTGCTTGTATGAACACCTATCTTGAAACTAACTTTGTGCTGCTTCCTATACACGCAATACTTGTAGAAATCCATCTTGCACGCTTTGATCCCCTTCAACAAGTCACACTTATGAAGCTCCAACATACCACGCTCACCCATGTGGCCAAGCCGCATATGCCAAAGTCTCATGTCATCAGTGCTAGATTCTGCAGGTGTGGAGATAGCAACTCCACCTACAATTGTGTCCCCAATCAGCTTGTACAAATTACCCACCTTCTGTCCCTTCATTAGCACCAAAGCTCCTATGCTAATTTTCATTGCTCCACCTTGTGTTGTGTACATACACCCTGCTAAATCTAATGCTCCCAAAGAGATTAAATTCTTCCTAAGTTCAGGCACGTGTCTAACATTCCCCAAGACCCTCACAACTCCATTAAACATTTTAATTTTCACAGTACCGATTCCAATGGCTTTGCAGACTGCTTCATTACCCATTAGAACCGTACCACCATTGCAGGACTTATAATTGTCAAACCACTCCTTATTAGGGCACATATGATAAGAGCAACTAGAATCCAAAATCCATGACTCTGAAAGAAAATTGGTACTTGAAGAAAATGAGAGTAAATTTGCATCGACATCACTATCTGATTTGTCCTCCGCAATATTAATGGATTTCACCTTCTTCTTCCCCTTTTTCGCCTCTGCAAGAAGATTTTTCAAATCCTCGCATTGATTTTTGTAGTGCCCCATCTTGTGACAAAAGTGACACTCCACATCCTTTTTCGTGTTCGACTTCCCTCTCAACTACGACCTTTCCCAATTTGAACCTCCCTTCCCTTCTGACTTGCTTCTACCTCGGCTCGACTATGGCTTAGAGACAAAAAGACCTTGATCTGCATCAACATTATCATCACACCTCATCTTCTCATGAGACAAATGGGTACTAGTAACCTCATCGAGTGACAAGGTTTCCTTCCCATACATAATTGTAGTCACTAGATGATCATATGAAGGAGGCAATGATGCTAACAACAGGATAGCCTTATCCTCCTCATCAAGCGTTACTCCAAAACCCACCAGTTGCGAGTTCAACATATTATAGGAATTTAAATGTTCTAATAGATTCGTACCTTCTTTCATCTGCAATCCATACAACTGTTTCTTGACATACAGCTTGTTGGTCAGATTCTTCCTCATGTATAAACCTTCAAGCGTTTTTTAGATCGCCTCTACTGTCTCTGAGTCTAACACGTTGTGAATAACTTCATCACCTAGGTTTAGAAGAATAGAACTAGCCGCCTTAGCGTCAAGATCATCCCAAACACTGTTTGTCATCTCCGCAGGCTTCTTTGTCTTCCCATTTAAAGCCTTTGAGACACCCTGTTGGATCATAATATCCTTCATCCGCCGCTGCCACAAAGAGAAGTTATTCTTACCGGTGAACTTCTCCACCTCATACTTGGTATTTGACATCTTTAGTGAAACCCTAGATTGAAACCCTAACTGGGTACTTTGCTAGAAACCCTAACCAAGAGCTCTGATTCCACTTTGTTGTGCGATACTATGGAAGTCAAAAACGATTCTAGCAAGCACAATCAATCTAGAAACAAGAACAATAAAGATGAAGAACGCTAGGAAAGCAAGAAAACCAAGCACACATGAACACAAGAGATTTACGTGGTTCATTACACAGGCTGTGTAGCTAATCCACGAGGGGAATGGACGAATCAATCCACTATAATCAATACGGATTACAATCTCCAATCTCCTACCAATGTTTCTCTCAGCCTCTTTGGGTTTCTCTCTCCAATGCAAGCATAGCCAATCCTAAAACTGATTATAACACACTTAAATACAGTGTTGTACGTCACCATGGTCCGGACCAAGGTTCCTCTTGTCCGGACCAAGATTCCTGAGACCCAAACAAATGTTTCTGGAGTGGTGGTCCGAACCAAGAAATCCACCGTCTAGACCATGACCCTGCGGTCCGGACCAAGAAAACTCCAGTCCGCACTACCGATGCAGAAAGCCCAATTTTGGTCTCCCGAAGTCTGGTCTGGACCTCCAAAGTCTTGGTCCGGTCCAGAGATGCTCCAAACACTAATTTTGAAGCCACACTCAACACATACATCAACCTGATAAACCAAAAGCTTAATGGAATAGGCCCTTAAGTAAGTACTTAGGGGTCTGAGGTGGTCTTTTGTGTGCCACTCTGACCTATTGAATGATCGAAATTATTTATATTTTGGAGCTTGTCAAAAACATCAACCTCTAAAAAAAATCAGGTGGATTGAATATTGATAAGTACATGACCTACCGGAAAAATTAAGTTTCAATCCAACATACTATAAGATAAAGATGTTATTTAGGGTGAAATATATACTTCCCCCTTAAACTATTCGATTTTTTTTTACTTCATCCTTAAACTATTGATTGAACGCACTTCCCCCTTAAACTATGAAATCGTTACATAGTCAATCTAATTCGTAACTCTCATCCATGGGATGGACAGAAAAGTAGGGGGTTCAACTCAAAAGAGAGGATTGAACCCCAAAGGGTTTTTGGCGCCCAAAAATAGGGTCAATCTAACTTTAACCCTAAAAAGGGGGCCACCTATATAACAATCTGTCTCTATCTCTGCCGTTGTAACCCTACCACGATCTCTATGAAATATTTCACAGCCCTCACAACCCCCCATCCATCCATCTCTCCCTCTCTTTCTCTCTCTCTAAAGAATCAATCATCAACACTAGCAATTCAAAGGTTTCAACCAATTCCAGGGCCCTCAAGTAGCAATTGGAACCCCATTAAGGACATCCTATACCAAAGAAAACCTAGGACGGAGGTTCCTTGGTTGCATAAACTACAAGGTAATAATTTTAACGTGATTTATCAATACCTTGGAGTGTCGTTGATTTGCACTTTTTTTTTTTTTTTTTTTGCAGACAAGTAGCAAGTGCAAGCATTTTGAATGGGTTGATCCTCCAATATGCGCGAGAGGATTGGATTTTGGCCCTTCTATCATCAAGATGTTGAGGAAGGCAGAGGGAAAAAATGCAAAATTGAAGGAGCAATTGGTGAAGGTAGGAAGGGAGAATACTGAGTTGAAGAGGTCTACTTCAGAAAAAAAGCACGAAATTGATCAGTTAATGAACATTGTGCAAAAGCTAAGTGCAGAGGTGCAACAAATGTCCACCAAGAACCAAGAATTAGGGAAAAAATGGCACCTCAAACTGATTGTAATTGTATTGGCCTTGGCTATCATTTGTATTGGCCTTTTTGCTAAGTTTTGTAATGTTGGAGCAAATGGCAAATTCCTCGCATAGCCATAGTAAAGGAATTCAGTTGACAAATGTTGGATCAAATGGCAACATCTTGTTTGGAAATGAAACATATGTACCATTTTGTTAAGTACAAATCTAGGCTCATATTCATGTTTTGTCCTTTTATTTGTCTTACCAAAATTATAGTTTGAGCTTTGTATCCATAGACTTGGTGAATGATACTGAAAGATTAGAAACTCCTGATGTTATTGTTGAGTTCCCAAATTCAATTACAAGTAGAGAGGTCCCACTAATTTTTTAAAAACTTTCTAAAACTAGTGACATCTGTTTTTCTTTGAGGTCTCACTAATTTCTCTAAAACTAGTGAGGTCTCACTAATTTTTTAGGACTCGGATATCTCTAATTTTTGTAAAAACTAGTGAGGTCTCACTAGTTTTCCTTAATGCCCTCACTAGTTTTCCAGAGAAGGTGAAGAAGTTGAATCCGAATCCTTAACAAATCAGACCCACATTTCTACTAAAAAAATGTTTGGGATCCTGTTTGATCCAACATGTTCTGAACTTGAACAAAACTCCTCTGAAAAAATGCAGCAACAAATGCAGAAACCCTCTGGCATAAGTTCAGTAGTACTAAAGGGCATGAGTCAAATTGACCCTATTTTTGGGTGCCAAAAACCCTCAAGGGTTCAATCCTCTCTTTTGGGTTGAACCCCCTGCTTTTCCGCCCATCCCATGGTTGGGAGTTACGAATTGGACTGACTATGTAACAATTTCAAAGTTTAAGGGGAAAGTGCATTCAATCAATAGTTTAAGGACGAAGTAAAAAAAAATTGAATGGTTTAAGGGGCAAGTGTATAATTTACCCGTGTTATTTAACCATATCAATCAATATTCGATGATAGAGTTTTTATATAAAGTGGATCTTCTCAACTGGATTGTTGGGACGTACAAAGGGCGTGTGGTATGCATATCATGCACAAGCCCAAATTACGCTTCACTGGTCATATGCTGGAGCACAGGCTGCAATGTCACGTGGGAACCACACTTTGTACTCACTTTCAATTGAGTCAACTCAAGCCTCCAAAACTCTAACCACAATCCTCATCAGAAACTTGGCCAAGAGTTTGCCTTTTAGGCTACCTAAAGTTGTCCGATTGTTTACAATGTTAATTTAAGGTCCAAAAGTACTCAATGAGGGCATAAATTAATTTGAATATTTCTCTTATAAAAAAAAACAAAACAAAACAAAAAAACAAATAAAGTAGGAGACATCTCACGGACCCAGGGGTGCTGGTGTGCTCCCCTGGTGTGCACATCCAAGCTGTTGACCGCAAATCAACGGCTCGGATTTCATCTTGGCAAAATGTGCTCATCCGAGCCATTGACCGCAAATCAACGGCTCGGATTTCATCTTGGCAATGGACAGTTCAGATATGCAAAGTGGCAAGATGAAATGAGAACCGTTGAAAACACATTCAACAGCTTCGATGCTGCACACTAAGGTTTTACACCGGCCTGCCCCCCCTCTTCCACATCTCATGGCTTGTAGTATATATATCTTGCAATCTTGAAGCTTTGCAAGGTATAGGGCTAGAAATGAGCAGAGTTATTTGCGAACTTCAAAACTCGGTTCGGTAAGGACTCGTTTAAATTCAATTGCTTTATGAAAACAAACCAAACCAAAACCTCATTCCAGATTAAGCTCGCAAACCTCTGATCAAAGCTAAGGCTCGTAAACTTGATCATGTTCTCTGCTTGACCAACCAGGTGACTAAAAATAAGACGCGTCCCAAGCGTAGGACTCTTGACCGGTGTAGCACAATAAATCCGGAAGTACCGAAGTCGAACCACAGAGACAACTAACGGTGTTTGACTCAAAAGTGTTGGGTTCTAGTGTAACTTGGCTCTCAGGTAGCCACCCCTTGTTTCGATGAAATTTGTTAACTAAATTACAAAGCTAATTTAACTGAATGAAGGTTAATAAAGAGAGCACAGCTGAGGGAACCCAGTGTCCGCAACTAGCCTAACCGATATTTACTCGGGCCACAATTCCTCTTTTCACTGATTTTAGAATAGAAGAAAGGCTTCCTAACAAATGCGCACCACCTATCACCAGATTCCGCGCGCATTTAGATTCCGGCGATGCCTGGATTTTGTTTGTTAGAAAAGTTTCTGTTTCCCAAAATTGCTTGAAAGTTAAGGTGATTTGGCCCCGAGGTGAAATACTGATTATTCTAGACGTGGGCACCTTCGCCCCACAGCCGCACTCAAAGCGACTACTCACTCATGATAATAAAAACAACAGAAATCAAATTAAACCTAGATCTAGGCATGCTTGAAGAATAAAATATGAAAACAATAGAAAATGATACCGTAGATTGCGAGCAGAGATCAAACTCGATTATTGATAGGAAACACCAATCCAAAGTTGAGATTCTGAAAACCCAGAACAAACTTGAAACATAGAATGCTGAAGAAAAACTGTATCCGAATTGCGGAAAGTAAAAACCTAAAAATAATACGTGGATCCTAAACTAGGTTAAAACAAGAGTATTTATACTAATTATCGTAACCCTAATGAAAAACGAACGACAATCAGGAAATTCTATGTGAAGGCCAAAACGACAACGTTCACTGTGCCTAGTAAGCGCTACCTAACTTTAGGTGTAGCGCTACCTTTTGTTATCTCCTGTGTTGACTGTTGACTCTTCCCGTTGACCATTGATTTTTAACAATCCAGTAGCGCTACACCACTTTTGGTGTAGCACTCCTAATCCTTCTGTTCATTTTTTGGACCTTTTGTGCCAATCTTGATCGCTCTGAATAATTAGTGTAGCGCTCTTGACAGATTATGATCGCTTTTGCGTGAAGTCCACTTCAACACTTAGCCTCCTCAGCCTTTCTCACCCTCGGTCTACATGCATGCCTTCCCAACAACTCTGATTAGCACAAAAACACCTTTTTCCCTGCGAATTAAGCACAAACACAAAATCCAACCACGCGCACACATTAAATGGAAAATGAGGATTAAAAACACGAAAACCGTGCTAACTCTATCCTACTTAGGCGCTCAAAAGTAAGCTTTCCAAGCGCCTATCATTCTCGATGGATTTTCATTTTTTAATTTTTGGGCTTTGTAAGGATCAAATTCCGGAGTTGTCTTGTTTTGGCAATTCCATATGACAAAGCACATATTTTTATCGAGTTGTAATTTTATTGTTTTCCCTTAATTTTCTAAGTAGCGAGTCTGTATAGGATTAGAGTGGAAGAAATCTCTTTATAATGTAATGTGAGAGTTAGTAGTTTAGTCGGTTGTCGCCTAATCAATGTGGTGCATTCAAAACGGAAAGATCAAGCAGGGGATCAATTGGTTTCTCAATCGGGTAAGTCTGATTTAGCACAGGCCATGGAGGAGTTTCAGAGCATGTGGATTGATAGAGGGATCAATCGGGTTTTTAATCGGCACCTCCTGGAATCTACAATAATCTGATCAATCGACTTATGATGCGATTGATCGGAATCGGAATGACACATCACGGTTTTAGATCTAGGTTGTTGGCTGAAAAGGAATATTAGAGCCGCTTGGTCTCAAAGCCACAAACCCTAAAGTACCGAGAGTGAATTTTGAAGCACAAGATCGATAGAACTTTAATCAAAGGTTCACGAGGTTTCTACATCAATCAATAATCAAGTTCAAGTTGTTTTCTAGTGGATTTCCGGAAGAACGTTTGGAAGGCTCAAGGATTCGAGGCAACGACAATCAAATACTGGGTGTGGTGTACGAGGATTTGGGTAAGATTACTTGTAACTACACAATGATTTTATAGTGTTTGATTCCTTCCCATGCTTTTTGCCCATTTAGGGTTTTTCCACGTATATCCAGTGTTCATTAGTTTATTTGCTTTATGGTTGTGATTGGGTCATATATTGATTGATGTTAATGTTTTTATCGAGATAAAATAACTTAGCAAATTATAATACGTAGGCGACCTAGGATTTTTTATTTGGTATCAGAGCGGGTCGCTCATATTGATTTTGTGAATTCTTTTTTCATGAGTGGATCCTTATTTTTTATTATTATTTGCTAGTATGGATTCACCAAAAGAAAGCAATTTTATATTCAAACCTCCAATTTTTGATAGCTCCAAATTTGTAGTATGTGTTACATCTATGTTTCCGGCTGGTGCACGTAGTGTAAAATCTAACTGTGAGAACGTAAGTGATATGTCAAACAATGAGGATAAAAATGATGCGGAAACTATGGATTTGATTGCAAAATACTTTTAAAGTTCATTTAAGAAAAAAAACTGGCGTGGGATTAGCCACCAAGTTAAAACAGTGTGAGAAAGAGAAAATGGAAACTTTGCATGATCTTGATATGCTTAAATCCAAACATGTTATTTTGAAAAATGATATGCAAAGCCTTATTGAAACTAACAACCTTATTGAAACTAACAAACTTCTTGAATCAAAATTAGCTAAATTGCAAGTTGAACTTGACAAGGCCAATGCTACTTTTAAGAAATTGAACACAGGTACACAAGTCTTGAATGAAGTTTTAAGTGTTCAAAAGGTAACTTCGAATGGAGAAGGGCTTGGATATACAGGAAAAGTTGCAACACACAAGACGGAAGGAAAAACGGATTTTATTAAGCCAAGTAGCCGTGCTCCCATTCCTCCCGTGGCCAATAAAACCAAGTGGCGTATCAAAGAGAACAATGTCAAACAGGAGCACACAAAGCCAAAGTTTTTTAAGGCAAATACATAAAGTGCAATAAGTGAACATGCCACCAACAAGCGTGGTGAGGTAAATTTTCCTAAATTTATTCCTATTTATCATCATTGTGGTATTAAACATCACATTAGACCTCACTGTAGAAAGTTACATGCGCCAAGTAACTCGCACCTAGCACATTCTCATGGATATGCCAAATATATTCCTACTTGTCATACATGTGGATTGATTGGCCACAAAAGACCACATTGTATTTTTAATGCACCTAAAAAAATAAGTGTTCGTAAACATGCCAAATTCGTACCCACTTGTCATTTTTGTGGAGTGAAAAGGTCACATTTTGCCAAAGTGCTTTAAACATTACGGGTACCCTAATGCTCCTCCCCATCATCATCATGTCAATAACAATAGGGGTAGGTACAAATTTTATGGATATGATTGTGATGGAAGCCAAAAAACTAGGCGCAGTGTGATTCCTTATAGAAAGAATACCAATGTGATTGCTAAACATGCACCCAAAGCTGTTGAAAAAAATAAAAAGGTCAAAACTAGACTTATTTGGATGAGAAGAACAGACTTGAAAACTAATGTCAATTTGCCTTCTAGTCCTCTTGATGATATTGGATCATCAGGAGGAGTTGACCTCACATTTTGATGGTTTGATCTTGCATTCGTAGTCTAGGTTAATTTTATTGTCTATCTTGAACCTAAAGCTACGTTTTGTGTTCTTTTCTGTTGTTATTTTATTATGTTGCTGCTTAGTTTCTTTCCTCACTTTGCCTATAAAAATGGGGAAAAAAAATTGTGTTCTCTTAATGTTTAAGAGAGAGAGAGAAAGAGAGAGAGAAAGGATTGTCATCATTCACTAGGAGAGTTTGAGCTGAGCTTAATAATCTTTGTTGTTACTGATTTTTAGTTTTCTAATATGTCCTTAAGAAAATACCAAAAACATTCATATTTCTAAAATTTCGAAAAGATTCATTTTTTTGTGACTTCATTCTGTGTAGGGCTGTAAACGAGCCAAGCTGAGCCGAGCTTTAACATGTTCAAGCTCGGCTCGGTCATTTTTAGGAAGGCTCGGGCTTGGCTCGAGCTCGAATCGAGCTGGAAAAGCATGGCTCGAGCTCAGCTTGTCAAGGATTTGCAAGGCTCGGGCTCGGCTCGTCCAAACTCGGTAGTAGATAAACGAGCCAACTCGGCTCGAGCTCGTTAAGAAGTTACACCCAGATTTTTTTAAATCTATTTTACATTAAAAATAGTAAAAGCAATTAACCACTGATAATTTTATCATCAACCCATCAATATTAATAACCAAAGTAATCACCACAACAAATGGTGCATACCTAAGAGGCTAAGACATATAAGAACCCCAAATCTATCAAAGTTTACCAAAGTGGGATCTTAGATTCATATGTTACATGAAAAATAAAAAAACAAGTCTTTTCTCCCTGATCCATTATATGCAGTAATGCAGAGCATCATAAATTAAGACAATCCATCAAAAATAACACATTCCAAATGTCTTCAGTCAATAATGCTCCCAAAAATTGATTGTCCATTGATCCATGTCACTTGCAAAATGTCCACAAACCTGAGACATTAGAAAAGTGAGGCAAGGTCCACAAGGATTAGTATCTAATATCTACCATCTAGTATAAAACACGAAACTACTAATACATAAAACAGAAGTTATCATTAACCTGACAACCAAACCCAATACCTTTACAAAACAAAACTACACTACTTGATACCCATTATGACAAGGAAACATACAGAAAATAAAATAGCCTTGGGTTCCATATGCAACACACCAATAGTCTAAACAAAACCAAAGAAAAACTATACACTCAATAAATAACAAACCTAACACTATTGTCCTTTGTGTTGCCCACCAAACATACAGAAAAAAAACAGGCATTTGTTTCATGCATCCAGAATTGAATCTTCCAAATAACAGTACCTCAAGAAAGGAAAAAAAAATGTCATTTTTTCCCTTTCCAAGGAACTTAGAATACAATTGTAGAAGTCTGCAGTCAATACTAAACATAATCATCTTCATAAGGTTTCAATCAGCCATAACCATTCATAAGTAGAAACACAAGTTAGAAAAGTTGATAGTATCACACAACCCCGAAAACAAGTCAGAAAAGTTGATAGTATCACATATTCCTCTAGTCCATATTACAGAAATCATAAACCATAAATATTCAGGATGAGTAGTGGAGGAACACCATAAATATTCAGAAAATAATAATACGAGTGCTTGACACCGTATACGTGTGAGCTATGAAGTAAAATGAAAAAGTATTACAGCACTCACAACACTACTTTTCATTGAAGTAAAATGAAAAAGCAGTATGATATACATACCAAATAACCAAAAAGTTAGGACATTCCAAATTGCTCCATTAAGGTAGAGTGAGCTCCTTGTGCTTTGGTTCTTTTGCCTATCAAAAGATGTACAAAAAATTCATCTAAATATCTATTTATCACACAAATAAGCAAACAAAAAAACTAACAAACTTTACTTACTTCAGATTCCCTCTTTAGTCCATATAGTGCACCCACCCAATCACCACCACAAAGTAACATTTCAACCATTTCCGTTGCCAATGATGCACGATATGGATCAATAACTCTACTTACTGCACTAAATGCGGCCTCTGAAGCCACCGAGGTAATAGGAATAGACAATACATCACACGCCATCTTAGAAAGTATACGATACTTGAGATTATTTGCTTTCCACCACTCAATTGCATCAAAATGGGAATCCAAGCCATTGCATATGTAAACATGTTCCTCCAAGTAAATGTCCAAATCAAATTTGACGGGCTGAATGTTATCGGACATCCTAACGAAAGACTCGTATCTCGATTTACCCGTGACAACTTTTTTACCTTGTGGACCACTATTAAAAGAACCAACTTCTGTAGTGCTTTGTTGAGAACTTTCTCCATTGAATGCTTCAGAATGCATAGCACCATACACATCATAAAGCTGGTAGAGAGAGTCACACACCATAAAAATATTTGCACTAGCATCCACCTCATTGTATATCTCTGGAAAACAAAACCCTACAAGCTTCATCTTGTATCTTGGATCCAATGCTGCACCAAGAGCCATCAATAGATTACATTCACCCCAATACTTGTCGAATTTTGCCTTCATCTTTAAAGCCATTGTTTGAAGGTATTCCTCACCCTCCTCTGAACATTTTTCCAACGTTTGTTTTATCCTCCAAACTTCTATGAGAAACAAATTAGAAGTTGGATATTCACTTCCAGAGATAATATTTTTCACATCATCAAATATCTCTAAAAATTTACAAATGCTATCAACTTTCTCCCAATCTTCATACGTGGGCACATAGACAAAACCCACATCCCTTTCACCGTACCTAGGAAACACATCCCTAAACTCCAAGGCTGCAGACAACATATAATATGCAGAATTCCATCTTGTAGGGCAATCTAATATCAATTTCTTAGAATGCAATTGCAACTACTTAGCAATCTCACTGAATTGATTAAGGCGTGCTTTAGATGCAACCAAGTACTTCACCCCATCCCGAACACAATCAACGATGTCTTTAATTGTGTTGAGGCCGTCTTGCACCAACAAATTAAGTATGTGTGCACAGCAACATACATGAAAAAGTTTACCATCAAAGAGTAACTTTTTCTTCAACAACTTGAACGTCCCTTTCAAGTTCCTCAAAGCAACATCATTATATGAAGCATTATCTACTGTGATGCTAGCCACCTTATTTTCAATACCCCAATCAAGTATAGACTTGTAAAGAGCATCAGAAATTATTACCCCATTGTGTGGAGGTGGCACGTAGCAAAAACTAAGGACGCGCTTCTGTAACTTCCAATCATTATCGACAAAATGACCAGTGACAACCATGTAGTGGATCTTTTGTCCCAGTGACTTCCACATGTCGGTTGTGATGCTAATTCTATTTACAGTCTTCAACATTGTCTTTAGCTTCTTCTTTTGCACATTGTAAGTTGAGACACAATCATTTTTTGCAGTGGTACGACTGATCTTTTGCCAATGAGGAGTCGCTGTCTTCATGAACCTGTTGAACAAAGCATGCTCCATATGCATAAACACATACTCGTGGTAAAGTATCATATGTGAAGCAGCTTCTCTAACTTTAGCATGGTCATATGTAAAGGTCGTAAGATTGCAACTATCAGATCCAGTGGTCTCAAATGATAGTGTCTTTTGCTTTTTCTCAATCTGTCTAATAGCAAGTCGACGTTGCACACACTTGCCCAAATGTCTAAGCATAGTAGTGGTGGCACCGGATGCTTGAATAGCAAATGTTTGTTTGCAAAATTTGCACCGAGACTTGTTGCTTCCATCGGGAAGAGTGATGGTCTCAAAGTCGTTCCAAGCTTGTGATGTGCGTTTTCTTGATTTTTTCTCAAATGGGTTCTGCTCTTTTTCACCTTGATTATCAGTGGCTTGAGTCTGAGCGCCCTCTGTTGGCTCTGCATCCATGTCAATACTTGATTGATTCACATCTGTATTCTCATTAGCCATGAGTGGACTAGTTGATGAATCCTCAAATGATGAAAATTGTGTACCCGAATCTAGTTCTGGCGAAGTGAGATATATTTGTCTACCAGACATATCTGCGATCAAAATAACAAGACAAGAAAATAAGACTAACAGACTGATATTCCAAACTATAAAGAAATAATTCTCGCTGGGAAGCGAATAGAAACATAAATAATTAATTATTAGTCTACAAAATATCAAGTATAGGAGGAGATAACTAACCACACCAAAGTGGATCGAAGAGAGAAGATGATCTCCCAATCCCAAGATTCACCAGAACAGACCTGAGATTAAATGATCAAATATTGACCTTATGTTAGAAAATTTCTATATTTTTCATAACTCCACCAGTTTACATGAAGAATATTGCTATGTTAATCAGTTAGAAGTGGAGCCAACAATACAGCCAACAATACATTGTTTTGGTATGCCTTTATGGATGGGACAAAACTTTGTCACTAAGAAATCATAACAGATGCGAACAAAAGTGGACAGAGGTTGTGAGGGGTGCTATTTTCACGAGGTCGAAATTTATAGCATCATATTTAATCATGTTATTGCAGTTGTCATTTTCGAAGTATGAAAAAAAATTTGCAGATAAATGCTAGCAAAAGAGGACAAAACAGAGGTCATGAGGTGCTTGTCATTGTTGTCAAACAGACAAAAGACTAATGAGACAATGGTAGAAATTTTGGCAATTTAGCAAATTGAGATCTGAACTTTTTTAAGAGAGAAAAAGAAACCCTAAAGGCAGGTTGAAGAAATTGTTACCAGATAATCAAAAAGATGGACAACCCTCTCTGCTACTTGATGATCGGAGGTGGCTGGAGATGGACGGAAACAATCAGCTAGGTTTGGGGGCGGCAGTGGAACCGTGGAAAAGAGGGAGACCAGACCGCCTCTCTCTATCTCTTGAAAAGAATGAAAAAAAAAAAACAACAAAGGTACTAAGGGTGGAAGTGTAGAAGCCCTAAAATTAGATATATATACCTTGGCTCGCGAGCCGGTTCGAGCCGAGCTTTCCCTAACTTGAGCTCGGCTCATTTAATAAACGAGCCATAAAACTTAGCTCGAGCTTGTTCATTAAGATTTCGAGTCGAATCGAACCGAGCCGTTACAAAGCCGAGTCGAGCCGAGCTCGTGAACAGCTCGGCTCATTTGCAGCCCTAATTCTGTGTCGAGTTACTATCATCTATTATTATGAGTACGGACATTCTTGATAGAGCATGAGCATATATTGTGACCTCTCACTCTTAGATGCATTTAGATGAGGATTGTTGCATGCTACATTGCCGTTTGTCTCCACTACTTCACAAAAATGCTGGATCACTCTTTATTCACATTAGTCTCCTGTATTTAGTTTTTTTTCTTGAGTTCGTCCCTCTAAGATTGACCTATGGCTGTTATTCCCATGTGGTTTTAAATTTATATTTGCAAGAGCCAATCTGTTAGAATTATATTGTTTACCTATCTGTGTGTTCATTGAGTAATTGGACAATCGGGGTGCAGTACTCTCCCTTTGAGTGTTCGCATCAAAAGATGGATAGACCTTGTGAAGGTATTATTGGACCATTCGCTTAGTAACCGGGCATTGGGTATGAGGTACTCTTACTTCCAATATTCGCGACAAACGGCAATGGGGTAAAAGAGAATTTTAGTGTTTTGTGCTGCTCTCTAAAAATTAATTCCAAAAAAAAATGTGACTTTGAGGAGGAGTATTTAGCTTGCTCATTCGTTAATCACATTGAGGACCTAGCTCGGTTTGACTTCTTGAGGGGGAGTTCTTTTGAAACTCCTAGTATACATGAGAACCGACGAACTTAATGAGTTGAGCTTGATATGATCTTTGTGATTCACACACACACACACACTTTATCATTCAGCCATGTTGCGTGTCACATTCTTGGTCTAATGTCTCTATGGTGCGCTTTTATAATATTTGTTCATGTTTTTTGTCTTGATTTGTGTGTGTTCATGGTTATTAACGGTAGTCATAAGAGCAGGTGTGTCACATGTGATCCTCTTCCTTTATTTACTCACTTTTTTAGTGTTTATTTTGTTATATAAAAAATGTTGTGATAAAAAATTAATATTCATTGTTTGAGGGGGAGTAGAATATCCTGTAAAAAAAATTATTTATTGATTGAGGGGGGCATTTCGGTGTTCTCTATCATTTTACTGTCTTAACCTTTTTTTTTCTTTTTTTTTTTTGCATGGTTTGAGTTCGTGAGAGGGGAGATAGTTTGTCAACCCAAGCGTATATGAGAAACTTCATTTGTAATTGATAATCTTGAGGGCTACTGACATGTCACCCACACACCTTTGTCATCGATTCGTGTCTACTGCACATTTATTCTTCTCGATATATCCATGGTTGAATTCAATATATTTAGCACATGCCTAATTAGAAATGTTTCTATTCATCAAGTCTCATAATTGAGAACTTACTCCTTAGTTGGTGCTACAATGTTGCATGCCTTTCTTGTCGAGCTATTTTAAAATATTATTTTGTTACTTTTGTGGTTTATGTTTTGGAAATAACTAGTTGTTGGTTATTCTCAGGCATAGTTGGCACTTTGCTATTACTTCTATTTTGGTTGTTCTTAAATTTTTGGTATTCCTTGCCGCTATGGATTTTTTCGTACATTTTTTCTAGTTTATGTTAGTTTGGTTGCTTCTTCTTTTTTTCTTGTTTAGTGCTCTTTTACTCGCATTTGTTGCTTCACTGTTTATCCTATTCGCCCTTTGTCATTTCATGTCAAAATAGTGGAGAATGATGACAAGGGGAGTAGGTTGCCTATTGTTCTAATGTGGTTGGATGTTGAGTCTTATTTGCAACCTCTCTACAACTCAATCTCAGTTCGTCTTTTGAATTCATTTTATAGGAGATATTTTCGTTGTAGTGTGTTTTGTCATGGAAGTGTCAAAGGGGGATATTGTAAGTACCAAATTCCGGAGTCATCTTGTTTTGGCAATTCCATATGACAAAACACATATTTTTGTCGAGTTGTAATTTTATTGTTTTACCTTAATTTCCTAAGTAGCGAGTTTGTATAGGATTAGAGTGGAAGAAATCTCTTTATAATGTAATGTGAGAGTTAGTAGTTTAGTCGATTGTCGCCTAATCAATATGGTGCATTCAAAACAGAAAGATCAACCAGGGAACAATTGGTTTCTCAATCGCATAAGTCTGATTTAGCACAGGTCGTGGAGGAGTTTCAGAGCATGTGGATTGATAGAGGGATCAATCGAGATTTTAATAGGCACCTCCAAAAGAATCGGATCTACAATAGTCTGATCAATCAACTTATGATGCGATTGGTCAGAATCGGAATGACATCTTCTATAAAAACATCACGGTTTTAAATCTATGTTGTTGGCTGAAAAGGAATATTAGAGCTGCTTGTTCTCGAAGCCACAAAACCCTAAAGTATCGAGAGTGAATCTTGAAGCACAAGATCGATAGAACTTTAATCAAAAGTTCAAGAGGTTTCTACATCAATCAATAATCAAGTTCAAGTTATTTTTCAGTGGATTTCCGGAAGAACGTTTGGAAGGCTCAAGGATTCGAGGCAGCGGCAATCAAATACTGGGTGTGGTGTATGAAGATTCAGCAAGTACATCTTAGAGCGATTGTGAGTGATTCAAATCGTAGGGTAAGATTACTTGTAACTACAGAATGATTTTATAGTGTTTGATTCCTTCCCATGGTTTTTGCCCATGTAGGGGTTTTCCACATATATCTAGTGTTCATCAGTTTATTTGTTTTATAGTTATGATTGGGTCATATAATGATTGATGTTAATATTTTTATTGAGATAAAATAACTTAGCAAATTATAAAACCTAGGCGACCTAGGATTTTTCATGCTTATATAAGGTAATATTGCTACACTGCAACAAAATATGAATTATTGAACTCAAGCCTGTTTGAGTTTTTTTGATTTTTTTTCTAGGTAAATAACCCTATTTTTTCTGATTTTGTCCTCGATATCAATCACTTGTTTCAGGAGTGCCTTTGGCAACTGAATTTGGTCTTACTTTCGTAGTAACCAATGGTTTAATAGCAGATTGGATTGGCCCGGTTTGGATTGGATATTTGTTAACTCTAAGTCGAAAAAGATGTCGGGAATGGGTGTGGACAGTGGACACTCCTTGGAATACATTGTTTGCAATTATTTTATGGCAAATCTGGAAAGACAGGAACAAGAAATTTTTTGAAAACCTAGATACAACTAAAACTATGAGCTTTAAGTCCATTATCTCACTCAAAAGAAATTAGTGGGGCTTTCAAATCTGCTATTGCCATTGGCTTGAGAATTTTTTTTCTAACTTGTTGGGTACCACCACTTGCAGGTTCTGTTAAACTTAACACGGATGGATGCAAATATATGACAAATTCAAGGGCAAGCTTTGGAGGTCTATTCAGGGATCAAAATGGAAGGTGGTTGTTCAGTTTCTATGGGAAGATGGTGCCTGATATAAGTATAGAGACGGGAGCTATGGGCTATATATCGAGGTCGAACAATCGCTTTCAAGAAGAACTTGCAAAAGGTGGCCATTGAGTCAAATTCTAGCATTGTCGTGAACTTGATTAATTCAGGGTCAGCCAAGAATTATCCTTAAAGCAATATCATCAACGATGCAAAAGCCCTGCTTGTTCAAACAAAGTTATCTCTTACTCATATTTATAGAAGTGAAAATGAATGCGTTGACCATTTGGCTAAGATGGGAGCTGAACAAAATGAAGACCTTATCCTGGAAAAGGGGCAATATAGAGGTAGTAGTGTGAAAGAGTGGTGGTGATTGCAGGGGTAACACAGTACCACCGTACCAGCTATGGTGGTGGTCCAGTGGAACAAGAACGGTAGTAATTGACTCAATTCACAATTGTAGTGAAAGTGAAACCAAGCATGAAAGAATCCCACCAAAATTATGAAATTTGCCCTCCTTTTAATATTGGAATTTTGTTATCCACTGAAGATAGTACTCACTTAATGCTTATGACGTTCTTTTAAAGAGGCAAGTGAAATGGAAAATGGTTATTAAGATAAAACAGAATTTACTTTCACTAAATGCTTTCAATTCGAAGCAATGAACTCACAAACACATGTGAAAGTTGAATTACTGCCTAGACCGCTAGTGATAAGGTATTCGTGAAAACGTCAAATGCATGAGAGGAGGAGGGTCCTATTTATAGATAAATAGGCACCTGAACAAAAAGGTACAAAATGATAAAGTGCTGCTGTTTGGAATGGACACAACCCGTCGGAAGTGAACAGTCATGTCCGATGATTGTTTGTGAATAGACGCATGGGAAAGGGAAAAGATATTTTGGTTGGGACACACTGGTTCAGTAAAGAGAAGAAAATAAAAATAACTCGTTGGGTTTGTAAAAAGTAATAGATGACTTGGGCCTAGCCCATTTCATCTAATGACCCAACCCAACCCAACCCGGCCCGGGTCGGTTCGGTCGGAGGCGGCGGCGCACGCGTGTGTTATATGGACCAAAGTCCACTTTTTCCATGCCTTCTCCCCCAACAAAAGTTGTAATGACCCAAAGGGTCAACCCTTAATGCCCAACTTTGGGTGCATATACCCAATGAATTTGTTGTGCTTCACCAAAGTGGGACAACATATTTTCCCCCTTCTACCAATGTTCATGTAGGCACTTTCAAGGTCAATTTCTCATTCACCTTAACTTGATTTTATTCAACCTAGGGTTCGATCTTAATCTCCTAGCTAAGACGAACACAACGGTATGTGGGTCCAGCCACGTGGACGTGTGTGGCCCATTTTAATAATTAATTAAAAATGGATAAAAACCAAGTTTTTCCTACAAATGGTAATTTAAAAAACTGAGCCTTTGTGATAATTAGGCATCTCTTTTCTAGACCTAGAGGTAATAATCCCAAAAAACAAAAGTATGTTGCATTCCGCTCAGCTACAGCTGTTGTGGCTTTTTCTGTTTCAACAAAAGGGATAGAAAACAGAAATTTGATTCTTTTGAATGACCCAAGCTATGTGGGCCTTAGATAATTTGTTGGGTAATGATTATAATGGTCCAGAGGATGAGGTAATTAGTAAGATCGTAGAAATAGAAGTTGAGGATGAAGAGAGAGCAACCTTGCAGGCCAATATGTCGGCTTGTCCTTGTTAAATCATAAGTCATTGTCGGGGTGTGCTCGAGCCCAATTAAAGATCCTCTCTTGGAATATTTAAGGGTCTTGGGCTTTTAGGAGATTAGGGGGAAGTTACAAAGTTATTGAAATAGAAATAGTTGGACATGGCATCGAAGCAAAAATTTGTAGCAGCTGCATTTTGTGTATTCTAATTGGGGAACTGCAGAACATAATACTTGGAGGTTGATGCTAATGGTAGTGCTAGTGGTATCACCACAATTTGGATCTTTGGTGGCAACAAGAATTTTTTACTTGTGAAAGATTGATTACGTATGTTGTTGAATTATTCTACGGGAGTTTCAATTTAGAAGAAGTTTGTTCCATTAGGAAGAGGAAATTCTAGTTCCAACTCAAACAAGGTCTAAACTAAATTGCTTCCATTCAATTTGGGTTTCATACAAAATCAAGATGAATCTTTGGTTCATTTAATTTTGCATTGCTCTTCAGCTTGGGATGTCTAGTGTGAAGTTTTAGTTTGGAGGGGCATTCAATGGGTTCTACCCACTTTGTTTATATGGTGGAAGATTGTTAAGATTAAGCTCAGCCACAAGAAAATATGGGTCTGCATACCTCTAGGTGTTCTTTGGTCCCTCTAGAATACAAGAAACAAATTTCAATTGAAAATTTGTAGTGATGGAGTATTCAAGCTCAGAGTTGCCTTTTGGGTAAGAACAAAATGGGGTCCTATCTCTTATTCTATTGGCTGCTATTTAGTGCTTCTACTTGCTTTTTGAAGTTGGCACTCTTCATATTGTTGGATTTCTAAGTTTCTACTGCTTTGGGCCAACTATTTGGCTTAGGATGTTTTTGAAAAATGCTATTGCTTATGGTCTTCAACTTATGCTATTGTTGGATCTGGGTTTCTACTATTTTGAGCCTCCTTCATATTTCAAAAAGTGACATTGTAACATGTCTCAAAACAAGTTCCATTGAGGCCTTCATATGCCGAAGATCTAAGAATCTGCACCAACATGACTTACACCCAAGTGCCATGGGCTAAGAGCACCAAAATGCACTCTACAACTTTATGTTTTATCCGTCAACCTGATGTGAAAGTGTTTCTCTTAAAAAATACCACGAGTGCGTATGCAGCGTAGATGGCGTGCCAGGACTGTGAGACAATCCAAATTGTGTTAAGGCCTGTGCGCCTTAATCTTGACTTCTCAGCATTGTGATTGTGTTGGCCCTAAGGGTGAGATTGAATGATGGTTCGTGGTTTTCCTAACGTGCGAGAACTTAATAATTTCTCAACGGTGTAAGAACAAGAGAACAACTAAAAGCTAATTGAATTCCGCTAAATCAGAGTAAAGGAATTGATTGATTACACGAGAATGTAAAGATAAACTAGGCTAGCTAAAAAAGATAAAACATTTACTCAACTGATGGAGTGAAATGGAATGAAAATGATAAAGTACTTTGCCGGAAAGTAAGGATAAATTGGATAAGTGTTGGATTTGTCGGTGTTGGAACTCTTTTTTTGTTTTTTGTCTTCGATTCTCTTATTTATAGATGAAAAATCCAACTACCCCAGGTCTAAATCAGATTTCTCACCATCTTGCAACGTTGCCAGGTGTCCTATGTTTCCTTCTTTTTTTCTTTTTTTTTCTTGATGTTGGAGGTTATGCTCCCACTAGGCTTTCCCACCTTCCTATGGAATTGCCAAATGTCCAATGTTTGAATCTCTTCCCTCCATTGAGGCAATTCTTGGACGTTATCACATACTCCACATCCTTCACTTATGGGATAAACTAAGAACATGGAAAACTACAACTCCACTATTCAATTTTCTCCCTGCACGTGTAGTTGAGGAATGATGATTTGGCTCCTATTGGGTTCTACAAGAATGCTCCAAAAAACCGCCACATCTTTTATGGGCGAAAAATTGGATGAAAAATATAATAATAAGCCAAGTTTCACGTCCAAAATTAATTGGGCCTTGTGACCAAACTTGGCCCAATTTGGTTCAATGTGGGCTGAACCTTCCACCTATTTTGGGCTAGCAAAAGGCCAAATCAAATAATTTTAGCCATTTATGCAATGGCTCTAAAAAATGCTAAATTTGGGTATAAATAGAAAGAAAAAATGCAAATGAAAACACTCATTTATGTTCCACGTTGTAGGCAACATCTACCATTTTACTCTAATTTTTCTAGTAAACCAACCATAGTATAAATCATTCTCATTTCTCACATTCAACTTTTTCCTATGAGTCCACTCAATGAGCTCGTGGATCCAAATATTATGTGCACTTGAGTGATTTATGATGGTACAATTGTTTATAAACCAAACCAAACTAAACCAAGCCTTATGTCCCAATCAATTGGGGTCGGCTACATGAATCATTTTTCTCCATTGAGCTCTGTCAAATGCTACTTCATCGCTTAAACCCAGTACAATTGTTTATAATCAAGAAAAACATTGGAGCAATCACATTATGGAAATTAACCCTAAAACGTGTTGAAAAAAAGAAAATAAGGGTGTTTGCCGAATAGACATCGTAGGCTCTGCATAAATGGGGATTTAATTCCAAACAACTTCATGCATGAAAATACTGTTTCTCCCAGCATATCAAAAACTCTTGAGAATAAGAGGCTAAAGGAATTGAGAACGGGATGGCCACATTTGGCTGATTTTTCCAATTGGACCCCTCTAATTGGTAGACCCCAGTTCAAATCGGAGGGGTAGTTCGGTCTTTTCCATCAATGGCGTCCCTTGTAATTTTGGGATGCATGGAGGGGCAGCTATTAAGTTCTGGGGCGGTGGGATGCAGATGCATGTTAGTAAAAGGAGAGAATGGGCTAGCGTCTTCTCCAAGACCCTTTTCCTATCTCTGCTTTTTCTCTATTTCGGATTTCACGTTGCTGTGTTCCATACTGCCTGCCAAAACCCATTCTTAGCTACACGTCTTCTCTCTCTCTCTCTCTCTCTCTCTCTCTCTCTCTCTCTCTCTCTCTCTCCAACTCTACAGATCGATCGAGAAAAAGCCATTTGAAATGGGAAACATCTCTCTCACCAAATTGACGCACAATGATTTTGTTTAATATCTGGCCACAATGACAGCCATAGCCGTGACGCTAAGCCACAAGTCCTACTCTCTCTCTCTCTTTCTCTCTCTCTCTGTCTCACTATCTCATAAACTCATGCGTAGTGCACACACACATATCTCAACAGGTCTTCCTTCCCCCACCCCTTTCTCTCTCATCACCTGTGAATTTTGATAAACTTGAATGTTGTACATTGATTTGTTATCATATTACACAAACGCAAATATGATTGCATGTGTGTTTGCTTTGAATTGTATTTGGGTTATCTTGGCTATAAATCAAACTCACTCTCGCCTCTATCGAATTTTGGGCGATGGCTTCTCACATGGAATTTCTTCGGACTCTCGGCATTGTAATTCTATCACTCGTTTGCAATTGTGTCGTTTCTTCTTTTGCTTTCGATGTTGTCGAAATCAATTAACAGTTTGTGGGTTTCGTTGGGTTGTTTTATGTTTGGATGACCTTGGATACTATCAATTCGATTGGTTTATGTTCTAGGTTTGATATCAAGGATTATGGTCTCATATACGCCCCTGATTCTTATAGAGAGACAGATTAGTTAGGGTTTTTTCCCAATTTAGGTGGTCGGTTGCTCACATTACCATGATGCTAAATTAAACTTGTTTCATTGTTTGTTGACATGCGTGCAAGGGCTGGGAAAAAATGGTCTACAACTATAGTTTGCAGTTCTTTGTGGCAGGTTTCCTCACCAAACAGGTTTTAGGGCCATCTTGATCATTGACCAATTGTAGTTTTCCTGGTACGTGACACCACTTTGTAGCAAATAATCTTTCATATCAATCTCATTTGAACTCTGAACACTTCAACTCGCTGAGGTCCGAGTTTGAATTCAAAAACATTAATTATTGACAACTTTTTTGTTTGCAAATGAGTTGAAAGAGACTGATCTTGATCTATAAAATTGTAGTGTATGGACACTGGAACTCTAGGTGTGGCTGAATTCCTTGAATTATGCTTGTAAAGCCTTCCTATTTTAGATTGTTCGAGTAATTTGTACTGTTTATTAATTTTCAAGGAAGGAAAACCTGACAGACTGAGTACTTCTGAGATGTGTGATAAACTAGAACATGCTATCACACATGCTGAAAATACAAAGAAGAAAACATTTGAAAAGTCAGTGAGTCGGTGGAAGGCCAAAGAAGATGCCATGGAGGCTTTATGCAAGGTAAGTTTTGCATTGCACACATTCGATGCTCTTTTCTCAACTAAAATGTACTTGAGCTATTATAGTCATAGTGAAATGTGCATAGATTTGCAAATACAGTATTTTGAATGATTGACTTGCTATAGCTAATTTGCACATGAACCTGAATAACAATTAATGAGCCACAAAAACAATTATAGAAATGACTATTTTAATTATGAAAGCATGAATTTTGTAACATATGCTTTAGATGCTGACATTTTATTACGCAAGTGCCTTGTTGCAGGGTGAAGATTTGGAGAGTTTGTGCATGAAGGAGATGAAGGGGAGAAAAGAAATGGAGGAAGTCCTGGCCGGAAAAAAAAAAAGATTTAGAAAGTACGAAAAATCTATATGATTAGTACACAAAAAAGCTCCAAATGGTCCATGACCAAAAGCAAGTGCTAGAGAGCAAGCTCTTGGAGTCATGTTCTGTGGAGGATGAGTTAGAAGAGAAAATTCTTGAAGCTGTAAACCTCTTGATGACTTTCAAGGAAAAACAGGATAAGCTACAGATCGAGCATGATAAAGTAATTAGCAAATTTAATGGACTTAGGAAATTGGTGAAAAAGATCCCTGAGGCACTAATCACCTACAATTTGGTCCTCCCTCTATCATACATAAAGGCATGGGTCTTGAAGTTATATACATCCATGCTATATAAGACGATACCAGAGTTCAGCTATGTATGACAACTCCATGCTATTTATGAGGAGGCTCCTTAAAACTGGACAATTGGATCCAGCAAGGGTCTTTGTTCTCTTTCTTCATCACTAATTGTTAAAGTTACGTGTTCGTAGCATGGGAAATTTCTAGAGCTAATATTTACAGATTCTTTCCTTTTTGAAGGGTGGTTCTGATAGAAGATATTTGGAATGGGCCTAAACTAGCTGGAGCTTCTGTCTTTCTCCAATATTGAGTTGTAGTGGGTAAAATATAATATGCTTAAGTTCCCACCATCTCTTCTAGCTATTACATCTTAATTGCTCAGTTTGCTCTTTGTGGGTACAAGAAAGGCGTAAGAGGCATACTAACTACACAGAAGATCAACTAATGTAAATGCCCCATGTCTGCATTCCTTTTGTCAAGAACATTAGTAGTATTTGTTAAGTGGTTTCTCTTTAAAAGCATTGTGTGAATTATGAACAGAGTATTAAGACAAACCAATATTTTAGCAGAGCCTTGCTCATCTCTATGGTGCTTTCAAATATCTCTTTTACATACTTTCAGGTGTTTCATTCATCTTGTCATGATCCTAATTTTTTGATAATTCTTTTCTAACTGATTTACTGTTTTAGTTTTCCTTTTGTTTTGAAATTTCAGATTGGTTTCGAATTTTACTTTTCACATGGTTCATAGAAGTTGTTAAGAAAACCAATAAGTTCTAGTAACAATGAGAAGAAAAAAATCCATAAAACTGAACCATGCGCCAAGGAAAGTGAAAAAAAAAAGTATGGCTTGTTGAGGGGGTTATTTTAATAAAGAATTGTTGTAAAGACTCGTAGTTTTATATAATTTGTCTAAAATTAATGTTGGGAATGTGTGAGGAAATGAAAATAGAGTAATATAGGGTCAATGTGAAGTTAGTATTGCATTTGGTTCTTTGTGAGATACATTATGAACATGAGGGGTGTAAGTGTGATTTGTGGGAGTGCATATAGCTATGTATGGCTGATTTTTTGGAGCAAGCAAAACACTCTCTTCTCCTTCCCTAAAACCAACGACACTCTCTCCCTCTACTCTTCTCCCAAATTTCCTCCATCTCTCTACAAAATTCACATCTCCAACCTTTATTACTTCAAGATTTACCTTCGTATTTGTCATCTACACGCGATTTGGAGTCCGGGTTTCTTTGGAATTCCTTGGTGAGGCCTCTCTTGGTTGGGAGTTGCAAGAACAAGCTAAGGCTTTCACTCTCTCATTCTTGGAGCTAAACCATTGAGGTAGGGAACAATATTCTACCTCCTCTAAGTGTATATTGATTGAATGAGTGTATTGTTCTTCTACTTGTTCCTAATTCCCTTGTTGAACTTGATTATCACCATGGAATTGGATTTGATTATTGAATAAGTTTGGGTTGACATATTTGGTTGATAGCTCTATGAATTGGTTGTGAATATGTCTATCCGCTTTGCTTAGTTGTGTTTTGAAACCCCAAATTGGACTTGGAATGAAGCCCCCATCCATTTGAGCAAGGTTGTTGATTTTCCACCCGAAACCCAGGTGGATCGATCCACTCCTTGCTTGGATCGATCCAGAATGGTCTGTTCATGGATTTCACTAGAGTGGATCGATCCACTCCTTGCATGGATTGATCCAGATTTCTTTGTTCAGGCAGACTTTTTTTCCAACTTCGCGGGCACGCTCTGGCTTTGTCCAAACTTCAATTGAGGTGATTCTTGAACCATTGGAAAGCTCTATGAGTCTACTTTCAAACCCAAATGATTTCACATTCATATCCTTTGTATTTTGAGAGAAATGTCCTTTTTACTATCAGCGTGTCGTATTTTCTCGAGGTTTATAACTCCATTTTCATGTTCCATTACTCCGGGCCCTCATTGGTCCTTTCAAAGCTTCTCTAATTGACCTTTAAGCTTTGGTAACCCATCATGGTGCATTTTATGCTTTCTCTTGGTTGTCTTGGTTTCTCATACACTTGTGTTAACTTAGCCATTACCGATACAAAATGAGTTTTTGAACTAAGTAAATTACATAGATGTTTTGGACACTTGTGAAAGGGTATTGTGATACGTGAATTGGCTTTGGACACTAAGTTGAACTTATTAATTAATAAGTGGAAATGTAAATGTGAAATGCATGACACGGGACCCGAAAGGGTATGCGCAGAGTGACACGGGGCCTTTAATGGTATGCCCAGAGTGACACGAGGCCTATATGGCAAGCCCGGAGAATAAATGAATGATTAAAAAGAATAAGATGCATATGATAAATGTAAAGGATACTTGGGTTATTTTTAGATGTTTTGGGTATTTGTGAAGTATTGTGAATGAAATGTTCGTGTAAATGACTGTGTTTCGAGGGGAATAAACCCACGACACAGAATGTAATGGTTATGAGGAAACTTATGGATATTTTGGTTTCACTAGATCTTTGAGGTATCTCCTAGACACCTTGTCATCGAATTGATTTATCTTGGTCCATCTTAGCTTATTCATTCACGTGCATCTTTCAATCTCTATACCCTTAGTGTTGGTACAAATGTTTCCTACGAGCTAGCGAGCTCACCCCATCTTTCCCAGGTACTATTTGGTTCTTTTACTTCTTTGCAATGGAAAATGATTGTGTGCGAGCGTGCCAGAGAGAGTTTCAATCTCCTCCCTTAGATAAACTTTGGAAAAAAACCAAATCTAATTAGGTGATTGTGTTTTATTGGTTCAATTACCTCAATTAAGAGGATTTTTCTTAATAAGTGAAGAAATGCAAACCAACAAACTTAGGAAATCAAAGAACAATAAAGAAACAAGATACTTTGATTTATGAATCAAAGATAAACTTACTTCAAAATCGTCTCCAACTTCAAATACAGAGTAACAGAACTTCAAACGGGTGATTGTTACAAGAACAACCGAGATAAAGGTGATTGTTACAAGAACAATCGAGATAAATCCTAACCTACTTCCTAATCTACTTCGAACTAGGTTCGAAATCCTAAACTACTTTGCCAATGAACAAACCAAGCATTAGTTTTTTGATAGCTGTTTGTTGAAGATTTGTCCAGGGGTTTTTCACTCTTCAATTTCTTCTATTTATAGACGCTGCTTGTAGTTTGAACTTCCCGCTCAATGAATTTGAACTTTGGCTTACTTCGAACTCTAAATCTCACTCTTCGAGTTGCTAGTTATTCTTCCTCCACATCTGAATTTGAACTCTTTCTTCCTCCAGAAGCTTTAAATCTCCACGTTTGTTTAAACAAACTCAAATGATAACATGTTAAGGAAATAACTGCCTTCTAGAAGTATTCCACGTGTTCTAGCTGCCAATTGCCTTGTTTCACAAGTTTACACGTGGAGTTTATACGTTTAGCAGTTAATATTATGGCTTCGAAGCCAATCTTTATTTTAACAATGGCTTGTAACTGCCAATAATTGCCTTTCCAATTTGAGAAACAATACGACATCGCATTTGCTCAATGTTATCCCTTTAATCCAGTGCATCTCCAACAGAATGTAATCGCCAACGTTTGGCACTTTTAATTACGTGTCAATCAATTATTGGATTTGTTAATTTTATATGTAAACAGGTACACAACATGGGGCATGAGATTGGATGCTTGGAGTGTGATTGCATGCCATGAAGATTTTATGATCACGAAGTTATTTTCTCATCTTCATACTAAGTACATTTTTGGAAGATGATACTGTAACTTTAATTTCTCCAAGCTTTTTGACTATTTCAACTTATGTAATAACTTTAAAACTTTTGTTATTTTTGCATTGGTAAGGGTACCCTTGAGCAGAAGCTTATTGTACTTCGACTTTGACTTTCTATGGGAAATTGTTTGACTTTGATCGATCCTACGTGGATTTTATTTGTATTTGGCTTATTGAAATTGAGGGCGTGACAACTTGGTATCAGAGCTTTAGGTTCGAAAACCTAGGAGCAGTGGGGAGACTTTAAGTCTTGGGGTTTAAAACCAATGCATAAAATTTTTACTAAGTTGTAAGGACCCGTATTTTTTAAAAAATATATATTTTTTGAAAATAACAATGGGTTAATGTGAGGAATTGTGTTAAATGTCAAAATTGACTAAGTGTTGGGATTATAGGTGATGTATAAGTTGATATGGGTGTATTAGAATTACATAAGCCACATTTGGACTTGGGGTGTAATTGTGTGAGATGTATATGTGTGTGTAGTGGGAGAAGAGAGAGACAAAAGTCATCTTCTTCCCCAAAACCCCAGCCGTTCCTCCCTTTCTCTCCTCCATGGCTCCTCCAACTTCTCTCTTCACAAACCTAGCCAAATCTCAAGCTCCAAACTTACTCCCTTCACGAAACCTTCATAAAATCTCGTGCTCTACGCGTTGATATGCTTATTTCACCCCGGTGTTTGAAGAATTTTTCTTGGATCTTGAAGCTAGAGTGATGGTTTTACTTCTTAGAGGTTTTTCAAGCTAAATCATTGAGGTAGGAGACAAATTTCTACTCCCTCTAGTTGTATTTTGTTGATTTGTTGCATATGTTGTTGGGTTGCTCACAAATTTCTTCCCAAACTTGTTTATCAACATGGATAAGGGTTTTAATCTTGAATATCACCATGAATATGGGTTTTGATCATGTTTAATCTTGACCTTTACTCTCTCTAAGTGTTTGGGTAATGTTTTGATCCATATTTGGAAGTATTTCAAGTGGTTTTTGCTTAGGTTGAAACCCCCATTGAATCTGAAAAAGCTGTCAAAAATCTACGCGAAGCCTACTGGTATCGATACCCCTGCGATCTCGTATCGATACCAACGCGTTCTGTGTTTTTTTTTTTGTCGACTGGTATTGATACCCCATTCTGAGGTATTGATACCAGACAGCTCTGAACCTATTTTTTTGTTTAGGCCTTTCTTTGACACTTGGACATCTTCAAATGACTTGTTAACTTAAAAGCATACTTTTTATCAAACACCTTGATGATTGGGTTGCGTGCTTAGCTCTCCTTTGACCCCGGTCCGGTGGTTTGCCTGTGTATTTTTCATATTCATTAATTACACTCCAAAATTTGTTGGGAGCCTTGTTCTAACTAAAATCTCGTACCGTTGATTGTTTTTCTTAAATTTCGTGATATTTTAGTATATTCTTAGGCACTAGATATGTGATGGCGTAACGTAAGGGACACATGCCTCGTTGAGTCGGTTTTTTTGACATTTTGATAAAGTTGGAACGATTGGAACGAAATACGATCCTTCAAAATGTTTTGATGAATGAAATGTATTGAACAAACTTAAATGGAGTTTTGGACACTTGATGGTTTGACAAACTTTTGAAAAATGATGGTGATCTTATACTAGGGCCACCTTTTGGTGTGTCCCTAGCCATGGGTCTACGGAGCCCACGAAATCCGGCAGAGTTGTACGGAGCCCATGAAATCCGGCAGAGGGATTCATTCCCTATTTAAAAACAAGTGGTTTTTTTTTTTTGAAGAGGTGAAAAATGAAAAGTTTATGAAAAAACGTGATGTTTTGAAGAAATTGAACACATGACATGAATTGTAACGGTTTCGAGAAAATTGACAGACAATTGGGGTATTATTGGACACTTTGGTATTTCTTTGGACACATGGGTACTTTGTGATCATTCTTCTCTTACTTTAGTCCTCCTTTCCATACTTTGCTCAAATCATTCTTGGTTTCCAAATTCATGTGCACATATCAAACTTCATACACCTAGCGTCTGTAGAATGGTTAAGGAACATGTCTTGGATGCTTGGAGTGTGGATGCATTGCATGAAGCCTTTTTTTTTTATCATGAAGCCAATTTTATCCTTTCCATACTTGTATTATTTTTTTTTGGGAAATAACTTTGTAACATTTGTTTCTACAATATTTTGATGATATTTAAAATATGTAAATGTTTTAACTCTTTTGGTACGTATGTAATGGGATATGGGTATCTTTGGTGAGGATGCGGAATTTGATTTTGATATGTACTATTGACTTGACTTTTCAACCATCATCTTGATCTATCCTACGTGGATTTTATATAAATTTCGGTTGTTAAAAATGAGGGCGTGACAAAGTCATGTCTTCTCATACATTGTGTGTGCTTATGTGACATTCATGAACATGGAGCATTATGTATCATCTTGATAGTATAAAAATTTGCATCATGTGGAGTCGTGCACCCGTGTTGGAAAGCGTTAGAGGGTGGACCTCGTGTGGGGATTGTGTTGAACCTATTGATAAATCTTTCTTATATTCTTATTAGAGAAATGGCACCAAAGAGAGGAGCTTCACGTACTAGGAGTGCATCCGGGGGACGAACCACTAGGCGTGGTAGGGGCGGTAGGGTGCAAGATGAGGCTAGTGTTCACGATGAAAGGGCGGGAAATGAGGTGAGCCAACCGGGGAAACCGATAATCGGGATGAGTGGCAAACAAAGGCTAGACACGATAAGTGTGAGTAAGAAGTCAATCAAATCGGTCAACTAACGGCCAAAATTGTGGCGACCCTTGCGGCCCAAAACCTTTTGAAAACACCATCTACTAGTTCGGATGCTAGGGAATGCATGAAAGATTTTCATTGTATGGATGCACCGACATTTGAGGGAGATACTAGCGACCCACTTCGGCCAAACCATTGGCTTGCCGATATCCGTAAACTTTTTACCTCACTCGGGATCAATGATGACACAACTAGGGTGAATCTCGTGGCTTGTCAATTGACTAAAGATGTGAATGAGTGGTGGGATTCAGTCAAGCCTCAAATATACTAATGTAAACAATGAAGCCACTCCCAAATTATATTAATTGAGATTATCTCAAAGTTCATATCTAATATCTGCCCATGGTGAAATATTAGAATCTTGTCCATTCGCATAGCTATTAATCCTCCTAATAAACATTGACAACCCACGTAGTATCATAGTACGTCCTCAGATGATGCATAGTTATTAACTTCCGTAATAAAATGTACCAAAATCTATTACGATTATAGCAAGAAATAAAGAGTTATTGCGATTTACCAAAAATCCTAATGGTACCCTCTCTCTTTTTTTTTTTTGCTCAGCCCTAATAGTACAATCTTAACCAAGTCAACTGGGCCCAACATCCACAACATAGTACTGCATTCGTCCTATTGACATTCTAAAATCATAGTCCAAATATTCATATCTTAAATCCTAATTACTTATATTCGATAACATCACAGTGCAACTAGCAGTCCAACTACATTTCATCTCCAAAGCACTCGTAAAATACATGTGATGATTCCAACAATGAATAAAACCTCATTTCCTAAATTCTCTACTAATACCCGATGGAATCCAAAGAAATTAAATGTTACCGGAATCTTATGTCACTGAATCTCTCCTTAATAAAATGTAGATATTGAGACACATGAAGTAACCAACGTTCTCTCAAATGACTAAAGGACTCTAGGGACTCGAACCTCTGCTAAATGCATGTGTTGAATTTCTTTTTAAAGATAAAAATATTTTGTCAAAACCAAAGCTCTGATAGACCCTAACTATGAGGGTAGTGGAAGTGAGGGGATCATACAAGTGGTATGAATGACTCATCTGATGATGATGATGATGATGATGATGTACCTATAAATGATAAGGGAACAAATGGGCCTACAAATGATGGGGGAACAAATGTGTCTAGTGGCAGCGTACCTAATTTTTATGAGGTGGAAAAGTAGTGATGATCAGAAGAGCCTATCTAAATCAGATAGGATGGCAGAAAGGATGAAAAATATGAAGAATTTGTAGAGCAAAGGGATATGAAGAACCCAAGGTTGATACTAGGGATGTTATTCCCAAATGTGAGAAAGTTTATAGCCTTATTAATTATCTTTTGATTCTAAAATGTTAAAATGTTGAATTCTGAAAAGTTGGAATGTTGAATTCTTGAATTCTAGTTTCATGGAGTGTCATAGTAAGTGCAAATAGAATGATGAAATTCAAACATTACCATAGAAACACTTTACATAGGTAGCATTGAAATAGAGTGTCGATACATTCATAACATTACATTGCATTTTCAAACTAAAGTAGGGCTGAACTATGATAGATATTTCATGTTCCTTGTGTTAGGAACTTTTACAAAGTCCTTACCCAACCACACAACAATGAATACAACTAAAACCCAAAAAAACTTTTTCTAGTAGCCCAACACTTTAGCTTCAACTTCTTTGTATTTTTTTCCTCAGCTTCTCGTTCTTTTAGTTAGCACTTCATTCTCTCTTTTCAACACTTGATTTTTTGCTTGTAGTAATTCTTTCTCCACGTCCCTTTTCGTAATCAAGTTAAAGGAAAGAACCCACATGCAAAGGGTTGGGGGGACTTGCATAACATTATAGGAAACCATGGAAGTTTTTAGGGTTTTGAAATTACTAAATTTATGCAGGAATTTACATTATAGTTAATGCAACCCAAAAATATTCTTTCCCGATTGAGGTCTTGGTTTGAACTTTTAGAGGGGCTGGTACCTCACATCCAGTAAAAGGGCTTTGATATCTAGTATTAGAGGAAGATGATGAGATTTGTGTTGGAGGATGGGGGTGAGAAATAGAATAGAAGAAGAAGAAGAGATGCCTGGTGATGGAGGACAAATGAGGAGAGAGAGAGAGAGAGAGAGAGAGAGAGAGAGAGAGAGAGAGAGAGAGTAATGCAAACGATGGGAGGGAGAGGAGAGAGGAGGGAGGAGGGATGTTTTCGTTTTTCTTGGTGAGAAGAGATAGAGAGGCTTTTGTAAGGGGATAAGTGAAGGAGGGAATGTATGGAGGGCAAAAGGGGGTCAAAATTTTAGGTTTGGATGAAAATTTTCAAAATTTGTAAACAAATTGGACGGAGTAGTAACGGAAGGATGGTAAATGATAGGGGTTGAAAGATGAGGGGGTGTGGTTGACAGGTTGTAAAGATGAGCAGGTATATGTGTGAATATGTAATAGATGATGGGGTCTAATTGATTTTTACCAATAAAAAATAAAAATTACTCCCAAAAAAAGGTTGTTCTATTAAAATATCTTCTTTTGGGTAAATCTGTAGCATTAAATATACGTTTGCGTGAATTGAAAAAACTAGTTTTTTGGTTTTGTTCTTATTCAATTTTTTTTTTTGCATTTGTAGGCTTTCGGTCAATTTTTTGTGATTTTTTAGCTTGTCTTGACGAGAGGAATCTAAAAAATATAAAATTATTAACCAAACTTCAAATTTTGTGAATAAAGATGAAAAATAATCCAAAGACAAACCAAGAAATCACAAAAAATTGACAAAAAATTAACAAATACAAAAAGAATTTGAATAAAAACAAAACCAAAAAACCAAAAACCTAATTTTTTCAATTCACCCAAACCAACCTAACAGTAAACAAAGAGCATATTTGTGCGACCCGCCCTAAATTTCTAATCGATCAGAACCGACCGAAAATCCAAGAGGGCTCAGCAGCTCCGGCAACCAACAGGTCCCCTCTCTCTCTCTCTCTCTCTCTCTCTCTCGCTGTTGGTGTTTAGTATATTTCCTTACGCTGAAGCGGTGGTTTCCAAGGCTTTTGCACCGCCCACTCCTCTCCCCGTCACGTAAGCCGACCTGCCGCTTAGTTTCATGTTCTAAAAACGCGCGCTCTCTATCTCTCTCTGTGAACAGCTTATCTTTGAGGTGGTGGCTGCACTGTCTAGGAATCTCTTCATACTAAACGAACAAAGATGTGAGTTTATGCTCTCTTTTCTTGTTCATTCATTCAATTGAACTTCTACTTCTTGAATATTTTCGAAGCTAATTCAGCTTACATGTTAATTTCGTTTCGTTTTTTTTCCCCCCCTTCAAGGTCTCGAATATGTGTGAAGAATTTGCCCAAGAACGTTGCTGAGGATCGCCTCAGAAAATTCTTTTCTCAGAAAGGAGAAGTTACTGATGCCAAGCTCATGCGAACCCAGTACTCTATTAAACCCCTTAAAAAAGATCCCTTTGGATAGATGTGTTTTTCTATAGAAGGTTTTGTTATTTGCTTATATGGGCTCTCAAGCTTAGCATTAGCATTAGGGCCGGTAAACAAACCACGCTACTTGAGTTTGAGCTCGTGTTAATCCGATAAAGGCTTGTTCCAGATTGGGTTTTTACATGAACAAACCAAGCTTTAACATTTTGTAAAGCTCATGAAGCTTTCAAACCGAGGTCGAATTAGCTCGTTCAGCTTAGGATGTACAAAAGATGAGATTGGCTCGTGTTCGGCTTGATTGAAGCTCGTTCGGGGTCAGCTTGTCTCATAAAGAAGCTTTTAGCTTGATCATATTGTGAAACTCGTTAAGTTTTCGAATCAAGCTCGAACAACTAACTGCTCAGCTTGTTTATCGCCTCTAATTAGAATAATTCATCTCCATTTCCTTGATGATAAAACTCTTAATGTAATATCTAAGTACCTATGTAAGCTATCAAATCTAAATGGTTGCGTGAAATTGCTTCATTTGGTAACCACAGGTATTCAATGGAGCCTTATTGTCTATGTTTTATAAGGTGCATGTGTAGTTTATTCTAATGAAATAGCATAATGTTTTTTGTTTTTTCGCAGAGATGGCAAAAGCAGGCAGTTTGGCTTTGTTGGTTACCGGACCGAGCAAGAAGCTGAAGAAGCTGTTAAGTACTTCAACAACTCGTACCTGGACAGTTCTAGAGTTGTCTGTGAGGTCTGTGTACTTAAAATAGTTCCGATTATTATGCGAAACCAGAAATTTCACTAGTCATAACAACTCAACTACTCCTCTTAACAACTTCAAAACGTAAGGAAAAAATAAAAGCAAAAAACTTGGGCTTGTTTGGTATTGTCTTTGTTTTTGTTTTTGTTTTCCTTTTTGCCAACCTTTTTTCAAATAAAGTTTCTGAAGGAAATTTTATGAAATAACTGTAATTCTCTAGTTGCACAAAAAGAGTTTTTTTTTTTTAAGTTCCGACACCTATGCTCAAGGATTCGTATGATATGGAAAGAATGGGTGCTTTGGTTAAAATATTTGTTAAATTGTTATGCAAAAATATGTCTCAAAAAGGTTCCCACATAGAGCTACTTAGTTGTATCTACCTTGTAGCTCGAATGTTTCTAGTATCCTGCAAAGGGACCAGTGGGTTTAAGTCCCAGTTGTGATTCTGTGCTTCTTTTTCTAAACTAAGTGGTACTTGTGAAACAAGGGATGAACATATACCGTCTCGTGGAATACCCCACAAGAATAACAATGTGTGCAAACCCATACTTCATATTTTTGGTTCAAATTTTGAAGGGAATTAGTTTTCAGTGGAAACTAACTATTTTAACTACTAAATTATGACTCCGAATAAAATCCAACACGTATTAATTTACCAAAATACCCTTAACTGCAATGGGCACTTATTTTTGGACCAAAAAGGCTTCTTCAAAATTGTGGGATCTATGACCTTCGCGTTAGGCTTCCACACCCTATCATACTTGTTCAACCAATCAATGGATGCTCCATCACATAGAGAAGTTCTATGATGCTTTTTACATTCAAGATGAATACTTGAAAAGACATGGAAGGTTAACTCTGTTTTAAAAGAGGAGTGCCGAGGTGAGGCACACTTCTAGGGCTTCGGCACCCCGAGGCCCGTGCTTCATGGATTTTTCACACATCTGTACTCAAAATTCCTCCTAGCCATTGATCTAAGGATAGAAACATGGCCCCATTCAGATTAAAACTGCTTGATCATTAGTCCTAGATGGCCAAAAACGAAATACAGCAGCACCAGACGAAGTCTTGAAGCCATGCAACGGCTCTGTTCGACGAAGTCTCTGTTCCATTCCTTCTCAGGTGTCTTCCATTTTATTCTTCTTCGTTAGCTCTGTCTACTTTGATCGTTAGCAACTAAACCCTAGTCTCAGTTTTCTTCTTCCGGGAAGTCCTTTTATATATATATACAAAAAACTTCTAATAAGGGACCCTTATCTAAGTTAAAATGCGGACCTCTACTTTTCAAACCAAATTTCGACGATCCGAACCGCTCAATGTTTTTAAATGCAAACAAAATCCATCAAAAGAAAATGATTCTGAATAATTCTCAAAATAAATGCAAAATCAATTTTAACGTTTTATTCTGTCATGTGCTCTGAACGAGAAGAAGTATTTCTATGGCTGATCATGACATTTGGTCCTTGAAATATTTCAAAGCATGCATTTTTTTGTGGGTGCATCAGAAAGATTCAACATGTATTCGTTGTAATTGATGTGGGGTATATGAAGAGTCGAATTTTGTAAAAACTATTTGCCTATGTTGAAAAAGTTTTGCCTTAAAATTCTACTTATTTGAATAAATTGCGCCTCACTTTGATGATGTAATGCCCTTAATTTGGTAGTGTTAAATATTATGAGAAATTTTAGAGCTTTTGAAGCCTCTATGAATTGTGTGATGCAATCAAACCCTAGGTGTGATGCCTACACCCTCTACGAGTGATTCCTAGAGCTTTCTTCCTACTTTTTCCTTGGTTTGCTACATTAACATTTAACAGCCCTAGTTACTTTTCATGGGCACTGTTCACAAACCTATTTTGGGTGTGTTTCTCCTATTTTGTTAAGCCCTAACCCTATTTCTTTCATTCAACACAAAAAACCTAAACCTCCCTCATTGTCCTACATCGCTAACATGTTGGTATAAAGTAGTAATGGTGATTTTAGCATGCAACACGAGAACTAATTCACCTCAATTGCTTGCTGCTTTTGTTTAATTTCTGAAAAAGGTTGTTGATGCCTATCCAGTTTATGTCATTCCTTATAAAATGATGTGATCTTGAAGGATGAGAAGTAGCTAAATTTGTTCATAACTTTGAACATGGTTTTACTAATGACCACTGTACTTAAGATGATGGGACCTAAAATATAGGGACTTATAATCCTGATTTTATCGTCGCCAGATTGCTCGTAAAGTTGGAGACCCAAATATTCCCCGTCCATGGAGTCGGTATTCCCAGCAGAAACAAGAGAACTTGAAGGAGGGAAATAAAGTTGGTTTAAAAAATGGAGGCCTTGCAAGTCCTATGGGAGGAAAAAACAGTAGTAAAAAAGGAAGGGGGGAGGATGATCCTCAGCTTCAGGAGTTCCTTCAGGTAATGCAGCCACGGGTCAAGTCAAAATTGTGGGGTAATGATTCATTGACAACACAAATTCCTGAGCAAAAGAAAAAATCTGGTGACCAAAACAGTCAACTAGAAGGCAAAGATACAGTGGCTTCAGTTTTGTCTCAGCTAGATGAAAATGAAAAAAGTGAACCTGGGTCTTTACATAGTCAGGCAGCTGAAAAATCTAGTAGTTTGGCTTTTGATGAAGTTGCCTCAGATATGGATTACTTCAAAAGCAGAGTAAAGAAAGAGTGGTCAGATTCAGAAAATAGTGATGACGAGGATAACAGCGACAACAGAGGTGAGGATGGTGGGGAAAGCAATTTCCTGAAGATTCGCAGAGAGCCCCAGGTCATTCAGAAAGTTGATCCCAAGGTTCAACGAAATGCTTTGGAAACAGAAGCTTCTGAAGAGGAGGTTGAAGAGGGATCTGCTGAAGACCCTGAGCATGAAGTGATTGATGCTAACAAGGATATTCTGGAGACTGGTCGTCTTTTTGTCCGTAACCTACCATATACGGCCACGTATGCTTCCGATTCAATGCTCCTCCTTTTTGTATCGTATTAGTGAGACTTGTATTTTTTGATTGGAAAACCATTTGATTTAAGGTGCTGGTACCGGTGCAAATTGTTATGTTAATTTCCAGCCTGTGGAAACTTTTAGGTTTTCAGACATTTCTGATACTTAGACTTTTTTGGATACAATTCAGTGAGGATGAGTTAGAAGAGCATTTTCGCCAACTCGGTAATGTTTCCCAGGTCCATCTTGTCATTGATAAAGATACAAAGCGGTCCAAAGGAATTGCTTATGTTGTTTACACCCTTCCAGAATGTGCAGCCAGGTATGTGTTTTTGAGCTTATGATTGTGTACCTGTTTTTATCGATAAGGTTTGATACTGTATTTGACCTTTAATTATTGCCAAAATACTGGCATATCCATAATCAACAAACTAAATGATTGTTTATAACTAAAAAAATTATTGATGCTATTTGGATTTTGAATTAAGCAAGCAAGGTAATGAGCACAAAAAATGTGTCGGGTCTGTAAGCCTGCCCTCTCTAATGCCTTCTGGCTTTGATTTTGGGACATGGTTCCATGGTGTTTGATGGGGATTCAGTTGGAGAACTTTCTGAGAGCAATCACTTTGTGCATATATTGCCAAAGATTTGGTAAGTCTCCTCTCCCGCCCATACCCCCATCAATTGGGGATGTACTGTTATTGTTGTTTCATAACTTACAAAAGTTATGATGCAGTCCATGCATTTTTCTCTGTTTTGGTTGTGTGTATTGATGGGTAGACTATGAGGTTCGTAAGTTGTTATCTATGTTCTTAGTTCTTTCTTTTTATTTGGTCCTTGTAATATCTTGTACTTGGCACTTTTGCGTCATGGTCATTTTCTGTCATGATAAGTCAACGGGTTAAGCTACAAGTATCAGGCAACACATAAAAAAGAGAGAGGAACTTATAAGATAAATAATGAAAAAAAAAGCTTTTGATTTTGAGTTGAATAGAATGTTAGGAAAGTACCCATGCTTGAATTACGCCATTACCTTGCCACTCAATTCGTAGTCATTTGTTACAAAAATTTATTGAGTCGCAGAATTTTTCTTGTTCTTTTGTGATGCACATCTTCAATTTCGTGTCCTTACCAAGGTATCATATGTACACTCTCTGGGCTGTTGATCTTATTGAAGTTAAATCTTGTGTTGTTCTTCTACGTGCTATTATTAGTATCATCATCCTCATTATTGTGATCGTGTTGTTGTTGTTGTCATCATCAGTGGAATTTTGCTGTTGTAACAGTTTAATATTATGGTTAGTATTAATAAGATTCCTTAGTCTTCGGTATTTTGATCAGAGCACTAGAAGAAATGGACAATTCAATTTTCCAAGGCAGACTATTGCATATTATGCCAGCAAAGCAAAAGCATAGTCCTGAGAAACAAGAGTAAGTAACGTTAAGTTGTTTAACCGTCTCTAGTGATTTTTAGTTTGCAAGGTTCATGGGTGTATAGTTGTTTTTAATTAGTTCACTTCTCCATACTTCACAGGAGCAATGCTTTTGCCAATGAATCTTTGAAAACATTTAAGCAAAAGAGGGAGAAAGAGAAGAAGGCATTGGAAGCCAGTGGAAATACACAAGCATGGAACAGTTTGTTCATGCGCCCTGATACGGTATGTCTCAAGCCAATTATTGAACTGGGTGGGTTAATGTCGTAAAAAATATTTGCTTCTCTTCAACTCCATGTTTGTTGCTTATCTCTGTTTTTGAATTTGAATCGTTAGCTTGTCACATGCATCCTTCCTATTTGTCCCTGAATACGTGTTCAATTTTTATGTTATCTTTTTTGTAGTTGGACACATGGACACTTTAGGACACATTGTGGTAACATTACAAGGTTAACTGTAATTTTTAAAACATTGAGTGAGATTCAAAATATAAATGGATGCTAAGATGAATGGTGTATTGACCTTAGATATGATTTATCGTCATGAAAATGTTGACACTAATTTTGATTTTAATCTTAAGTTGATGGAAATAATGTATTTTAGGTATTTAGGTTCTATGATTAGCAAAGATGGAGAGATAGCAGATGATGTGACTTATAGAATCCAAGTGGGGTGGCTCAAGTGGATAAGCGCTTTTGGTGTACTATGTGACAAGAGGATACCCACAAAATTGAAAGGGAAATTTATAGAACTGCCATAAGATGAGTGATGCTTTATGGGACAGAGTGCTAACCTATCAAGAAACAAGAAGTAAGATGGATGTAGTTGAAATGAGAATGCTAAGATGGATGTGTGGTAAGACTAGTGTTCTAAAAGTCAGTCAAGTTAGCCAACTAGTCGGCTCCAAGTCGCTAGTCGGAGATCCCCCAACTTGATCGAAATCCGACTAGTCAGGCAAAAATCAGCGATTAATCGGCCAAAAGTCGCTAGACGGCAGCCAACCAACCTGGAACCGACTAGTGTCTTTTAGAACCTTGGGTAAGACTAGAAGAGACGATTAGAAACCTTACTGTTTGTGAGATGGTATGTGTGGCACCTACAAAGGAGAAGTTAAGTGAAAATAGATTAATATTTGTATTGTAGGCCTGTAGATGCAATAGTTAAGAAAGTTGATAGGATAGTCTTAGGTAGTAATGCTACCCGCGTGGGAAAAAAAGATCCTGTAGTGACTAATGCATAAAGATTCAATTCTACTAGATCTAAGTGAACAAGTAGCTCTTGACAGAGCTCAATGGGAAAAAAAGATCCATTTAGCCGTCCCCAATTGGTTGGGACACAAGGCTTAGTTTGGTTATATAAATAATGGGTTTTTTTTTTTTTTTTTTTTATTTGAATTCAGAAGGTCATCTTTTATCAAATATTGGTTAAATATAACGTGTCGCTGATCCTAATTTTTTAGGAAATGATGTGTTTGAGTCTCTATATGGTGGGATAAAACTTACCTTTACTGACATCATTACCCTCTAAAATTTGATTTGTTATAAGTATTTGGAAACATTATTTTTTGACCTCAGAAGATTTTCGAAAGGGTTGAGTATTTTTTTTTTCAGCATAAGGTTGAGTAGTTGCAGAAAACTATAAGATTTATTGCAAAAACCATTGAGCATAATTATTTTCAACTTTTTAAAAACAAGATAGAAGTTTAGTCCTGGGGTGATAGGTGATGGTTCCTTGTACAACCATGATTTCATGGTTCAATCCTGAACTGCGTTAGAACATCGGGCAAACTTCATTTACACCCCTTGGGTTTGGGCCATGTTGCGGTTACACCCCATGTGGTTCAATTTGTTTCATCCGCACCCCATGTGGTTTTTAAGAAGTTGCATGCGCACCCATTTCCGTCCATTTTAACGGCGTTATATTAAATTTAATATGATATATCAAAAATTTACTCCGAGCCGTTCATGTTAATATCCACAGAGAGAGAGAGAGTGTGGAGCAATTTTCTCATTTCTAGTGAAGTAACTCTAAACAACATATGTATACACAAACTAAGAAACAAGGAGACTAAACTACCCTTAGGAAATAAATACATAACATATACAACCCTATAACTTAACACTCCCCCTCAAGTTGGTGCAAAGATATCTCTCAAGCCTAACTTGAACACAATGGGGTGAAAACTTTTACTACTCAAACCCTTAGTAAATACATCAGCTAACTGGTTTTCAGATCTCACAAAGGGCATGCAAATCAAACCGTTGCTTAGCTTCTCCTTTATAAAGTGTCTATCAATTTCGATATGCTTCGTTTGATCATGTTGGACAAGATTATGAGCAATGTTAATAGCAACCTTATTATCACTGTAGAGCTTCATAGGACCACAATCAAGGAATCCCAAATCACGCAATAAGGTTTGGAGCCATAAAAGCTCGCAAACACCATGAGCCATAGCTCTGTACTCAGCCTCTGCACTAGATCTAGCTGCCACGGATTGCTTCTACTTTACTTGGGGCAGATTTAAGATACCTCAAGATACGATAAACTGCATCAAGATGACTAGTACGAGGTTCATGCATGAATTGGCTCACAACCCCCACAACATAGGAGATATTTGGTCTAGTGTGAGATAAATATATCAGGCGACCCACAAGTCTCTGATATCTCTCCTTTTCTGTAAGCTCTCCCACATTGCTACTAAGATGATGGTTGGCCTCAATGGGAGAATCGGCCTGCTTACATCCCAACATACCAGTTTCTTCCAAGAGATCAAGGATGTACTTTCTTTGAGAGATAAAAATGCCTTTGTCAGATCTAGCCACCTCCATTCCAAGAAAGTACTTCATAGACCCCAAATCCTTAATCTCAAACTCTTGAGCTATCAATCTCATTCACATCATCACCTGTCATGATTATGTCATCCACATAAACAATAAGAATGGCAATCTTACCATTACTTCTCTTGATGAACATAGTATGGTCAGCATGACTCTGCTTGTATCCAAATCTCAGCATGGCTTTGAGAAACCTGGCAAACTATGCTCTAGGAGATTGCTTCAATCCATAGAGTGCCTTCTTCAATCTACACACATTTCCCTCGGTCTGAGATGAAGAAAAACCCGGTGGAATAGCCATGTACACCTCCTCCTCTAATTTGCCATGGAGGAATGCATTCTTCACATCAAACTGGTGAAGAGGCCAATTTAAATTGGCAGCACAAAAGAGTAGAACTCGTACAGAGTTCATCTTCGCTATAGGGGCAAACGACTTCTCGTAGTCAATACCATAGGTTTGTGTGAAGCCCTTGGCAACAAGTCTTGCCTTGTATCTCTCAACTGTCCCATCAGCTTTGTGTTTCATAGTGAACACCCACTTGCACCCCACAGGTTTCTTCCCTCTTGGAAGAGATACTAGCTCCCAAGTGTCATTCTTTTTCAAAGCCGTCATCTCCTCTACCATAGCTCCTTTCCACTTAGGTATCATGAATGCATCCAGCCAATTCTGTGAAATAGATATAGAAGAAAGACACAAAACAAAAGCACGATGCAAAGGAGATAAACGGTCATAAGAAACAAACTGGGAAATGGGATGTTAAGTGCATGATCTAACTCCCTTTCTTAGAGCAATAGGAGCATTAAGATCATCAAAAACAGTAGGGAAAGGATCATTACCAAATGAGTCAGCTGAAGAGTCAGAAACTGGAGTAGGTGGTGAAGATTGGCAAAGTGGTACTGCATATGTAAGCTTGCCTTTTTTCTTTCGAGAAAAGGTCTGCAAATTTGGCCTATCCAATCTTTCCCGAACATCATGCTCTGCTCTTTCTGCAGGTAAAGGTTCTTTCTCCTCCTCACCATGACAAGGTAAAGGATAAGACCACGACTCAGGAGTATGAAATGTCAAGATCTCTTCCGGTCTATCATTCTCCCCCTGGAGAGATGAAGTGGAAAAAGGATAAAAAGATTTTGTTTCCCAAAAAGTGACATCCATGGAGACATACATTTTGCGAGAGTGCGGGTCATAGCATTTATAACCCTTCTAAGTGGGAGAATAGCCAAGGAAAATACACTTGTGAGCTTTGGATCCAGCTTACCACCGGGGTGCTTAAGAGCATGGACAAAACACATGCAACCAAAGACTTTGGGTGGAAGAGATGAGACCGAAGAACAACCTGGGAGAAACTTAATTGGATTTTGGAACTGAAGAACACTAGATGGCATGCAATTGATAAGAAAAGCTGCAGTAAGGACAGCTTCGCCCCAAAAATGTTTACGGAGATTCATGGTGAACAATAAAGAGTGGGCTACCTCAGCAAGATGGCGATTCTTGCGTTTGGCAACTCCATTTTGTTGTGGAATGCCAACACAAAAAGTTTGAAAAATAATACCAAAGTCATTAAGATATGCCCAAAAAATCGCATCTATATACTCAGTCTCATTATCACTACGGAGCACTTTAACTTTAGCATCAAATTGAGTACGCACCATTTGGTGAAAAGATTTAAAGCACAAAAATATCTCATTTTTTGCCTTTAGTAAATATACCCAAGTGACACGAGAATAACAGTCAATAAAAGTGACAAACTAGCGATAACCAAACAGAGATATGACAGGAGGACCCCAAACATCAGAATGAATAACCATAAATGGCGAATCACTTTTTTGATTGACAGGAGCATAAAATGAGCGTTTATGTTTCGCAAGCTCACAAGCTTCACAAAGGAACTGACTCCGAGAACATTGCTTAGCCAAACTAGGAAATAGTTTTTCTAGAATTCCAAATGCTGGATGACCCAATCTACAATGCCACTGATGTAACAGGGGAAGAGCTGAACTCGTATCTGCTGCAAGAGCATGACCACATGACAAAGGTGGACAAACTAGATTAGGTCCAGACTCCAAAAAATAAAGACCCCCATGAGCTTTACCACTGCCAATCGTCCTCCCTGTATCCAGTTCCTGAAAGATACAATGTGTAGGAAAAAATGTTACAGAGCAATTTAAGGATTGAGTAAGACTGCTAACAGATAGAAGGTTAGTAGAAAAATTTGGAACATGAAGAACTGAGGAAGGAGAAAGGGTTGGAGAACAACGAATAGAACCTTTCCCTGAAATAACAAATAAATAACCATCAGCTACTCGAACCTTATCCTTACCAGAACAAGTAGAGTATGAATCAAAGAAAGATGAACAACTCGTCATATGATCTGTTGCACCAGAATCTATTATCCAAGGAGCAGATGACGTAGTAGATGCATTAGCTTGAATACCTGTGTAAGCAAAAAACGTGGAGGAAGCTATGGAGTTCGGAGTGTCAAGCCTAGCCATTAGGCACCTGAGAGTTTGTAACTCCCCTTGAGAAAGAGGGCTGGCTAGACTAGTTTTGGAAATATCCGCCTTACCAACAGAAGTCCAGTAACAACTGGGCAATGTTCCCAAAAGAGCAATAAACCACTGTAAATGGCAACAAATCACAACCACCAAGTGAGACCCAAACCTCAGTCAGTCCAAACAACAGTAGTCACTGCAGTAAAAGGCTCAAATGAGCAATTTGTCAATGTCGAAACCAAGCAAGACCAAATAAGGCCTATCAAAGGCTGTCAAAAAGCAACCCAGCCAAATTTCAAGGCAGCCAAGAGACGTCCGAGGTTACACAGTCTAAAACGAGCTCCGAACTTGCAAACCAATATTAAAATGACACTGGGAGTGCGAAATCAACCCACCTAGGTCTGAAAAAGATTGGAAAACTACAGTGGAAGAAAAAGCAGTGGAAAACTGCTGAAAAACTCCAAGAAAATGAGATAACAATACCTCACAGCATTGAGGAGGATGAAGGAGACCCAGAAAACACCCCAAATGACAAAACCCTGCTGTCTCAGTCAAAAAGGGCACAAACCAGGGTTGAAAAAGCTTCATTGGAGACTGTACAGTCCTCGTCGGAGGTCGTACAGTGGATATGAAGACAACCTAGTTAGATTCCAAGGACAAACAGGCTGAAACAGTCGATTTCAAGCAAAAACTAAGTCGTACGGTGGCCGTTGGAGCTCGCCGAAGTTTGTACTGCCGTCGTCGATGGTCGCCGGAGGTCATACGCTAGTCGCCAATAGTCGTACAGTGATTTCGGGGAGAACCCAGTGATTTTGTACAGTGTTCGATCACTGTAGATCAGCTACTCTAGCGATCGAACAGCGATGACCTAACGGGATGAACTAGCGTGAGAACTCCTCACACGATCGACTATGGAGGTCGATCAACACAGAGTCACCATCGTCTCTCTCTACAAAGTCCAAGCAAGGATCGATGCTCTGATACCATGTTAATATCTAGAGAGAGAGTGGAGCAATTTTCTCATTTCCAGTGAAATAACTCTATACAACATATTTATACACAAACTAAGAAACAAGGAGACTAAACTACCCTTAGGAAATAAATGCATAACATGTACAACCCTATAACTTAACAGTTCAAAATGTATTAATCAAAGGTTAGAGCATCTCTGTAAAAATCATGTCAATCGGACGTCAATAACTTAGTGATTAGGTTCTTGTTAAAATGAATGGTAAATTTAAATTTTATAATCCACTTCAAAATAAATTCTATTCGACCATGAGGTTTCCATTTTCCGATTGACTTGAATTTTGGTAAGAATGTAATACTCATCAAGCTTTGCAAGATGAACGGCTCGGGAAATGGGTGCATGACGATGCAACAAATTGAACCGCAGATGGCCCATACCATAGGGGGTGTAAGTGAAGTTTGCCCTACGTCTTTCCTACGGAGATAATCACTCCCTACTTGGAAGGAGCCAGCACAGTGGCTGGGGCCTGGGCACTTAATTGACGAGCACAAGGCTGAGAGTGCCTGTAGCAGCAATATGTATTTTTTGAGCAAAAACACATTTATCACGGGAAGAGTTTCCCATGAAGATGTATTGTATGCTGGAAACTCGAAAAAATTTATGAGGCAGTGTCGATCCCTAATTTTTTTTTTCCTGTTTACATACGTAGAATTATATATACCTAAACATGGCATCCTGGAATATGTTTGAGTGTATTTTTTGATGTCGATTGGAGTCTCTTTATTCAATTTTTCGTCCTCAGTTATGTAGATTTCTGGAACTTGATGGATGGAGTCATTAATGAACCAATTTACAAGTTGAAGGAACTCTGGTCCTTGTCATGTTGATTGTTTCATTATGTATATAAAGGATGTCTTTTAGGGTTGTGTAATACCCTAAGAAACCACATATCCGATCCGGTAAAGTATCCAATGGCTGCTAGTTCTTGACTGCTGGATGTATCCCCTCCATCGTGCATCTGGAACTATCTCCATAAGCCCATCTTCAGACCCATGTTCAGTTTACCAATGATCCACATCCTTACAACTCGAAGCCTGAGTGACTCGACTTGTTGCCATTTTCGCACAGCGTCAACAAAAAACACCCAACCCAACTTCAACCATAATATCACGACAACGCAAATTCGATTGAACCAACAGTTTTGACCCTTCTGCAAATTTTGATTCTGACCCAACACCAATGGTTGCTTTTGACTGATCTAATTCGCCAACTTCGACCTGTTCAGTTTGTCAGATCTAACTTTGCTCGATTTGCCACCATAGAATGTTTATATTTCTCTTGGCTTGTTTTGTACATCTATGTCTTACCAGTGCAAAATAGTTGATCACTTGGGGTGTCTTCAATGGATACCTCGTGTAGCCAAAAAAAGGCAACCAAGTTAAAGATGTCCATGGCTTTTCGAGTCTCATTAGTTGCCTCATTGAATACCTTTAATAATTGGAAATTGAAAGGGGAGTAGGTAAACGTGTTGGAGAAAGGAATAAGGGTGACGGCAAATATCCTTTTAGTATCCTTTTGTGCACCCTTTGACGGAATTTATCGTGTTACAATTTTGGTTTGGATATTACATTATCTAAATACCCCGTTTTGGGTAGCATGTGATGTGTCACCACAATTGGTAGAATATGCCACATTTGTCATGTAGTGGAGCACATTCTACTAATGCAATGGTGACCCCTCACATGGTACTCAAAATTTGGTACTCAGACGTGTTCACCATACCGTTGCTCTTCTTTTCCTTGATATGATGGGAAATTCTTATTATTGTTCGTCTTACTCTGCATAATTGTTTCTGTGCGTTCACTTCATGCCTTGCTCTGAATTTTTTGTTCTTATCTCCAGTTTTTTTTTGTTTATAAATAGGTTGTTGAAAACATCGCTAGGGAATTTGGAATCAGTAAAAGTGATGTACTTGACCGAGAAGCTGATGATCTTCCTGTTCGTATTGCTCTGGGAGAAACTAAAGTAATTGCAGAAACCAAAAAGGCTCTTGCAAATGCAGGAGTTAATGTAGCCTCGTTAGAAGAATTTGCTATTGGGAAATCTGACTGCGTGAAGAGAAGCAACCATGTCATACTAGTGAAGAACTTGCCTTATGGTTCTTCTGAAGATGAACTGGATAAGATGTTTCGAAAATTTGGGAGTTTGGACAAAATTATTCTCCCTCCAACAAGAACACTGGCTCTGGTATGCATCTTTCCTGTTGTCATGTAGTATTTGTTTTTCAACTGTCTTAGGTTGACAGGTTCATATGCAACACTTAGTTGGTGAATTATCTTGTTTTCTTAGTCCATTAGTATTTTTATTGAATTTCTTGCCTCTACAGCTTCTCTTGGGATCTCGTTCTACTATCCAAATTCAATCTCCATACATTCTTGTCCCTTTTGGCATATCTTATTCCTTGCAGCATGGTATCGCTGGTGGGAATATTTTTTCTTTTTGGTTTCATTACAAGTAGTCGGTGGTCTCTGAAGTTTAGTCTTATCATCTGGAAAGTGCATGACTGCAATGTAAGTTAGATGTTAGTTTTGACACTTACTAGGTAACAATGAAACAAAAAGTATACATTGTCAACAACAGAGGTAGTAGGATATGGGAACTGAAGGTTTGTGTGGTTGAAACAACATTGCTATAAACAAGGTAGTTGAGATTTTGAAGATAGTTACATAGAAGTATCACTAGCTTACAGATTTATGTCGACATAATAGATTGTACGTCCTAAATTTTTGTTTGTGAAATTTGGTTAACCCATCGGAGTGAAGTCCTGTTCATCCTTTCCTTTTTCAACTCCTCCATAAAAAATAAATTTCTTCCTTTCTCTTCTCAGTTGGTAGAGTTTCTGTAGCGAGGCCATGGTTGAAAGTGATGCTGAGAGTGGGAGTAACATCGGGAGTGCAATAGTTTAGGAGCAGTTTCTGAATGCCAGTCTTGCAGAAACTGAGGACTAATGATGGCTGGCTGGTGATACCTGGATAGTGGTTTATTCAGAATGTGTAGCTTTGGGTTTGCCAAGCTATGTGTAGTTTTAGATCATCAGGGTGTTTTCCGGAATGGCCCATGCTTGGGTTATGTAAGTTGCATGATAGACCTGTAGAATTTGAAAGCTTTTTTCTTTTCGTTCTTTTGTTTAGTTTATCAAGTTTTTGTGATTTATGTCCTGAAAGCAGTTGTTTCTTAGAGATGAGTTTTCGTGTTAGGAATAACATAAACTATGAATAATGGCTGTACCGACTAGCACACAATGAAATTTGGTTATTGAAATTTATACTTGCATTCTCTTGTAACATTTTTTATGATATTCAGGTTGTTTTCCTTGAACCAGCTGAGGCACGGGCAGCTTTCAGAGCTTTAGCATACAAGCGTTTCAAGTAAGTTTGTCTTTGTCTCTATTTTGGTGATTGACATTGATTTCAGGTTACAAATTTGAATTAGTATGCTATACCTTGCTGTCTACTAGATTGTATTTGTGTGGCTTTCTGTCGATAAAAATTAGAAGTAGCAAATTTCTGGGGAAATCACTTTGTGTTGGCCCTTGGTCTGCAACACATACATTACTATGGTCTTGTTGTCTATGTGCATGCATATGTTGTGTGACGCCACTTGCACATTCCTTCGAACAAAGGTCATCGAAGAATTTGTGTGTGTGTGTGTGTGTGTGTGTGTGTGTGTGTGTGTGTGAGAGAGAGAGAGAGAGAGAGAGAGAGAGAGAGAGTTAACCCTAACACAAACCACTCTTATTTATATTACCATTTGACTTGTTACTAGACATAATAAACCAATGTAGGACTAACACTATTCTAACACTCCCCTTCAAGCTGGAGAATAAATATCACAAAATCCCAGCTTGTTACATAAAAACTCTAAACGTGGTTAAACAATGGTTTGATGATGATATTAGCCAATTGAGCTCCTGTGGACACAAAGGGATTAGATAATATATCACCATTATATTTTCATGAACAATGTGACAATCTACTTCAATATTTTTGATCCTCTAGTGAAATACTGGATTTGAAGCAATAGGTATTGTTGCCTGATTATCAAATTACATAGGAATGGGTAACTACACTCCATAACCCAACTCCTCAAGTAAAGCTCGCAACCACACAATCTCACATGTTGTGTGAGCCACGGCTCAATACTTTGCTTCTGCATTGGACCTTGCAACAACTGTTAATTTCGTTCTCTTCCATGTAAGTAGATTGTCACCAATAAAAGTATAGTAACTAGTTGTCGACCGTCTATTAGATGGTTATCTTGCCCAATCAGCATCAGTAAAGGCCTCAACACGCAAATGACCATTAGATTTGTAAAACACACCAGGTCCAAAATGAGCCTTAAAGTACTTTATGATAAAAAGGCAAGCTTCCCAATGTGATAGGCGAGGAGCTGACATAAACTAACTCACCATGCTAATAACAAATGAGATATTAGGACGTGTTGGTAAGATAAATCAACTTACAAACCAAGCGGCGATACCGGTCTGGATGGGAAAATATCACTTTGATCAATGCAAAGTTCGACATTAGGATCCATTGGAGTCTCCACACTCCACAGGTTTTGCTCCCAATAAACCCGTCTCCTCTAGATTATCCAATGCATATTACCTTTGGGACAAACTAATCCCATCGTTGTATCTCGCTTCCTCAATACCCAAGAAATATCATAGCTTAACCAAGTCTTTAGTATGAAATTGGATGTGCAAGAACTGTTTCAACTCATCAATTCCTTTCTAATTATCCCTAGTAATAATGATTTCATCCGCATTCACAATCAACACTATGTTCCCTTGCTCTGACTATCTAAAGAAGACAGAGTGATCCGAATGAGATAGACACATACCAAATTGTAGCACAGCCTCACTGAACTGACCAAACCAAGCTCGAGGTGATTGTTTCAGGCCATGTAGAGCTTTACAAAGACGACAAACCCGAGAACGCTTTTCCTAAGTAACAAATCCAAGAGGTTACTCCATGTAGACCTCCTCGAGCAGATCACCATGTAAGATAAGAACCAGACAAAGTTGATTTTGGCAACGGGAAAAAGTCTTTGCATAATAAATGCCATATGTCTCTCTATAACCTTTAGCCACAAGTCGGGCCTTGTACCTCTCGATATTGTCATCCGGATTATACTTGACGGTAAATAGCCACCGACATCCAACACTAGACTTCCCTGGCGGAAGTGAAACCAACTCCTAAGTGCCATTCAGACATTTCAACCTCCATTGCTATCTGCCACTCATACAAAGAAAGAGTCTCTTGTATAGTTTTAGGGACATAGAGAAGAAACTGACAAAGTGGAATCAAGAAGAGAAGGAGACAAGTGATTAGAAGAAAAATAGTTAGCAATGGGTGAAGAGCTATGTTACTTGGACTCGGGTATGGGTGTCGGGTGCGGGTACGTATCTAAGTGTCGGGTTCAACTATTTCTCATTTCAAGGATACGGGGACACGGCAAAATATTCAAATTTGTTTCTATTTTTTGTGTATTTTCTTACGTAAAATTGTGCTTTAAGGTTCTATAGCGCATTTCATGGATAATAAGGGAGGTTTATGCACACTTCCATGATAAACTCAAATTACAATTAGATTTTCTATAGAAGTGTCTTACTAAACTTATCGGACACATATCCCACACCCTTATCCGAGTGTCGAGTGTCCGACACGGGTACTTTACACCATCACGAGAGTCCGCGTAACATAGGTGAAGAGTGCATGTACGAGTACCTTTATGGTGAGCAATAGGAAGATCAAGAGTAGACAAAGAAGGGGAAGTCACCGGATCTTGGGACGGAGGAGAAGCTGGTGTAGGCACTGATGGAGCTGACTATACTTTGAACCGACGAACATACACCTGCAAGGGTTTCACTGTGGGTATAGAAAGAACATAGGGAAAACCAATGCATCCTCAATGGGAGGTGGTATGCTGTAATGAAATGGCAAGGACTCATTATACGTGACCTCAACACAAACAAAATGATGGCAAAGAGAGGGTGAGTAACATTTATACCCCTTCTGAGTGCGTGAGTACCCTAGAAAGATATATCGAATGGATCAGCGGTCAAGTTTGCTCCGATCAGGTCAAGAGCATGAACGTAATACATGCACCCGATTACCTGAGGTGGTAATGGGTGGATAGGCTAACCAGAAAGTAGGACTTGATGAGGTATCTGACCTCCAAGAACACGAGAAGGCATACGATTTATTAGCAAGCAGTAAGAACAACATAACTCCTATAAGACATAGGAACCTGCATTTGAAATAACATGGCACGCATAACCTCGGATAAATGCTGAATCTTGCGTTCAGTAACTCCATTTTGTTGTGGAGTTGGAGCGCAAGAAGACTGATGAATAATACCGTGATCGTCAAAGAAACAAGAAAGAGTTTTATGAAAATATTCACTGGTGTATTAGACCAAAATAAACTTACAAATATATTAAATTGAGTTTTTATTTCCATATAAAAAGATTTGAAAGCAGATGGCAACTCTAATTGTTCTTTCATAAGATAAAGATATATGACACGAGAGAAATCATCAACAAAAAAAACATAATACTGAAAAAAAAAAAAAAACATTGGGAACATGCATGGGACCCCAAATATCTGAATGTACTAACTGAAAAGGACGAGACACACGACACTCAACCCTAGGATAAAATTACACTTGACGATGTTTATTGAACTCACAGACTTCACATGGTAAAACATCAACCTGATGACACGAGGGCACTAGTTGTTTTAGAGTTTGAGGAGATGGATGTCCAAGGTGACAATGATGTTGATATGGTGAGTCTGATGATGTAAGGGCAATAGATTGTTGGTGCATATCATCAGCAACATGGCCACCAATCTTCCTGTTTTTCTTGAGATCCTGAAAGACTCTACTAGGAGGAGAAAATGTGATTGAGCAATCTAAAGATTTTGTAAAGTTTACTAACAAACATAAGATTGAATAAAAACGAGGAACATGTAAGACAAAATACAAAGTAAGAGGAACAGAACCCAAACTAGTAATGCCAATTGAACCATCGGCTATGGTAAAACGAGTTGCTTTTCTAAGAGATTGACAACAAGAAAAGGAATTGGAAGTGCCATCCATATGATTAGTAGCACCAGAATCAATAACCCAAGGCATAGGAGTAAAAGAAGGGACAACACAAGCAACTGAGGGACCTGTCTCAGGTTATTTACTGGTGAACTACCTATGAATAAAAAACTATGAAACGACAAAACCCGAAACAAGGCGGCAAGCTGCTTGCAAGCAGGTTAAAGCCCACATCTCCAAAGGATGTTACCTTTACAACTACGAAAGCTAATATTAGGATTGATAGTTTCTGTATCTTGGGAATTGGATGCTTTCCACTTTTCCGGTTCCAATTTTAGGTACATGGTTATTTCTTATGCAATTTGTCGTGAACATTCTGTTACCAACTATTTCTTCTTGGGAATTGCTGGATTGAGTTAAATAGGATTGATAGTTATATATTGTTTCGTAATTTTCGGAATAGGGATGCTCCACTGTATTTGGAATGGGCACCTGGCAATATTCTTAGTCAGAACTCCACAATTCTTGATGATACAAACAATGCAGTCATTGTTGGTGAGCATCAAGCCAAGAGGGCATTATTAGAGCAACACGTGGAAGGAATAGTTGATGCAGATGTTGATCCTGATAGAATCGAGGTTTTGACTATTCCCGTTCTTTTTAATTATGAAGTTACAAAAAAAATTTAAGTTTTTAGTTTCCATTGTCTCAACTTTCTATTTTGGTTGGATTTTGTTAACGAGTTTTACGACTCTGTACAAAAGGTAAGCCATTACTTGTTTATGTTTCCTGTATTTGCTAGAATTTGAGTCTTACATGATTCCTGTTTTGACATTGAATGTAACATTTTCTAGTCAGAGTTTCTACAGTCCTGTGTCAGTGTCACATGGACTTTAACTTTCCCGGTCTTTTATGGAAGTTGTATATATTTATTTGACCCTATTCCTATTAGTATCTTCTGATATGTCACCAAAATTAACTTTGCTGATCTTGTGTATCCCCTATTAAGATGAAAGAAACATACGCCTTCTCCTTGTTTTTTTAACTTTCCTTGTCAATGTCGCGTGGACTTTAACTTTCCCGGTCTTTTATGGAAGTTGTATATATTTATTTGACCCTATTCCTGTTAGTATCTTCTGATGTCACTAGGGATGGGCATGGGGAGGGTAGGGGGTGGATACCACTACCTCCATCCCCAATCCCCGAGCCTATATCAATCCCCATCCCCACCGGGGATTTTATTTTAACCTCCATCCCCGCCCCGATGCAGAGAACGGGGATCCAAAAATCCATGCACTTGTCATATACATGAAGGTTTTTTCATATCCAGTTCGTCGAAGAACACGTGAATTAGAAATCTGACACTTGGATTCAAACCTACAATGATACTCCTACCCGAATCCTTGTAACAGATGATATGATATATCTTACAATCATGTGATCTTGATATGGGGTTAAGAATACTTTGTTCTTGATGTTCACCTTGACAACCCTGGATTAGGTTGTTTGAATTCCGTGATTTTCTTAAACTGCTAATGGGTTTAGTTTCCAACTGATCTGAGGCAATATTACTTTGGCAATCTGGAAATTGCTGTTGCGTAAATAATCAGTAACAGTAAAGGAAACAAAGGCTTTTGGAAAATTCAAGGCAGTCTGTCAGACCTGCAGTTGGTATTTATGTCAAAGAAGGCTGTTACTTAAGTTGTTCTTGCCTCTTTCACCTGTGTGCTTTGAAGTACCTGTGACTGTTCTTTGGAGTTTGGAGCACACAATCATCCTGATATCCGCTCTCTTCTGTGCTGCAGTCACGTTCGCTATATGTGAAGAACCTGAACTTCAAAACATCTGATGCATCTCTTGGAAAGCATTTTAGTGAACTAATGAAAGAGGGGAAAGTCCTCAGTGCCAGGGTAATTCGTTTGGACCCTACTTCTGGTCACCTTTCTCGACATCGTATTCAACTTCATTCCTTGTTATTTTCCATGAACAGGTGAAGAAGCACTTAAAAAATGGAAAGAATGTCTCCATGGGTTTTGGTTTCCTAGAATTTGATTCTGTTGAGACTGCAGTAACCGTGTGCAAGGATTTGCAGGTTATATTTCTAGTTTTATTTAATTGAATATTGTTGAAATGAGATTCAACTCACACCGTCTCTTCCAGGGAACTGTTTTGGATGGACATGCTCTTAGCTTGCAACTTTGTCATGCTAAGAACAATGGGAAAGTATTGAAAAATGTTGACAAGTCTCTGAGTTCAACAAAACTAATTGTGAGAAATGTAGCTTTTGAGGCTACAGAGAAAGATCTCAAGCAGCTCTTTAGTCCATTTGGCGAGGTAATTTTTTACTTTTGCATTTTCATGTAAAACTAACTTGAAGTATTAATGAGTCCTCTTTTGGTCCACCCTTAGTTGGGAAGGCTCTATCAGTTAAGTAACCAACTTGGCAAGAATTAAAATGAATGTGCAAGTACTAGTAAATACATGGATGAGGCACAAGTAATTCTCTTAGGCTCTATTCTGTCAAGAGAAGAACTGCTTTGAAATGAGTCGATAATTCTTCAGCTTGTGTTACAGTGCAACACCAATACCATAGTTGTTTACATTGTGAGATGCACACACTGAAACAAGGTACCCTTTTGTTACAAAAAGTGCAATTTTATCAACAATCCTATATGAGCCGAAGGTTTCATGTCTATTTCCTTGAATTTTTCTTTCGGAGAGAACATTGAAATGTGGTAAACTAAAATTTAGAGAGAATAGAGTTCAACTCTTGCAATATTTTTGTTAAGATGGATTACAAAAGATGAAGTCTATTGGGGGCTGAGGTTATAGGATTTGTTTAGAATACTGGGAAGTGGGAATGTAAAACAGAGGAAAATGGGAGTAAGATGGGAGTGGTGACTATGAAACTTCTTGTCTATTTCCTTATGCCTCAATTTTAAGATCTTAATAGCAATCATTATGGATGCTTAGAATCCATAGTTCTTATGCGGCCCCAAATATTTGATTGTGGTGGTTATGGTAATAGTGATTTTAACTTCGGCTGATTGGCTGTGAAATTGTCATTGGTATCATACAGATAAAGAGTATAAGGTTGCCAAAGAGGATTGGACACCATAGCGGCTTTGCTTTTGTAGAGTTTGGTACAAAGCAAGAGGCAAACAATGCCGTACAAGCTCTTTCAAGCACCCATCTGTATGGTCGGCATCTGGTACGTAGTATTTTACCAGCTCCTTAAACATGTTCGTCTTCCCACATATAGACCATAGAAATAAAGCTATAACAGCCAAAAAAAATCTTACATTCAGGTTCTGGAAAGAGCAAAAGAAAGGGAGAGCTTAGAAGATTTACGGGCTAGAACTGCTGCTCAATTCAGTGATAGCCAAGATGGGATAAGTTCAACCAAAATATCCAAGAAAAGGAAACACATGGCTGTCTTGGACGAAGCAAATGTTAAATTTGGAAGAATTGCGGATTAGATTATTCAGATTTTACATGTGCTGCATGTGCTTTTTTCCTTGTGTTTTCTTGTAATTTGTGTTTTATTTTTCGGACCAATTTTTTTTGTTTGGCCCAGTTTTCCATGTTGGGTGCTTGTAGTTCTTTTCATGGTTGTAGTCCTTTCTCAGAACTAGCTCTGCAAAATGCAAGTGGATAATTTTATGAGCCACATACAATTTCTCGTTGAGTTCAATTCTGCTGTTTCTTAGCATCAAACGCAGGCATGAATTGTTGGGGATGATATGATGGGGGCTTAAGTGATTCCAATGTTCTTTCTAGCATGTTATGGAGGTCAAATGACATATTCAACTGCAGAAAGGTTGTCAGAACGGTTAGTAATACAAAAGAATGCAAGTGGTTGAAACAAAAACGGTGATGGATGGGTTGAGATGGTGCCATGGGGCTAGGCTTTGGAACTGGGTCGAGTTCTCCTCAACATTTTTTGCGAGTATCCAAGTTTCCAGGCCCTGGTGCGGTTTTTCTTCCATGTGGGTCAACTTGAATGCTATCAAAATCCAGATCAGGGATGAAGAAAATACAAACATACAGTAAGTGTTTCTAAACCATCTAAACAGAGGGCTAAGAAACACTTAAATCTAAATGTAGCCTTTTTGCCCTCCCATTTCCTTTTGTTTTTCTTTTGTTTTTCTTTCTTTCCTCTTGAGGTATGTTCTTTGTAGGTTGTATATTCGCTTAGTCTTTTTTCTATTTCAAGTTGGTTTTACCAAAAAAAAATAAAATTCCAGCACGTCCTTTGTCACTTCCGCAGCTATTTCTAATTTTCCGTTTCCCTCCAAGTTTGAACCTTTTTTTTTTGGCTCGGCATAAGTTTGAAGCTTTGTGGTTGCATAGTCACTTGGATATGGAAATATTCGATTTCGTTAGGAATCTTTTTACTCCTGGCTCTACCATTTTTCATGCAGCAAACCACTCCTTAAACATGTTCGTCTTCCCACACACTTCAACTCTTTGGCTGAAGGGAGAAGAATACCATTCCCGCAGAAGTAAAAAAATATTCAATCTCAGTTGAAGTGTGTGCATGAGAATCAAATAGCAGCTTACCTTGCAGATAAATAATCATATAGTTTCAGCAGTTCCCTCTTTTCTCAATTTAGAGAGAGATTCTTAAAAATTAGGGCTTGGGCCTAGCCCGCCCATGTAAAAAATCTAGGCCTAGGTCCAATTCACGAACCTAACATATTAGGGCTCAGGCTTGGCGTTGGGGTTGGATGCAAGCTATATAGGCCTTTTTTAGAACTTTCTTTTGTAGGAGCAATTTTTATAGAAAAAACTTAGAGGCCGGTTCTCATTTTTAGCTCCATACCCATCCCAACCTTGAAATAATTTTCCAAAGCTAAATCTGAAGCTAGATAGGTGCGCAAAAAATTATATGAGAACTGTTTATTGGGCTATGAGAACTGTATGGTTGAGCTATGTGAACTGACTTTGTAAACTGTATAACCCTATGTGAACTTTGTATGATAAGTCTGTGTGAACTATGTATTTTAGATGTTGTGGGTCTATGTGATTTGTGTGGTTGGGCTATGTGAATTGCATAACCCGATGTGAACTATGTATGAGGCTATGAGAATTATCTACTACTATAACCAAAATACCCTCTATGAGAACTGTGAAATGAGGCTCTGAGAACTGTCTATTGCAAACAATTCTCATAGGCTATAGTCGACATTTCATACTATGAGAATTGTCTTGCTATGATAGCTGTGAGATGAGGCTATTTTTTTTTTTTATCTTCACATAAATTTCTATTAAATATGGATCTTGTTTTGTAGATCTTATCAAATAATTTCCAAATATGTAATTTTTTTTTTTAAATTGGATATCAACAAAAAAAAATAGCAACTATTTTAAAATTAATATATATATATATATATATATATATATATATATATATAGAGAGAGAGAGAGAGAGAGAGAGAGAGAGAGAGAGAGAGAGCATGAATGAGAATGCAGAGGGAGAAAAGGGGACACGCATATGAATAAAAATGGACTGAGATAAAGAAGGAATCTATTTTGTCAAAGTTGAGATGAGCACAGAGCTAAAAAAGGGGGCCGTACTCTAAAAACCCCTTTAATTTTTGGATGAAATAATAACTTTAATTGCTTAAAAAATGAAGAGACTACACGGTTTTCTTTACTACACTTCTTTGCCCCTTTTTACGTGATTTTTATCGGGATATGTGTAATTTCAAACCTCCAAAAATATACTCCCTCTGTTCTTATTTATTTGTCTCACTCCTTCTCTCTCGCCTTTTTTTAAATAAAAAAATTAAGTACTTCCGTGTATCAATTTTTTAAAATTTTTTCGCACCGAATTAAAGTACACGATAAGTACTTTAATTTAGTGTAAAAAAATTGAAAAATGATACACAAAAACACTTAAGTTTTTTATATAAAAAATGTCACGAATTTTCATAATGGACAAACAAACAGGAAAAGAGGGACTACTTATTTCTTTTCATTAAATCACCACCAAACACCAACGTCGGACAATAGTAGAGCAAGAGCAAAAGGCAAATTAAGGGAAGCTCAGGTGTGTGTCTTCGGTTTAATACCTCCCTCCCACAACTTATAAATCTCCTCAAAACTGCCGGGATATTACTGATCAGTAGCGAATGTAACTCGTTATGCCCGTCCCTTCCTCCATCCGAACACGCCTCAGACTGAACCTATCTCCATTCCAATCCCACTCTCACACCAACTTCTCACTTCTCACCGTTTCCTCCTTCAAAACTTCTCCTAACCAAAACCAAACCGAACAAGAAGACCCAATCGAAGAACCCCGATTTCCCGACCACCTGTTCAAGTCTCCACCCAAACTGGGTTCTTACAAACTGGGCGACTCCACCTTCTACTCCCTCATCGAAAACTACGCCAACTCACGTGACTTCCGGTCCTTGCACGAGGTCTTCAATCGCATGAAGCGCGAAAGAAGAGTGTTTATAGAGAAGAGCTTTATTCTGGTGTTCAAAGCCTATGGAAAAGCGCATATGCCAGAAAAGGCTGTGGACTTGTTTAGTAGAATGGTGGAAGAGTTCCAATGCACACCAACTGTTCGATCATTTAACTGTGTGCTGAATGTAGTTATACAAGAGGGTATGTATTCTTTCGCGTTGGAGTTTTATAACGATGTTCTTAGTGGAAAGAGTTTTTTGCCGAATGTGCTGAGTTTTAATTTAGTGATTAAAGCAATGTGTAAGTTAGGACTAATTGACGGAGCTATTCGGTTGTTTAGAGAAATGCGGCTAAGAAAATGTGTGCCGGATGGGTTTACTTACTGCACTTTGATGGATGGGTTGTGCAAGGAGGATAGGATTGACGAGGCGGTGTTGCTGCTGGATGAGATGCAAATAGAGGGGTGTTTCCCTAGTTCCGTCACATTTAATGTGTTGATTAATGGGCTTTGCAAGAAAGGGAAGTTGGGTCGGGCAGGGAAGCTTGTGGAAAACATGTTGCTTAAAGGTTGTGTTCCTAATGAAGTGACTTATAACACACTTATACATGGTCTGTGTCTGAAAGGTAAATTGGACGAGGCGATTAGTCTTTTGGATAGGATGGTATTGAATAAATGTGTTCCTAATGATGTTACTTATGGAACAATCATCAATGGTCTTGTTAAGCAAGGGAGAGCTGTTGATGGTGTTGGAGTGATGGTTTCTATGGAGGAAAGAGGGCGTCATGCAAATGAATTTGTCTACTCAACACTTATTAGTGGGCTATTCAAGGAGGGAAAAGCCGAAGAGGCAATGAAACTTTGGAAGGAAATGTCGCAGAAGGGATGCAAACCTAACACTGTTGTCTTTAGTGCACTTATAGATGGTTTTTGTCGAGAAGGAAAACCGGATGAAGCTAGGGATATCCTGTCTGAGATGGTTAAAAATGGTTGCATGCCGAATGCTTTTACCTACAGTTCCTTGATGAGGGGCTACTTCAAAACGGGCAATAGCCACAAAGCAATCCTTGTGTGGAAAGAGATGGCAGATAAGAGTTATATGCATAATGAGGTTTGTTACAGCGTACTTATTAGTGGCCTTTGCGAGGTTGGGAAGCTTAAAGATGCTATGATGGTGTGGCAGCAAATGTTGGGCAGAGGATGCAAACCTGATGTTGTGACTTATAGTTCAATGATCCATGGCCTCTGTAATGCTGGGTCTGTGAAGCAGGGATTAAAACTCTTCAATGAGATGTTATGCCAGGAATGTGCTGCTAATCCAGATGTAATCACTTATAACATACTTTTCCATGCTCTGTGCAAGCAAAGTAACATTTCCCATGCGATTGATCTTCTAAATAATATGTTGGAACAAGGCTGTGATCCTGACTTGGTGACATGCAACATATTCTTAGAAGCTTTGAGAGAGAAGCTGAGCCCTCCACAAGATGGGAGCCAATTTCTTGATGAACTTGTTATCCGGTTACACAAGCGACAGAGAACTGATGCAATTTCCAAGATCGTAGAACTAATGGTTCAAAAGTTTCTTCCTCTAAAGGCCTCCACTTGGGAAAAGGTTGTTCGAGCACTTTGCAAACCAAGGAAGGTTCGAGCAGCCATTGATAACTGTTGGACTGACCTGTTCTCCTGATGTCTTAGGTGAGGCCGCCTTCATTGACCTACTTTGGTACACATTATTGATTCTATTAAACAAGCATGGAAGTACTGACCTGTTCTCAAATGGAAAATTGTACCGTCTGTGAATGGTAGAGTGATTGTGGCTATACCAGCATTTGCACTTTTAAACTCACTATTGGGGACGCAATCTGGAAAGTAATCAAACTTCCTTGTCTTGCATATTTTTCTCTTCAATTTCTCAATACAAACCTAGTGGTGGCCTCAAATCACCTCTCTCTTCTTTCCTATTTATTCATATTATCCTCTTTGGGTCCTTTATCTCTTTTGTTTTCTAAGACGCTAAAATCAAGAAATTAGAACAGAAGGATTTAAATCTCTTGGGTCCTTTATCTCTTTTGTGGGTCACAAATTCTTTTAGTCGGATTTTGTCCATCCTAGAGTTCCTTCTTTTTCTTGACTGGTTCTGTTGCATAGCTAAGCTATGAGGGACCATCTTCAAAGACCGAGACTGATTTCTGATGATGCATTTACCGATTATATTTTTTGCACTCGTGAGTTGCTATGTGCTGATCATCTTTGTTTGAACTGCCTTCATGCTTGGAATGTTTGGTATTCAATTTTGGGGTGGTGACGATGGAGCTTTGAGGATCATTTGAGAAGCTGTATTTTCCCACAGCCACATGATGGTAATTAAGGTATAGAAGTCTAAAGAGGATTATTTGGCAAACCGTATTTTTCACTACGTCATGGTCAATTTGATAGTTAGAAATTTTGTTATATTTGAGGGCGATTGAACTTCTAAACAGTAGAGTAGCTTTTTGGGTTATGGCTAAGCTCTAGCTGCGAAAAATGCAGCTTATCGATGGAAAATTGAGTCAATTGGTGAAATCTTTCAGCTACAAAATATTTGGTTTTATTAGGCCACCCTACTAGCTTTCAAATGGCTGGCTTGACATTTGTGCTTAATTTCTTTTGTACACAATATTTTAGCAATGACCATTAAAACCCATGCAATAACCACGAAGCAAAAGATTTTCAGAATCTTTTGTTAATTGTTTTGCTCTTATCTATGCGGAATTGAGAACAAATGATACCCAATTGATATTCCAACGAGAAATGAAACCGAGATCGCTAACTGTACACACTTGCAGTGATCCCGAGCCAAAAAAAAAAAATGCTACGATTGAGGTGATTTCGGCGCTGCTGCTATCAGTTTTGTCAGATTCCCCCAAATCTTGAAGACCCTAACGTTGATGATTAGGGAAAATGATGAAATTGGGCTTAGTAGAAGGAAATATGAAACACCTTAAAATAGTTGATGCTTTTGAAACTGTTGGAAATGAACTTTTGAGGAGAGTATGGGAGGCCTTATTGTAGTGTTACTCTGGAGGGAAAGTGAACACCTTGAGCTTGGGCAAGTTGATGTTGGTTGTTTCAACTTCCAAATTTTACTTCCAGGGAAGTGCCCAATGAGGTATACAAGACTTGGACGCAGTTGGGGAGGGTGAAAACTGGTGGGAGGTATTACTGGCACTGCTTTGTTTTGTTTCTTTTTAACCTGCTTAATGCATTTATGTTATTAGCTAAAGCTGATTGTGCATATGAAGATGCCGTTCTGAATTATAAACAATGCAGATTAAAGTGTTTATTGCATGTGTACAGGCTGTAGAGCTACAGACTAATTTTGGCCCATAATAACATTGAATCACTAAGGGAAGACCACAGAAATTTGCCTTTACTGTCTGTACTCAATGTTAGCCACAACAAGCTTTCCCACCTTCCAGCTGCTGTAGGAGAGTACGTTATCCGAATATTGTTAAGCATTTTTGTATTTGAAATGATATCATTCATGCTTTTGTGGTCTCTCTCTCTCTCTCGTAACATTCTGATGCCAACTTTTGTTCATTTTTCAGGCTTCACATGCTAAAATAATTAGATGTGTCCTTTAACCTGATGGCCAGTATACCTGAAGAAGTTGGATCAGCAACTTCTCTGGTCAAGTAGGCTTTCTTTTTGTTCTTTGATTCCATATGTCTAGATAGGAATTATACATGGGTAACTTTAGTAACAATGGTTTACTACTGAACATATGGGGAAAATTATTGGGGAAGAAAAAAGAACACAAGGGTCACATTCAGTATTTATTTATTTATTTTGTGGTTGAGCGGCTCCATTTCATGTGGTTATATAGGCTTGATTGTTCAAACAACCAATTAAAGGATCTGCCTGGCTCCCTTGGAAGATGTCTAGATTTATCAGACCTCAAGGTGAGGCAAAATTCTGATCCGATATTTGTATTTCTAATTTTAAGTTACAGTCTCTCTCTGCAATAATTGATTTAGTCAGGGAACCTTTGTTGAGTAGCAGTACATTTAACCTGTTAGTGCTCAGTCCAACAATTTACTTTTCCTATATGCATAACTTGTAGATTTGTCTCTGTTTTTCTCCCCTGATAGGTTGGTTGAACTTGTTGAAATAGGAGATTAGGAACCAGCTTGCGTTATGCCATGATGGTATGTCCGTCCTTTGTTTAATTGAGCTAGAAAATTAGTTATGAGGTCATATACTTTTCCATAAAAAGAAGTTTAGCCACTGTTACATTTTTTGGATGGATATGAGAAGGAAACTTAAAATGACTGTTAAAGTATCTACCATCTCTGCAAATAAAACCAAATGTACAAATTCTGTGCTTTAGTGATTTTATATTGCATCTGTTTGTTGAATTTTGGTGTACTTTAAGATCCATTAAGAGGTAGTTGAAAGCCCAAAGCCTTTGCAACTGTGCTACTATATATATTTACATCACGAGATAGTTGTGACTTTCGGTTGTGTAGCCTCCACTAAGCTTATTGCAGGTGCTGAGTTTGAAGGTTACAAGAGAGAATAGTAATTTAATCAGTAAAATTTTCGTCGAGGTCCATTAGAATTGGAGTGATTCAAGTGCAGAGGAGAGAGGAGCATCACCTTTGTGCTTCAATGCCTCGACTCAGATAGTTGCTAATTCCCTGTCTCGTGTCAGATTTCTCGCCTTTTTTCATCACAATGTGCCAAAGAAATGTCCAAAGACAACTCACTGAAGGTATCACTATGTATATGCATATGTGTTTCGCCATTTGAGCTTGTATCTACGCTTGTACCTGAGTTTTGAAGCAAATTTGATATGATGACTGAATTTGGTTTAGATGTTAACACAGAGTGGGACTACAACAAATGAACTACAACTCTTCTTTATTGACTTTTTTCTTTACATTTAGTGTTGAAGTTCTGTCTTTTTTCTTACCTTTTTAAGCTTGATTGTTTGTTTGGACAAAACACATCACAAACACACCTTTGACACACACTATTGCAACTCAAGAGCCTTTTTAAGTTGAGTGAAATCAGGCCTAAGCACACATAAATTCGCACACGCAAAACACATGCATCTGATGAGTGAGTTGGAAATTTCCATGTGGCAACATATAGAAAGCAAAGCTTCTGCATCCAAATTTGTTTGAATATTAAAAGAAAAATCAATACTCCCTCCGTCCAAGTTTATTGTGCCTGTTTTTTTTTATTTTTTATTTTTAACTTCTCAAAAAAATTTCTATCTTTCATAATCTATAATGTTTTTTTTTTTTTTTTATGATTTCGAAATCTTTGTTTAGTAAAATTAATTGAGATCTATCAAACAAGATTCATATTGAATATACAAAATATTATAAATTAATAGATATAGACAATGGTTTGAGACGTCCATAAAAGAAATCAGACACAACAAATTGGGACAGAGAAAGTAAGAATTTAAGTTTCTCAATCAAACAAATGTTAAGTTCTGAGAGCTTATGTTTCCATGAAGTGGAAGCTTTAAATATGCTCCTGTTGTCACCATTGACAGAGGCAATTCAAACCATTCTTAGATACCAAAAATAAGGACATATGCATGCATTCACGTAAAGGACTAACAATGCACATCATCTGCTATACATGTATACAATTTTTGGCATAACGGGAGAATACTTGGAAGACAACACACAAGAAATGACCAAAAAATATCTGCGCTCACAAGAAGATTACCCAAATCAAACGTTTTAGCAGCAGGCTTTTTCTGTGGCGCTTTCGGGGAGGACGGGTTTTGAAGCCACCATTGTTGGTTGATTTCTACTGGAAAAAGCTTTTTGTAAGATTTTCCACCAACGGCACCAATCGTAAGGGGATATTTCCACGTAGGGTCTTGATCACGTGCTTCTTCACTGGAACCTTAGATCTGCAAGACAGACAAGGGTTAGAGCACCTTTGCCTCTCATCGGCAAATGCCCTTTGATGCTTAAGTTAGTACTGGATTACTAGTTAAGCAAAGAGCAATGCGTATCGATAGGTTTCACAGCATACCTTTCTTCATGGGCATAATGTTATATTTATAGGTGGAGATGACTTATCAGCTTAGGCATCTCGTGCCTTCTGTTTCCTATTCTCTTTAGGAAACCTTCCCTATTAGGACTTTCCTATTGGGCGTTTAGTTTCCACATACTGCAGGATCTCGCCCTGCAGTGGACATCTTTTCCATATAGGATTCCTTCCAAAATGGTATATATTCCTAATCACATTAGGAAATACTGATTCATCCCTATATTCTCAGGATTGCTCCTTATCTCATAACGAACCGCTTAAGAATCTTCTGGAATGTCTCACCACCCTGTTATTATGGTGGTGCCGTGCTTCTACATAGCTCGGCATAACTCGTATATAGCTCAGTCCATCTGTGCCGAGCTAGCACTGGATTGAGTTATGTATTCCAGAGTGTTTGTTAAGTTATGTTTGTTATTTATCTTGCTCGGCCATCTGGGATATTCCCTCTGTAACTTCAGCCAAGCTGGTATACCCTCTCTTGGCACTTAGTTTATTATTTTGACCATGCTCATGGTCAGTCCTGTTTGGCACAGGGCCAGGGGACCCCTATATAGTAATGCCGAGCTAACTACCCTCACGTGGTGAGTAACTAGGGCACATGTTCTGCCCATTCCAAGGGTAATTGAAATTTACCCACTCCAAGCGGGAATAGAAGTACTAGGATTAGGTTTCGAACATGTTTATCTACAAAATATCTTGTGTTCGGACTTAGGAGGAGAATGATAATTGTAAATAAGAATCTATAAAGGGCTAAAGTTTGTGAATTAGTTATGAACTGTGAGTTGGTGGCATAAGAAAGGGAATTATGAAAAGTTCCAGAAGGTTCTACGACAATCTTGAAGAGTCCACGACGGTGGAGAAGATTCTAGTATGTCTTGGAAGGTTCTACGACAATCCGGTATGTACAGGTATGGCCCGGCTATGGAATACGTTACTGGGTACTCTGAAAACGAACCGGGTACCTTGATATGGGCATTTCTAGGTTACACGAATGGTACTTTATTCAGTACGTTTGTTTGGAGAGTCATAGAGCGAGCAGAGAGCCAAATCTGCATTGCAGGAGGGAGATCAGTTGGCATTTTCAATCGCAGGAGAGGCTGGTTTCAGTGGCTTGTTTCGTTGTCTGGTTAGGTAGAGATACATGAAGGCAGAGAACAATCCATGAGAGCGAGACCTTGATCTACTGCTGAGTTATTTTGTTTCTGTAAGAAGCCAAATTACAATTTAAGACCCCATCTTTTTATTTCTTACTCCAGAGCACCCCTTATCTTGCTTCTATTGGTAAAATATTTTGTACATGTTATATCAAATGAAGCATGCTAAACAATTTGCTGTACCCTCGCCTTTCGTGTACCCATACTATTTTTTGGTTTTTGCCATATCTAGTACTCGCACCTGCACTTTACCTGCAGTCCATACCTGTGCCTGTGCTTCATTAGTTCATGCATATTTTCTATTATATCCATGGCAACCATGGGACCTACTAGAATGATGGCACATGCATATTTTTACATCGAGAGAAAAAGTTTTCCCCTTCATGCTCATATGGTAAAATTTCTACCCTCAAATGGATGGAGGATATGAATCCTCCTATTTTCTTTATTTTCAGAAATTCTATTCAACTTCGGAGAACCTTTTAACAATAACATGTAATGTCAGGATATTTTGCAAAATGGATTACATTAAATATTCTGGGCATTTCCATATCTATGCTTCTTACTGGCCAATGCTTTCAGTAACCTTTAGTGCAAGTCAAATTTAATTTGATGGCAGAAATCATAGCCAAAATTAGCTTGCCATAATTTGGATTTAGCTTTGCTTTTTGGGCCACTATTTAATATGTACTTCTGCTGATCTTATTCTCTACCTTAGTTGCTCTTGTTCTAATTGAAGGCAAGTTAAGTTAATTCATCACATTATCAGATTCTTTTTATTACTTCCTTTTTAGGTGAAAGGAATTACATGTCACTGGCCTTTTTTTTTTCTTAGGCCTGCGTACTTATCTGCTACATGTATTTTGATTTATTCGTCGTTTCAGATCCCGTGGAAATATAATGGACAAACGCAGTTCTGTAAAATACAGAGACAGGGGAGAGAGGTAGGTCCTCTTCCATTTATTTCTGCAATGAACAAAATATGTTGTTTCCTTCGACAACTTTTACATTAAGACTAAATTTATGCCTTTGATTCAAATTTTAGAATCTTGTTACATCCTATTATTCCAGAACTGCCAAGTGGCACTAATCAAGAAGAATCCTTGCCAACAGGTGAGAGATTTCTAAATTTCAAGGTCCTGGACTTCCAATGCTGTCTGCTTCAGTGATCTTCATGGATTCTGGCTTCTTTGGCTCATGTGCCATATCTTAAGTTGCATGGAGCCGAAAAAAGAAATAGTAGACCAGCATTATAATGGTGCATACCCCGAACTGTATAAAAGCATCAGCTCCCAAAGATCCCATGAGAAACAAATTTATCGCTATGGACAACGATGGAAGCCAGGGGACAAGTGGACACCCCAAACTTTGGGCGTCATCTGCTGCGGCAAAAACACCAAAATCCCCAGGGTCCCCAAGAACCAAAGAGGTACTGTGGCTGCATATCCGATCCAACCATTTGGGTTCAATCCCCAGTAAGCTGAAGTCGTCATTGACGAAACGATGATGAGAAGCAACAATACAACTAACTTCAACAAGTTCACACGAGGCGTGATCCCTCTTACGTAATATCTCCTCACCAGAAGAGCAACCGCCATCATCATGAAGATGAACAACGTGCTAACAGATAACAAACTCGCCAAAACATCCAAGCTTGAGAAGAAAGCAATGCAAGCACTGCAAATGGTAATCAACAGTGTAGCATTGATAGGGGTTCCTGTCTTCGGGTGGACCAGAGCAAACCACGGTGGGATTATGTGGGCTCGTGCTATATGTGTAGTGTATCGTGCCTGCCCAAGTGCCCCTACCAGAAGAAGAACGGAGGTCATCCCCTTAAGAGCTCCGAGTGCCACCAAAAACTTTGCCCATTTCATCCCTACACTTTGAAATGCAACAGAGTAGGCTGCATCACGCGGTCTATGTCCGTGTACTTTTGCATCATTCTCAATGAAAGTGCCATCAAGCAGTAAATGACGGTGATGATCGACATGGACCCAAGTAATCCTAGTGGTATATCTCTCGATGGGTTTTTTGTTTCCTCCGCCATTGTTGCAATGTTGTCAAATCCTCCATATGCAAAGTACACGATCGCTGCCGCTTGGAATACCCCTTTCACGCTGAAAGGCAAAAAAGGAGTCAAATTCGAGGTTTTGGCATGAGCAAAGCCTGCAATTATAACAAACAAGATCACAACAGTGTTGATTGCAGATGCAATCCATTTGAGAACTGAGGTTTTTCTTGTGCTAGCCATGGCAAGAGATGATGCGATTGCTAGGATTACAATGGCAATCGGGTCCAAGAGGTTGTAGCCTTCTTTAAGATTTGTATGGACACGGAGCGAGTTGGACGGGTGGTTGAGAAGACTTGTGAAGTAAGAAGTCCAAGCTCTTGCTACTGCTGCACTCCCATTTATGCTTTCAAGATGTAAGTTTCCAGCTTTTATATATGCTGCAAAGTCTCCCAGTTCTACCCTCGGATAAGCAAACGATCCACTGGCTACTGGAATTTCGATTGCGAATTCCGTGTAGCAGAAAACAGAAAGCATCGCCAAAAAACCTGAAGCAGCGTAGGACAGGACGATAGCAGGTCCAGCATGCATATTGGCTTCTTGGCCTGTGAGCACAAAGATCCCTGCGCCAATGACGGAGCCGAATCCAAACCAAGTGAGGTCCCACCAATTCAAACACCGTTTCATCTCGTTTTCGATTCGTTTCCTTAGCTCACCAACCTCATTGGCATCATCCGATCGGCTTAAAAGAAGGTCCTTGAAACGGAAACAAGTTTGTGATAACGCATGCTGGTACGTTCCCCAGTTCTGGAATGATTCTTCTGGGAAGAAATCTTGTTTGCTCCACCTCCAGTAAGGTTTTACTCGAACCTCATCACTCATTTCATTCACTGAACCCATATCCCTTTTTTCTTTTTGTTCCTTGACTCTTTTACTTTTGATTGGTAATTCCAGTTTGGATAAGTAATGGATATGAAGTGAATGCAATCAATGCTTTCGTTTATAATTGTCGTTTTGAGCCTCTACCCACTTGGTATAAAAGAATGCTGTCTTTGAAAGAGCTGTAAGAGATGTTTTTTTTTGCGCTCAATAATTGGTTAGCGAGTTGTAGGTTTGAAATTCGTTCAGTATAATTGAGACTCCTTGACTTGTTTAAAGTGAGTAGGACAAAACATGATGCTTAGGTATGGGTTTGGTGGGCGCATACTCCACTTATTGTTAAGTTCAATTTTATGAATTCATTGTCAAATTCATGAAACGTTAGTTTTCTTTGAAAAAAATAGAAAATATCCGACTTTTCTGTTTGATGAGGTAGCTTTTTTTTTTTTTTTTGGTCATGTTTTTTTTTTTGTTGTTGCCATTCGTTGATCCTAATCTACTCTATTCTAGGGGAATTGGGAGAGAGATGAGTGCTTACGGGAATCGAATCTTGCCTGTGCATGAGAGTATAAAGGAGGCATCAACTGCACTTTACTCTATTTGCTTTTTGGTCATGGTTTGATGAGGTCGTTTGAGTTGTTGCTTATGAAGGATGGGTTACAGAAACGATACAATATAGGAGTAAATACGGCAAAGGTTACCGGCCTTTGGAGCATCCGCATTTGAGGGTTTTAGGCCCACTTTTGGGTCAACTTTTATCCTGTGTCATGTAACTATATTTTCCTTCATTTTTGCACTCCATTTGAGTGCTTTGGGAGTGAGCTAGATAAAACACATTCTGTCAATTTTAGAGCCCTCTCCACATGCCGATCCCCGTGTAGGGTGTGTTAGAGAGAGAGAGAGAGAAGAGAAGTGAAGAGAGCGGAAATGGGAAGGCAGAAGTTGTCTGGAGGAAAGAGAAAGGAGAGAGATATGAGGGATGGTACGGTACCCAATTAATCACTACAGAAAACATGTCTTTAGACGAGAGAAAATATGCCTTAGTATATATTTTTCCTCACAAAAGTAAAAAAAAAACGTAGTCCTACTTTTGTCCTTTTTGTAGGAGTAGCTATAGAATTTTCATCTAAGCACTGACAAAAAAAAAAAAAAAACTTAGACTAGATAAAAGAGAGATGCACATCTAATGTTTTTTTTGTGAGAGATTACCTTTTGATTTAACAAAATCTGAAGATCTCCAACTATACCAAGTCCAATTTTATTTGGCAGCAACCTTTTTCAAGATGGTCACTTAATATTTTAACTAAATATTCTTCATATAATATCCTTTTTTATTGGCAATGCCAGACTATCCCTTTGACCTCTATCAATTAATTGGATCTCTACAATACGACAATACAAATGTTTTAGAAAACATTATTTATCGCCGTTTCATAATGGAAATGATTCATTTAAAAATCACGTTGTTTTTTGCATTTTGTAGAAGGCAATTGATCAAATGTGCATAGCACGGGTTCATTGCAAGGTTGAGTTTTGTTTGTTACATGCTGAGAACATTCAATTCTATCAACCGATAAATGAAAATAAAAGAAGTTGCAACTAGGAAATATAATAAATGAGTGCCTCCTTGAATCTCGACACAAGATCTTATTCTTGAAGCAGCCCATACATATCTCGTACTATAAGAGTAAGAGTTCCTCCTTTCAAAAATGTTTCAAACAAAACAATAATTCATTAGAGGAGTGTGTTCAGCCTATTTAAACAATGTATTGGATGAATGTCCTTCCTGATTCCAAATATTTCTCTTGGAACTAATGCTCTTGAAGCTGAAAGAATGGAACAATGTACTAGGGGATTCTATATATGTAGAGACATATGTCGTGTCAGAAACTAGACATTTATTGTGGACCCTGTGTTGCCACCAATTCCTCCAGGGACAGGAGAAACGGGGATGGTCAACACCTGGTGGTGTAGAAGATGCAAGGGCATGCCAGGAGACGTGGATCTCCAAGAGAAATAAAGAAGAAGCGCTTGAAAATACTAACTAACTTCTTTTCAAGCAATTGTGAAACTCGAGCTAAAGTTACAACGGTTCATGGGCCTTGAACAAGGACTTCCACAATTGAAGAAAATTACATCGAAGAAGAAGAGAGGGAGAAAAGAGAAGAAAGAACTTGGGAGAGATAGAAGATAGACATAGATAGGAGATAAAAGAAGAGGGGATCGATTGACTAACTGCGAGAGTTAGGAGATAATACTAAATTAATTTGCTTCTGTGAGCATTGTTGGTGCGTGGACCTCTACAGTGTTGCATGAAGATCTTTATTTATAGTCTCTGAGCCCCTTTGTAACTTCCCAAATGTAACCACCCATGAATGCAAACCATTATATCCATGTCCTGCATCCACTACCATGCTCTCTTGGAAAACGCATAAGGGCGTGACAAGTGTCCACATCTTGGCCAATATTAATCACCCATGTTCTCAATGTAATTAGCACATGTTAATTTCGGCCCTTATCGCCTTGCTTTAGATAAAAACCAACTCCCTATAATTTAGGTAACAAACTTATCTCCTAGATTATAGGCAATTTGGCCATAATTATCGAATCCGAATATAATCTCCCAACAACTTATTTACCACGTGTAAAATTTAAAATTTTATGGTACAAACACCCTGTAATAATGAAAGTATTTGGTGGTCTCAAGACTGCCATGTATTTTGCTAATACCCTTCTCAACTACACGTTTTCATAGGGTTTAATTAATACTCTACGATTTTACAGAAATGTATGTTGGATAAGGTTATTAGTTTTGACTATGCCCCAAGAAAGGAAAAAGAAAAGGACTGCACTTGATGGTCCTCATGAATTAGTGTGTATATATATTGGACCCACAATCGATTAGGTTTAACAGAACTTAGGGCTTCAGCATGTGTCCTATTGCACCCCATTATGTTAGCACCACACGTTGTTACATGTCCTTTTTTTTTTTTGGCAATCTAACTTCCCATAAAAGCCCATGATTCACTCCCCCCTTGGTCCCAGAATAAGCCTCCATACCAAGGTTTTAAATGTCGGTATCGGGATATGTAACAGTATCGGTTATACAGTCAAATACCGACCTGTATTGGACTGTATATTGGTTAAATATCGGTATCGATTTCTTAAAAAACCGATACGTATCAACCGACATGTCGCGTATCAACAGATATATTTAAATCCTTGCTCCATACCCAGTCATTGTTACATGTCCACAAAACCCATCTTGGAGATTTTGATGATTGACCCCCGAGCCGGCCCAGGGGTAAGCTCTGCAAACCCATGGACTTGGGCAACCCTCCGGGCTAGGGCAACCAAAAAAATAAAATAAAATTTCGTAAGTTATATATAAATATAAAAAAAATTCGTCTATCACACAAGCCATCTGCTTGGTCTGATGGCATAAGCGCCATGTCAATCTCCCGGATGAGTGGCATTCGATTCTCAGCGGCAACCTGTGAGTCTGACATTGGCAACTTGTTTTAACTTTTGGATTCTATCTTTAATTATACAGTACTTTATTCTTTTTTATCAACAGGCCCTCTTCCCTTTTTTTCTACTCCATTTTCTTTTCCAACAAGTCTAAAACAACACTCAAATAAAAAATACTCTCAAAAATAAATGAGACCATAAATTGGCGGTGTCGTATGCGAGCCCCACAAATTAATGTTTGTGTTGTATGAATGTTTAAGTGTGTTTTAGATTTTTTTTTCCTTCCCAATCTATGATATTATGAAAATCATTTTACTCAATTATTTTGTTAGAAATTTTGCATTTAAAAAAAAAGAATACTGTAAAAGTGAAAAGTTCTTTTTACATTTGATTAAGAAAAATTATCCCAATGGTGGATAATTGAAGAAAAAAAAATTGGGCGAGCTAACATGTTTTACTAATTATCCACATATACACACAAATCATAGTTAAAACATGAGAGTAATTTTGCATTTTCTTAAAAAATGAAAACCTTTATTTTCTTTTTGCATTTATTATTTATAGTATTGTATCCTTTTAGTTTGAGTTTTGTAATCTTTTAAATTTTTTAAAGAGGACTCTTGAAGATGTAGAGAGCCTAATTATGATAGTTTGCTTAGGACCTCTAAAATAACTCTTGAATATTTTTAATTGTGTATCTTTTAATTTTTTATGACTTAATATTAAGAGAGCAACCAAGCTAGGGGTTGAGTTTGGGCAACCCAAATATCGGGGCCGGCACTGTGACGTCCCCTAGAGAGCTTAAATTTGTTGCGCCGTGTGGGCATATGGTCCTTTTTTTTTAGTGCGTACATATTGCCAGCATGCCTGGGACCATCTAATTTCCTTACAATCCCGTGTTGATAAATATTGTACGAAATTAGGAACATGGTGAAACTGATAATAAAAAAAATAGTACATGGTGGAAATTTTCATATCTCCTCAATTCGCTTGTGGCCTACAAAGAGCCCTGTTGGGCAGCGTTAGACATGGCTTATACTGTCTGGTTTGTAGGCATTAATGTTTTAGTCATGGCTCCTTAATTACGTATTGTATTGGCCGGTACTATCGGTTCTTGCGTCTTTCGTTAGTGTTACACCCCGACTAAAAAAGACAAGATAGAATCGCATACGTCTAGACAAATTATATTGCGTATATTTCTACTTCTAATTTATTATTTATCGGTTTATGCCTGTAATGGGTGGTATACAACCACTGTTTCTTGTCTAGTAAATTTACATTTTTGTTTTGACAAAATAAATTAAAACTCAAAGCCGCTAAAATCGGTTCCTGTTCAATACCCACTATCAACTATGCCATTACAACAGCGACTAGCTACCGCTACCTATACATGTCGTGATACCCTAATTTAAAACACTTGGTGGGCATCCAGACTGGCCCCCCACATATTTCCGGCAAAGAATGAGTGAACAACAAAATGCACCACGAAGGGAAAGTCTATTAACACAAAAATATAGACAACATGCTTATGTGGCACTAATTTATTGGGCAATGTGAAATGACATCTCATCTATTGTCCGATGATCTATGAAGTACCGACATCTCTAGAGGTCGTCATGTCCACGTATTGGACACGGCGACACATATTGGACAAGGAGTCCCCTAAATTAAATTATTTTTTGTCAGGGGACACGGCATGGACACGCGTGTCCCCCATATACACTCTCTCTGGTTGTGTATATGTATATATATGCATATGGATGTGTGTACTGGTATATATATTTCCGTTGAGGGTGTATATCTTACATTATGTGTGTACGAGTATATATACTAGCAATAACAATGTAGATACCTTACATATCAAAAGAAAAGTGTATATATCTGTGTATATATAATTATTATATACTGTTATTGCATACATATATGATTTATTTATACATATAATTAATTAAATATTTATGTATTTTTGCCGTGTCCCCCACCTATCCGTGTCCATTTTTTAGAATTCACGTGTCCCCTTTCAGTATCCGTGTCAGTATTCGTATCTGTGTCGGTATCCGTGCTACATAACTGATGATACATTGTCACGTCCTAAGCACGATGTGGATATTTTTTGTAAAATGGTAAGCTAGTAGCACTCCTCCACGACGAATTATTCTAGTCCTGAATACCACGTGACCCTGTAGGAATATTATCGTACTAATTATCAAACTGAACTACCACAGTCGAAGAATTGCACCACGTTGTAAAGTCAATTTTATTTTACCAGGGAGATGGAGATAGACAGAGACGGAGAGATGCTAAATATTTCTCAGACTAGTATTATGTCCAGTATTTTTTTAGGTTCAATTCGGTCCAGTTTTGAGCCCATACAATGATTGGAATTGTTTATTTTGCAGTTTGTAGAGTATGTTGTTTGCATAAAAAACTATCTTGATTGAACATCGAGAGATACATTATAAACAAAACAAATTTGTAAAAGGAAAATGGGATGCTAAAATATATTACGATTGAAACTAAAATTGTGTATTTTTTCATTGTACAAGCTGTTTTGTTTATGTAGTAACCTATCGGTGATCGATAAATATAATTTTTTATGTAGACAACATAGTCGATGAGCACTACAAAATGAATGTTTTCGATCATTTTTTTTCCCTAATTTAAATTACCCTGATATACAATCTACAATGAGCATATCCCAAAAGGGAGAAAAGAAAAAAGAAAGAAATGAGAAAAACTAAAACCTAACTGCAGCATGACAGATATTCAACAAAGCTCAAAGCATACTTCAAAGATGTAACACAAAAAAACAACATAACAAAAGGTCATGTGAGCCTGAAGAATTAAACTCTTGAAACCTTTAACATTTTTATTTTCTCCTGAAACTTCTTCTATTTACAACTCTAGCGGGTGAAGAAGTTGAGGAATCACTCACCAACTGATTCAAATTGTAATATCCCAAATTTTATATATAAAAAAAAATTGTGATATTTGTAAATATTAATTTTCCTAATTTAATTTTACCCAATTTTGACTTTAGTTGACCATTTGCGGGTCTCTTATTTATTTAGTTATTTATTTTTCCTTTAGACGAGTTAGTGCTCGAGGTGCACAGAATAATTTCAACCGACTTGTCACCAGTGGGCCCGGACGAGCGGCCAGAATAATGTGTGTAATGTGGAGAATGATTTTGAGCTACACAGATGACATTAGCACGACTACTACAGTTGTGGAACCCGAGTCAACCGGATATGCTTACCTAGCAAGCGCATCGTAATACGTGTTCTACTTTTAAGATTTTTCCAAACGATTCTGAGCACACGGTGACGTTGCCCACGATTTTCCAAGTTCGTACGAATATTTTGATAATTTTCTGAGACCGAAACCCGGACAGTTCAAACACTGCTCGGAGTAAATTGTATTGCATTGTGCCGCATCGTGTGCCGCGTCCCATGCTGAAAATTACTTCCACACTCCATCCATCACCTCCACTCACCAACTCACCTTCCACACTCCAACTCTTACCACACTTCACTCCACCTCTCCCATCACACCAAACCAACACTCCACCACCAACCCCATTTTCCCTACATAAACCCACCAACCCATTCCCCTCAATATTTTCGGCAGAGAGGTGGAGAAATGCTGGAAAAGAGAAAGAAAGAAGGACAAGAAGAGCAAAAGAAGGAAGAAGACACCTACCCATTTTCGTCCATATCACGTACACATTTTTACAGCCACTTTGCTCATAGTTACAGTCGTTTTTAGGATTAGGTTTCTTCATAGAAGTTGTAGAGGGCGTCGAGAACTTCGATTTCGAAACAAGAATCATCCAAATCGGTTGAGTTTTGAGTGAGTTATAGCCATCCAAAGTTCAGTAAAAATTTCGGGTACATTTTCCAGACAGCTCTCTGCTCTTCCGTAAATCTCCATTTTTCTTCTCGTTAAAGTGGATTTCGAGTTTATGTTCCTTCACAAAGATTGTAGATCACTTCAAGTTGTTCGTTTTACATTCAAGAATCACTCAAAACGGTTGAGAAATGACCACGTTATTGCGGCCCAAATTTTCTGGTCTAGTCAAACCGAGAAGCTCACTGAACCTTTACAAATCTTCATTTTTCTCATTGTTGGAGTGCGTTTTAGTCTTAGACTTCTTCATCAACGTTGTAGAGCACTTCAAGAGCTTCGTTTTAGACACAAGAATCGCTGGAAACGGACGAGTTTTGAACCCGATATCGCAGCCCAAAGATTCTGTTTGCCACTCGAAATACCACCAGACTTTACCGTCGAGCTTTTCGTCCGGACCAAAGGTAGAAACTCGTACTCACCCTATTCCAAGCTTTTGAATTTGTTATAATGGTCTAGGAGTAATTTAGAGTTGATGGGTTAAAGCCCCAATTCAAGGGTTTCACGAAACCCGAGCCAAAACGCAAAACTTTATTTTCGTGCTTAGTAAACTCTAGATTCATAGTGGTTCACGTTGTTAACCATTCCAAGCATGTTTAATACTTTACTAACTGTTTATAGGAGTTTCTCCATGAATTTATTGTGCTTAACCTTGTTATTAATCGTTGTGTTTAAGTTAGGGGTTTAAAGTGCAATTTTGTGAAATTTGGCACGCGTACTATGTATCATTTACGAAACTCATTTTTATCAACTAAAAGCCACTACTGGAAATTTAGGAGTGTAACAAAATGACCAGAATGCTCTTCGGATGTAAAATGACCATTTTGCCCATGTGCGTGTAAATTACATAATGTGTAGTTTTCTATTTAATAAGAAAATCAAGGAATTGCATTTTGTGACAAGTTAGGACTATTAACTAAAATAAATTATGTTTACGTATTTACCCTTGTTGGTGGCAAAATTACCTTTTTGCCCTTGTATTATGTTATTTTACAAAAAGGCCCCTAGAGTTTGTTAAATTACACTAAGGACCCTAGAGTCATGAAATTAGGTTGGACACCCTTGTACTTACTTAAAATGATGTTGGTGACCCTTACTTTCTTTAAATTATGTTTTGACCCCAATAGTTTAGTAAATTATGTTTTGGCCCCAGTAGTTTGGGTTTATTACGTTTAGACCCTTGGTTTTCGATTACTTGAATTTCGTGAACTTGTGAATTGAAATATTTGGTTGTGACCCTTGAGATGTTGTTATCACTTTGATTCTGCTGTTAAGTGCACTTTCTATGAACGTGTTGAATGTTAGAATGGACAACTAGGTTCCCGGGTTGGGTGATCGTACGCGAATATCACATAGACGTTGAGGTTTATGGAAAAAGTGAATTGGAATCGATTATTGGGGAGTCACCCCAAGATTTGTTGAATGTCAGACAGCCAAGTGATGAATTGATTATGGGGAGTCACCCCGAGATTCGTTGAATGGCAGACAGCCAAGTGATTTTGTTTTGGAGGAATATTTGGCAGCCTGCCAGGATTTTGAAACCCCAGGATATGAAAATCTGTGATTACTTCATTTGAATTCTAAGGCATTAAAAGGGTGGATGTATTATAGACCGAGATACGGCTATATACCTACGTGTAATGATTGTCACTTTAGTAGCCCGATGGGTACGCAGCGGTCCCTGGAAATTCATCCTTGGAGGCGGTGGCGACGTTGGATTAGGTAAGTAACTTATACCTTCCGTCGGGGCTCCCAGATAGGGCAAGCAAGGGGGGAGTATATCACGGATTGGTCATAGTCCTTAGCGGTTAACCGGGAGGAAAAGTTCTCTAGGTTGAGAACTTAGATGAACATGTAAGTTAATGGCTAGTAATGAAATTAGCTATGTGTTTAATTTCTATTCTATGATTTATTTCCTGTTTAATTCCTTTAATTACTGCTTTTCAATCATATATGTTGTACGTGTATGTTAAGCAAGGGTTGGGTGGGTTAGAGTAGCTATTGAGTGATTTATCGCTCACGGTGTTACACTTCATGTGACCCTGGTATAATACTATGATGTTGCTTTGCGACTCGAACGTATTATGCTAGACTTTGAAGATGAACAGGAGAAGCACTACAGTTTGGAGGTCTACGGAGCTAGGGAGGACACCGCCAGAGTTGACGACCATACCACAGAGTAGAGATAACCCTAACGTACCTAGTATTGAATAATTGTACTTGGCAAGAAGATTAATTTATTTTTACATGGTGGAATATTGTTGTAAAACTTTATTATTTCTTTTTAATAAATTTAACGTACCCAAAAAGCAGGGGCGTTACACAAATTATGTCAAGGTCCAATGAAATATCCATCCAAAGGGATTATTGGAGGCTCTAAAAAACGTGTAGACCAAGAGAGAGCCATGTGGGGAGGCTCTTGTTGATTACTACACTAACCATGGAGAATCAGGGTAACATCACAAGATACAGCCTCCGTATCTTCTTTCTTTGACACCTTCACAGTGGAGGAGGCACCCGAATCCTCACATCTCTCTAGAATACCAAATGCGTTAGTTGAAGAAATTAACACGACTACAAGAGGAGAAGGCCAAAGGCATGCCCAGAGTTCTTTGGGTTTTCTTCTTACCACCTCTACCCAATCATCTTTTCCTTCACTATCTACTCTCTCTTTTGCAGTTTGCTAATGAGCAATCGGGACATCTTGTCCTAATTTCTCCTTTGTAGTTTGCTCTTGAACAAGTAAGACATCTTGTCCTACTCTCTCTTTGGCTTTTCACACTGGAGGAGGTGGAGCTTTGGACTTAATTGTGCAAGTGTTAGTAGTATGGCCAAAGATCTTGCAAACATTGCAGGATTGAGACTTCCAATTAAGGAACCACTACTCTGATTTCGTATGGCTCACCGGGTGACGTAGAGTATGTGTTGAAGTGGACGCAACGTGGAAGAGGGCCACCAAAGCCCACAACTGAACCGGACTAGACCAAAGAAAAACTTGAGACTAGCCCATATTTGATATTTTTGTATTGTGTTGGGTAAGAGACAAAAACAGAAGATGGGTTGGCTTGGGATTTGGAATGGCTGTAAGAAATTGAAGGGTCGTTGCATATAATACTATGCTGTTTTGCCGGGCAATAGAAATATAAATGGGGGATCGCTATCATTCTGCTACGGCTTACCAAACATTGGTGGAACTGGGATTTCCTTTATTGATAGCCACATGCACTCCAAAATCGTACTAGTACGCTAGTTCACGAAAGCAATCGATCGGCAGCCTCATGCATTATTTGTTTTAGGCATTTAGCTGAGTTTGTTATTGTGCACAACTTCCACGTTCAACCAACTCTTATCATCAATAATGCTAGGGACATACCACTCCATCGTACTACCAGTCATACTAGCCTACGTGAATTGGTAATGAGAGAACAAGCATTTTGAAACTACTTTACAACCACTAATCATGTGCGTGCTAGTGTGGCTGGTAGTGTGGTGGAGTGATATGTCTCTTGCATTATTGTACTATCATATGCTCCATCTGTTCCAAAATAAGTGTCCCACGCGCAAACCTATGCCTTTGAAAAGATGCATTTTTTCGTAAAAAGAATCAAATTTTTTTTCCCCAACAAATCAATAGATTTCAATGTATTCTTTTAAGTTGTGAAAAACATTTAAACTATTTAACAAAAAAAAAATGCATCTTTTTAGCCAGACTTAGTTTTGCATGCAGGACACTTGTTTTGGAATAGAGGGAATATCTATGTAACTGCGCCTTAGCCCACAAAGCCGACCCGAGTTTAATTCAAGTTGTAGCCATTTTTGAATTTTAAGGGATTGATTCTCCTATTCTGGTTTCCCTTGTAATAGCCTACGAAAAAGGATTCCATTATTAATTTTTCGGTTTAGGCTCTAAGCAAGTAAATGGCTGTATGATATTTTATGTAGTTTTCATGAATCTGCTTACAGGGCAGTGAGCACAAGGGGATATACAAATGAAATGGGTGGTCAGAACACATATAGAAAGGGGTGTTGGAGTGAGGAAGAAGACAGGTTGCTCAGAAAATATGTGGAAGAGTACGGACAAAGAAACTGGAAGCATATCCCAACCAAATCTGGTCATTAGGCTTAGTTTTCCATTTGCTAAAATGGACATTTGCTAAAATCAAGTGGGTGATTTTAGCAAATGAGGTGGGGAGGTGATTTTATCTATTTTTATGTCCAGATTCATATGTCCAGATTCATTGGAGATAAAATCACCTCCCCACCTCATTTGATAAAATGAACCTCATTTTATCACCTCCACCTCATTTAATCTTTTGGCAAACTAAGCCTAAGCGTAACCTTTTTAATTTCTTCCTTTTTTGGGCTTGTTGGATTCAATTTTTTGTTTTTTGTTTTTTTCCCCTCTTGAGTTAGAACTCGGTTTGGGGTCTGATTGTGTTGGGAATGCAGGTCTAAATCGTTGTCGGAAGAGTTGCAGATTAAGATGGTTGAACTATCTTCGTCCAGACATCAAGCGTGGTGACTTTTGTGAGGACTGATGAAAAGTTAAACTTGATCAATAAGTGAAACAAGTGGGTTCTCAGCAGCCCAAACAAAAATCGTGGGTTACTATTGAAATATCTGGCGAAGATTTTTTAAGCTTCTGTGATTCGTTTTGTGATTTGCATTAAATATGAGTTTATTATGTATTTATTTTTTTCTCTTGTAATACCTATAAATAGGTGTGTAATCTGTTAAGTTTTTCATCAAGTGTGGAGTAAGAGAACATCAATAAAATTTGAGTGTGTTTGTTCAATCTCTTTGTGAGTTTCATACATGAAAAGTGTGTGATCTATACTCCTCCACTCAACAAATTGGTATCAGAGCCAATCGGTCCGAAAAATAGGCCGAATTGGTGGAGAGAAAAGAGAGAGAGAGAGAGAGAGAGAGAGAGAGAGAGAGAGAGAAATCATTGCACAATTTCTCTCTATGTTTCAACCAGAAAAAACAGAGCAGATCGAAAAATTCTTTTTCAAAAAAGGATTTTAGATAGAACCTGTAGAATTGTCTCTCTAGACGATCACACTGTCGCCAAAATTGTGTCAATCTGAAGAGCATTGACACGGCGTGGGGCTGCTTGTGTTTCTGCATTTTGAATCTAAATCGGCAAGGCTCCTCACTTGCCGGTCATCTTCCACAGCTCCGGTGAATTAGTCGGAGTCACGGAGTGAAGTTTGGAGCCTCCTCACCCGACACCGCAAAGTGTCCTCTTGCTGTAAATCGCAGCTTGAAGTCTCTCCGTAAATCAATGCTTCATTCTTTGGTTTCAACGAAAAAATGGGTGGTGTTAATTCCCCTTGATCAGATGCACCTCTGAGCCATTAAGGCCACCAAAGAAAAATATCATTTTGGTTGGTGAAAGCCAAGTGTTCTCTGGAAGAAATAAAAGTCAGCAAGGAGCAGAGTGTATTGAAGGCAAGTGGGCCCCTCAAATTACTCTCCATCTGCCGTGACTTTAAAATTCGTGGGGTTGTGACTTTCAAAGCCGTGACTTGCCGAATTAATTTTCTTGAAGCGGGGTTGTGTCAATTACTTCAAGTGGAGCCATGTGAAATTTAACTTTTCAAGAGCAGATTTTTTATTTAAAGATCTAATGGCCAACAAAGCTGCGACAACACTTATTCCAAAGCTCACCAAGGACAATTATGATAATTGTTCCATCCAAATAAGAGCACTACTGGGTGCTCAAGAAGTCATGGAGATAGTCGAAAACGGGTACGAGGAACCTTCCTCAAAAGAAGCCAAATGAGCTTTGAAGGAGGAGCATAAAACCACGCTCCGTGCTGAGCGAAGGAAGGATTACAAAGCCAAGTCCATCATCTACCAAGTACTTGATGAGATGACGTTTGAGATCATCGCCTCCACTGCATCTTCCAAAGAAATTTGGGAGACGCTGCAGAAAACATACAAAGGTGTCGACAAAGTAAAGAGGATTTACCTTCAATCTCTATGAGGCGAATTCGAGTCTTTATGGATGAAATCCTCAGAATTTATTTTTGAGTATTATGGTCGAATCATGACGGTTGCAAATCAGATGAGAAGAAACGGAGAAGCTCTCACAGAATATGAGAGTTATAGAGAAGATCCTCCAATCGTTGGATCCGAGATTTAACTTCATTGTTGTTACACTGGAAGAACTTAAAGACGTAACAACCATGCCTATCGAAGAACTTGTGGGCTCGCTGCAAGCCCATAAACAGAAGTTGCACAGAGATGATGATAGAGCCATGGAGCAAGCTCTACAAACAAAGTTGTCCCTCAACGAAGACAGGCACAAGCAAGGGGGGACATCCCAGAGAGGAAGAGGCTATGGTTCTCATGGAAGAGGCTCTGGAAATTCAAATTTCAGAGGTAAAAGAGGCAAAGGTTTTTCTAAAGTAGAAATCAGAACCATGCTCCAAAAAGAGGTAGTCGTGGACAACAAAGTAGCAACAGAGGAGGAGGACAAGGAAAAAGAGGTGGTTATAACAACCGACCGAACATTGACAAAAGCAACGTTGAATGTTACAATTGCCAGAAGTATGGTCACTACATGAAAGAATGTAGAGGAAGGCCAACATTAAATCAAGTTGGCGAAACAGCCAACTATGCAGACAAGGAGCCAGTAGGAGGAGATTCAATGAGTCTCATGGCGCACAATTCCACCGAACAGGATCAAGGTATATGGTTTCTTGATTTTGGAGCCAGTAATCATATGACTGGTTCAAGGCAGCTTTTTACTGAACTTGATGAAAAGGTTCAAGGAGATATCTCTTTTGGTGACCTCTCCAAGGTCCCAGTTCAAGGGAGAGGAAATATTGTGATCAAACGAAATAATGGAGATCACGCATTTATCTCCAATGTCTACTATGTTCCAAACAAGAAGACTAACATTCTTAGTCTTGGGCAACTCCTCAAGAAAGGCTATCAAATTAGCTTGAAGAATATGTAGCTGACGATCACAGATGCTCGAGGGAAGCTGGTTACTCGAGTAAAGATGGTGAAGAATAGAATGTTTCTGCTAACTGTTCTTCATGACACGCCAAAGTGCCTCAATGTCATTATCAACGACAAAGACTGGATATGGCATCTTAGATATGGACATCTCAACTTTGAAAGCTTGAAGATGTTGGCGAATAAGAAGATGGTCAAAGGCCTACCTCATATCAAACATCCAAATGAGGTATGCGAAAATTGTGTTTTTGGCAAACAACACCGCAACAGTTTTGGGAAGCAAGTTGATTGGAAAGCAAGCATGCCGCTCGAGCTAGTACACACAGATGTGTGTGGTCCATTGAAGCCAATCTTAAATGGATAGAACAGATACTTCTTCACGTTCATCGACGACTATAGCAGGAAGACATGGGTATACTTTCTCAAACGAAAGTCAGAAGTATTCGAGAAGTTCATAGACTTCAAAGCTCTTGTGGAGAAAGAAAGCGGCTACTACATCAAAATGGTGCAGTCAGACCAAGGAGGAGAATACACTAGAGATCAGTTCGATGGATTCCTTAGACAGCGAGGAATCAGACACCAGTGTACACCATCATACACTGCTCAGCTAAATGGTGTATCTGAAAGGAAGAATCGCACCATCCTCAACATGGCAAGAAGCATGCTGAAGGATAAAGATCTGCCCAAGAGATTTTGGGCTGAAGCAATTCAATGTGCGGTCTATCTACTCAACAGATGTCCTACGAGGAGTCTGAAGTCAAAGACACCACAAGAAGCATGAACCACTTACAAGCCAGGTGTGGCCCATCTTAGAGTGTTTGGTTGTATTGCCTACGCAAAAGTTCTAGAGGCAAACATAACTAAACTTGAAGACAAAAGAGTGAAGTGTATCCTTATTGGATACGATGATTGGACAATGGGCTACAAGCTATACAATCCCGTCACTCAAAAGGTAATATACAGCAGAGATGTCGTTTTCAAAGAAAATGAATCTTGGAGTTGGGATCAGACAGAAGCTACCAAGAATATGGAGCTGACTGTTGAAGATGAAGAATAGGTACAGACTAGGGAGGTACCTAGAAGATTAGAAGAGCAGCCATCACTATCTTGTGGTTTCCCTTCACCACAAAGAGGTGAACCATCCTCACCAGCTACAGAAGAGCTTTTAGACATGAGGCCTAGAGGAACACGAAGCCTAAATGATCTATATCATAATATAGATCCGTTGGATGCAGACTTCACTATGTTCTATCTACAAATGACTTGTGATCCAGTTAGCTTCAATGAGGCTAACCAAGAAGACAAATGGAGGAAGGCTATGGATGAAGAGATTCAATCTATAGAGAAGAACAAAACCTGGGAGCTGACCAACCTTCCAGAAGGCTGTAAGACCATTGGAGTGAAATGGGTCTATAAAGGAAAGAAGAATGCTCAAGGAGAAGTTCAGAGATACAAGGCTAGGCTCGTAGCTAAAGGTTACAAACAGAGAGAAGGCATAGACTATGGCGAAGTCTTTGCCCCAGTTACTAGGATGGAGACGATCAGGATGATGATCTCATTAGGTACTCAGCACAGATGGAAGATCTATCAACTAGATGTCTAGACTGCGTTTCTAAATGGATTTCGGGAGAAGGAAATCTATGTCGATCAACCACCTAGATATGTGAAAGAAGGACATTATGACAAAGTGTACAAGTTGAAGAAGGCGCTGCATGGATTGAAACAAGTGCCACGTGCATGGAACACAAGGATTGATGCATACTTCCAGAAGAATGGATTTAAGAAGTCCCTTTATGAGCATGCACTCTATATGAAGAAGGAAGCTGATGGAAGCTTACTGTATGTATGCCTGTATGTTGATGACTTGATTTTCACAGGCAACAATCTAGCTCTGTTTGATTCCTTCAAACAAAGTATGGTCCGTGAGTTCGAGATGACAGATATCGGATTGATGGCACACTTTCTTGGAATAGAAGTGATGCAGGGAGATAACGACATTTTCATCTCTCAAGCTGGATACACCAAAAGCATCCTCAAGCGTTTTGGCATGGAGAAAAGTAATCCAGTGACTACTCCAGTTGAAAGTGGAGTGGAACTCAGAAAGAGTGAGGTTGGTAATGTTGATCCGACATATTTCAAGAGTCTGGTAGGAAGCCTTCGCTACCTGACGTGCACAAGACCAGACATACTATATGGTGTTGGTCTTATTAGCCGATACATGGAGATACCTGACCAATCCCATCTGAATGCAGCCAAACAAATTTTTTGCTATGTCAAGGGTACAGTTAATGATGGACTGTTTTATACATGTATTGAAAACTTTAGACTTGTCGGCTATTCAGATAGTGATTGGGGAAGAGACTTGGATGAAAGAAAGAGCACTATTGGATTTACTTTCTTTCTTGGAGATACGACATTCACGTGGTCATCAAAGAAACAAGCGATAGTGACACTATCATTTTGTGAAGCTGAGTATGTAGCTGCCAACTCAGCTATTTGTCATGCTATATGGGTCCGGAATATGTTGAATCACCTAGGAATTTCTCAAGAAAATCTCACAGAGATCTATGTCGATAACCGCTCCGCAATCACACTAGCAAAGAATCCAGTGCATCATGAAAGAAGCAAGCATATCGACACACGCTACCATTTTATCAAAGAGCATGTGAAAGCAAAAGAAGTGGAGCTAGTTTCTTGTTGGACATATGACTAGGCTGCTGATATTTTCACGAAGCCCCTCAAGCATGAAACCTTCATCAAAATGAAGACAATGCTTGGAATGAAGAAACCCCCAGACTCAAGTTTAAGGGGGGATGATGAAAAGTTAAACTTGATCAATAAGTGAAACAAGTGGTTCTCAGCAGCCCAAACAAAAAACGTGGGTTACTAATGAAATATCAGGTGAAGACTTTTTAAGCTTCTGTGATTCGTTTTGTGATTTGCATTAAATATGAGTTTATTATGTATTTATTTTTTCCTCTTGCAATACCTATAAATAGGTGTGTAATCTGTTAAGTTTTTCATCAAGTGTGGAGTAAGAGAACATCAATAAAATTTGAGTGTGTTTGTTCAATCTCTTTGTGAGTTTCATACATGAAAAGTGTGTGATCTATACTCCTCCACTCAACAAGGACGAGGATGATCTCATCATCCAACTACACAGGCTCTTAGGCAACAGGCAAGTTGAATATTTTCTTCTTCTTCGATGAACGTAAATGATCATCTTAGCCGGGCCTACCTTCAGGCTCTTCCAAGAAGGAAAAGATAAATTAAATCACCGAAAGTACTCCCTCCGTCCCAATTTTATAATCTCTCGTTCTATCCTAACCGGATAAAAAAATGATTATATCTTTCAATTGCTAATACATTTTATATGCAATATCGATCTTGTTTGATAGATCTTGATTTAATCTAATAAACAAAGTGTTCAAAATCACCTAAAATATTGTAGATTATAAGATATAACACTTTGAAAAGTGGCACGAACTTCCAAAAGGGACTATAAAATTGGGACGGTGGGAGTATCAATTGAAGTAACCAAAAAGGAGAAATTTCCTCCAAAATCCTTATTAACTTGAACTCCTTTTTTCCACCTTTTTTGTAGACACAAGATTTATGTTTATAAATAATTGTTATAGGGTTCATTATAGCTTTTTATAACACCTCTAGTCCACCTAATGTTTTCATAATACCTCTAGTCCAACAAATCATTTTTTTATTGTCTTAGGTCCATTCTATTGTTTTAATTAGACAAAATTACCCTCTGGTTTGGTTTAATCCCTTTTAGTGGTTTTACGCCTAACGAACGTAAAGGTTGCTGTCTGATTCATAGAGGGAGTGAGCTACCGCGCGTGCACCTGAGAGAGAGAGAGAGAGAGAGTTCGATCGATGTTGGTGATATATCTTGTTATAGATTGCAGATTGCTGGAATAGAAGAGGTACGATCTCGGTTTTTGGTGAGCTCTTTTCGATTTTGTTGTTTGGCAGTCGAATTCTTTTTTTGCGAACAGAATTGGTATCCGTTTGTATTTGATTTCTATCGATTTTGGGTTTGAGTTTGTGCTGTGAGGTGTAATCTGTGGTTTAGGTTTTGGTTTTTGAGTTTTTAGGTTTGATCGTTTGCTTTGATTTATATTGAGATGCTTGGATGAGCTTTGTATGGATTTGAACACCGAATCTCTCTAATTAAAGAGGAAAGCTGTTTTAATACTGATAATTAAGCACATTGTTGTTTTTCTTCTGTGAATGTTTGTTATTGAAATATGTTTCTAATTAAGCACATTTTGCTGTATGTAAAGACTGATAGTTAATCATGTTTTTGCACTTTTTGTGTGTTGTCGATGTTCATAGCTGAGCAAATTTGTTTTTGATGTACTATAAGGAGTTTTGCAGTGTTTTTGTTCTTTCAAATCTATTTAGATGTGGCTATCACATATGTCCTCCTGTATGAAATCTGTTTTGATTGAAGTTGTTTCACTGTGGTGTAAGGTATTTGAATCCGCACATCTTGCAGTGTTTTTGTTCTTTGAAATCTGTTTAGGTGTGGTTGTCTAACGCCAGGTAGTTTTTGGTATAGGTGTGCCTGTTCTGCAAATAGATGTGTCTATTTAAATCTCAGTAGATGATCAGCTCTATTTTTTGCTGTGATATGGAATGTTCTCAATTGTTGTTAGAAATTTGTTTCCATGCATGAGTAGGCAAGCTATGTAAGCATTGACAGTTTGGCACATCTGGCAGTGTTTTTTTCAGTAGATATCCACATGTTTCTATTGTGTTTTTGCAGGTTTGTGATGGATTCAATGAAAATTTTGATTTGTAGGTATGGATCGGAGGTTCTTATTGTTAGGTTGGTTCGTGGCATTAAATTGTTTGATGTTTTTAGAAAGATTTGTGATAGGTGGGACACTTTAAGCATTGGTAGATTCTCATTGTCGTATGTTTTGGAAGGTTGTAATTGCAAACTTGTCAATGAAGAAGATTTTGATAATATGTTTTACTTGTGTCCTGATTCTAATAGAATATACGGTACAGTTGAAGAGGTAAGGCCTTCTATTGCATTAAGTGGTGGTAGTACTACTGTTGTCACTGTTAGAGCTACTGGTGTTCTACAAGATGTGGATATGGAAGAGCCGCTGGATGAGTTTTGTTGTCATATCGAGACTAGGTATTTGACATTTGTTTGGGCAAATTTGATACATAGTGTTGGACAAGTTTTTTGAGGTGGTGTGATGGATTTCAGGGCAGTGTTGCAGTGATATGCTATTGAGAACGGGTTTATGTATAATATTGTGAAGAATGACAAGTATAAGGCCACCGCAAAGTGTAAGTTTGAAAAGTGTGAATGGTGTGTGCAAGCCATCTTGGATCGTTCAAGCGGAGAGTTTGTGATTAAGGATCTGCTCAATGAGCATCGTTGTGGTTCGACGTATAGAAGAAATAAACACAAGCAGATGACCTCTAGTTTGGTTGCTAGTGAGATTGCGAGCATGGTGAATCAGAACAACAACACATCTACGATGCATATTTTGGAGTTCTTTGCTGACAAGTATGGGTTGGATCTGCCATACCTCCATGCTTGGTTAGGAGTGGAGAAGGCTCGGGGGAAGGTATTTGGGGACCATGAGAGTTCGTTTGACAAGCTGAAGTGGTATGTTGAAGCTGCAAAAATTGCAAATCCTGGTAGTGTATTGAAGCTCGAGGTTGATGTTGAAATGAAGGAAATCTCGAGGGTGTTCGTGACGTTCAATGCTTGTATTAGTGGCTTTAATAATTGTTGACCGTTCCTCTGCCTCGATGGTGCACATCTGAAAGGGAGATTCAAAGGGACACTTCTTGCTGCAACCGGAAAGGATGCAGATCGAGGTAATAGATGTGGTTATTTTTTTGCTAATTGCTTATATGTTGACTAATAAAGGTAATAGACGTGGTTATATTTTTTTCTAAATATGTGGATATCTAATTGGAGTTTGTGTTTGGAATACCTGTGGCCTATGTTTTGCAGATAGATGGTCATCTAATTCAGTTTTTGGTCTCTGTAGTTTTTGGAATATCTGTGCCTGTTTTGAAATAGATGTGGGCATCTAAATCTTCATTGTTTACCACCATTGCCACAATTTCTACTTCCAAGCCAACATTTTGTTTCTGCAATTGTTCTTTTTCCTCAATGGTAAGGTCATTTTGTAACAACATGGTGCCAAAATCCTTTGCCTAATCCTTATCCAACTTCTTTTTTTTCTTGCATCAACCTTTTTTTCTCCAGTTGTACCCTTTCACATTGAAATCCATACTTAGCATTATCATTTTCAAGCTCGTGAAGCTTCTCTTGAAGTTCTGTAATTTCTTGATCCTTTCTTTGATTGTCTTCGGTCAACTTCTTGTTTTCACTTCTCACCATTTCTATTTCTTTTTGAAGCTGCAAGTTTTCATATTTAGCCATGCTCTCCTCATTTTCTTGGAAGTCAATTATTTCTAGCAAGTCTCTTTCTTGCCAAGTTGGCTCCAAGTCAGAATTAGAAACCTTTTAATGAGAAAACATAGCCAATTAACTGATAGATAACCATATCTTGTGCCATTTTTGGTGAAAAAATTGCACTAGGATAGTTACCTCATCTGATTCAAGTGTCTGCAATGGCGTATTCTTCAAGGGTTTGCAATGGATAGTTACTCAGCTTCCAACGTCTGAACCTTGGGAAATCTGTTGGTTCTGATAAGTTTGATAACTTCGTGTGCTTGCATAGCCAATACTTTTTGTAGGAAGAAATACATGTTAGTGTAGATTCATGTAGATAATCACATCTTTACCAAAATTCATGAGATGCTTACCAAAGAAAATTTTGGATGTAATTTGGTGTCATAAATTGTATAAAATTTGCCAAGAATCAAAATAACAATTAACAACATATATTCCAAAAAAAACTGGCCTTTGAACTGTTATTTTCCTTCAAAAACCCTGTCAATTATGCACATGTAATCCGAAAGGAAAAGTAAACAAAGCTTGGCTTTAGAAGTTTTATTTTTCTTCAAAGTTTCTTTTAGATATCAACATCTAATCCGAAAGCAAAGGTAAGCAACTCATTTAAAGCACAAAAACGAAGAAGCAAAAATGTCACTTAAGAACATCTATAACAATTAACAACATCTATTCCAAAAAAAAAAAAAAAAAAAAAAAAACTGGCCTTAGAATTGTTATTTTCTTTTAAAGACCGTATCAGAGATGCACGCATAATCCAAAAGCAAAAGCAAACAAATTAGTAGAAAAACCAAGAAGCAAAAATATCTGTTAACATGTATTCCAAAGCCTGGCTTTAAAAGTTGTACTTTTCTTCAAAGTTTCTTTAAGATATCCACATCTAATCCAAAAGCAAAGGTAAGCAACTCATTTAAAGCACAAAACCCAAGAAGCAAAAATGGCACTTAACAACATCTATTCCAAAAACTATCATTTAGAAGTGTTATTTTTACTAAAAGTCATGAGATGCTTACCAAAAGTTCAATAGTGCATCCTTCAACATTGTTAGGTGCCTTTGTCTCGAGGTCTTTAATGAATTTCGACCATGCATAAGATCTGCTTTCCTCCAAGTTTACAATGTAGTCAAGGTAAGACCATGTTATTCTCGAGCCTATGTTTGGTCAAAACAATGTAGCTAGGAGAAATAGTGTCATCACACGAGCTACATCTTTGGCTGCTTCATCTGTCTTCTTTGTCACAACTTGTTCGAAGTACAACTTCAGGCTTCTAATACTTATTATCCTTTGATTCTTAGTATCCCTTGCCATAATCTCATTTGCAAATTGTGTGTCTGGTTTTGTTGGATGGATCGACAATGTGATTGGGGTACTACCAGACCAGATTCCAAATATGAGTTGAATATCCCTTTCTTTCAGACAAACAGACTTGGCTCCTAAATTTAACATTCCTTGTGTGCCCTTCTGGTATTGTTTGACCAACTATAAGATATCATGATCATTTTTCTTCACGTAATGCTCATATGGCTCTTTGATGTCATTTTCATTGTCACTTTCATTGTCATCTTCATCGTTGCCTTCAATTATTGCTAATAGTAGATAAGCAAATGGTGACTTAATAATCTCTTTCTTGTGTTTTGGTGTTATTGTTTTATCATTTAGAAGCCTTACGAAAGCAACAAGATTTGACCTGTACAAATTTTTGACATATATGTGTTCAATTCTACAGAACAATTTAGAATCACTTTCATTTTGTTAGATGTGGCTATTTAAAGTAATACATAAAAGCTTAATAACCAACAATATTAGTAACAATGGTGACAAAATATGGTTACCTGTAATGCAAATAACCATCTTCCTTTTGCTCCTCCTTTGGCTTCTTTGTGATTGTTTTTTGAAGAGTAGTAGTAGGCTTCCTCTTTTTCCCTATTGCTTTTGGAGGTGCCTTTGTCCTTCTACTTGGAGCAGGAGTTTTTGTCTTTTTTCTTTTAATTGGAGTAGGAGACTTTGCCTTGCTTCTTGTAACAACAGCAGTAGACGTTGTCTTCCTTCTTTTAACAGCTGCAAGAGTGTTTGTCTTCTTTCTTTTAACAGTGCAGGATTCTTTTCGTGTAGACCTTGACAATAAACAATCACGTAAGTTGTTTGTCTTCACATTGTAATACAAAACATAAAAGTAGATAGTTAACCATACCTTTGTCTAGAATGGGCATATTTTTTTGGTTTCGATTGTAGCTCTTGCTCATAGTTAACCATAACTTTGTCTCCATCTTCTTGTTGTTTGTCTTCTTCTACTTCCCCCTCTTCATCTTGGTCATCATCTTCATCACCATCTTCTTCTTTTTGACAATCCTTTTCATCCTTGTGCTCTTCTTGCTCATCATCCTTGTCTTCTTCTTCTTCTTCTTCTTCTTCTTCTTCTTCTTCTTCTTCTTCTTCTTCTTCATTATCATCATCATCTTCTTCTTCTTCTTCTTCTTCTTCTTCTTCTTCACTATCATCATCATCGTCTTCTTCTTCTTCTTCTTCTTCTTCTTCTTCTTCTTTTTCTTCTTGCAGTGCCTCTAGTTCTTCTTTTTATCTGCGTATATCATTTTTACTCAGTGTAAACTTCGGTTTTGGATAATATCGTATAGTTGAGGTTTCAGAATCTATTTGTACAGGTGATGATTTAGATTTAGTCGCAAATTTTGTTTTCTTTTTTGGAGATTCTTCTGGTAATGGCCAAATCCTTTTTGCTGTTTTCTTTGGCTTTGCCATCCTGTATAAACATGAAAATATGTTAAGCAGATAGCCACATGTTAGGTAAAGACTTAATGAATGAGTTAGTAATAGTATACACCATAAGCACATCTTCTTATGTTTTTTTGAACTACAGATTCTACAAACGAACTAATTAGAAGTTTCTTATATAGTTAGTAGATTTTCACATTTAGTAGTTTCTTATTTTGTCAGTGGATATCCACATGTAGTAGATATTCACATCTAGCATACAATAAGACCACATCTTATCAAAATGATAATTATCAGGAGAAATCTACGTCGTGTATTTTGTCAGTGGACACTATATAACCACATTTTGTTTGTCTGTTACAAGTCTAAGGAGTACTGTCTGACAACACATAACAATATGTTAAGACAATGATAACAATTGCTAGATAATCACATTTTTGTAGTGCTTTTAAACGAACTGATTCTACGAACGAAGTTATTAGAAGTTTCTTATCTAGTCAGTAGATGTCTAGATTTAGTAGTTTCTTATCTTGTCAGTGGATGTCCACATGTAGTGGATGTCCACATGTAGTAGAGTATTATTTGACACCATATAAACACATATCTTTTGGTTTGTTATGAGTGTAAAGAGCACTGTTTGATAGTACATAACAATATTTTATCAAAATGATAAGAATTAGTAGATGACCACAATTTTTGTAGTGCTTTTAAACACAGATAAACACTTGCTATGAAAAATGATAACGATTAGCAGATATGCACATCTTGTAGTATATAACAAAAAACGTGGCAGCAGAACGAAAAATTGGCAAAATTAACACAAAAACGTAATTAAATGGCACGTAGGTTGACACCATTAACGATTAGCAGATATCCACATATTGACTACGACATTGCTCATCTACTATTACTTTATTGCAACAGCTGACGACATCTTCTAGGGTTTTTTTCGTTTCAGAGAGAGAACAAAAATTGAGTGAACAAATAATCACATTGTTGTAGTGTTTTTCAACAGTTTTCGACATGTTTTTGTGTACAATGACTAGAACAATCAATTCATTTGGCATAAACTGATACATTTTTGTTGGTAAACAATGATTGGAGTGTAATACCTTGAATGACGATGCCAATTCAACACTTCCAGTAGAACGTTTGTTCGATATCGATGGAGTGTAGTAGTTGTTTGCAGGTCGTTGGAGTAGAGTAGCTGTTTTCCGATCAATGGACGACGTCTGCGCGAGCCCTAGGTTTTCGCAGTGAAGTTTGTAGAGTGAGGATGGCTTTAGAAACTGATGGAAACGGAGAAAGTTCGCTTCATAAGCATTTGGGGTATTTTTGTCTTTTGGTTCTGCGTGTGGATTATATGTCTTAGGGAATTATGGTGTGGACCTTAGACTTTATGCAATAGTTATATTAGACTGTCCAGTTATTTTCCCTTATGTTTAAGATTCATACAGGGAAATGCCCAAAGTTTTCATACCAAAATTAAATTTTACATGAAACAAAACTTCAGTTTGTCAAAGGAACCGGTAGCAGAACTTGGAATTAACATTTGTGGGGCACCTTAAACACACTTTAACAAAAAAAAAAAAAAAATCATCATAAATAATGTAAAAATACGCCAACTATCCAATCTGGGATCCTGGATTGGAAGTTTTTTGGTGTTTTGACGCTTTTAAAAATTGTTTTTGGGAAATCCGAGCCGTCCAATGTGTTCAAAAGGTGTTTTCAAGGGTCCATACGAGAAATCTTTTAAAAAAAATACCGGGAAGGGCTTCATCCAAGCAGTTTTTCGCAAAAACTGTATATTTACAATTTTGCGAAAAACTGCTTGGATCAAGCCGTTCCCAGTAATTTTTTTTTTGAAGATTTCTTGCATAGACTCTTGAAAACACCTTTTAAACACATTGGACGGCTCGGATTTTCAAAAAAATATCGGGAAGTTGGAGTCCTAGATCCGGGATTCCCGGATTAGATCGGGACTCTGTAAAAATAATAAAAGAATGTGTTTTAAAAAAATAATATAAAAAGCTATTATATACTTACTAAGTATATTAATTATCGAAACAAATCGACCTCTTGAATTGTCTCAGTGGATTAAGTCTAAGAGCCATTCAATCTAAAATTTCAACATTAGCAATCTTAATCCAATTAGAAAGATATTTTTTTTCCTTAGAATTTTATTGCTAAACCTCCACATTTGTATTTCGTTGTGGATTCTACCGAATATGGATCAGACAAAGTATAAGACTACTGTCAATATTGTAAACAATTAATAAAGTATTCATATAACCCACAGTTTAACCACTTTTGAATTATACATTAGAGGGTTTCAAATGGTAAGTGGTGACTAGCTAGTGTGGTGACATTGTTTATTGTTTGAAATAAAAAGTTGAGAATGAAATGATTCACAAAATGAATTGAAGTAATTAAACATAACGATCAAAAATTAAACATTAGGTAACCAATTTATAAAGTAAAAATACAAAACTTGAAGGAAAAAAAGGAAAGAAAAAATGAATTCAGTGCGGCCCGCACTGAGCGCTTAACTGAAAGGAAACCTTGTGATACATACGGGTGCCGGAATGGTGATGGTTCTGAAGCAACGGTAGCAAATTAATATGAGCGGGAATCAAGGGTTATCCTCGTGAATTTATTGAACACATTTTGGTCCCACAAATACATAAAGTGGTTGTTTTGGCCACATATAAACTATAACGGCCGTCAAATGAAGAAAAAAAATCAATTATAGAGCGATGTAGCTGTTGAACCTTTTCTTAAAAGAATCTTCATAACAATCCTATGGATTATAATATGAACCGTTGAAACTCTCTAGCAATGTAGCAAGAATCAATTTATACTAGCAACGCAAACATACACAAAAAAACTATCTAGAAAAGCCAATAAAAAAAAAATAAAGTACCTAGAAAGTGCGCAGAACTTGAGAATGAGTGACTCATAGACATTGTGAATGAGTGATTCAAAATCTGAGCCACTCATTATCATATTTTTTGTACTTTTTGGGTAGTTATTCTTGACACTTGGCATTTTTTAACTGTAAAATATGGGTAGTTTCCATGACGACATTGAAGACTGACTAGTCTTTTTGCATTACCTTGTTGGACAATTGTAATTTGCTATTTTTTCTTCTTGTTGTTGAGTTGGCTACTTGCCTCTCTTCTTCCCTCGAAATTTGGATGGCGGATGAATGTTTGTGGCTTTCATGCCAACACATATATATATATTCATGTTCCTTTTAACATTATGTATTGAGAAACCGTTATTTAAAATCTTGGTTATCTCAGAAAAACTCAACTGTCTTTGTGGGAGAGAAAACTTGACTCAGAAAAACTCAATTGTCTTTGTGGATAACCTACCTGTTGGAATATGCAAAATATGGGTTTACAATCTATTCTGCAAATATGGCAAGATTAGAGAAGTGTTCATTCCTAACAGGAGAAGCAAAAATTCAAATCAAGGTTTTGGTTTGGTTTGATTTAGCGCAATCCCTGAAGTAAGCCGAGCTATAGCAGAAGTCCATGATTCTTGGTGTTGGGGCCAAAACTTGGTTAAATATGAAAGATTTATGAGGCTTCAAGATAGATATGGTGAGCAACAGACCAACAAAAGAGATGGTTATCAAAGGAACCCGAGAGGAGAAGGAGAATACTAGAAGGAGGCAAGATTTAGAAACAGAACATATCGGAATAGTTCTAAATGGGGAAATGCTAAAGGGAAAGAAATTCAGAATGAAACAATCAGAGGAATGAGCAAGCAGCATGGGCCTAAAAGAGGGAAGGAGGAGTGGAGGAGGAAAGGAATAACAGAATCTAGTAAACAAGGGGAAGAAAGGAATAAAGATGTGCAAACTAGAAATAAAAGAAAAGTTCACGAAAGTTTTATAATTCAGCCTATAGGTAATGGATATGGTTATTGAGAAGTGTAGTGGGGAGGATGAGAAAACTAACTACTACACAGAAGCTAGTAGATCTTTTTAAGAAGGAAAGAGATGCGACTGTTCAGATTAAACCAATTGGGGGAAGGTATGTGATCGTAACATTCTTAAATGAAACAACAAGAGAATAGGTGATTATGGACAGGTGGTCGGAAGGATGGTTTGAAGAGATAAAGAAATGAGAAGGGGAAGCAGCTCAAATGGAGGGATTTGTTTGGTTGGGATGTTATGGAATGCCATTGCAGGTATGGAACATCCTTACATTCAGAACTATTGGGAGTAATTGGGGTCAATTCCTACAAGTGAACGAGAACACAATGAAGGAGAAATCGTATGAAAAGGGAAGAATCCTTATTGCTACTAAGATTTCTAAAAAGATAGAAGGAACAATTGAGTTGATGGTTGAAGGGAAGAAATATATGGTGAAGGTGATTGAGGAGGAATCTTTCAGAACAGTAACTTCTAAGCTTCAAAGTTCTCTGTTTTTGAATGATGTTGATGAAGAAGATGATGACGTGGATAGGAACGAAAATTAATGGTTGAAGATTTTGAGGATCCAGCAGAGGAGAACAATCATGATAGTCCTGCCATTATATTTAAAGCCCAGGAGAATACAGATAGGCGGAATGAACAGTTAGTTGAAGGCCTTTTCCAAATAGATAACCCCATTGTCATTGGATCGGAGAACAATTTGAGAGCTTCCCAACTGAAAAACATTAATCTAGAAGTTGATCTAAATCCTATAAATGAAGCTTGCATGAACAGAGGTAGTAATGAATCGATGGACAGTTTCATTAACTCAATAGCCAATGGAAGTACTCAAAATTTGGTGCTACAAGAGTTACAGTCAACAACAGCAATGGGAAGAAGGATGGGAATTGTGTTTTCTAAAGAGGATACTCTAATTATGTCAAAGATAATTGAAGCTGATGCCAACAGATTTACTCTTCTGAGGAAGAGTAATTATAATTGATAAGAAGCTAATCACCAAGTCAAGATACCTTTTTCATCATGAAGATCATGCCATGGAACATAAGAGGTATGGGAAGCATTGTGAAGAAACGATTTTTGGCAAAGTTAATTAAGGACAGAAAACCAGAGATATCTATGATTCAGGAAACAAAGTTGGAAAGGGTTGACATCTCCATGGTGCAAAGAATTTGGGGTAATATTGATGTTGAGTTTTTGATTCAAGCAGCTGACGGGGCTTCTAGAGGAATTTTAATAATGTGGAATAAGGAAACTTTTAAGCCTCAAACGATTACTATACACAGAAATTTCATCTTGATTTTTGGTTTTCTAAAGGGCTTGGAATGTGCTATTATGAATGTTTATGCACCTAATGAAGAAGGGGATAGGAGAAGATTATGGGAGGACATTTTGGCAATAAGAGCAAACAATCAACTACCTTGGTGTATAGGGGGGATTTCAATGAGATCAAGTCAATGAGTGAAAGGGTGGGATGCATAAGAGTAAGCAACAACATGAGGAAATTTTAGGAGTTCATCAGTCAAACAGAATTGAAGGACCTTCCCATGATGGGGGAGGCTTTTCACATGGACAAACTTCGAAGACAATGCCATTCATAGCAAATTGGACAGATTCTTAATCTCAATGGATTAGTTGGAAAAATTTAAAGTGGTTCAATGGGGTCTACCCCGACCTGTTTTAGATCATTGTCCAATAATGATACCCGATGATAACTGGGATTAGGGTCCTAAGCCTTTTAGGTTTGTGGGTGCATGGCTATCAAATCCAAAATGCTTAATGCTAGCTAAAGAGGTGTGGAACAAGACTAAACCCAATGGTTTGGCTGGAAGTAAGTTTTTTGTGAAACTCAGTGAAGTGAAAAAGAGACTAAAAGTATGGAATAAGGAGGAATTAACACTAAATTGGTGGAACTTCAAACCAGGTTGCATGACTTGGATATTCTTAGTGAGACAAGACAGCTCAGCCTTAGAGAGAAAAAGAGAAGAAGTGAAGCAAAAGATGAATTCTAGAAATGCTCAAGATTAATGGAGAGTATTTGGAGGTAGAAATCAAGGGTAAATTGGCTCAAATTGGGAGACAGGAATACTAAGTTCTTTCAAATATCTGCTGACAATAGATAGAGAAGGAACTTAATATGCTCAAGGGTTGAAGGAAGGATCCTTAATGAACCAAATTTGATAAAGAATGCAGCTGTGAATCATTTCAAGAAACACTTTATGGAGGATCCACCTAGTGTGAACAACCCACGGAGTGGTCCACGAAATTGATGTTTGGTTTTGAAAAATGGTTTTGATTGATTGAATGGAGTCGCCACCTGGGTTTGAGGACTGTACCTGAGAAACCAATTGAAAAATGACTATTTTGCCCATAGAATGGAAAATATTTCACTAGTCTACTTTTATTGAGATTTCTTGGGTTCGGGAGCTAGGTTACGAGAGAGAAAGAAATTTAAAGCACCCCTCTCGCCCGGTGAAACCACTGGTCTCTACTAAATGCTTAAGGGATTTTGAAAATATTGTTTGAATGGACTTTGAACACATATTCATGTGAAAAGCACAAAAAATTTATTAGCAGGATTAATGAAATGAATGTGGATTCTTGTGCAAGTGTCATGAATGCATGAAAATGAGATTTCTTCCAATGAAATGCAAGAAAATGTGACTAAATGACTTAGAAAGATCCCAAAATGGACACATAAACACCACGCCATGCACGCCTAGACTGCATATTGAGCACCTGGATTAGGCAAATGCAAGCACCTGGAATAAGTGAATCCAGGCACCTGGAAGGCTAATCAGGCAGAAATTCCATATTTTCCAGGTCTCAAGGCAAACACAAATGCAGTCTTTGATGCTTACTCCTACATGTATTTTGTGATATTTAATACTATTGTGAACCAAATGAATCTCAAAAATCAAATCTAAGAAGATGATTCATGCATGAAATATCATGACTTGAAATGTTTTATGTATGATATAGGATGGACCAAACTAATTTTCTACATGGACAATGCTTTATCTGTGTCATAAATGAAGTACCAATGCTTGAAATGAAACAATGCATCATGAAAAGAACCAAAAATCATGATGAAAAAAGAAGGGATCCAGGCACCTGCATTGAGTGAATCCAGGGGCCTGGACTCAATGTAGGCGTCTGGAAAAGGGTAATCCAGGTGCCTGGATCAAGTACTGGAACACAAAATAACAACCTCTTTCTGTGATGTTTAAGACTTTTCTCAAACTCTAATCTAGTATGGAAGACTAGATAGAGCTTGGTTGATGTCCTCTCAGGGCCCGGTTGAGAACTTTTGGTAGAAAATCTACCTTGAAACTTGATTAATGAACTTGGTTGATTGGTTTGGGTGATTTATGCTAGTTGAGTAGGCTGGATTTTGGTTAGTAGAAGTGTATCAAACTGACTTTGAGTGGTTTGGTTGGGGATTTGATTGTGGATGATAGAAGCATGAGGATTTTAGGTAATGAAAGGTAGGTTTATAGGCTAAAAGTGAGTGAAATTAAAGGGGATCAGTTTGGGGATGGAGTTTATGGGTAATTTTCAGCAGAGTAACAGTAGAGGAAGGAGGGAGAATTGGTCCCCTTAATATGGAGAGAAGTGGGGGTATATATAGGCAAGAATGGGGGAGTTTTTGGGTGAGTTTTTAGAGGGAATTGGCCATTTGAACTCAAATTTGTGGAGGGATCATTGCTGGTGGGAAATTTGAGTGAATAAAAAAAACATGGGACGATGTAAGGTAAAAGCCCATAGTTTCAATCAAAACTAGCTGCAAATTGCCCACTGGAAGTGATTTTGGGCGCCTGGATTAGGGTAATCTAGGCGCATGGATTGGGAGATTGAACAACAGTCCAAACTCGCGGGGCCATTTCAGGTGCTATTGAACTCCGTTTTGTGCATGGTTTGAAGAGTTGGAAAGCTTGTCAAGTCTACTTTCTAACCCAAGTCATTTGAACCCAAGATGATTTGTATATCAAAATATATGACTATTTTACCCTCAGAAGGTCAGAAAAACAAGTTGTTTTGGTAAAATGTGCATATCTCCCTCATGTCAAAATGGATTGGGACATATTATATCAAAAAAAGGGTTTTGAATGTACTAGAAGGTAGTGCATGATTGGTTATATTTTGGAGAGGTTTTGGAGGGGTTTCCAAGTTCACAATCAAGCCTCACGTGCTCTTATCAGGCATTTTCATCATCGGGGATTGCCAAGGATTTTCGTGGGTTCAAATTGGGGTGTCTACACCTAGTAGGCCAAAGTTTGAAGGAGATATGAGGAGAAGGTTATCAGCAATTCAGTCCTCAAACCTAGAAGTGAAATTTGAATTGGATGAAATTGCAGCAGCAATGAAGGACTGTCATAGCCTTAAAGCACTTGGCCCTGATGGCTTTAATTTCTCATTCATCAAGAAGGCCTGAAGCTTCATAAAGAAGGATGTGATGGACTTCTTTGAAGAAATCTATGAGCATGCAGAAATCCCCAAAGGTATTAATTGTACTTTCATTGCTTTTATTCCTAATATTGAGGGTGCTCATCAATTTAAATTCTTTAGGCCCATTAATATGATGGGATGCATGTATAAAATTCTAGCTAAGGTTTTGGCCAATAGATTGAAAAGAGTTTTATCAAGTATTATTGGGGATGCTCAGGTAGCTTTTCTGGGTGGAAAACAAATCCTTGATGGTGTACTCATTGCAAATGAAATGATTGATTTCTGGATAGGAATAATTTAGGGGGTTTGATCCTCAAAATAGACTTTGAAAAAGCTTATGACAATGTTAACTGGAACTTTCTGCTGGATATCATGTATAAGTTTGGATTTGAAGTGAGATGGTGCAATTGGATTAAAGAGTGCATTTCAACAACCTTATTATCTTTCCTGATTAATGGTGCTCCAACTAAAGAAGTTTTTCCTAAAAAAGGCCTCAGACAGGGTGACCCCATATCCCTTTTCCTGTTCAATATTGTTGTGGAGGTGTTGAATATTTTGCTGAAAAATGCTAGAATGGAAGGCTACATTAGAGGTATCAGAATAGGAAATGAAGATGTGATTATATCTCACCTTCAATTTGCTGATGATACTATTCTGTTTCGTAATAATGATCTAAAAAAGGTTCTGAATTTCAAGAGGCTCTTGAGGTGGTTTCAGCAGATGTTTGGTTTGAAAATCAACTTTGAGAAAAGCATGTTATGTGGTGTGAAAGTGCAGGAGCAAGTTGTTAAGGATTTAGCCAACATTATAGGATGCCAAAGTGGGAAATTACCAATGAAGTATCTGGGACTACCCTTTGGAGCCAATCCAAATAGAACTCAGACTTGGCAGATTGTCATTGATGGGGTTAAGAAGAAGCTCAAACCATGGAAACAACGACACATCGCAATAAGTGGAAGGCTAACACTCATCAAGTCCACTTTAGGTAACCTTCCAGTTTATTATATGTCTATTTTCGAATGCCCTGTGAGTGTGGCCAATAAGATAGGAAAGATACAAAGACAATTTTTATGGGGAGACACAGAAAAGAAGAGGAAGATGCATCTGATTAACTAGGATAAGGTTTCAAAGAATAAAAAGTATGGTGGTCTGGGTATTAAGAGGTTACTAGAGCATAATTTTGCTCTTTTAGCCAAATGGTGTTGAAGGTTTAACAAAGAAAAAGAAGCTCTATGGGTTAAAGTTGCTGTAGGGAAATACTCTTTGGGGGGAAACTCATGGCTTCCTAAAGTCCCTGACAGAGGCAAACCTTCAAGAATTTGGAAGGATGTGTGTGAAGTGGCGAATGTTTATGCTGATATGGGTGAATTCATTATTCAGGGATTCAAATTCAAGCTAAATTCAAGATCAAAGATTAAGTTTTGGAAACACAAGTGGCTAGGGGATGAGACTCTGGAAGCTACTTTCCCCAGATTATTCAGAGCCTCGACTCAAAAAGATGCTTGGGTTGCATACATTCTTGGAAATCAGGAACAAGGTCAATAGGACTTTCAATTCAGAAGAAACCTTCGTGATTGGGAATTGGAACAACTAGAAATACTTAAGCAACTTCTGGGATCGGTACAGCTAGAGGAAGGTAGAGAAGACTGTTTGAAATGGAGGTGGAGCAAAGATTTGAACTTTTCTGTCAAATCTGCATACTCAAGATGGGAAAATCAAAAGTTTACTATGGGCAAAGATTTATCTTCAATTTGGAAGAACATTTGTCCTCCTAAGGTTGAATTTTTTGTTTGGCTGGCTGTGCAAAATTGCATATATAGCAGCAAAAACCGTTTTGGTTGGAAGAGGCATTCTGAATAATAGTCATGTTCTCTACCTGTTTTGCAAGTTTCAAAATGAATCCCCTGAGCATCTCTTAGTCCAATGCCAATTTACTTGGGATATATGTTTAGCTATCATTTCATGGTGGGGTATGGTTAGGGTCAGCCCCACCCCCAACCTAATGGGTCTATTCCAGTTCTGGGAAAGTTTGAAGTTTAACAATTTGGAAAAATGGTGTTGGATAGCAATTTTTTATGCAATCTCATAGACTATATGGACATCTAGAAATGATAGTCTTTAATAACAAGATGAGGGAGAAGGAGGAAATTATAGATGTGTCTAAAACTAGAATGGCTCTATGGATCAAAGTGAAGTTCAATGTCAAAGATTACTTTGTTGAAGATTTCAAAAGATGTTTGAAGGGTATCAGGAAGACTAAAATCTAACTCATGTTTTGGTGGTGAGAGTTCTTATGAAGCCTATGCTCATGCTCAAAGTCTGTTTTCTTTGGTACGACTAATTGCAGCTGCTATTGTGTCTTTATATGCTTCTGCTACTGTTGTGACTTGCTGCTACTTTGGAGTTTTCTTTACTCTGTTTGGATTTGCTCATGATGGATGATGTCTGGAGCTTCTACTGGAAGTGTTTTTTTTTGGCTGGAGAGATGCAATGGAAGCACATAAAATTTCTTCTGATGTTGTTTAGGCTTGCTCTTATACCATGGTTTAGGCTTTTTTCTTTCCCTTGCCAATACTTTGCTCTGTACTTTGTTTTTGGCTTCTCCTCAATGTACCCTTCGTCGAGTTTAACAAAATTTTGTTGCCGATCAAAAAAAAATCTTGGTTATCTCTTTTCATATATGGAACATAAAGAATTTTAAATTTTTTATTCTTTACAAATTTTTTTATTTTTGTTTTGTCCTTTTTAGCCAAAATTTGAAAACCTGTAACAGTTGTTAAGACCATACTAGAAGTAATGCAACTAGATTTTAGCAATTCTTAGAAACACTCAAAGAACCTATATATCCTCAAATGAGTTATAAATGGAGATAAATTTATCATCTCTCTTTTCTTTTCTATTTTTGGGTGCACAGATGGTCTCTAATCATAGGAAGATTACCAGGAAGAATAGGAAATGATGTTAAAGAGAAGAAGTCTCTAATCATAGGAAGATTACCAGGAAGAATAGGAAATGATGTTAAAGAGAAGAAGAGACCATCTGTGCACCCAAAAATAGAAAAGAAACAGAAGATTACCAGAAAGAACAATACGATGAACCAAAACAGTGATACTTCGTCGGATAACTGGGACCCATCCGAGGATGACAAAGACTTGGATCGAAAAAAAGAAACAGAGGAAGAAAGTGACACAATGACGTTTTGGAGAAGCCTTTTGCTGGAGGCCGGAGGGGGAATTCTTGGAAAACAAAGGGATGATGAAAAAGGTTGAAGATGATATTGATGATGATTTCTTCCAAGGGTTGGGAGATTTGGTTCAAGACATGGAGTTTTTGGTTGGGTAGGACAAGAAATATTTTTGCCACCTGGCTTTATTCAACTGATTAGAGCTAGCACATAAGTGTTGGAAGAGAGTGAAATTGGATTTCGTGAGATTGCTCTCCACCGGAATTTCTGTTGGTAAAATGTTTTTACCTAATACTAATCAAATCCTTCTTTTTTTTCCCTACCGAAAAAAATTCCAAATTGCTCTCCCTTGTACTATTTTGAGATGTTCCAAATTGTTAATCCATTTTTGAAAAGTTAAAACAAAATGTATTCCATAAGGACATTTCTGAAAATCAATATGTAGTGTGAAAGCATTTGTTTCATGTCTACTTAAAAAGTTGGAAATCCTATAAAGGGCCGGAAGACTTATCTCTAGAGCTTAGAACTTACGTGGCGAAAGAAGAGGTCTCAGGCTCTCAACCTCTCAGGTGTTCAAGAGAAATGTCTCACATTAACCTGTTGTCATAATTTAACGTACTAACCAACTTACGTTAGTTATGGTCTTATGGTCGTAAACTTGTCTTCATTTTAATCTGTGGGTCAAATTTTGAGGATGTAAATTAGTTAAGGTGATAAGTCGCAAAATGTTCACATTGAATCCCCCTAATTTATCCTAGCTAAGTCCGTTAATATTGTTACTTGGAGTATAATGCATTGTTTGTGTGTTTTTGTAAATAAAAGGAGGCCTTGATAAAATAAAAAAATAAAAAGAGCAATGTCCAATTTAACTCAGCGCAAAGCCCGTAAGTGAATAAAATCAATTGATGAAGCAAGTATGGGCTTTGTCAATTATACTCCAATAGTCACGTGGCTATAGAAATTGAAAGGCATCACAATATCAAATGCATAATGTATTGGTGGGCCATTGTTCATAAATTTACTTCGACCAAGAGTGGACCCAATGGGCTTCCTAATGCAATGGTTGGTTGGCCTTATCAGAATGTACATAGAGAAGTGTCGGCTTATGGTTTGGTTAAAAAATTTATGCACAGCAACCGACTTCGGAAATTGAGAACGTGGTGCGGTGCTAATCATTATAAAAGGAAGGGAGCTGATCTTGGGAAGCAAGAAAAGTGATGTGGATCTTATCAGCATAAATAGAAGGTAGCAGGCTTGGAAGAAAAGAAAGACAACACACGGACAAAATATCACAGCATCAGAGAACAGAGAAGCGGCGACTTCTTTTGACAGACTATGTCTGGCTAAAACCCTACTTTAGGGCATAGATGAAGCTTGTACTCCGAGTAACGTAGTTTTTATTACTTTTGCTGGATTTAATTATTTGGATTCGGTTGTGTGAACTAGATGATTTCATGTTATGAAATTGATTTGATTTTTCCCATATAACTGTGTGTGGTATCCGCGGTTTCAAATACTTTTTCATACAACGGTTTTAATTGAATTCATAGTAATTAACTGTGATAGATTATACTATCATAAGACGCATTGTGCTATTAGACGATCCGTGCCATAGAGATGGATCGTACTAGTAAGACGATTCGTGCTAAGCGGAGATAATCTATGCCGCTTGATGATCTATGAATATTTTTTAGGAGATATAGCTAGGGCCCGCGAACGCTAACGGTATCCGGTGAATCCGAATAAGAAATTCCACAATTGAAATAAGTCTAGGTTACAAAAAGGGTCAAGTGGATTTGAAACCCTGACTTTTCTCTCATCGAATCCCTTTAATTTTTAATTCCTTAAGTTTAATTTAGTTTTCATAATTTTAGGAAACAAAATCGTCATCTCCTTTACATTGAATTAATTTAGAAATCAATTACGATTTTGTAACTTAGCCTTTTAATCCCTGAGGAGCGATACTCGGAATATTTACCACTATTCATTTGAGTAGTAGTAATTGTTTCGTTTTATTAATTATATTTGGTACGGAAACGACACGATCAAATTTTGGCGCCGTTGCCACGGATTTAAAGCATGGTTGCATTGTTTTAAGTGATTTTTATTTTAATTCGTAGTTTCGGTATTTTATTTTATTTTATCTCATTTTAGTTTCTGTTCTCATATTTGTTTAATTGTTCTTTTTTTTTAGTTTTTGTTTTAGCTGACACAGGAAGTGGGAAGTTGCAGTACACTGAGGGAGAAACAAGCCTTCCATTTGCAGCCACAAGCGCAATCATTTTAATTTTTACTTTCCCTAGGAACTGTGAGTTTTCTTATTTCCTTTTGTTTGAGTCTTTATTTTATCTTTTTTTTTTTTTTAGTTAGTTAGGGCAATTTGCATTACATGCTTGGTCGCCGTTCTTGTCATCCAGACTTCATTCCTTTAGACCCAGAGATAGAACGGACTTTTAGGGCCAATCAAACATCCACACGTCAAAACCCTACCACAACACTTATTACAATGGGTGATGAACGAAGAGTGGCTGTTGAGGAATCACCAGCGATCAAGGAGCACTTTCTCTCATCCACCTACACCTCACCCTCGTGCATAACGTTGCCCACCACTACGGCAACCCAATATGAAATCAAGCCCAGTTTACTTCAAACTCTCCCATCATTTTATGGGTTTGACCACGAGGACCCATATAAGCATTTGGATGAGTTCGTAGAGATTTGCTCCACTGTCAAAATCTTGAACTTCACTGATGATGCCCTTAAGTTGAAGCTATTTCCCTTCTCACTTAAAGATAAAGTCAAATCTTGGTTTAAAACTCTAGCACCGAATAGCATCACCCCTTGGGATCAAATGTATAACGAGTTCTTGAAAAAGTTCTTTTCCATAGGCAAAACGAAAGAGATTTGCCAAAAACTCACTAGCATTTCTCAGCACGTGGGCAAACAATTTCATGAGAGTTGGGAGAGATTAAAAGAACTTGATAGGAGTTGTCCACACCATGCAGTCCCTAAATGGCAATTAGTCCAAGGTTTTTATGATGGACTATTTGAATCAAACCGACAAATGGTGGATGCCTCATGTGGAGGCACATTTATGCTAAAGAATGAGAATGAAAATTGGTCTTTGTTTGAGCAGTTAACAGAAAATTCACGACACCACGCCTCATCCTCTTAAACAGATAGGACCGCATCCTCATCTTCCAAACGGAGAGATCTTTATGAGGTAGGCCAATCTAGTGATTTATCTGTGAAAGTAGATGCCTTAAGCCGTAAGTTTGACACTTTACTATCTTTAGGACAAGGTCCATCGTACGCTTCCCCTCCACCTACTATGGCGGAGGTTTGCCAATTATGCTCCAGGCCGGGCCATTATGTGAATGAGTGCCACATGGCATCTCAATTTCTGGAGTTTGTTCAGGAGCAAGTGAATGCAGCGCAAGGGTTTGGTAGGCCATTGAATGACCCATTTTCAAACACCTACAACCCTGGCTGGAGGAACCATCCTAGGCTCTCATGGTGAGAACCAGGACAAGGGCAACATTCTGCCTAACCGTACCAACAGCCCTTTGCTAATACTTCCAATCATCAATCCTATTATACACCACCTGCACCACAACAATACCAACAACCTCTTGCTCCTCCTTCATCCACCCAAAGGACGCCATCTTTTGAGGAGAAAATGTTGAAAGCCATGGCTGATCTGAAAGCCGATAACCAACAAATGAGAGCTGACTTCCAATTGGTTCACTCCCACTCTCAATCTATTGCCAAGATAGAGACCCAAATAGGTCAACTAGCTAATGCTCTCAACCGACGAGACGAGGGTAGGTTACCAAGTCAGCCAGTGGCTAACCCATGAGGGATGCACCACATTGACAATTCGCAAGTTCACGAACAAGCGAAAATAGTTGTCACCCTTAGAAATGGGAGGGAACTAAAGACCCGACCTGAGGAGGTCAAAGAAAAGGAGAGAGAGTCTCCATCTATCACTTAAGGGTCCAAGGTTGATAGGAAATTAAAAAGAGATGAGCCCACTCTAGTGTCCACATCTGATGAAGGGTCATATGAAACGCCATCTTATATCCCTAAGACACCTTTTTTGACTTGTTTGAATGAACCTTCACCCTTTCGAAAGAAGATTGTGCCTGTTGATAACATAATGGAGGTGTTTAAGAAAGTCAATATCAACCTCCCATTGCTTGATGCTATCAAGGAGATTCCAGCTTATGCCAAGTTCCTCAAGGACTTGTGCACCCATAAGAGGAAAGCTCGAGCCAAGTTCTTAGAGCCTATTCCCCTTCCTCACCAAGTTAGCTTTGTCCTTGAGTCAAACACCACCCCCAAGCTGCCTGATCCTGGTGTGCCCACAATCTCTTGCATGATTGACAATCATTATATTAGTAGGGCACTTCTAGATTTGGGGGCAAGTGTCAATCTTTTACCGTACTCTATGTACGAGGAGTTGGGGCTTGGTGAATTGAAGCCCACATCGGTCACTCTGCAGTTGGCGATCGTTTCTGTGAAAGCCCCACGAGGCATGTTAGAAGATGTTCTTGTCAAGGTGCAAAATTTCTATTTTCCTGTTGATTTCATTGTCCTTGACACAGAGCCAGTCCATCCCACAGCTCTTAAATCCCAAACTCCTGTCATCTTAGGGCGTCCATTTTTAGCCACAACTAATGCCCAAATTGTTGTGAGGAATGGAGTGATGGAGGTATCTTTTGGCAATATGAAACTGAGTCTAAACATGTATTTGGCTACTCGACAGCCTCACAAAGAGGAAGATTGCTTTGCAGTTGATGTCGTGCATGAGTTGGTAGAAGAGGCTTTGCCGTACATTTTAGCTGAGGATCCTCTAGAAGCATGTCTTGCCCATTTTGGTTTTGAGGAGTTCGATATTGAAAAGTCCATTACTGAGGTCAATTCTTTGTTAGACCTTACACCTTTTATGGACCAACCAAAATGGTGAACTCCTTTTGAACCATTACCTTCTTTGTCAAGCACTCCGGCTCTTCCCTCCATAGATGCTCCACCGAAACTCGATTTGAAGCCTCTCCCGGCTTCTCTTAAATATATTTTTCTTGGCCCTAACGACACATTACCCGTTATCATTTCTTTTGACCTTTCTGCCGAGCAGTAGGGTCAACTTCTTGATGTGATTAAAGAGCACAAGGGTGCAATAGGGTGGTCAGTGGCAGACCTCAAGGGTATTGATCCCTCCATTTGCATGCACTGCATTAACTGCGAGGAGAATGCAAAACCATCGAGAGAGATGCAAAGGAGGTTGAACCCTAATATGAAGGAGGTCGTGATGAAGGAGGTTGTTAAGTTACTTGATGCGGGTATTATATACCTTATCTCTGACAGCAAATGGGTGAGTCCCACTCAAGTGGTGCCGAAGAAGTCGGGCATCACAGTAGTTGAGAATGAGAAAGGTGAGCTTGTTCCCACACGCACAACAACTGGTTGGCATGTGTGCATTGATTATAGAAAGCTTAATTCCATGACTAGGAAGGATCATTTTCCACTCCCATTCATTGATCAAATCCTAGAGAGGTTGGCAGGCCAGAGCTATTATTGTTTTTTGGATGGCTATTCCGGATATAACCAAGTGGCTGTCGACCCAGCGGATCAAGAAAAGACTACCTTCACCTGTCCCTATGGTACTTATGCTTATCGGCGCATGTCTTTTGGCTTGTGCAATGCACCAACGACCTTTCAAAGGTGCATGATGGCTATTTTTTCTAACATGGTGGAGAAATTTCTAGAAGTATTCATGGATGATTTTTCAGTCTTTGGGAGCTCTTTTGACTCATGTCTCCAAAATCTAACAAAGGTGCTTGAACGTTGTAAGGAGACAAACTTGGTCCTTAGTTGAGAAAAGAGTCATTTCATGGTCCAAGAGGGGATCGTTTTGGGACACATAGTGTCAAAAAGGGGGATTGAAGTCGACAAGGCAAAAGTTGACTTAATTTCAAGACTTCCTCCTCCCTTGACAGTCAAGCAAGTTCGATCTTTCTTAGGACATGCGGGGTTTTATAGGCGTTTTATCAAGGAATTCTCTAAAATTGCCAAGCCATTGTGTGATCTCCTCGCCAAAGACACCCCTTTTGTATTCGATGAGGCTTGTTTGAGAGCTTTTGAGAAGCTCCATGAGGCATTATCCACTGCACCTATCATGTTGTCTCCTGATTGGTCTTTGCCCTTTGAAATCATGTGTGATGCATCTGATTATGCAATCGGTACTGTTTTGGGCCAACGGGTTTACAAAGTCCCTCATGCTATCTATTATGCGAGTAATACCCTCTCGGATGCGCAATTGCACTACACTACTACAGAGAAGGAATTCCTCGCAGTGGTCTTTTCCCTCGATAAGTTTTGGTCTTATCTCCTAGGGTCTAAGGTCATAGTATTCACTGATCATGTTGCTTTGCGGCATTTGCTTTCTAAGAAGGAGACCAAACCTAGGCTGATTAGGTGGATTTTGCTACTCCAAGAGTTTGATTTAGAAATCCGGGACAAGAAAGGTTCTAAGAATTCAGTGGCAAACCACCTGTCGAGGATTCTAGTGGATAGCTCTTGTGACACCTTGCCCCTCAAAGACTCATTCCCTGATGAGCAACTATTCACAGTGTCACAAGTGCGACCCCCATGGTATGGTCACATTGTTAACTACCTAGCCATAGGCGCCCTTCCCTCTCATTGTTCCAAGCAAGACAAAGACCGATTCTTTGCACAGGTTAGGCACTATTTTTGGGAGGATCCGGAACTCTTTAAGTTGTGTTCAAACCAAGTGATTAGAAGGTGCGTTCCCGAGACCGAGCACCATAGCATTCTTGCTTTCTGTCATTCTCTTGAGTGCGGTGGTCATTTTAGTGGAAAGAAAACAGCGGCGAAGGTCTTACAGAGCGGTTTCTACTGGCCCACTCTGTTTAAGGATGCCCATGAGTTTTGCAAGGCATGCCTTAGGTGCCAGAAAACCGATAATATGTCACACCGCGATATGATGCCATTATCCCCTATCCTTGTTGTTGAGTTGTTTGATGTTTGGGGTATAGATTTTATGGGTCCGTTCCCGTGTTTGCTTGGGAACGAATATATTCTTGTGGCTGTGGACTACATGGCCAAGTGGGTGGAAGCGGTAGCCACCAAGACAAATAACCACAAAGTGGTGGTCAAGTTCCTTCAGAGTAGCATTTTTACCCGTTTTGGCTATCCACGAGCGATAATCAGTGATGAGGGCACCCATTTCCTCAACAAACACTTCGCGGCCTTAGTTCATAAGTATTCTATCACTCATAAGATGGCAACACCTTACCATCCTCAGACTAGTGGGCAAGTTGAAGTATCGAATAGGGAGATTAAGCGTATACTTGAGAAGACGGTAAGGCCCGATCGAAAAGATTGGTCTTAAGGTTAGATGATGCCTTGTGGGCCTACCGCACTGCTTTTAAGACTCCTATTGGCATGTCTCCTTATCGGTTGGTTTTTGTTAAGGCGTGTCATTTACCTGTCGAGTTGGAGCATAAAGCTATGTGGGCCATCAAGAAGTTTAACTTCGATATGGCTGCTACTGGGTTAAATCGTAAACTCCAACTTGCTGAATTGGAAGAGTTGCGTAATGAGGCGTATGAGAGTGCACGGATTTATAAGGATAGGACTAAAGCATTTCATGATAAACATATTGTTAGGAAGTCCTTTGAAATTGGTCAGAAAGTGTGGCTCTTTAATTCTCGATTAAAACTCTTTCCGGGTAAGTTGAGGTCACGATGGGATGGGATGGTTCGTATCTTATCACTCGTGTTTTCCCCCACGGGGCAGTAGAGATTAAGGATCCACGTATCAGCAATGTTTTCAAGGTCAATGGCCAAAGGCTTAAACCTTACGTGGAAGGAATTGGTGAGGGGGTGGTAGATGGTGCCATAGTGGAGTCCATTGCTTTGATGGACCCAATTTACTTGGACTAGTGCTTTAAATGGAAGTCTAGGAGACTATAAATCCTTGGAGTTTGTGATAACTCTAGTGTTTGTCGGGCTCGAATAGCTTTTAACGGTTTGGTATAGCCACCTAGTCAGAGCTACGTATGTAATACCTACGAGTCCTTCCAACGAATAGGGAACCACAGTCTTTGGCTAGGGAGAAAAGTAGTACCTGTGTCTTTCGCGTGAAGAAAGTGGATGTTAGGTTATCTAGTTGTTGAGTCTTTTTCTTTTTAGTCTTGGTATTTTAGATTTATCATTTTAGTGTTTTTCTTAGTTTGTTCATTTTTATTCTTTTATATATTTTGTTGTTGCGGAGGCTAACAATTGCAGGTACTACGCTTCAAGTTGGGGGGTATCCCTCTTGCCATCTTTTACGCTGCTATTTGTTCTCCTCTACCATGGTGATACATTTCCTCTCTTTTACTTTCTCATCCTATCTTTTAGTTCATGCTTTCAATGAGGACATTGAATGGTTTAAGTTAGGGGGAGGGATCACTTTATTTTTATGCGTTTTAGAGTTTGAAAAATTCAAAAAAAAAAAAAAAAACAAATTAAATTTAAAATTTTTAGAAAATGAACCAAGGAATTTGAATGCTTGAGTGCACTTACTCTTGATTGATGGCTGCTGATTTGTGTTGTGATGATTGTTATGTGAGTTGACGTCTTGATACAAGTTCATGAATCGATTTAATCTTGTGAATGAGATGTTGATAGAAAGCAGTTGGTTAGCCTGTATCATCTATAGTTGGATAGTGTTTGATCACTTGAGTCCATGCTTTTTCACGCGCACTGTCCCACTTTGAGCATTCACTGGCCTTGAATTTGGTTTACATGTTATTGATATTTTGATGTTAGTTGATTGTGCCCACGGGCTAATTGGAACCCCTTCCCTACATTGTGTGCTAAATTGATATTGCTTATCCGGGCGTTCATTGAGTAACCGGCCAATCGGGGTTTGCTCCCACCATGTTGTTCGCGTCAAAAGATGGACAGACCTTATGAAAGCATTGGTTAAATGTGGTTAGTTTGGGTCTCTCCCTAAAGCCTTTTTTACTCGAGCAATTAAGTCCGAGGGGTCTCTTTAAACCTGGTACCCTAAGGCCATCTGGCTTGGGGATGACCGACCTAAAGCTCGTTACATGGGTCAACTAGAAAGCCTGACAGACCCAAGCACTGCACGACCGTAAGAAGAAAAAAAAGAAAAAAGTGATAAGAAATAACAAGAAGAAAAAGAAAAAAAAAGTGAAAAAAAAAATGAGATTAATCGTTAGGGGAAGGGTGAGTTCTCAGAGACACACCGGGCCATTGATAGTGTGTGAACTATTTTCAAGGTTAGTGAATTTCTATGTGTGGTTCTCACTTACACGCGTGCTATGTGATAATTTTCTATCCGATGGTAGGTGAGAAGGCTAATTTTTGTGCTAGGTTGGATACGATAATTCACTTGTTTAAATCTTTGCATGAATAAAGCATCTTGTGTTTGACTTGCATGGCAGTCGTCGCAGTACTTTGAGAGGTTGTCGGTTGGGTTTGAGTTGCATTTGAGTGTCCAATTCCTTGTGTGTTTTGTGGGTGATTGAATATTAACAGCTACATGATTAGTCTATACTAGTCTTCAAATAATTAGTTACGACCCATTTGGGTGACATATTAGTTTTTAAGAGATTAAAAAGTAAGGGACGATAAAATAGTTGGGGGATTAAATAAGAAGGATGGACCCATATTGATGTGACAATTAATTAGATAAACATCATCATTACACATTTCACATCAACTTTTTTCTCCACTTTACACTTTTCACATCAATTTTTACATCCACTTTCCAAAATTATCCTTCACTCTTACTCATTAACTCTTTACCCACTAACTTTTTAAAAGGGCAAAATGATAATTGTACAAACTTTTACCCATTAACTTTTCAAACTACACATTTATTTAGGGACAATCCAAAATGAAAAGCTAAATACTTAAAAAGGGGCGGAGGGAGTACATGGTTTGGATGAGGGATAAAAAAATGAAGATAAGGAGGATGGATTATGTCAAAAGACTTTCTTGCCCTTGGTAATGCATATATTGAATTATGTATTTATGTAATTATTTAAAAACCAAAATTAATTAATTTCATGTAATATTAAAGATCTAAGTTATAATACTTAATTATAATATTTATTTTATTAAAAAAATAAAAATTATTTTTATTTTTAACTTATAATATTTATTTTAAGTTAATACATGAATTATAATTTCAAATTCTAAATAATAAATTTTAAAAATATTTTTGTATAGAATTAAAGATCTCTATCAGTAGTTTAATATGGTGCAAAAAAAAAAATATGCCGAAGTACCTTATTTTTTTTTATCTGAAGGATAGGAAAACAACTCAACAAGTCAACAATGTAAAATTCTAAAGTATAAAATTTTTCAAATTTTTTTGTATTGGATTAGAGATCTCTCATAGTAGTTTAATTTGGTGCAAACAAAAATTAAAAATTATGCGCGAAAGTATTTTTTTTTTTATCCAAAGAAAATTACGTGTGGGTAGGGAGGTAAAATGGAATAATCCCCCTAACTAAACATATTCATCCCCTTCCCCTACTTATATTTAGTCAGGGAGAAGAGAGATGAGAGGGGAGCCGAACTAAATAGTCATGGTGGGTTCTGGGGTTGCCAAACAAGGTTTGAGGGGGGAGGAGGACTAGCCCAACCAAATTATCCCCCTTCTTGGTGCAACGTCTAAACGGGCCCTTAATAGCTACATAATGAAATACGAAAAGAACCACTTTATATCAATATAAACTAGCAATATCAAATTAAGCTGTGAAGTGGCTTTCAAAATCACCCGCAAAGTGGGAAGTCCACTCGATTATTTATTATTCAATAGTGCTCCACTTCTTAATCAACGATTACAAGATTAACTAAAGCGTTTTGAAATTTTTTTAAGGTGGGTGAAAAAGAAAATAAGGATATTTTAAAAATTTAAGATAAATCCATTAAAACAAAAAAGATACAAAGACATAACTTAAGGTGTTGATTTCCGAATTTCCTAATATATTTCCAGTATGCAATAAAATGTAAATTTTAGTTTCCTAAACATATTTTGATTATCCCATAAAAAAAATAATGGTGTCAAATATATAACGTATGGTGCTTTTCATTTTGATTTGCAAAAACAAAAATAAAAGACAAAATTTTAGAAATAGTCCCTATTGTTTGGGCAAAATATCAATTACATTTCTCTATGAGGGCAAATGACAATTTTACTCTTCAATTTCACTTGTTTCATTGACTCCATCAGCGAGAGGGATGGAATTGAGAGAGAATGTAAACTATAGAGTTAGTTAATTGACAGGATTAGTGCAAGAAGAACAAATTTGAGAATTCATTAAAATTAGAGGGAACATTTATAAAATTTACCGACGATTTTAAGTATGAGATTAAAATATTAAAATTAAATTACCAGATTTTGCAGCTGTAGCAAGATATTTTTTTGTAATTCCACTAACATTTATGTAGATGAAGTTGGCATTGAGTAGATCATTATTGAGTTGATCAACAAGTGACTTGAGCTGAATATTGAAAAGTTCCACGTCCTTGGTAACATAATTTCCAGCGCAGGTAAATATATTTGTGGCTAATGAGCCTTGGCTCAGTTGGCATCTCCTGGTGCTCCCCCCCATGGGAGACCAGGGATCGACCCCTGCTGGGGGCTTTGGAGTTGCACGGGCTATGGAGAGTCCCCTGCACTCATCTGTGGTTAACTAAACTTACACCCCGCTAACCCCCGCTAACACTCCTAAATATGGCAAAAAAAAAAAAAAAAAAAAATATATATATATATATATATATATATATATATATATATATATATATATATATATATATATGTGGTGAAGGACGATTTCAGGCAGAGGTCAACCAATAAGGCCAAGTCCGGGGATGGCCACCTTCCTTGCTCCAAACTTGTACAAAGTCTAATATAACCAAGGAAAAAAGGAAAGTGAAAATCTTAAAGGGTAAATAGCACAAACACCCCCTCATCTATCACATTTCGGCAACCACACCCCTCATCTATAAAACTTCGGCACTCACACCCCTTCGATAAAGGGGTGTACAATAAAACCGAAAAAACCGTGGAATCAAACCGACGGATTGGTTCTATGGTTTGATGGATCGGTTCTAATTCTAAAAAATGAAAACCGGATATTTTTGTTCGGTCCCTAGGTTCATAAATAGAAACCGTAGTTTGGTCCGAACCAGTTCGTATATGTACATATCATATGATAATATGTACACTCCTATATACCCACACACTTGATAATTCTGACAATTTTAAGAATTTACCTTAGCATGGATACATGGACCTCCCTTTAAAATATTTCTTAGATGTGCCTCACTGCTTAATTATTTTATTGACAAGAATGGGAAATTGCAAAAATAAATTATCAATTATTATAAAAAAAATTTAGTGGTATGCTATTCATGTTTTTTTTTGATAATTTTTTAATGCTATAATGGTTTAGAACCAGAAATCAAACCAAACCGGACTAGTCTAATGGTTTGGTGAGGTTTGGTTCCAATGTGTAATGGTCTGGTTGTGGTTCACAATTCTTTTGAACCGTTAGATATAGTTTGGTTCCTAAATTTCTATAAAACCGGTCCAAACTGGACCATGTACACCTCTACTTCATCTATCAACTGTTAGCAAGGAGACCCCTCTGCGTCAATTCCTTAACGGAATTGGATACAATTATGTAATTGTGCCCTTCCCTTATTAGGGCAAACACCAAACACTTTCTCTCTCTCCTCCAAAGTCAAATAAAACCAAGGAAAAAGGAAAGTGAAAATCTCAAATTATATATGGCTCTATTTGTTTTGCCATAAAATTATTTTTTTGGGCAATATTTAAATCAAACCCCTACATATGTTCAAACCATGACAACATCATGATGACTTATGCATAAATGTCTTATCATACCATTATTAATTAAGAATTTAATTAAATTGCAACTACGTATACATCTCTCTCTAATATCCCATTATTACTCCATTTATTATGCCAGATTAACGTACCAATTTACAAATATGGTATGGTAAGATACATTTTTGTATGTTGTAGCATTTGTTATATTTTTTTTTGCCTTAAAGATAAATTCATCATTGTATATGGTAAAGATGTCACTTACTCTGTCACTTTTTAAGTACATTGCTTCATAAATCCAACTTATTAAAGAAGGGTATATTCAAGTTATCTCCCCTGAGATTTATGACAAATGCAGAGACTTCCCCTACACTTTCTGAAATTTCACTGCCCTCCTTTACTTTTAATTGTCAGATTCCTCCTTGTTGCTCATTTAAAGCTAACAGTGTTAGCTTTTTTTGCGTGAAACGACCATGGTACCCTTAGCATACACTCTCCACCCTAAAAAAAAAAAAATCTAAAAAAAAAGAGTTAAAAAATATATTTTTTCAACAAAAAAAAAATCCCTTTGATAATTTTTTGTTTAAAAGATTTTTTTTAAAAACGAAAAAATGGTTTTATTTTTTTGAAAAACTTTTAAACTCTTCTTTTTTAAAAATGATTTTTTTAGGTTGGACAATATATACTAAGAGTACTACCGTCATTTCATGCAAAAAATAACACCTGTTACCCTTGAAGTAACGGCAGGGGAAATCTAACAATTAGTTTCAAAATTAAGGGAGGGCAGTGTAATTTCAGAAAGTGTAGGGGAGGTATATGTATTTATCAAAAACCTAAGGGGAGGTAAGTGAAATTTACCCATTAAAGAAACATTATCTTTACACTGTCACATCCACTTTCCAAAATTATTCTTCACTTTTACCCCTCTAACTTTTCAAAAGGGAAAAATGATAATTGGACAATCATTTACCCATTAATTTTTCAAAACAAACACTTATTAAAGGACGACCCAAAATAAAAAATGGCAACACTAAAAAAGGGACAGAGGGAGTATACCTACTATGTTAGATTTGTTATATTTGGTTGCATTTTTATTATAAATTTATGTGATAATTTAAAAATCACAATCGATTGTGATAAATTTATCATATATCATATTTGTGAAATTATCATAACAAATTTATCACATTCACATAAAATAGAATGTGTACATTAATTTACAGGTTCAATAAATTTATCACAATCGACCATAAATCCTCTATCACTGCACCACACACAAGTAGAAACTGATCGAGTCCAATTTTATTTACCAATCTAAAAAGGCAGCTGAACATTACACACCTTCTTATTAGTGAAGATTCAGCTAGATAAATTCTCATAACTTATTTGCATAGCCATAGGCCAAGTGCAGTATGTACTTTTTTTTTATTTTTCTTTTTTTTCCAGATTAACATTCTATTCAAAGTGCTAAGCAGGAAAAAGTTCTATTTTCGTTGAATTCACAGTTAGGTCCCTGGGAATTTTGGCTTTGAATTTTGTTTTTTCTAAGTTCTTAAATGGTAGATGGCTAATGATTGGTAAAAGTATTTGACGTTTATGATTGACATTATTGTGATGTTTTTCTAAGTTCTTGTGGAGTTTTTTTCGTCCCTGGGAATTTTGGCTTTGAATTTTGTTTTTTCAGAAGATTTACCAATGGTCGACCTGACAAGGTTATAAAAATTCACATTTCCATTATGTAAAATGACTTAAATTAACAAAGACTTGAATCTTAAAAACCAAACATAGCATTGAAAATGTATTGACACTAGACATTGTGGGGTAATGAAATGTATATGAGTTCGGAACTCGGAATGAAATAATTTGGACTCTTTTGGCTTTTTGTGGGAAGAATAAAAAAAATGATGAGAGAGAGAATTTTTAGAGTGAACACGCCCGTAGTCGACATTTTTCTCTTGACTGGCCGATGAATCCTGAAGGTATGCAACAATGCTTGTTTGGAATGAATGTCCCAAGAATTTGCGAAAAAGTTGCAAAAGTTTCACCCAAAGCTCCATATCCGGGGTTTTTCTGTGTGCCCGTCTATCGAGACATCTTTGAAAGTGCCAAAATAATTCCCCTATTGAGTCCCTTGATACTTATTCCAAGTTGCGTGCGTGAGAAAAGTGGTTGAAAGAAGTTCGGAGTGAGTCCGGAGGGTCAAAACTTGAATTTTGGCCAAAAATGGCTAAATATGCCGTACGGCATAGGAGATTACGCCGCACGGTGCAGGCATAGTGCCGTATGAGACCAATGTTTGAGGCTCCACTTCTGATGTTGTCTTCTGCAATTCTGATTTCTCACTTTGGCTTCTCAATGTTTGTTCGTCCCGATGCTTTGAAATGTAAACCGAAGCCTATTTCAGGAAAAAGTTTTACAAATTATCTCCACGTTCTTCAATGTGGCACGCTTCCTGAGGTGGGAGTTTTGCTTATAAATAGCGTTTACTAACTCTTTTATCTTGAAATCATATTCTCCATTGCTCTTCCACATCCCCCAGATGGCTGCTAGTATCTCAGCTTTGGTTCGTCCCTGGCTTGACGAGCTTAACGGCCTTGGTTGGCTGAATTTTTGTGATCACAGGTTGGCTTCTATGCGTTACATTCGGGATGTAACCATACTCCTGAGTTGCTCCATGTTGTTGTCCGTTTCTGGGATCCGGAGGTGCACGTGTTTCGCTTCGGTCTTCAAGAGTTATGCCCCACGGTGGAAGAGTTCCACGCGTACCTTGGAGGTTGTGATTTGGAGACTTCCATTATTCCTCTTTAGGGAGTGAATTATGCTAATGCGTTGTCCTCAAAGCTGGGCTTGAATAAAAACACGGCGAGGTCCATGATCCAAGGGGGTGTGCTTAACATTCCACGCTTGATCAATCAGTTTTAACCTGAAGGCTTCGCATTGTGCCTCATCATTCTTGCAGCGTTCCTATTTGTTCATACAGACAATCAGGCAAGTGCAGCACTGGTAGGTGTGGCCAAGCAGATTGAGGAGTGCAAAGATGTCGCTTTGATGGTTTTGGCTGAAACTTTGATGGGTTTGGATAGGGTCCGTGCTGGGCGAACCAGTGTTTTTGAAGGTAGTGCTTTGCTCCTACATGTAGGCTTCCCACTCAGTTCTCCTTTTTCTAGTTTATCCCTCATTCTCTTTTTACCTCAATGTTTGGGTTTAGGCTTTCTATGGCTTCTAACTTGTTTTTCTCTCTTTATGCAGACTTGGCTTGGTGATAAGGCTGCTCTACTGGGGGCAGTGCCGTGGAACAAAATCCATGAGACACGAGGCTTTGTTTAGAGGGAGTATTGGGAGTTTTGCAGGAGTGTTTCCGGTTGGGTTCAGGTGCTTTCCCAGCTTAAAAAGGACACCATCTCTTGGCGCTTGAACAGGATGGATCGTCTGACTATGATGGTGAGCAACATGGGACATCATAGGGTTGTCCTGGCGGGTCCGTTTTCCTGGACCTTTTACATTCCTTATCGCATCCTTCGTCAACTTGGCATTGGTTAATCAATACCACTTGTGCATCTTGAAATCCTCGTTATGCCAAACTTCAACCATGCAACAATCCAAGCTTATCAGCGTACTTGGAGGGAGCGTGTGACAGTTGCCAAAGATCATCATCCCAGCATTGTGCTTTCAAAGCGTTATAAGAGATGGTTGGTACAAGAAATTGAAGCAAGAGAAAATAGGAATCAAATTTGACATCTACTTTAGTCTTAATGTACCTGAAATAAATTGTTGACCCATGACATGTTCCATGTGGGCCAATGTTTTGCTTTTGTGTTTTGTTGTGAAAGTTTCATGCTCAGCCATGTATTTGAAGAAATCAATTTGAATAAAAATGAATTGTGAAAGCTTTTCGCATTGATTCTCATTGATTGTGAACGTATGCGCAAATGACGGCTATGGATTAGCTCAAGGGATGTTACAAAAGATTGCGACCGGTCTCCAATGTGAGGATGCCTACGTATCCTTAAAAAGGAATCAGGTCATGACGTAGTTCATGCATGCAATTTTGGCTAGGGTTCACTCGAGTATTTCCACTCTCCTTTTGCGCTCTGATTTTTTCCTAATACCGCCCTCTTGGGTTTTTGATCTAGCGAGCTCTTTTGATTTGTCTTGAATTTTGCCTAAGCCGCCCGATGTGGGTTTTCAACTTAGTAGACTTGCTCTAAATTTTGCTTGGCACTGCCCGCCCTTGCGGTTTTCAGTCTAGCGAGCTGCTCTCAAGGGTAGTATCGCTTAAGCTGATACATGTTGACCAATGTGGAGAATTCGTTGCCGTCGAGATCGATAAGCTGAGTTGCGCTTCCTGAAAAGATCTTCTTGATGATATACGGCCCTACTCATTTTGGCCGAAACTTCCCTCATGGGTCGAAAACTGGAGCTCGGATCTCCTTCAGAACCATATCTCCTTCCTGTAAATTCCTGGACTTGACTTTCTTGTTGAAAGCGTGTGTGATTCGGTGTTGATACCCTTGAAAATGATATAAGGCCTTAAGCCTTCTTTCGTCAAACAACATGAGTTCTTCGAATCGGGTGTTCTGCCATTCCGCTTCCTTGATGTCAGCTTCTATCATGACCCTGAGTGATGGTACCTCGAGTTCAATAGGGAGAATGGCGTCCATGTCATAGACAAAAGAATAGGGTGTTGCCCCTGTTGGAGTACGTATAGATGTCCGGTATCCCCAAAGTGCCAATGGCAATTGTTCATGCCAATTTCTTGTAGATTGAATGGTTCTTTCCAATATTTTCTTGATGGTTTTGTTGGCAGCTGCTTGACCGTTCGGGTGATTAACAATTAATTAGAATTTTCGTCCCAAGCGTAGGACTCTTGACCGGTGTAGCACAATAAATCCGGAAGTACCGGAGTCGAACCATAGAGACGGCAAATGGTGTCTGACTCAAAAGTGTGGAGTTTTAATTTTAAACTGGCTCTCAGGTAGCCACCCCTTGTTCAAAATTGGTAAATTGTCTAAATAAAATTACTGAAACTGAAGGCTACAAATTAAGGAAGAGGGAGCAACCGTGGGAACCCAACACTCGCAACCAATCTGACCAATATTCACTCGGACCACAACGATTCGATTTATTGATTTTAGAGTAAGAAAATGTTTCCTAACAAATGCGCACCCCCTATCACCAGTTCTCGTGCGTATACGAAATCCGGCGATGCCCGGGTTTAGTTTGTTAAAAAAGTTCCGTTCCCTAAAATTGCCGAAAATTGAAGTAATTTAGTCCCGAGGTGAAACGTTGATCAGATTAGCCACGGGACACCATCGTCCCGTGGTTGCACCCTATACAACTACTCACTCATTATGTTTAAACATGCAACGATTAAGTTAAAAACCCTAGATTTAAACATGATTGAAATAAAAGAAAGCAGAAATAGAAATCGATACCGTAAAATTGCAAGAATTATATTACTTGGTTAAGAACGCCGGAGCATCAATATAAAGCTGGGAATTCGAAAACAAACTTCTACTTGAACATGAGAATTGCTGCGGCCGAAAAATAATAAAACTAGATCTAAAATTATTAAAGTTCCAACCCTAATTCGAGCTAAAAGATAAGTATTTATACTAATCTCTAATTTCTAATTAAAATCCGAGACAGAATAGGATTATCCTTTGCGGACGACCAAAACGCTGTCGTTCACTAGCCAAGATAAGTTGTTTGTAGCGCTACACCAAAAGTGGTGTAGCGCTACCGCTTGCTTATCTCCCCCTTTGACTGGTTGACCCCTATTGACTAGTTGACCTCAAAGTTGACCGGTAGCGCTACACCTCTTTTGGTGTAACGCTCCAGAACATTCTGTTCATTTCGGAGCCCCTTTTGTGCCATCTTGAGCGCTCCTTCACTTTGGGGTAGCGCTCCCGAACATCTTTTCTCTAAATCCTGCTCCAACACTTAGTCTCCACAACGCTCCAATTCTCAACCCACGTACACGACCATCCCGACACTTTCCGTTAGCGCCAAGTCACCTCAATTACCTGCAAATTAAGCACAGACACACAATCCAACCACGTGCACGCTTAAAATGGAAAATGAGGCATAAAAAACACGAAAACCGCGCTAACTCTATCCTACTTAGGCGCTCAAAAGCAAACTTTCCACACGCCTATCACATCCCCCAACTTGAGCGTTGATAGTCCCTAGTAACGAACGAAATGAAAACAACGAAATAAATACAACGACTCAATAAGGGATACGAGGATTATGCAACCTGTACAAAATCAAATGAGCAATTTAAACATCATCTCTTTATTACCCACAACTCAGTCACATGCATGCCCTAACAAAAATCCGAATACTTCCACTCCTCAACAAGGTTTAAGATAGAGAAACTCCCACGTGTCACAATATCACTCATACTCACTGAAACACTCTACATCCCATGTGAGGCACCTGGTGATCAACGTGGATTGAACCAAAACCACCACGTGCCAGTCAAATCAACGCCAAGATATGCAATGGAAGCTCACAAGTCAAGATACCACATATTCATAATCTAAATACATCGCATGCATGCAAGAGAGTCAAACGACGTGCTTCGGGTCAACTAAGGGTTTCATTGGGCTTATAATGACCGCGATTAACAACATAAAAGGGCAACATGCAAAGAGTGACGGCCTATAGAAGCTCATGGTCAGTCTACCCAGACTGGCCGTCACCAACACAGATAACACCATAACAAGCATCACATAATACTAATACACACCACCATACTAATCACAACATAACAAATAAAGTTCACTTAAACACCACCGACCACATATTACGGTCTCACCACCTCATAACACAAACACATAAAATGTCATAGTTCTTGACTTGAACAACACATGAAATAACAAATAATACTAACACCACCTCTCCAACCCATGTCCAACTCCGCGCTCAACACTCCTTCGTGATCACATCCTCGGAATCATAGCTCAATTCCAGCTCAGCTTGCCTCTTAGGGTTCCATAATTTTGGTGGAAGGTTAGGTTTGGAAGGTTTAGAGGTTAAGGTTTGAATGGAGAAGAAGGAAGAGAGAAAATAAGAATGATGAGGTAGAAAGAGAGAAAGAGAGAGTGGGGAAGAAGCGGATGGTCCCACTCAACTTGACTGCGTTTTTCTTTCTCTTTTCTTTCTTTTTTTCTATTTTTTTTTCTGGTACACTTGGAAATTCATAACAATGGGTCAAAGGGTCAATTGACTGTCTTTCCACCTCTATCTTATTATCAAGATGGGTGAATTTGGGGGAAAAAGAAATAGATTAAGGTTTAAGGGGTTTTTTTTTAAACCAAAGACATGGCACCCCAAAAGCAACATATTTAATTTCGATGCTCCTTTATTCCATTGATTCGAGGCCTTTAAAATGCACACAGAGTTGGACCACCAAACTGACACACCAACCAAACACCAGTTTCCTAAGTTTGACACAGAAACTGACACGAACTGGTTTAACATGGGATAAATGGGACAAATTTAGTGGTTTAATCATGCCAAAATGGCCTTGTTTCATCCCCTAAGCACATCACCAACTCTCACACATTCATGCACAATATTCAAACTTTGACTTGTGGTACAAACGCCTACTATTTTGTGCGAATGCGGAAAGTGAAGAACAATGAAACATGGGATGCCTTAAGGACATACTGTGCACAATGTGGGAACACCTACTCAAACTTGTTTATGGTGCGGAAAATACTCAAACATGGATGCCAGATATATGCATGTGAACCAGTTAAACAGGCAACCAATGAGACAAAAATCTAGCATGCTCACGTAACTCATACAAACAAGCATAACAATCGTATCCCCACACTAAAAAAAAAAAACCAAAAATTTAAAAAGAACCCCTAACCTACTAACAACGCTCAAAACAAAAATAACGTGTACAAAGTACACCCCTTCCCCCAACTTGAAAATTGCTCTGTCCTCAGAGCATGAAGACAAAACATAAAAATAGAAGAATAAGGGAAAGAAATGGACCGTCGAATGGCAGCCAACCATCATGACCCCGGCCGATGTATGAGGAATTTGCTGTAATCGTTGCGTTTCGTCATCAGAACTGCTTCCAGGATCCGCTCCTTTGGACCTAAAGAGGTCCACAGCTAGTCACACAGAGCCGCGTCGAAGCTTTATAGGACTTACAACCGCCACATTTCGTGGCACCCCTGCTTGAGGCTCCTGAATGCCGCACTCACTCTGGCGGAAAGGCCCAAACTACCAAGGCTGGTGTGGTAACATGCTCGTCCTGCAAAAGACTTAAGAACCAACTACCTACTAAACAACAAATGGCATCAGTACTGCTCGCTCGTGGAAGCCGGGCCACAACAGATAAAGAAAGCAAATAAAGAACACAACCAGACCTTCACGCAATCTCACGTGTCATACTTTTCTCCCCATCCCCCAACTTGAATTGAAGAGCGGGTGGCTATACAAGACCAGCAAGATATTTTTGTGTTTGTTTTTTTTTGAATAAATTTTAACTGGGAGAGAGAGAGAGAGAGAGAGAGAGAGAGAGAGAGAGAGAGAGAGAGAGAGATCTTTAAAACGTGGAATTCGAAAATTAAGCAAATCCACAAAGATGAATCCCATGAATGCACCACCCCACGTTAAGCTTTGCACTAAAAATTGAACTCGGCCAGACCACAAGAAAAGATACTTCGAGAAAAGCAATTGCCGAGTTGTTTTAAGAAATTGAAGTGCCTCTAAGTGCTCACGTGAAACCAAATTCATTTTCGAGTTGTGGACATAATTTGCAATAGAAGGAAGATAAACAAAATCATAATCATCAACACCAAGAAAATCAATATGTTCCACTACTGTCGACTGTGACTTTTTTACCGAAACCTCATCCACCAAGTTTGGTTTCTCAACTAATTCCTCCTCAACAAAGTCTTGGTCTCCAAAAATAAGAGACTCACTCTCAAACCCATACTTCCTATCTTGCTCATCCATTAAAGACTGCAAATAATCAATCTCAGCATCCCACTCCTCAGTAGTGGGAGATTTTTCTATTGGACCAACACACGGAGGGTAGTGAGCTCCTCGTTCTCTAGACTCATAGGAGCGCAAAAGAAAAACGTAGGCAACGCGGATCAACAGTGGAAGATACATGAGAGGGGTTTCGACCTTTTCATGAGACTCAAGGGGGAAACATTGAGCAGTTAGCTCCGCGCTCGCTCCCAACTCAGAAGGTTCTAACAAACCATCATCAACCCCACCCTCAATGACAAGTGAGTAAACTTCATCTTCTCTCTTTTCCCTAGCAGTAAGCTCCTCATCCCCTCTAAATTCAGAGGACTGTGGTAAGACTAAGTCAACCTCCTCTATATCGTTAGATAAACCTATTTCCTCTTCCTTAGGAGTAAACTCTTCACTCCCTCCAAACTCAGAGGAGCTTTCAGACCACGAGTCAAAATCCTCCATACGATCATCAACCCGTCCCTCAATGAGAAATGGGTCGACTTCCTTCCTTCTATTGACTTGAGGCGGGGAAGGAAATGTCTCCCACTCCTGTTGGATTTGTCCCACTACCTCTGTGAGTTGAGTCAACTGGGACCTAAGGTTCCCAATTGCTTGGGTGGTTTCTGTGGTGAGGGTCATCTGCAATTGCACAAAAGTCTGTACCCTTTCCTCAAGCTCCTCATCATGAGGGGGATAAGTCAGCTCTGGGGGTGGGCTACTAGAATAAGGGTCAAACCCTTGTGGGTCTTGGAAAAGGGAGCCAAATTGGGTCATGTGGTCTTGGGCAGGTTCGAACGACTGTATTTCTTGCAGAGGCAAAGGCAGTGCCTGTGGTGGCACTGGGGGTTCGGAACACCACCCTAAAAAAGATGGTTGGTGGGACCACCCTAGATTGTACGTATTTGGATAAGAATCCCACCGCTGATTAACAAACACTCACCCTAGGCTGATTATTTCGATAAGCTTCCTTAAGTGCATAAAAAGCGGAACAGGTATAAACAGAATGCCCCCAACACTCACACATCTCACAGAATTCATCCATTTTCACCTCGTTCACCCAGTTGTTTCCTTATTACTTTTTTTTTTTGACTCGACTCAAGACACAAAATACTTAACACTCGACTAACTCTAGATGACTCAACCTAGAAACAAAAAGATGCTAAAAAATAAAATAAAAAATAAGACACTAAAACTCACACTCTTGAACACACGTCGCCGTCCCCGGCAACGGCGCCAAAAATGTTTGACCGTTCGGGTGATTAACAATTAACTAGAATTTTCGTCCCAAGCGTAGGACTCTTGACCGGTGTAGCACAATAAATCCGGAAGTACCGGAGTCGAACCACAGAGACGGCTAATGGTGTCTGACTCAAAAGTGTGGAGTTTTAATTTTAAACTGGCTCTCAAGTAGCCACCCCTTGTTCAAAATTGGTAAATTGTCTAACTAAAATTATTGAAACTGAAGGCTACGAATTAAGGAAGAGGGAGCAACCGTGGGAACCCAGCACTCATAGCCAATCTGACCAATATTCACTCGGACCACAACGATTCGATTTATTGATTTTAGAGTAAGAAAATGTTTCCTAACAAATGCGCACCCCCTGTCACCAGTTCTCGTGCGCATATGAAATCCAGCGATGCTCGGGTTTAGTTCGTTAAAAAAGTTCCATTCCCTAAAATTGCCGAAAATTGAAGTAATTCGGTCCCGAGGTGAAACGTTGATCAGATTAGGCACGGGACACCATCGTCCCGTGGTTGCACCCTATACGACTACTCACTCATTATGTTTAAACATGCAACGATTAAGTTAAAAACCCTAGATTTAAACATGATTGAAATAAAAGAAAGCAGAAATAGAAATCGATACCGTAAAATTGCAAGAATTATATTACTTGGTTAAGAACGTCGGAGCATCAATATAAAGCTGGGAATCCGAAAACAAACTTCTACTTGAACATGAGAGCAGCTGCAGTTGAAAAATAATAAAACTATATCTAAAATTATTAAAGTTCCAACCCTAATTCGAGCTAAAAGATAAGTATTTATACTAATCTCTAATTTCTAATTAAAATCCGAGACAGAATAGGATTATCCTTTGTGGACGACCAAAACGCTGTCGTTCACTAGCCAAGATAAGCTG